>VDFB02168118.1:185535980-185836489 GCA_007258455.2 Sequoia sempervirens
AGGACCAATAATTTAATCGTGTGAGAGAAGTTTTATTTTCTTTACATTTATGCTTATAGATCCTTGACTCAAAAGAATAGCAACACTTCATTTACAATCCTCTATTTGAAATGAAAAGCCATATAATTTCATTGATAGTAGGATTGGTTTTTTTAGTACTTACACTTGACAATGCTGGTAAGCAGTCCTCTTCTTGCTTTTGTAGTGCAACATATGGACTATCCTTCATGCATGCATATCTTTGGTGTGTAAAGGTGGGGCATAGACAAAGACTTGTAAGCCAACACGCCTTTTATATAGCTGTGAATGTGAGTCTTTAGCAATCAGTGTTGCCAATGTCAATTGTTGATCTTTCAACTGTTGCAAATGAAATAAGTGCTCTCTTGGAATGTTGTTAATGTGTGCACCTGTAGAGGATTCATCTCTTTTATTGGGATGCAAAGACCTGAATGTATGGTAGATTCATTTATGTTAGACGCTGCCATGCCAGTTGATACAAGCAATAACAATGGCAATCTATCATGCAGTATTGTTCCTGAAAGGGCAAATCTAAGGTTCTTAATCAAGTATGATTTTCCAATACCTGCAGTTCCTTGTACAATCTTTTAAGTGGTGGTTGCATTTCAATGTTAGCAGAATATGATACAATTATAGCAAAAGGCTTTGCACCATCCAATAGGTAAACTGTCTAGTGTGGGGCTTGAAGCTGGTTTAACATGTGCGAGCTGGTGTGTTTAACGATTGGAGTCTATGAAATTAATTGCTAATACTTGTAAGAACAAGCTGATGCTAGAGGCGCCCCAATTGTGGCTACTCACATCAGCCAAGCATGTCAAGCTCATTTAGTTGAACAGGTACACCTGGGTACAATACTGATAGGACCTGCCATTCTTCAAGATTGTGTTGGTGCATCAAATCTTGTCACAAAGGTCATCATCACAATTTGTAAATGACTCTAAGAGTGTATGGTCTACATGCCATGGATGGTAATTGGTAGCTATTCTCTCCTAGTGGTCTACAATATCTTGTTTTAATGATCCAATGTTAGTGCAAATGTTGTTGAACCATAGATTTTTCGGTTCCTATTAACTTCTCTAGCTCTTCTAGGGTTTTTCACCTAAAAGGAGAGAGATAGGGCCTAAAAATGCTAAGGGTTCAGTCAAATTATACTGTGAGATGTTATCTAAACTAAATAAAGTAAACTAAATTCAAGCATGTGATTTAAATGAATGAATATGAATGCAAAACTAAGATTTAAACTATGTTTGAAAACATGCTGTGATATGCAAACAATGAACTAAATGATGAAATAATGCATAACAGAAAGAAATAGGATAAAACAGAGTGCACCTGGGCAAGATTTGATGAATCTGGAATGTTGTGAATGCTGTCTGGAATTATTGAAATTTCACAGTGGGACTCATTCGCCCAAGATGGCAAATTAGTCCTGCTATTGGTGAAAAAGTGTCGGAAACAGGTTTCTGACTGTCGGGATTCAGAATTTGACAAAATTCAAATTTTCAGTCTTAAGGTGGGACTCATTCACCACAGGTGGCAAATCAGTCCTCTCCCAAAATTCTGAGAATTCAGTAGACAACTCTACAACACCAAATCTGGAAATGTCTGCTTGTCGGGTTGCCAAAGTCAATTTTGCAAGAAATGGACAGAAAACCTTCTCCAAACTTGAAATAGAGTTGATTTGACTTGAAGCACCTAGTTGACTTGTTGACCAATCTTTAACACCAAAAAGCTTGTTAAATCTGCATACAAAAGTTTGCAAACACACATCCAATAGGGGAAAAAAGGTTGAGGGTCTTTTGGTAATCAAACCCTTAATGAAACAATGAAATGAAAGAGAATGATAAACTAATAACATGCAATTGCTATCAACTTACCAAACCCTTGATGATGCAAATCTGAAGTAATGTCAATGGATGCTCCAAAGTGCTTGAATATTGCTTGATAAGATGTTGTAAGATGCTTGAATGCTTGAGATAATGTGTGAATGAATTCTTGAATGAATGGGATTGTAGGAGATGTAAAATGAAGTGAAAATCACTTATTTATACAATCTTGTGCCTTAGTAACCCGTTCATACCTCATCACAGGCCGACATCAAGTGTTTTTGAATAAAAACCCGAAAGGAAATTTAAAATATTTTGAATTTGGAGCCAAGGGGGACTCATTCGCCTGGCAAATGGGTCCCACCTAGCACCTGAAAATGGGTGTCGGGAATTATCTTGTATTTAATGTTATTTGTCGGGTTTACATTCAAAAATACACTTAATTAAAGCATATGAGGGCAAAAAGGGGCCAAAAAAAGCATAAGAAAGGGATAAATAGTGAAGTTATGCCTAGAAAAGCGTGAAATCTTGTTACAAGACTTTACAACACTTCAAAATAGGACTTGTTTAGTGATGAAAAGGTGATTTTTAGGTGAATTGTAATGAATAGAGTCTAGAAGAGTGTAGAAATTCCTTACAACACTTCACAACACCTTCATAAGACGTCTTAATTTGAATTTTAGTACCTAAATATGCATGTTCAAGCCATGTTACATCATAAAATTAGAGCAAAAATAGACAAACACCATGAAACAAGACCTAAAAGGCCATAAAAATGACAAGGGGCCATTTTTCTACGACACAATTGCAAAAGGGCTGATATAAGAGTAATTCATTCCAACAGAATGATGTGAAACCATCAACATCTTTGGTATGAATGGCAATGCAGTAGGTTGATACTTAAACAATAGTTGGTACTGCACGTTCCTTCCACGCGTTATCTTTGGAGATGCTATAAATGTCCAATTTTTTGCTACTGCAATAAGTTGCATTGTTTCCAATTCCACAAGTTATGCCATGTATGCATCAATGAAGCTTGAAGTTGGAACATTGACATCATTATAGGCAGAGACATGTTGCAAGTTGTTTTTGTTTACATTCAAAGAAACAAATGATCTACTACCTATTGTTAGGGGTAGTTTTATCGTAAGTGGTAAGACTCTTGCGCACTAATACCATGATCACTAATACTCTCAATGGTGAAATTTAGATGGAGCTAGGTTTTTAGGGTCAATGTTAGTTGATTAATGACTTACAATATTGTGGTAGGTCTCAAACATACACTCAGCTTTCACTGCATGTTTTGTAATGTAGTTAAGTACTACATGGCTTGATAGAACAGATTGGCAATCTACATTAGCTCTCTCCAGATGGACAAGATTGATGGGTTATGAATGTTTAGTCTATCATCATTAAAGGCAAGCATGTATTTAGGATGGCCACTATTGGCAATTGATAAAGATGATTTTGTTTGCAAGCTCTAAGGGGCTTTGTAACAACATGCTAAGGATAATCATTTTCACTTTCAAGCATGTTTGTAAACTGCATGTAGTATGTTGTTGCACACAATTGAGTAGCTCAGTGTAGTCAATGGAAAGGGTGGTTGCATCATTGTTGTGTCCATCAAGCAAGCATCATCAAGGATGGAGAAGTGGAGATTTTGATGTCTTTGCTCAATGTTGTGTGGGTTCCATGTGGACACATAGCTATCGATATAGTCTATTGCATTCTTTATCGATTCCTGGTTACTCCATTGCAAGTTTTCAATCTTAAGTGCTTGTCGGAGCCAAATCAAGCCATTAATATGTGCTCTTTGCACTGCCATTTGTACCCATAGAAAGGGAGAAGTGTATTAAGGAATTACAGAAATAATCAAGATATAAGATGTCATAAATGAATGGATTAAGAAATTGTCTAACCTATACTAATAGTCATATGCACCAAAAAGCTTTTGCAATACCTCTTCACAAAAAGCATAAATCTATGATACAAGTACAGTGCAACAATGTGTACATTTTGAAATATGTTTTGTATCCTCCAGCAGTATGCATGATTTGGATTTGAAGGTGGTGCAATTGGCATAATGCTAAGCAAATCTGGCCATTTGGTCTCTATTAAATTGTTGTAGTTAGTGTGAAGAACATTGTTGGACAACCAATTTGAATGATAAGACATTGTCCAAAAGGACCTTGTTCCACAAACATTTGAGCCAAATTGCATTAATTGATCTGCAAGTTTGACATCAAGCAAATCTTCTAATCGTTGTCGAAGGCCTACAACTGTACCACTAAGGCTATCATTTGAGCTCTTTTGGACAAGTACTTATGTGGTTGCTTTGCTTCTATGGCACATCATCATATTGAGTATAAGGTATCTGAAGGGTGGGTGCTACTGCTAACAAAACCTATTATCATGGTATATCATAAGATGAAGTGCATATTCATGTAGCTTAATCTCTTTCATGCATGGTTGTTTGAAAGTTGTCATGGCTTTGGGGAAGAGAGCAGGAAATGTCATTTCAAACAATCCTTCAATGGTGTACTCATTTATTGGTAGCAATTCCATAGGAAGAGATGCGTGTCTTGTGCCAAGTTGCAAGATGTTAATGTTTTAGGATCAGATTTAACAGAAAACAGAAAATGCAACACAAACACATGAAGAAATGAACAATATAACACAGCATATATCCTGGGAAAACCCTCCTTCTCGAGGGAGAAAAACCCAGCCACAAATATGTCTCTTGTATATTGAATCTCAACAAGCATGTCACTTTTACAATAGGCTGATAAGAAGGCCAACACAAAGCACCATAGTCTGATGCAAATACAGAAATTGATTGAAGCAATCTGCTAACAATTATCTCAGCCTTCTACTCAAGTATCAATCTGCTCTTGAGACAAACTCGCACTTAATAATAATCTGCTGTAGATAGAAAACTCTCCTTGAAATAACCACTTAACTTAAGCAAGAATCAATCCCAAAATAGGGAATCGTCACTTGCATGTGCATGCACTAGGAGCATTATAATTGCCTATTTTTAGGAGCAGTTACAAATACATTTCATGCAAAGATTCTCTTGCATGTCTGACCAAAGATTCTATTGCATGTCAGTTACACAGATTCTCTTGCATGTTGACCATTTTGAATAAGACAATTTATGTGGGTCAGCCAGCTTGTCATAACAGCTATTTAAAGAAGATGCCTCTACTACTAATACATCAACATTAAATATAAAATATAATTTGTAATATGTAGGCCACCAGCCTTAATTAAGGAGAAAATATCTCCCGAAGCTACCAAACACTAACACAAGAAAGTTTGAATCTCTCCCACCTCTTTGTGCGTAGGTGAAAGTATGGCCACAAATTAAGAGTCTGGCCTACTAGTTCATTGAATCATTCATCTATGACATTTGTGGATGTTGATTCAAGGATTGGGGAAAATGCATTTGACATAAGATGAAGTGCTAACGAAACCGATTATCATGGTATCTCATAAGATGAATTGCATATTCATGTAGCTTAATCTCTTTCATGCATGGTTGTTTGAAAGTGGTCATGGCTTTGGGGAAGAGAGGTGGGAAATATCATTGCAAACAATCCTTCAATGGTGTACTCATTTATTAGTGACAATTCCATAACAAGAGTTGCTTGTCCTGTGCCCACAAATTAAGAATCCTAATCTACTAGTTGATTGAATCATTCATCTTCTTCGACATTTGTGGATGTTGATTCAAGGATTGCGGCAAATGCATTTGACATTGTGATGTGCAAAACATTGGATATCAGTAAGGGTGGAAGGCAAAGATGGTAATGGACACTCATCTAGTTGCACATCTTTGTATTATGGATTGTGACTCAAATTATATTGCAATGCTTCAAGAACCGCATGTTCTACCACCATAAAAGTTATAGTTTTTTTGTTCATTGTTTTATTCTTCACAATCATGATATATAACTGATCTACAATCCTAGGCAAGTATCTTGCAATCAATAGTCATTAATGTGTGCCCTTTGCATTGCCATTCGTACCCATAGAAAGAGAGAGAAGTATTAAGGAATTACAAGAATTATCAAGCTATAAGATGTCATAAATGAATGGATTAAGAAATTGTCTAACCCTTAGATGGCATACTCAACAGGTCGGCAAGTACTTGATGAGTAAAAAAAAATGAGTTATTGCTTGTAAAACTCGGTAGTCGGGCTCGCCAACTTTTTGGCAAGTACTTACCCTCAACATCACAAAAGGCCATTGAGTAAAAAAACAATGCAAAAACATAGGTCATTTTCATTCTACAAGGAAAAAAATCCCTCCAACACACTTGCCAGTTGAAACACACCATTTACAACATGTTTGCATCGAGGAGATAAGATTGAAAAGGATTTTATAGCGAATTTGGTAGGCAGATTTGAAGCACAAGTCAGTTTTTTGGGTTTTTTTCAACATTTTACTTCATTTTAGATGCAAAACTAGCATCTACGTTAAAAAAATTCATCATATGCTAAAAGTAAGTAGTATTTTTGCATTTAAATTCTAAGCAATTCGATTCATCACCATTTTTTCATGATTTTTTCTAATTTTTTTGCTATTTTCACTGTTTTTTGCATACACAACTTATTTGTTTAATTAATTAATTCTAACCCTTTTTTTGAAAAAAAAATGTTTAGAATTGTTAGATTGTATTAACTTTACTGATTTAAACTAATTTTAGGTTGATTTTTAGTGATTTATGTATAAGTGAGGTTTTTTTGCATAGAAAAATTAAAATGTTGTGATTTCACTTTGTATGTGTAGGTTAAATAGATCATATAATGGAAAATAGATAAGCTTTTGGTCCTTGGATCAGGTTCAAACTCTCCACCTCATCGGTGCCACCACTAGGCACTGATTATTGCCAGTCGTCCTACTGGAGCTAGAGACCCTACCTAGAAATATGCCTATCAAGGACCACACCTGGGTCAATTATTTGCCATAGATGCACAAACTTATATCATGGAGGCATATATTGTCTCAAATACCATCGTGCAAGCATTACTCATCGTGATGTCAAGCATTGGACCAACACCACTGAAGAGATAAAAAGAGATATAAATGCCCTACTTGAACTGGCAGAAGAGAAAAATTGCAAAAGGAGAGGACAAGTGCAACCATGGCAGCATCCATAGTTGGTGATCATGGTGCTCCAGTCCAACCAAAATCAGATGAAGATATGGCATGTAAAGGCATAGTGAGCTCTCTTTGTGGTCCAGCATCCAAAGCACATCCATCACCACTTATCTACTTCTATTAGAGTGCCAACAATGCCTACACCTACACATGCACCACATAGTTTTTTTGTGCCCAAAAACACACCTCGAGCGCAACCATTATATAAAGCTACAAGGTGCAACAAGGAGGTGCATGGCATGCAAATATGGCATGTGTTGATTTCTAGTACTTCAACAACATTCCTCTCATTGTGGTGAGTAGTCCTAATTGGGAGAATATGGTATTGTGTGAAAAGGCTACAAGGCGACTTATCGCAAAGACTTGAGTGGGAGGTTAGTTCATTTTAATTTTTATGCTAATTTATACTTATAGTAATTTATGTTGAATTTTAGGCTAAATTTATGTTAATTTATGTTGAAGTTAGGCTACATTTCTGTGTTTAAAAACTAATATTTTGTACTTTCACTTTGTCCCTGTAGGTTGCACATGAATGCAACTGAAAGAGCAAGGCTAATAGTAGAAGAACAAAAGAAGGAATGGAAAAAATATGGCTGCACTATTCTTTTAGATGAGTGGACGGATGGGAAAAATTGCACCATTATCAATTTTTGATAGCTTCAAACGGTGAGGTTATTTTTTGAAATCGGTGGATGCCTCTAACAAAGTCAAAAATGCAGAAACATTGTGTCTAATGTTGGAGGAAGTTGTCATAGAGGTGGGCATAGAAAATGTGGTGCAAATCATAACTAATAATGCAATAGCATATATGGCAGCTGGGAGATTGCTCCAAGACAAACATAAGACACTTTTTCGGATATGTTATGCAGCACATTGCCTTGACCTTCTTTTGGAGGACAAGCAAACTTGATTGGGTGATACCAGTTGGAAGTGATGCAAGGAGCATCACAAAATTTATTTACAATCACCCTTGGATTCTTAATTTGATGAGAGATAATACCCAAGAAAAAGAGTTGGAAAGATCAAGAGTCACAAGGTTTGCCATGGTTTTCCTAACATTACAAAGTATTATTGGTTCTTTGACTACTTTGAAACAAATGTTTGTGAGTCAAAGATCGTGAAGGTAACCTCAAAACTTTGAATTTTTTTAATTTTTCATTTAAGTCCTTCATTATAAATTTGTAACTTTAATCTTTTTGTATTTGTAAATTGTAGGTGTCAAAGCCCTTGGTTAGAGTTCTCCCTTTGGTTGATGGCTATCAAAACCCAATGGGGTAATATATTTATGAGACCATGGATAGGCCCAAAGTGAAATGATAATTCATTATTTACAAAAGCGATTAAAGCTCCTTAAATAATATAGACAATGTTTCTAAAAAGAAACAGTCGTTAACAAAAGTAAATAACAGAAAGTTACTAAAAGCTACTAAAGCAGACAAGTTTAACTGAAAGAAAACTACAGACTAACTAAAGGCTAAGATGACCATTAAATAATACAATAATACTTTAATACCCTCCCTTAATGGTCATCCTACTAACCGCACCAAATTTATCCCGAAATTTTACAAATTTATCTAAATTGAGAGACTTGGTGAGAATGTCTGCAGTCTGATCCTCAATTGGAACATACTGCAACATCACAGAGCCATCTTCAACAAGCTGTCTAATGAAGTGACAGTGAAGCTCAACGTGCTTGGTTCTCTCGTGAAGACTAGATTCTTAGCAAGTTTGAGATCCCCTTGATTATCACAAAACAGGGGTGAAGGCCCTACTTGAGACATCTGCATTTCAGCAAGCATCCTTCAAAGCCACACTACCTCACATGTTGCTTTATTTGATCCCCGATACTCTACTTTAGTTGAGGAAAGAGCAACTACCTGCTGCTTCTTGCTTGTCCATGTGATTGCACCTGTACCAAGACTGAAAACATACCCAAAAGTGGAATATCATCAACTGAACCTACCCAATCGGAGTTTGTAAAGCCAACCAGTCTAGGATCTTTGCATCTGCCATACAGAATGCCAAAGTCAGGTGTCCCTTTGACATATCGCAATACTCGCTTCACGGCAACCCAGTGTTCCACCTTAGGAGTAGTCATGAAACGAGAAATGTAACTCACAACAAAACTGAAATCAAGTCTAATGGTAGTAAGATAGATGAGGTTGCCCACAAGTTGCCTAAACGCAGACTAATTTACTACTGGTGAGTCTGATTTGGCTGAAAGTTTCAGCCCCTTCTCCATATGAGTGGATGAGATTTTGCAATCTACCATCCTGAATTTTTCAAGCAAACTCCTGGCATACTTCGACTGAGAAATGAAGATATTGCCACCTGTCTGCCAAACTTCTACACCAAGACAATAGTGTAGGAGACCCAAGTCCGTCATCTCAAATGCCTGACACAAATTTGACTCGATATGTTTAATCAAATGTAACCTATTGCCAATAATGATGATATCATCCACATAGATGACAAGAAGGATGATATCACTGCCAGTGTTCTTGACATACAAATTTGCATTTGAGGGACTCCTGTGAAACCCCTGTGCAATCAGGTACTTGTCAAACTTCAAGTACCATGCATGTTGATGTGTTTTTCGTGACCGCACCAATGCAGAATAAAGTCACCAACGGCTTCCCTATTCTCTCTTGATCAAAGTATCCAGCACGCTAAGATTGCGAGAGAGTTCGTGCGTTCAACTCCAAGGTTCCTTCAATGCGAATTGTCTCAGTTGGCTCGATGTGATTTGCTGGTATTTCAAGGGGACTTACGGAATTGTTCAACAGCAGAAGAAGGGGTTTCCATAATTTGACAGATTTATCAATGAAGCACAAATTTCCTATTCTAATCAGAAAGTACAGAATTTAAAGTGGTGCAAGGTTTAGAGAGTCTAAATCTATTCCAAGTGCAGGATATGGAGCTCAACTTCAGCAAACTTCAACCAAACTTCACTTTGCCTCGCATCGGACAGCTTCCACGGAGTTGGTGCAATCTTCAGGGGAGATGACTAAAGATGTTCAAACCACCACTTGACATGAAGATACCATCACAACGACACATACCATCATTCAAACTGTGATTGAAGTTAGGCCCACAACGTTTCCAGTTGACCACACAAGGCGAACACACCATCAGTGAGCCCGCTAGTGGTATGGATAAGCGAAGCTTGCTTAGATCAAACACCACATTCCATTATTACTATCTACTTGCATGAAATGAAAAATATTCGAATCAGAAGGACGAAGAAACCTTGCTAGCTACTCGCAACAAAAGACGAAATTCACCATCAATGAAAACTCTTTATTGAGAGAGTGTTCACAACAATTTCTTACAAAGTTTTCAAAGGGAAAACTTTCCCTCTTCTTCAACTACACTATCAATCTATGCTAAGCTACTTCTAAGTTGTCCCTCTACTCTATGTCTACTGTCTAACTCTAAGCTAATTTCTACTTCTAATGAGATACAAATGAGGGGGGGGATGCCCCTTTTATAGCTAGCCAAGTCCAACGGACAGCTCAGATTACAATTGGCTGGATGGCCCAGATTGTGCCACCTCAGCCCTAAACAAGATTCACCCTAAAAACCGCCACCAAGAGAAGTGGGGTAATAAATGAGCCATTAATGTCCACCATCTTCTAGAAGATTCCTGTTTTGAAACGCGTTCACACTGTTCTGGTTCTTGACTGCAGGCTTGATCAAACAGCTTCAACTTCTGGCATGGCAGGCATGTCCTCGGTCCGACTCCAAGGCTGTAACTTTATTCTTTTGCTCGACAATGATTTTCTTCTTGATGTTGTTCTTCAACTTAGAAGTACTTGAGGACGACCTTCTTCTCTCCATCCTCGAGCTTTGAAAACATTTCTTCTTTGTCACTGGAGCTGGGCACATACTAAGTCTCAACACTTAGCCATTTTCTCCAAGTATTCGCTTCATCTCCCCAAGTCATCACCATTTAGTCTCGACATTCCTCCTGCAAAACAAGCAAGGAGAAGAGCATCAAGACACTTATCATATAGACTCAACTTACTTACCTGATTTCATGCTTTAACTCCAAGGTCTGCGTGATCTCTGACTTCATCCTCAAATTCTTCATGCCTTAGCCAAATTTTCAACCCATCTTGTATTCTGCTTGGGCGCACTTCACTCTGATATTTCATCCAACTCTAACTCGAGCAAAATGTTTTCATCGAGAACTTGATCAAAAATTATCTAGGTGCCCAACTTCAAATTCATCCACCAAGGCGACATATTTCAACATCCCTTTTCCTTTCTTGCCTTAGAAAAAAAATTTAAACTTTTACTTAGGAAATTCATTATTTAAGTGCCCACCAAGAATCTCCATCCTGAAGGCCTTGGCGAAGTTGTGGAAGACCTTAAAATCCATTCCTCATCGACAATCTTGAATACCCAAAAGAAAATTTCTTTCAGAACTTGTCGAATTCATGGGTATACAACAAACAGGTTCATTTAATTTTCTTGAATTTTGAACCTTGGAAAAATTTAAAAAAATTATGAAATTTATTCCGTTTCTTCATCCCTATGAGTATTTCGTTGCTCTGACTTTAAATTTTTTTATCCGCCTTGCGAAGCAGGCACTCACTGACTTTTCCACTGGCAACTTCATTCGTGCTTCTGAAAAATTTCACACCTTCATCAAACTTGGGCATTTTTCCTAGAGAAAATCCTTTGTGCCTTAGAAAAAAAAATTTTAAAAAAATCACTAGCATAGGCACTTTTTGAATTTTGCTTTAAAAAAAATTTTATTCCTCCATCTTCAAATCACTTTGCCTGTGGTGAGGAATTTTTTTATCTACTCACTTAGAAAAATTTCTTTTTAAATGCCTTGGGCGCATCTTGTATATCATGGAGGATATTAGACATGTCTAACATATTTTCATTCATCCCACCCTTTACCTCATCTTGGACCTAGCGCATTTTACACATAGAGAAGGAAAAACTCCAACGCCCTAACTTTATCTTCATCTCCCCTTTATCTCCAACATGGGTGCATTCAAGGTACTAAGGAGGAACTAACTTCAATGCTTGGCATAAGTCATCACGCCTTAAAATACTCTATCATCCACCAACCTTGCATGGGCGCATTCAAAGGGTAGAGGTGGAAGTCAACTTTTTGTCTTCTTTCTAGCATGTATAGGTGCCTTTGGCTTGTTGAGAGGAATTTAGCCCATTTTACTTTCATTTTGACTCATCTTGAACTTGGCGTATTAGCATCCTACCTTGAGTTGGAATTTATTTGTCCTCATCTTTGTTTTGGACTTCCTAGGTTCCTTTTGCATGCACATGTTTGTCCTTTTCCACTTGCTTGCATGCATACATCTTGTCTTTACATGTCTTTATTTGGGGCGCATTCAAAGGAGAGAGAGGATAAAGTCAACATTTTATCTTGACCTCACTTGAACTGGGCGCTTTTGGCACATGGAGAAGGATATCTTTTAGACTTGTAATTTTTTATCAACCTTTCAAGCTTGAGGGCGCATTTAGGAGGAGGTGGATATATTTTCATGCCTTAGAATTTTTTTTATCACCTCTCCTGGAAGTGAGCGCATTTGGCATGTGAGGAAGGATGAACTTGTTGACTCTTTGACTTTCTCTTCTAAGCTTCTTAGCATGGGCGCATTTCAGCATATGAGGAGGATGAAGCTTAACACTTAGAAATTTTTCCATGCTTGGCTTGAGAGGAGGGCGCATTTCACATGTGGTGGAGGATGAAATATCAACACTTAAAAATTATTTTGCATGCCACTACCTTGAGTTGGGCGCATTTGGAGGTGGCAGGTGGACAAAATTTTAACTTAGAATATTTTCTAGCGTCTTCATCAAGCAGTGCGCATTTGGAGGTGGCAGGAGGATTTTACCAACACTTAAACATTTTTATTGACTTCCAGCTTGCTAAGGATGAGGGCGCATCTGAGGGTAGGAGGTGGATTTATCTTCAGACTTAGAATTTTCTTCACACCTGATTTTGCCTGCTTATTCATGCCCTGCTATATATAGTAAGTCCCCTGATTTTTACACTTCTGAAGCTCGGATTGATTTGAAATTTTGAACATTGGACCTTCATGACCTGGTTAACCTGTTTATACTGCCACCTCGAGCTGACTTGCTAAAAATAGCACATTTCTGAAGGTGATTTACTATTTATAGTAACTACTTGTTTTTGAGACCTCCACAACTCCGTTTGACTTGAAATTCGAATGACGTGCTCCTCACCACGTGACCTGCCTGTTGACATTGGCGCCTGCTGCTGGTTTACTATTTTTAGCCAGTTTCTAGAATGCCTTACTATAAATAGTAAGTGCTCCGATTGTCTTCAAATTTTATCGGTGGATAGCCTGAAAGATGTTGATCGCAGTGGGATACACCGGTTTTCGAAAATTCTGACTTTTTACCCCTCTTTTTGGGTCCCGGAGCTAGAAACCCTAGTCTGACTTGCATGTGTATCAAACGACCTCCATTTGACCTCATTTCTGTTGCATTGCGATCAGTTTGTGATTCTGAAGTGCTGGGAGGCGGCTGCCGAAATGAATTTGCTAAAAATAGTAAGTTCCTGAATAAGTGATTATCTCTGTTTGTATGTCACATCACTGCGTCGCTCTTGAAAAACCCATAAGGAATATGCAAACATGCAAAGAAAACCCTGACATGCAAACCCTAAAAATAGCCTCCAAAGGCTAAACTCTGAAAGTCATTATCTCACTTTGCATGTTATACCATCGTGAAGGTCTCAGAAAACCCACAAGGAATCCTCAGACATGCATTGAAAAACTCTGCATATAAACCCTAAAATCTGCTCTGGAAGCTGAACTGCTAAAAATAGTAAGTTGTTCGTTTCAGCTCAAATTTTGCAGGCGAGGAGCTTGACATGTCTTGGATGCAGTGTGACTGTTAAAACTTCAAGAATGCTGAAAGAACGCCTAGAATTGCACACTTACTAAAAATAGTAAGTTGCCAGAATTTGATGAAATTTCAATGGAAACCTGCTGGAAGCATACTGACAACAATGTTAGTCTCAGATCTCAATTTATTCACCTTGTTTGACCTTAGATTGACCAGGAAGATAGAAGCCCTAATTCTCAAACTTGGCCAAAATTTCACGTTTAAGCCCGATGACGGACACATCCCAGAAAAGACAAGCAGCAAAGAGAGAGACAAACAACAAGAAAACTAACTAAAATCAAGCCAAAAGTTCGAAACAAAGCAAAAATTAGGGGGTCCCCATTTGCAATGGGGCGATGTGTGAAAAAGGTCACAACAATGCCCTAGGTGCCTACTTTAGGCCATTAAGAGCCTTCCGTAATATACATACCTTGTGCTCTTTTCCTATAACCTTAAAACTAGGAGGTTGTGTCATGTATACCTCTACCTCCAAATCTCTATTGAGGAAGGCACTCTTTACATCCACCTAATGGACCTTCCAACCAAACTGTGCTACCATGGCTAGGACAAGTCGGATGGTGCTCATCTTTGTTGTGGGAGCAAAGGTTTCCTCATAATCAATACCTTCTCTTTGCGAGAACCCCTTAGCCACCAACCGATGGGTTTCTTGGGAACATTCTTGTTCTCCAACAAAGTTTGAAAACTCGGACTCGGCAACCCAAAATAGGACTCAGACTCGGGACTCGACACGGACTAGGCAAAAAACTCAGCTAGGACTTGGCAAAGAAGAAAACTGTAGTTTTACAAAAAAACAAAAATAAATTAATGCAGCTAGAGAACATAAGAGCCTAATTTGATCATCAATTTCTCATAATTCAAATATTACACATGTTATATGATCTTCAAACACTCAATAGTTGATACTTCATCATTCATACTCATAGTTTCAAACTTTCAAATGAAAACAAAAACAAGTTTTAAACATTCATACTCATTGTTTCCAAGTGATGCCAAGAGCCCTAAGTTGGGACTCGAGAGTTCAACTCTAAGACTCACGCGAGTCACTCGCCGGGACTCGGGAGTCCTAGCCTGGACTCTCCAGGACTCTGCTCGAGAGTCCTTGGCGAGTCAACTCAACAAGCCCTAGGACTCGCAAGTCCCAAGAGTCTTTTCCAGAACTCGCAGAGTCCTCAAACCATGTTCTCCAACATACAACGGGCCATTTCTATGATGGACGGTTCCTCCACTCAACAACACCACTCTGCTGAGGGGTATAGGGTGTGGTAAGTTGGCATCCAATGCTGTGTTGTACACAGAAATTGGTGAACTAGTTGGAACAAAACTCACCCCCCTTATATGTCCTAAAAGTGATGATTTGACATCCAAACTCTTTTTCAACTAATGCAAGTTAATCTTCTGAAATTCATTAAATACTTGTGACTTCGCCTTGAGAAAATACACCCACATTTTTTTGCTAAAATCATCAACAAACAGGAGAAAATACCTGGCACCAGTGACTGATGCAGTGTTCATTGGTCCACAAACGTCTGCATGAACCAGATGTAGAACCTTGGATGCTCTCAAAGACTTTCCATCTGAAAATGGAGTACGATGTTGCTTCCCTGCTTGGCAAGCTCCACAAACACCATGTGTCTACTACTGAATCTCAGGTAAGCCTTTTACCAAATTCTCTCAAGCTAGCTGAGAGAGGTAGGGAGTACTGAGATGCCCATACCGTTGATGCCAAAGAGTGTTGATGGATGAACTACTCGCAACCAACGCATGCTCCAGAGGATCTCAAGTATCAAGTAGCCAATACAAACCATGATCCTCAAGTCTAACTACCACAGTTTTCTTGGACTTCTTATCAACAATTTGGCACTTGTGTGAGCTGAAAATGATGTCCAACTTCGGACTATGTCGCATAATTTGACTCACTGAGAGTAGATTAAGCTCCATGCACAACACATAGTATACATTAAGAAATATTAAACTTCTCCCACCAAATGTGATCTAGACGTTGCCCTTGCCGACAACTGTATACTCTTCGCCACCACCAAAGATGACGGAATCGGAGCAAGCCATATACTCTGTGAACCAATCTCTCCTATTTCTAAAATGTCTAGAGGCTCCAGAATCGATGTACCATGCAGAGGATTTGACACAATCTACCAATCGTTTGGCCATCAATGCATAAGAGGTAGACATCTGATCAGATTGCATAGATTTCATCCCTCCCGTTTTCAAAAAGCACGAAAAATGAGGTAAAGTCTTGTGATCAACTAGAAAATCGTCTTAAATGGGGCTTAGTAACAGCAAGATTTTTCATAAAAACCTTCAAAAACTCAAAAAAAGAAAGATTTTTTTTCAGAAAAAGAACCTTAAAAAAAAGTTGATGATCTGCAAAAAAATTTATAGACAAAATTTTCAAAAACTCTTCAAAACTTCAAAAACAAATTCAAGCATGATTTGTGCAGAAACCCTAGTAAAAAAAAACTGCATTTCAGGAACAGGTCAGATTTTTATTAAGTATAGAAAATTCATCAACAAAGCTTTTGTTCTGATCAGCAAGAATGTTTCAGACCCAAGGTTCACAAAACTTCATAAATCTTTAGACGGTCCAAAGATGGTGTCGATTTTGAAAGCCCAAAAATGGGGTCAATTTTTGAAAGCCCAAAAATGGCGGCGATTTTTGAAAGCCCAAAAATGGCATCGATTTTGACCAGAAATGGTGTCGATTTTGACCAGAAAAGGCACGCAATTTTTACAGAAAACAAGCTGCCATTTTTTATAGAAGACAATCGCCGATTTTTACAGAAAAAAACTGCGAAAAACTCTTTGAAATAAGGTCGTGATTTTACATTGAAGGTAGACACAGATTTTTGTGCCAAAAAATGACACGAATCTGCAGAAAAAACCCTTGAAAAATGACATGATTTTCACCTTTAAAAGATTCGCAATTCTTCTTTATGAAACCCTTTAAAAAAAAATCTGCAGAAAGGTCCACAATTTTCTAGAAAAGAAAAAAACTTCTATTTTTTTTCTTTTTAAAAAATTGTCAAAAAAATAAAAATGAGCCTAAGCTCTGATACCATGAAAGGATAATTTGTTATTTACAAAGGAGATGAAAGCTCCTTAAATAATATAATACAAGACAATGTTTCTAAAAAGAAACAGTCGTTAACAAAAGTAAATAACATAAAGTTACTAAAAGCTACTAAAGCAAACAAGTTTAGCTGAAAGAAAACTCAGACTAACTAAAGGCTAAGATAACCATTAAATAATACAATAATACTTTAATACAAAGAGTCTATCAAAAATTATTAGGAGGACAAGTTCAAATTTGATCCCATGGGAGATCATTGATAGGAGGTACTTCCTCAACCACCATTTTTTCTATTCAGATACCTTCTCAGATCCTAATGGAGAGGTTATGGAGGGCCTCACAACATGCATTTAGACAATGACACCCCAAGTTGAGGTGAGAGACCTAATTGTCAATTAATTGGAAAGTTACAGGGTTGGAAAGGGGGTTGGCTCTTTTCTTCAAAGCTAGCTATCCAACGAAGAACCACCCAAACACCAAGTATAAAATTTGGAGTCTTTATTTCACATGCATCTTACAAGTTACAAATTTCAAATTTGAAACTATTGATAATTTGATAAAATATGTTTTGACTTTGATTTCTAACTTTTCAATAATTTATTTTGTAGAGTTTTGGTGGATAAATTGGGGTGCAAATACTCCAAATATCCAAAGGTTTGCCCTCCTCATTTTATGCCAACCTTGTAGTGCATCCAACTGTGAGCGCAATTGGAGCTTGTTTAAAGCCATCCACATGAGGAAGAGGAACAAATTAGCTCAAAAATGCATCAATGACCTTGTCTTTGTGCAATACAACCTTTGGCTATGCACAAGAAAGGTAGAGGACAAATCAAAGGAGCCCATTGATTTGGATAAGATAGATCCTTATAGCGATTGGATATGGCGAGATGAACAACCTCCATTTTTTGTTGAGGATGATATTCTTGATTTTGAGAGAAATGCCTTGGAGGATGCGGGTGCAACAGGAGATGTAGGATTGGATGACATTGATGAAGTTGAGGAGTCATTGTCATCTACTATCAAGATGGAAGTTGAGCCACTACCTTCCATGCCAAGCAAGGAGCCACAATAGACTCCAAGGACTAGAACCTCTACCTCTCCCCTAGTTTTCAGTAGATTAGGGAATAGGAAGATGTAAAATGTTGTATTTACTTTTAGTTTTACAGTTTACTATTTTCATTTTATCAACTATCTAATGTATCAAGCTATCAGCCATCGAGATTTCACATGAGGATGTGATTTTGTACTCAATTTGCATTCAAATCAATGAAATTTAATAGAAAACACTTTTGTATTCATTTATGGGCTCACTGTATGCATCTTGTCATTTATTTTTTGCAAAACAAATGTGTTCGTAAATAAATTTAAGTAATTTTTAAGTTGTTGAGTTTTTACTGAGTCTGAGTTTTTCAACCATGGTCTAGCCTATACTAAGAGTAATGTGCACTAAGAAGCATTTGCAATACCTCTTCACAAAAGGAATAAATCTATGATACATGTATAGTGCAACAAGGTGTGGATTTTGAAATATGTTTTATATCCTCTAGCAGTATGCATGATTTGGATTTGAAGGTGGTGCAATTGGCATAATGCTAAGCAAATTTGGCCACTTGGTCTCCATTAAACTATTGCAGTTAGCATGAAGAACATTGTTGGACAATCAATTTGAATGATAAGACCTTGTCCAAAAGGACCTTGTTCCACAAATGTTTGAGTAAAATTGCATTAATTGATTTACAAGTTTGAAATCAAGCAGATCTTTTAATCATTGTCGAATGCCTACAACTGTACGACAAAGGCTATCATCCAAGTTTTATTGTTGCTTGGCTTCTATGGCACATCATCATATTGAGTATGAGGTATCTAAAGGGTGGGTGCTAACAAAACCTATTATCATGGTATCTCAAAAGAATGAAGTGCATATTCATGTAGCTAAATCTCTTTCATGCATGGTTTTTTTAAAGTTGTCATGGCTTTGGGGAAGAGAGTGGGAAATGTCATTGCAAACAATCCTGCAATGGTGTACTCATTTATTGGTGACAATTCCATAACAGGAGTTGCTTGTCATGTGTCTAGTTGCAAAAAAGTTTGAATCTCTCCCACCTCTTTGTGCACGGGTGGAAGTATGGCCACAAATTAAGAGTCCTAGTCTACTAGATTGAATCATTCATCTTCTTCGACATTTGTGGATGTTGATTCAAGGATTGGGGCAAATGCATTTGACATTGTGATGTACAAAACATTAGCTATTGGTAGGGTGAGAGGCTAAGATGATAGTGCACACTCATCTAGTTGCACGTCTTTGTATTGTGGATTGTGACTGATCATATATTGCAATGCTTCAAAAACACATGTTCTACTAACGTAAGAGTTATAGTTTTTTGTTCATTGTTTTTTTTCTTCACAATCATAATATCTAGTTGATCTACAATCCCAGGCAAGTATTTAGCAACTTCCAAATATCTTGTGGAATTCTAAAGAGTGGACCACTATATTTGAATTGTCCTCCTCTTGCATAGGTTACCTAAAGGATTGCATTGAATCTTGTCATTAACATCTCTTTGGTTTGATTCAAGTTTCATAAACAATCAAATTGTTTCCCAAGGGTGTTATTCTATTGTGAGAAGCAATAGCTATTTTTTTTGCTAAGCATCTATAGCAAGTAACAATTCAATTTGTTTGCCTAGTTTGGATTCATGAGTACCTTTCCATGCAAACTAAACATGGCATTGTTGATAGACCATCTAGCTTTGGACAAAAAAGAAATTAAGCCATGTAGAAATTGTCTAACAAGCTTTCGCAGCCATGAAACAAAGTAGGTGACAAAGTTTCTACATGACATTGCAACAGGTATAGGGATGTTTGCACATGGCAAGGGTGATTGAGAAAAGAAAATACAGCTATAGAAACACTATTAACCTGTAACTTTTGGTTATGTCGCCTTGTCTTATTGACTACATCTTTTTTAGCTTGATAGCAAATACATTGCAACTCTTTCTCCAAACTCTATTACCCAGATCTTTACAATGGTCTGGGTTTATTCAAGGAGCACACAGCATTAAAAATGAGAACAAATAGTCTATGAAGCAATAGGAAGGAAACATATTGATTAACATTTGAATTGTTTCTATTATACTTGTGGGAATTATCTATAAGAGCTAAAGTTAACGTTAAAATGTTTTTAATCTTGCTTTTGTATATCACCATATAAATACACTTTAAAGCACTATGTATGAGCATCAAAATGTAACATTAAATATGACATGGTATGGAAGAAGAATGTGCTCATAGTGTATATTTGACAAGATCAAACAATTATAGTATTTATTTTGAGAAGTAAGTACATAATATGTTTACAATCATGGTTGCATGCTAAGTCACGTAGTTTGCCGAATCAGTTTCGAATTTTGGCAAATTTGTATTTTTTTAATAAAATTCGTTATCATATTCGCACGGACACGTTTTCCATTTAAAATATTTTTAAAATGCATTTCTAGAGTTTTTAAAAAACGTTTTTTTAAGGTTTCGACGAGTTTTTTTCTATGAAAATATTTGCTTGAGCAATGGCTGGAGTAGGAGATGAAAATTGCAAAGGATCGGACACAGAAATTCCCATATTCTCCCATCTGTATAATAAGTGATATGTTTACACCATGGGTTCACAATTACGGCGCCAAATTTGGGCTTCCCGCCGTGGTTTTCCACATCTCGGGAGCATTTTGTATTTTTGTTTTACACTCATTGACGAGGCATACACCGTAGTAGAATGTGGAAGGAGACGAGTATTTCAAGCTATGTAAATCCGACCTGCCATTCCATGTGCGCGTCTTGAAACATTAAACATAAATATCACATTCTGAAGTATTATATCATTATAAATTAAACATATATTATTAAAAAAAGTATCAGAGTATTAAACTATATATTTGAACACCCAACAATTATAAATATATATGTTTAATTTTATTTTTTCATTTCTAATACTAAATTATATAAATTAAACATATATTATTAAAAAAATATCACAATATATGTTTAGTTTTATTTTACTTTTATTTTATTAAACTGATAATTTGATAATATTAAAAAATATATTATTAAAAAATTAAATATATACAGATTAATATATTAATAAACATATAAATTATAATATAATATTGTAATGTTTATTAATTATAATATAATATTATAATAAATTATAATAAGGCAAATTTAATCCGAATTTTTTACTTTTCAATTTTTTTCCTTGTCGAACTTCATCTAAATTTCAATGTTGCCGAACTCAAATTTGAATTCGAACCTTGTGACTTAGGTTGCATGAGAGCTTCCATCATGTTATTTATACTTCTATAAGCTAGGCCAATATAGATATTTACTGGAGGACATGGACATTTCCATTTACAAAATCAATGATTTTAACCCTTGTAATAACAATGCTAAGCCTTTGTTCACCATCAAATTCTTCCTGTATTATAGCCCAACTAAACAAGAATTGGTGGGACACAACATGACTTAAAAAGATATCTAGTTCTGCAAGTAGAAGCTAAAAATCTTTGGCTCCAACAACTAACACTGCATTGGTTGGTTCTTCAAATGCAATAACATTCTTCAATACCGCTATGTAGTCTTGTAGATCAACTTTTAGCATATAGCTAAAATTGCATTCAAAGAGATCAACACAACACTTTGGACAATGCCAACTACTGTTTGAATTCTAGACAAGTTGGCAAGAGAGGTAATAGAAGTCTTCCAAGTAAAGTTTTGTCACAGCAGCCTTTACACAAACATTTTCTTTTTTTTTCAAGGGTTTATTTGCAATTGTAAAGATGAGCATAGGATTTTCAAAGTTAATGGGGAAGGTAGTGTAATTCCCTCAGTGGCATACCAAGTCTTTAATGCATGAGCTTCCTCTAGGTCCGAGTTAACAAAAAATTTAGGTAGAAAATTAAAATCAATTGTTTTACTATTCCAAGAGGTAATGCACCCAAATTTGATTACAAGAACAAGAGGATTTAGCTCTAAACACATTTCTTAGATTTGTTTGCCTCCTACTTTACAATGACAACCCCATAATGTTACATCAATGTTACAACTTGACATGTCAATGATTTTAGCAGTATGCTTTATTGTTTCAGTTGCATCTCTTTCGCATATAGTTGAGGCAAGGGAAATGAACAAAAGTATACCAATAACATCAACAAGGGAATTAATAGGCATCAATTCTAGGTCATGAATGCTTTGATGTGGAAGCTGTCGATAGATATGTTAAATTTTATTTAAGTAGTAGTTATTTGGATGACATGTAGGAATATTTCCAAAGGATTTGTGGAGCTGATGCACTTTGTGTTGGCTACTTTGATGCAACTGTTGTAGATGACAAGAATGTTATTAGACCAAACAATTTCATAGAACTTATCTGCAACTTTGCTAAATCAAGTTACATAAATTTCCCCACCTTTGTCTAACAATCAAAACTGAAAACTTTTCCTTTGACCCTAGCATTTAGGAATTCATGAAGCATGCTTTCTAATAAGGCTCAACCTTTGCTCCATGCCCTAATTGGGATAATTTATTAATTTCACTTGCAGGAGTGAATTTTTGAACAATAGAACCCAAATAAAATTAAAATAATCCCAATGGACCTTGAGAGTTGATCGATGAAAGGCATCTTGAAGGATTTAAGCAAACATTACAAATTTCTAATTAGTGAGATCGCCTTTTAGCACAAGCTAAGAGCATATGTTTGTTTCTTGGGTACTCTAGACTCAACTAGACACTAAACTAAATCCAACTTTGAATGTCACACAATGAAGTGGGCCTGTGACTTTATAGCAAACTCACCTAATCTTTTACTCTGTTGCTATTGATTCAGTTTTGAAATCCCACCATAGATTATTGATATGCATCATACTTTATTTAAGCCAAAAGGATGCAGATAACTATAAAGTCTATTGAGAACAAATCCTATAATGGCAAACAAACATCACTTTTGAGGTACTGGAAAGTGACAACGGTTCACATTATACTCAAAAGTGGCTACAAGGATCTTGTTTTTTGGACAGGTGTGCACCCTGTTGTCAAATCTTAGCATGGTTGACGTCACAACCCTGACAAGCGCATGTGCTCACTTTATTATGGAATATGACTTGGAGGAGTAAAATGGTCAAAAAAGGCGAAAAAATCTCCATAATGTCATTGTCTTCTTCCCTAAAGGCAAAATGGATTTTGAATTTCTTTGCTAAAATTTGGCAAACTATGTGACACTGCTTTTAAGTTTTAACCAAGCTCCAAAGTTTTTAAAAGAGGACACCAAGGCCATAGAAGTAGTAATTAGAATTTACAATCATGATTAATAGCCTCTTGAAAGTTCCACCCAATTTTCCAAATCTAGTTTGAATTTTTGTAACACACCAATGCTTGAAAAAATCCAAATAAGCTAAATAAAAATGAGGGGAAATTTAAAAAATAAGCATTTTTGGCTATATTACACCATGTTTCTAGGATGAGGACAAAGGGACACAATTTAAAGACGATTTTTTTGGGAGGCAATTTTTTACAAGACAGTAGGGACAACTATTAAAAAATAAGGAAAATAGGAAGTTCAAATATTCATATGATAATATTGATAAAGCGTTCATCATATATATTATAAAACCTTAATACATGTAACATAACAATAGAGTTGAATTGAAATTCCACTTGAAGTTGACAAACAAATTAACAAAATTGAATTGCTCTCATTATCAATGAAAATTACAATAAAATTCCCAAAGGCTACATGTTTCAACTACAAAATGACAAAAGTCACAAAACCATAGAAAAAATGTCACTGCCTTAAATCATCATCTACTAACTCTACATCAAAATCAAAGTGTGAATCTAAGTCATTGCCATTATTAGGGACTGCCTCATCCAATGGAACCCCAACAAACCCTCATGTGCCTATCTTCGAGACCAACATCCCAATGATACTCAAGAGTCTATCAATCCTAAAGTCACAAGGCACTATGCATGGCTACCAACTTCTCCTATTGTTGAGAGGTAAACATATTCCACTTGATTAATTGTATGAAATTGTGAGGTCAAGGGGTAGTGCCCCAAGTGGAGTCGAGGGGCAATGTTCTTAACAAGGATCTAGGGGCAACACCCCTCACAGAGTCCAAGGGCAACGCCCCTCACACACTTCTTATCATGAAACAGGGTAAGGTCAAGGAGCAGAACCTCCATTGCCAAGCCCAAAATAAAGCCTTTGAGACCACACAAACCTTCAAGGTGTATGCCATTTTCCATAATTTTATCGCTTTTAAGTTATGTGGTTTTGATGCTCTCTTGCCTTCTTCTCACTGTTTTTCTCTTCTCACAATTGTTCTCCTTCCTTATCATCTTCTTCACAATATGGAAAATGGCAAACTAAGTTTGTTTTTGTTTTTAGTTATTAGTGTCTTTCCTAGGTTTACGGTTAGTGTAATGGGGTGGAGGGGTCCTTGTGGACCCCCTCTCCCTTTTTTTGTAGGCATTTGGGAAACATTTTCAAAAATAAAATTATGATCAGAAACAGCAGGAGTACATTTCTGACCTGTTCCCACATCCCTAAAATGCCCCTTACTATAAAAACATGGGGGGATGTGTCCCTGGGATACATAGATAAATGGACAAAAATGAAAGAAGGCTCATACACAAATAATTGAATAGATCAGAGTTAATTCAGATTTAAGAAACATGCTGAATTAAAAAATTGGCAATCCAATTCATCCATCCCATATGGCACTTAACCACAATTAATCGTCTTTTTTGCAGATTTCTGCATCCATACAAATAGTACCATATTTTGTCCTTAATTTTATAGAACTCTTGGTCATTTCATGAGGGTGATGTTTCTGTTGATACTTGTGGATCAACTTCTATCTGATTGAGATAATATTTAGGAAAAAGAAGTGAACACCTAGATAAATAATATAAGAGGATAGAGAATCACACAAAAACAATAACAATAGCAACATTCTCAGCTAAACTAACTGAAGCAAGCAAAAGTTTAGAACATCCCAACAATCTAAGCATTAGCTACAGGAACATAATAAAAAGTTCGCTATGGAATTAATGCCCCAAAAAGCAACTTCACTTTAAACCAAAAAATTGCATAACAATTGCCACAAAAAGAAAAAAGCTTACTCTTCCCTCCTGACTTCTCTTCATCTGATCAAGAAGATTTTGAAATGCTGCTTTGCCAGTTGTCTCACCAAGAGCAGCAATAAGATCTGCTCTTGCTGGATTCATGAGGGCTCCAAGAGCTGATCCCACCACCACTGCTGCACGTTGCCATCCCTTTAAAGGAACACGAGACCCTCCAAAATTATGCATAATATTCTTTATACCTTCTCAAATAAATGATTGAATCTTAAATCTCTCACGACGCTAGATAAGGTGAATCTCAAATTGTTATCATTACACAGCTTCTGTATGCAAAACACCAAGAGTTGCCATGAGAAACTATTTTTCACTCTATTATACTTAACCACCAACTCCTTAAGATCAAGATGAATACAAATCATGTAACAAATAAATAAAGCACAAAATGATATAATATGCCCAATGAAGTAAACACAGGTTATGTTGTCAGTTAACCTACACAAACCTGTGCACAAATGTCGGCAGGCTTCTCCATGAAATCGACAACTGATCAAACAAAACAGCAAACAATTTGCAGAATCTAACAAGAAAACTAATTACATTAACCATTACTTGCAGTGATAAAAATCTAAGATTCATGCAAACAAATCAATATGCATAACCATGGACGGAGATTATGCACAATGAACATTAGATTACATTTAATGAAAGACAGAAGCCTCGAATAAGGTGTAGCTAATCAAATAATATTAATAGCTGACTTTTGGAATGAAGTATATCCACTATATGTCCCTTTTGGAGGCGAGCAAGAAAAATAAGGTGAAAAAAAAAAAATTATTATTTTTTATTTTGGCACTCAAGGAGGAGGTTAAATAATATTTATTATGATTTTTGGTGAGGCCAAAATATTTTTATGATTTTTCTATGAGGCTGGGTGACCCTTTTTGGGGACCCTTTTTGGGGTTTAAAAAATAAATTAAAAAAAATAATTAAATTCAAATTTTGGGGCCCAAATTAGGTCGACTAGACTGGAGGGAAATGGGGAAGTTTGATATAAATACAAGTTCATTGTGGAGGCTTTTCATCATCAATGAATTATCCCTATTTTTTTTATCTGCACTTTGGCGAATATTCTAAGGACAAAAACACTTATAAATATAGGATGAGTTAGACAAAAACCTAGCTTCTTCAATGGAGGACTTCATGCTAGAAGTTCACATGGGTTTCAATGGTGATTCTTGCTAGATTCACACTCAGATTTTTGCATCAGCATAGGCGTCTAGTTTGGAGGGGCGAATTGGGCAAGTTGGAAGGTATTCTTCAGATTTTCAAGGGTTACAAACCCTATCAGTAGACCAGCAAGCTAGCGCACCCCTTTGGTAAGGTTTTGGTATCATTTTCATCGTATATTTGCATTGTATTTTGCATTGATGTGAGTTGGAGATTTTCACCCAGCTAGAGTTAGGATAGGAGGACATTTTCATAGCATAATCTGGGGTCTCTTCATCAGCAAACTTCTATATGTTGCTAGACATGTTTGGAGCCCATTTCATTGTTGAATTGCATCATTAGATAAGTCTGATTTGTAGCAGCAAACTAGATGATTGAATATCAGAATTTTGGCACATGTTGGTGAATGTTTTGGTGGTCTATCATGTTGGTTTTCATACTTGTTCATGATCTACTGTTAATGCAATGAGTTTTGTTATTTTGGGATGAATGAATACTACTGTTAATGCATGAATATATTCAGAAATTTATATCAGCAAACTAGGGTTTGAGCAGGAATTAAAAAAAATCAGAAAATTAGGGCATCATTTTGTGTTATAAAAATCAGAAAATTGCACAAATATTGGTTGGGATATTTCAGTGGTATCAGAGCCTTGATCTTGCCAACCTGTTGGGTATGTAAAGCTGCTATATGGAGTGTTGGATGGACTATAGCAAGCAAAAAGTGAAATCAAAGAAATGTGAGCAGCCAGGTTTTGAGGACACCTTGAAAGGACTTAGGCTGTCACAACAAAGATTAGCTCGTAGCTTGCAACGGCATGAAGATTCCCTATCAAGACAATTTAGGGATGAAATATCTAGAAATCTCTATGAAGAGTTTAACAAGGGTTGTAAATCAGCAGTCACCAATCAACCTATAGGTGAACAAGATTCCAGAACAGCCACTAAAGAAGAGCATGTTGAAATTGTCCAAGTGATAAGGGAAGATACATCTAAAGGTTCGATCCAACCCTATGAGGACAAGGACAAAGGAGATTCACCTATTGAAGTTTCAAATGAAGAGCACATGGAGATTGACGAAGATACCGCCATGAAGGTTGTCAAACTAACCATTTTAGAACAGCTACATGAAGGTATGGGTTCTTGTGATGTTTCATTAATTGAGTCTAGTCTTGTTTTATCACCTTTACATCATTTTGGCAAGGAATCAAATTGTGGTTTGGGTGCCGTTGAGATGGATGTTGTTCATACATATGATGGCAACTCAGAAATTTCAGTATGTAGTGAACAAATTGAATCAGATAAGATTGATTTAACATACACTTTCTAGATCAGCCTTTGAGGAAAAGCATGATGTAGAAGATTCTACTCACTACTTTGATGGTGACCCTTTGATTGAGCATGATGTTAACCTAGTTTTTACACATGGATGTATTGAAGAAGAGACCATGAAGGAAGTCAATTTGAATGAGCATAATCATGAGGACCAATCAGAAATTTTGATTGAAGGTAAACGAAGGTAAGATTGTGGCAGCCCTAACTCATTTTGATCATATTCATAAGATGATGGCAGGTTTGTGTTGGAAGGCTCTAGGGAAGCATGAAGGGTTTGAAGGAGGTCTATCTCTTAATGGCTTGCACGAACTCGAGGAGGCTTTGGTAGTAGTAAAGTCAAACTACCTACACTTACTTGCAGATAGGGATCATCTCATCACACTTGATGGGATTGATGTTGATGCTTTGAGAAGAAAGGAAGATGAAGTAGATGAGGTCACCTTTGAGCTTAAGGACACTATGGACTCTTGGGAGAACACTCAAAAGGCCCTTCGAGAATCAGAAAATCAAGTTGATGAGCTTTGTTTAAAGTTGACCTTGGCACATTCTTCATCATTTACAACAGAAATTCAATCTTCCATGGCAGCTGCATCAAAAGAACAACAATTCAATGTGAAGATTGTGAAGAGTGGACATGAAGAGATAACTTGCAGCCACGTGACAAGTGGCACACTTGGTTTTCAGCTAGATACACCTCCTGGACCAGCACGTGATGATAGGCATTCAACAAAGGATGAAGATTTGCTTGAGCTCCTTGAAGACACTACAAAGAGATATGATGAAAATGCAGATTTTCTGTTTGGTAACAGCAGTCCTATTTCCTCACATATTCATGAGTTAGCAGCTACTTTACATGGGGAAATTGAGGTGAAAGAGTCTCCCATTGTTGGCACTCATGAGATGGGTGTTAGGCATGAGGAAGATGTTGAAAATTAAAGCCACAACAAGTCTGATTATGTATATCATACCATGGAAGATGTCAAGAGAACTCAAGTCTTGTGTGACGGTTGGTTACAAAGAGCAAAGGATGCTAAGATGTTGGCTACCCAAGCAAAACAACACTTTCAAGAGGTCAAGGAACATTGTAACCAGCTAGATCAAGCAAAGAAGCAAAGGGAGTCACGCCTTAGATCACTATTTCTTCCAAGGGAGGAATGTGTAAGATTGAGCATGCAGGGGATGAGCCTTTTGAGGACAGCAAGGAAGAAGAACATTCAGATTGGGGTGAACATGAAGAGAGGTACGATTCAGAAAATTTTGTTTGTACACATAGTTT
The DNA here is from genome assembly GCA_007258455.2 of Sequoia sempervirens. Lineage (NCBI taxonomy): Eukaryota > Viridiplantae > Streptophyta > Pinopsida > Cupressales > Cupressaceae > Sequoia > Sequoia sempervirens. The sequence continues at coordinate 185,564,962 of VDFB02168118.1, forward strand.
ACATCATGAGGATCATGAGTTGCCTCATTTGGAGAGCCCATTGAAGGCCCAAATCATAGACATGGATGGGATAGCTGAGCATACACCTTTTGAACCAGTCAACGATGTGATGTATACTTGTATAGGTAGAGATATTGGTGTTTCAGATTTGGTTGAGCCTTTGGTCACTCATGAAGAACTTGAGGAGTTTACTTGTGATGAGATACAATCCCATCATATTGATGTCTCTTGGGTGAAGCACGAGGCTGCCCTACCTTCGAAACTTATGGCACACATCATGGATGCAAATTTGAATGAAGATATTATAGAAAGGTATAATAATTGTTCTGATTTTCTGATTTGGAACAATGATTTTTGGGTTTTGCATAATCTTGAGTTGGCTGCTCTTACTCATAAGGATGTTAGTAAGAAGTCTTCTTCTATTGTTGGCACTCATTTGGGAGACAAATATGAGGTTTTCTTTGTGTGTCCAAAGAAGATTCAAAGTATGTGGCATTTGAGGAATGAGCCTTGTATGGTGGCCAAACAAGTGGAGCAATCAGGTTTAAGGTATGCTTCAGAATTCCTTGTTTGTACACGTAGCTTGCTCTATGAGGATTTGGAGTCCTTTTGGAGAGCCATTTGAAGGCTCACATCATAGACTTGGATGGCATTATGGATTATACACTTTGTGGATCTGCCACTGGTACTATGCTTTCATATGTAGATGAAGATATGGGTAATGCAGATTTGGTTTGGTCTTTGACCTGAAGAGTTGCTTGTGATGAGTCTCACCATGTTGATGACTCTTTGATAGATTATGTTTCTGCTCTATTTCAGAAAATTGTGATACATGCCATGCAGATACTTGCCTTATTTGGGCATATTTGGGAGGTGAAGCTGCACTTTTACACAAGGTATGGAGGTACTGCTATGATGTTTGGTTTTGAGTTACTAATGCTTGTGTTCCAACTAGATCATATCATAGGGATAGGAAGGAAGCATGAAGATATTGGCCTTCCTGCCCTAGTTCAAGAGAATCCACTCCATACTTTGTTGGGAGATGGTTTTTATTGATTAGAAAAGAAAAAATTTATTGCTATATTTGTTCACATGTGGGTTAAAACATGGTAAAAATCAATGGGTAGAACATTCAGCTTGTTATAGGATGTAATCTTTAGCTTGTTGCTAATCCTTTATTTAAGATAGATGCTAAGTTGACTCATGATAATCCTTTGTTTGAGTTGGGTAATGAAGATCTAACCAATTGCAATGATGAGATTGGACTTGATTGCAGGATTCAGGACCCAGGTGCAATTTCTTACCATGAGATGTTGTCTCAAGATTGAAGTAGTGGGTCAACCTCCAGTGTTAGTACTGCTGCTCGCTTTCAGATCAGCTTGTACATGACTCCAGATCCTGATTTGCTGATGAATTGGATGAACTCTTCAACTCTGCAGCAAAACAATTCTTGGGTAAGGTTGGTTGGTAGAGGTATTGTGTCTATAGGGGATGATCTTGTTTCTACTACCATATACATCTCCCCTACATTTCCAATTGGTTTTAGTTTGGTTATTGCTGCCCTTACATCATTTGGTTTGTTGTGGAGACATCATTTCATGAGCAACTTGTTGTTGAGCATAGGCAAAATTTTGGGATCTCAATGCAATTGTGGGAATTCAAGAAACTTGATGAAATGAATCTCAAAGTTTTGAAAGATGGATTCACAAGGTATGATGATAAATTTTCTATTAGTTATGATTAGGAAGAATTCATAAATCCTATGGTTTCATGAAAGACATGTTGGAGATAGATCACTTTGAAAGGAGACTCCTTTTATTTTGGTACTATGGGAGTGAGGGGTGACAAAAATGGGCATCTCAAAAGATGTTGATAGATGACTTTTTCAGAATGATTATTTGTTGGCATTCACTAGTCTTCCATAGAGGTCAAAGCATAGTTGAAAAACTCACATAACTCGCGAGTAATCGCGTGTCCAACTGAGAGGCGAGTTAATCACCTTATTACTTGCAACGTTAAAAAATTGCGGCATGTAAATCCCAGAAAAACACGAAAAATTGTGCATTTATTAGTGAAAACGCAGGCAAAAATGACAGCGTGCATTTTTAAAAAGTTTTGCCCTAATTTTTAGGGTCTAAAGACTCAAAGAGAGGTGTCGTTTTATCTTATTCCTTCCACGCATAAAGAAAACACCGCTCCAGTGAAAAACGAGGGCAGAAGAAAACGCGACTTGTAGGCAGTAAAAAAACGCGAGGGCAAAGGAAGATGACTGCGCAAGAAACATCCACATAGGTATTTTTCTCTCTTCAAAAATTTCAGACAGTTTTTTACAGGCCAAAAATGCCCAGTCGATCATGTCTTTTTTTAACAAACAAAAAGACCCTGATTTTACAAAAAGAAAAGAAAAAAAGCCAAGGAATTTGAATAGTCCAAAAAAAAAATTATTGATTTGTAAACATTTTTATAAAATGTAAACATAATAAATTTTAATTATTATTTTTAAACATATTTTTATTAAATTATTAATTATTTATATTTTTTATTGATTTGTATTTTGTAAACATATTTTCAATAGTTACTTAAAAAAATTTGAATCGAATTTTGTGAAGTATTTAAAAAAGGTGAATTTTTTAATTTGACTTACTATATTTATTATTGACTTATAATTGATTTAAGATTTTAAGTTATAATACATTAACTTATAATTTTTAATTTAATATATTAATTTTTAATTTATAATTTGATTTATTTTTAAAACTTATAATATAACATATAATTAATAATATATTAACTTATATTTGCAAAAGAAAATTGAAAACTTTTAATTTAATTTATTTTATTTTTAAAATTTAAAATAAAAAGTAATCGAAAATTATTAATTTATATTAATTTTATGATAAATTGACAATAATGAATAGTAGAAAAGAAAATAATAACAAAAATAATGATATTCAAATATCAAATTTTATTTCAATATCATTATTTTTGTTATTATTTTCTTTTCTAGTATTCTTTATTATCAATTTATCATAATATAAATTAATACATTAAAATATTTCAATTATTTTTAATTTTAATATGTTTCAAAATTCAAATCTTTCAAATTTCAATCATTTTTAAATTTTAATATGTTCAATTTATTTTGTTTAACTTCACTTTTTATCTCTTAACGTTTATCTTGTCGCTCTTCTGCTAGGTATTTTACTAATGGCTTCTACAAGTAAAAAGAGTGGTGGCAAACCAAGAGATCCTTGCTAGAAACATGCAACACCAAGAGAGGTTATTTGCAACCATTGCCTCGAGACTTATTCTGGTGGCATAAACTGGCTGAAATACCACCTTGCACGAATCCCTTGTCGAGATGTTGTACCATGTAAAGAGGCACCCAAAGAGGCTGAGATGGAGGCCAAAGCACTCCTTGCAACATATGACCAAAGGAAGGAAAGTAAAAAGAGAGCAGCAGAGGCAATGGCAGCCCCATATGCAGATTTCAGTTCTACAAGGCCACAAAGGGCTATGGGAAGCTCTTCTCTTGGGCCACGTATACTAGGATTAGGATCTGGAAGTGTGGGCAGCATCAGTTCTAGTTTTTTTGTTCCACGTAATACTCTTGGTGCACAACCTTCATTGGAAGGTACTTCTTGGAATAGAGAGTTGCAAAATGAAGCGAAGTTAGCATGTGCTAGATTTTGGTACTACAACAATATTCCATTCAATGTTGCTTCTAGTCCTTATTGGGAAGAGTTGGTCACCGCATTGACTGTGGCAAGTAAGGGGTTCAAGGCCCCAAGTCGTTATGAGTTGAGTGGGCCATTATTGCAGAATGAGGTCCAAAACACACATATACTAGTGGAGGAACAGAGGAGAAATTGGGAAAAGAATGGCTGCCCCATTATATCTGATGGGTGGACGGATGGCAAAAATAGGACACTCATCAACTTTCTAGTGGCTTCAGGGGGACAATTGGTATTTCTAAAATCAGTTGATGCCTCCAATGAAACAAAAAATGCAAAGACCTTGTGCAATATGTTGGATGAGGTGGTGATGGAAGTGGGAGTTCAAAATGTAATTCAAATTGTGACCGACAATGCAGCTGCATATGTGGCAGCCGGTAAACTTCTAATGGCGAGGCATCCTACATTATCTTGGAGCCCTTGTGCTGCCCACTGTCTTGACTTGCTCCTTGAGGACATAGGGAAAATAAGTTGGGTGAAGAATGTGGTTGAAGATGGAAGGAATATCACAAAGTACATCTACAATCACACATGGGTCCTAAGTCTCATGAGAGAGCACACTGATGGTAAGGATCTCGTGTGATCAAGAGTCACACGCTTTGCCACCAATTTCCTCACCTTGCAGAGCATTTTAGCTACATTGCCCAACCTCAAGCGCATGTTTGTGAGTGAAAAATGGGTTGAGAGTCCTTATTCCAAGAAGCCTGAAGCAGATAAGGTGAAGAAGACCATTTTTTATGATAGATTTGCCAAACAAATGGAGGAGATCATCAAATTAAGTTTTCAAACATTTATTGATGATTTATTTTTTTGCTTTCTAATATTACAGCTTGCTGATTTTGTTAATTTTTTATATTTTAGGTGTCAGAACCGTTGGTTAGAGTTCTACGATTGGTGGATGGGGATAAAAGCCCCATGGGGTATCTATATGAGGCCATAGATAAGGCCAAAGAGGCAATTCAGCATTTATATGGGTCAAACAAGACCAAATATGAACCCATATGGCGCATAATAGATCGGGGGTGGAACCGATAACTCCACCAACATATTCATGCTGCTGCCTACTTTTTGAACCCCAAGTTTTATTTCTCCTACTTTCAGAGCAGATGCAAAGGTTCAAGTTGGCCTCAATACATGTATTGAGAGATTGGTTAGTGATGATAACCTTCGAGATCTCATACTTGATGAGATACAGAGCTATAAGAGGGCTAAAGGGCCTTTGTTTTCTTCCAAGGATTGCATTCGTAGGAGTGACACTCTCTACAGCCAGGTAACAAATTCATGTGTTTAATATTATTTTACTATTTATGACATTATGTTAATGTTTAAGTTTATTAAATCCTTACTAAGTTATAAATGGCAATTGTTATCCTTGCAGATTTGTGGTGGCAAGATTATGGTGCCACAATGCCTAATCTTCAAAAGATTGCCATCCGTATTTTATCTCAGCCTTGTAGTGCATCTGGTTGTGAGCGCAACTGGAGTGTCTTTAAGGCCATTCGCACAAAGAAGCGCAATTGCTTGACTCAAAATCGCTTGAATGACCTTGTCTACGTGCGCTACAACCTTCAATTGCATGAGAAGAAGGTACAAGGGTTGAGTTCACATGAAGCACTTGACCTTGATGACATTGATCCATACTCAGATTGGATTGCCGAGCCTGATGAGGTCAATGTGGAACCATGGATAAGTGATGATGAGTTCGCTGAGATGGAGAGGGAGGCAGATGCAGCTGAATGGGAAGCAGAAGTGGCAGCATATGAGAAGGAAGAAGGCGTGCTTGGTCAGCCAATAGAGGTTGTTTCTTCACACACACAGCTTGATCCTATCCCTATGGATGAGGCACCTGTTGGGGCACCTGTTGAGGCTTCTAATGAGGACACTGCACCCATACCATCTAATTCAATACCATCCACACAGCAGCGACAAAAACTTTTGAGTTTCAGTCGTAGAAGAAATTTAGGATAGATAATTTTTACTGATACTGAAACTTGAAGTTGATATGTATTGAGAAGTCGAACTTGTTTTTTGGTCTATGATACATTGATGATTGATATGTATTAAACTCTAATTTTGATTTACATATGATGAAATCAGTAATATGTTCTAAAAACTCAATTTATATGTGTGGTTTTTAAGAATATTTTAAAAAATTGTGTATTTTCAAATGTTTGATAAATTTGCCGAGTTATTGCCGAGTTTTTCCCCGAGTTTTTGCCGAGTCCCGAGTTTTTAAAAATTTTGGGTCTGCCGAGTTATTGGCGAGTCTGAGTTTTTCAACTATGGGTCAAAGTATTTTCCTCATGTTACATTTTGTTAATGATGCATTTATCTCTAACATTCTAAATGGATTTGTGAAGGAAGTCAAGTATAAGCCAATGAATAACTCCAAAGAGTTCATCATCTTCCTACATAATAAGTTGCTTATTTTTTGGGTACTTAGAGTACCATGGAATTATTATTGCTGTTGTATGGTCACTCTATTGTTGCATTTTGGATCCTATAGACCAACCCAAGAGGCTGAAAAAGACTTCTCTCAGATTGAGGTAATGTTTGGGTCTTTGGTGGTAATGTTTGGGTCTTTGGTTATGCATTTTCATCATATAAATCTCAACAGTGCAGATACGAATGGAAGAAATTTTCCAAAAGGATGTATTTGTTGTGTTAGAAGATACAATGGCTGTTATAAAAGTCCTGTTAGCAGCAAAAATCAGATTCATAGCATTATTAATTGTATTAGAAGTCTCAAGTACAAGTTGCTTATTGACAGTGCATTTCTTGCTAGGGAACCTAGGTACTATTTATCATGCAGAGAGAGCTTGTTTTGGAAGTGTTTCATGATGGAGACATTCAAGAACATTAGTAAATCACTAAATTTAGTAGAAGATGCAATAAGATTCTTTTCTACTAACATTTTGAAGATTTTATTGAGTGATCAATGTATGCTAGCTAGAAGACTCAAGGAGTTCATAGATTACTATTAGAAGGGCTTGTGGTTTGCAATATCAATATTCAAATTTTGGTGGGGTTTGGTGTGTTATTATGTGATGTCATTCTTTGACCCTCTTATGTGCCAATACTGCTGCAAAACAGATCCTATAGTTGCAACAAGCAACCTTCTAACAGCAAGAAAGTTTGAAGCAGTTTGTGATGTATCCTGCAGGGAATGTCCCCGTAACCCCAAGGTAAAAGAGGTGATTGTTTTTGAGTTGTATATTCACTTTAATGAAGGGTTTATTTTCTATTTAAACCCTCTTATAGGCTACAATAATCAGATTTATATATTTGAGAAAAATTGCATGAGCTTCTGGTCTAGTTTCCATGGTGAGAGTGCACATACACAGTTCCAAAAAGAAGTTGAAAAGGGAAGGTTATTGATTCAAAAATATGGAAAGAATACTACAAGAACTCAGGTGATATCGAATAAGGGGTTGCACAATCCATACAATCTTTATAATATTCTATAGCAAAGGTATTCCTTCTTAGAAATCTTTAGCATGCTTGAGAGGAAGATGAAATTTCACACAGGCACAGGATCACACTCTATTTTGCAGAATGAAATGTTTGGTCATGTTGGGCATCATTATTTTGGAACCTCATTGTTGCAATTGCTTGAGGACAAGCAATTTTTGGAAGGAAGGACTTGTCATGTCCCCTTTCTAAAAATAGAACTTACTATTTTTAGTAAGTTCGGTTATCCAGAAATAGTGAATCAGGACGGATTAATCGGGAAATATTTTATTTATGGTTTAAATATTCAAATCAGATTTTTTGGAAAGAGAATAAATTAAAAATCAAAATCAAAATATGCCAAGGAGGGTGTTGGTTTTTGGAGGTTTCCAAGATTTCTATTATTTGCCTTTTTGAGACTCAATTACTTGCAATACAATTTACACATTTTCTAGAAAGTTCATTGGAGAATTTTGACGATTGGAAAAGTCAATTACTAATTGCAAGTTCCAAGATAATTTCCTTCTTGGTGTGGGAGTTTCTTGGGCGCCCAAATCTGCCTTATAATGATTTTTTATTTTAAATATTAGTTGGGATTCATTTTGGAGATTATCACAGATTATTGTTGCTAATGCATTTGTTGTTCTTCAAAGGCTGTCAAACCTGTGGAGAGGGAGGCTAAGAACGGGATGTTTGAGGGCTTCTCGATGACCTAAGGACGAGAGTCAGAGGTTCATCATAGTGTAATCTCACTCAGAGGTTACCATAGCACAGATCTGAGTTGTTGCAGTTTATTTCCAGAAGTTGTGCATTGCCAGATAGTTGCAGTTTGCATTTGGGTTTGTTTTGCTTTTCTGGGTTGTGTAAACCATTGGCAGCTTGGAGGCCATGGTTTTGCTGTTGCTGGACTGTATTTTCATGCTTTTTGCTGTAGAACACTTTTGGGTGAAGTTTGGAAAGTTGATGTGAAGTTTGCTATAGTTTTCAACGTGTATTTGAGTTTCCAGTTGAAGATTTCTTGATGTAATTTGCAGCAGATGTTTCTTGTTATTACCTGATGTATTTAGCAGCAAAAATAATGTAAAACCAAGTGAAAATCTGAAATGAAACATTCTACATCAGTTGCATAATATTTAGTTTTAGTTTGAATTGTTTTGATGCATAATTCAGTCTACCCGATTTTCTCAATTTTAAGTTTGGTAGAAATTAATAAATTTCATATTTGTATTAAATTTTATTGTGGGATATTACACTTAATGCATCTTTTAAAATCATATAATTGATGTAAAATCAATGAATGTGGCAAATGGAAATAGCATAACTACAAAGATGCTCCTTTGAAGTTCATTGTGAGACAGGCACGACAAATTGCTTAGTGTCATTGCCATCAATGTTTACATGACTCAAATACGAAGTTCAGCACTGTCATACACATACCAAAAGGTGTGTATACAGCATTTTTAAAATCGTACAAGTGTGGCAAAGCATGCATTCCTCAACCCTCATATGATGTTTGTCCATGAAAACATTAGGGACAATGCATAACCACACCCACTCAAACATGAAAAAAAGAATATAAATAAGGAAAAAAATTGTCAAAGGACAAACTCTAGCTTGGCTACAAGTTAAATCCTACAACACAACCTACAATGTTGATATCGAGTAAAATAACACATCCAACTCACTTGGTGAGTTCTAAAGGAGGAATTGAAACTGAAAAATATGTATATATATATTCATCATTCAATCTGAAGATGCATCAGTTCATACCCCATCCAACTCACTTGGTGAGTTCTAAAGGAGGAATTGGAACTGAAAAATCTATCCATAAATACAAAATCACCAAATTAATATATATAATGAATCTATCATTCAATCTGATGATGCATCAGTTCATACCCCATTCTGAAAACCCTAATTGGAAGAAATGAAATCTTGCATAGATGCTACCATTAAGTTTGCAGAAAAATATTTTCACCGTACAAAAATTAAAATCAAGCACATGGGCAACCACTAAAAGCTGCCAAAGCATTAAAACCATATAAATTCCTTTAAATCCAGTACATGTTTCGCCAAAGAATCCCAAACCTAAAAAGCACAAGTCTAGCATATTGTATGTTCATACCTTGAAATCCTGTGCAATCTCCCGAACCAACCTCGGGAAAGGCAGCTTTCTGCTTAAAGGCTCATTGCTCTTCTGGTACTTATGAATTTCACTGAAGCACGACAAAAATAAACAGACTATCAACTTCATAACCACAGACATATGATCTTCACAGTCCATAATATTGTCGTGCATAGTGTCTGGTTTTGAAGGAAAAAACTTACACGGTCAAAACCAAAAACTATGCACAATAACTTCATAACAAAAAACTTAAATTACAAAATTAAATTCATATTTAGGTTTCCTAAGTTTCCAACGGTTCAAGATATCTCTTCGTGAAGAAATAAATAGGAATGTAAAACTAGGTATTACAATAATATCATATATGAAAACAACCATAGATAAAACCCCAGAACCAATGCCTTCAATTAAAATAAAACACAGCAAAAAATGAACTGACCGCGTACAGATTCCCCAAAAAAAACTTACTGAAACCATGGCAAGTGACTTACCTCAAGATTCTGCACAAATTGTGTCATGCTGTCAACCATACCGATGAGTAAAAATGGACAGAATGTCTAGGAAGATTTTATAAAAATGAAACGAACCAAAACCAATCTCCCTACAGCGGCTGCTTCAATCTATTCAAAATAAACGAAAAGTAGATCTTAAAATATGGGGGTTTTAGAGCTAACAGATTCTTGAGCTCGAGACAAGATTTTTCCAGCCTTTTAAACTTAAAAACTAGTCGCCAGTCAAAATTTGTTTTCAGGCGTGAGGCGAGGGATGTTTCACATGCCTGAAAGTTGTCTCGGAAATCCAATGGCTGAATGAAGACCGTATACCGGCGTAAAAGACCTGCCGGAAGACTTGTTTCCGATCATAACCTCAATATAGCCGATAGTTTCAAAACCTCCTAAATATGTTGTAGTCGTTTTTTATATATAACTAGCACTTGCACCTATAAGAGGTTCAAGGGAGACGCCGATAGGAAATTAAAGAAAAAATGTCAATGATTTGTAACAGTACGTAGTTGGTTGTATTAAAATATATCTGTATAGACATATGCATTGCAAAATATAAGCTTAGTAGGAAAAATATGTTTATAATATGTGAAAGTTTAGTAAGGAAAATATGGGAAAGTTTAGTAAGGCAAATATTATGTAGTGAAACCTTGTATGGAAATCCTTGTGATATGTGTTAGTTTAAAGGTTGTGAAATGTGTGTGTGAGGTTATGGGAAGAGCAATGTGACCCTTAGAGCTCAGGGTGGATTGAGTATCAATCCTATGGTTGGGAGGAGAGCTATTAGCCATTTTTTTTCTTTTGTTGTTTTCACTTTTCAAGGTTATGCGTTGAAGTTGGAAAACCATTTGGGAGTTCTTCAAATTAGAGCTTCAATGTTTGGTGATGTGCACTCAGAAAGAGCAATACCTATTGTTGTAGCATTATATTGTTGCATATTTTATGATTCTGAGTATAGGAAATAAGTGTCTAAGCTGCTGTAGTTTCTCAGAGTCACTTAATTTATTGGTAATCTACTCATATACTGAAATAATCTGCTCAGAATGACAACATATTGAAAAGTATAGCCTGGTGTAGCTTCATATTGGATACCTGTAAGTGGTTGAAAAGTACCTCTGAATGTACAATCTGCTGTTAGTATAGTAACTCAGAAAATTGAAGTTAAGGCTTTATATTTCTGTTTGTCATTGTTACAACTTTCAACATTTTTCAGTAATCCTTATATTGCTGTTAATGCTCAGAAATATTAAAGGAATAATGTATTGGCCTCACCAAAAGTAATGCATATTTCTTAGATTTACATAATGTATTGGCCTCACCAAAAGTAATGCATATTTATTTACAATGCACCTTGAGATGCCTTTAGGGTCATTTATCTATGGATTTTTTCTTCGTAAAAAAGCTAATAATCTTTATGTGAAAAAGAGCCAATCTGGGTAATTTTATGTGAAAAAGATTTTATTTGAAATGGAGCTGATTAGGGTTATTTTGAATTATATGTTGTCGTAGTTGGAGTTTACTGTATGGATCCTGTAATTTTGAAGTTCTTTTGAGTCTCGATTAACCTTGTATTGTTGGGAGGTAGTCAAATTTGTGTCGCTGTAAAAAAAATTGTGTATTTTCCTAAAGGAAGATATTTAGTCATTTTCATTGTTATTGTGTATTTAAGACATAAAGCATGGATTTAAAACTCCAAGTTGGATAGTGTATAGGGTTTGTTGTTAATAGAAAATATACAAAAATAGGACCAAGGATTAAGTTAATGGTTTTTTTTTTTAGAATTTGGTTTATTATTTAGATTGTGAGTGTAGAAAGGAGAAAGGTTCAATAAAGCATCAGATTAAATAATTGGTTTATCAAATAACATATCTATCCTTTCCAAAATTGTCTTATAAGAGAATCCTTTAAGAAAAGCTCTAAGTTCCATTAGTCAAATTTATATGTGTGTGTGTAAAAGTTTATTTTATAAAATCATTTAATATTTTATACATATATTTAAACTTTTATTAAATAATAGAATTAATAAACAATATATGTATATACAAAATATAAAATTATATATATATATAAATTAACTTCTATAGATAATAGTTAGAAATTATAGTTTAGAACTTTAAAAGTGAAAATTATATATATAGAATGTTGTAAGAGGAAATGTTTTACCTTATTTTACTTATTATGATTCCATGATGGATATAAAGATGAAATAGACAATCTAAGTAAAATAATTTAAATTTTGTGAATTGTTTGAAAATAAAAATAAAAATAAAGTTGTGTATTAGAGAAATAAATTCCTCATACATGTTATAAATTAGTTTGAAATAAGTTATTTTGAGGAACTTAATAGTTAATATAATGATTAGTTTAATATGGAAGAAGATAAAAAGGAAATTTTTAATTCTTTGAATTATACCAATAATTGCCAGCAATTTATATAAATGCATATTCATTTAGAAAAATTATTTATTTAAAATATTTTCTTTAAAACAAATAAATAAATAGATATAAATTGGGGTCATGAACTAATATACACATATACAATTAAAAATTAAACAATTCTTATTTATATAATACATACATGTATATGAATACATATACCTATATACATCATATATTTTAAAAGTGTTTTTATTATTATAAAAATAGGTTTTAATAAATATCAGATAAAAACTAAAATTAAAAGTTGAATCACATATAATAAATGATTTAAAAGTTTAAGATATATATATATATAAACATTGGTGAATCCCATAAAAAGGTTTGAGCCATCCTCTTGCAACAAAATAAACAGTTGAAAAATAATTAATATATTTATATTGCTGAAAACAAACACAATAAACATTTTAATATTTATATATTGAGTCTTAAATATATATATGCAATACAAATTTTTCTTTAGAACGATTTATGAATAAAAACATACATGTACATATATACACATATTTATACATATAAAATTATGGCAACCGCTTTTATTGTCGCGGATTTGTAATATGGCATGGTTGTTGCAGCAGATGTCTTGTTCATCAAAGTTTGTGAATCATTAAATGGTTGAGGAAGAACCTATGTATATTGAGACTATATATATATTATAAAAAAAATAAAAAAATAATCAAATGAAATGAAGCATATCTGCTCAGTCGTGATTTGCAAGAAAACGGAAACAGGAATTTAATTTGGTCTGTAAAATTTGCTCAGCAAAGGCAGGTTTCAGATTTTTAAAGGAATTAAGTAGTTGAAGTTAGTTATGATTAAGAATTAGTTCTATTAAATTAAACGATTTTTGAAATAAAAGTGATTATAGATTTAATTAAAGACCATACCAATGACAACTTGTATCACCGTATCAAGGGAGAAGTAGACACCTGGCAATTCCATGGCACACTTTCATTTTTCCTAATACACGTTGCTAACAACCTGAAGCTATTTTTTTTTGCTTCTGACCAATAAATATATGTATGAGCATCGTTTGAGAAGATTGTTTTCGGGGTTTTTGAACCATTGCAAGAATTAATAGAATGCCATGGCTGCAATTGTAATCGATGTTGTTGCAGAGTTCATATGTAACAATATCCATTTATCATCTAGGTCTCTATTCTTCTTCTCTTTTCATAGTGATGTTTGCTTACATAACTTAGTCATGTTATTGTGCAGCTTCCACAGAGATACCCAAAAATATTCAGCTCTTGGCGTGGTGTCATATGCAATTATTCAGAGCTTGTAGGCTTTGCTAAATCTCAGGTATACAAAAACTCTCTTTAATAATTCATTGTAGCTAGTTTTAAAAGAAAATTCAAAAGATAGCATAAAAAAGGAGAGATAAAGAGGTATGTTTATTTATCAAAACAAGTGAATGGGAGAACGTGAAAAATAGAAAGAAACAATACCGTCATAAGCTGCTTGTGTCTCTGTAGCTCCTTGTATGTCGAAGAGCTTGCTTGCATAGTAGATACTAAATTCAGCCCTATAAAAAATATTTAAATCAAAGTGCAAATAGAAAGTTGAATTTGAGAATCACATATCTTTCCTGTAAAACTAAATTGCCCCTGAAATTTGAAGTGATCTGACTTTACCAAAGTCAGAGAGAGAAAATCAAAATGAAGACAAAGCAAGAATGTTTGAAAATACAAACATTTCAGAATGAATTGGTGCAGGAAACCATTGATATCAAAATTGAAGCTTTCTTACCTGTTTTGAATTGATGCCAATGTCCCACTCCAAAGATCGCGGATGGAGTTATCAAGTGACATCTCAGTCTATTTATGTAAAATTTGGGCGGTGATACGGGTAGTTGAAGTGAATATATAACTGTGGATGCAACACTAATACAACCATCTTCTGGAAGGATAGAATGTAGGTAAGAACATAACTGCAGCCAAATCTAGACCACCTACAAGGCGATGGAAGATATTTTTCCTAATTGAGATTAGACGTGTGCATTCAAATCGACATCATTTGTTCTCAGTCACCTCCTCTGGGTGGAGTGAAACAAGATTTATGCAAGATTTTTTCATAATGAGATTAGATGTTAATTCGTGGTAACAATAAATGCAGAATTAAATTTTGTCGTGGTCGTCAAATTGTATTGCAGTGATCTTCAAATGGTATTGCAGTGTGAGACAGGTTTTCCAAACATTCGTGGACTAGCGAGTCCACAATAAGAAGCCTATCGGCTAAATAATTAATAAATATTTTGTAACCGTTTTTTATAAATAATTAAATATAAGTAATAAATATTTTGTAGTCATTTTTTATACATAATTAAAAAAAATATTAATATTTGTAGTCATTTTTACATATAATTAATATATATCTTGTAGTTGTTTTTTATATATAATTAATAAATATTTTGTAGTCATTTTTAAATATATAAAATAAATGATAATTCAAGATTTAATATAAAATAGAAATTTTAGAGATATGAATGTAGATGATTAATAAAATCAAAATAGTATTATAAATTTGGTTTTAAATGTAGCCTGAACGGGTAGTAGAGTTGGCTTGGGCAGTGGGTTTGCTCCCCATTAGTCTCGGGTTCAACTCCACTCCCGAATGTAAGCATAATAAAAGCATAAAATTACAAAATACAAGTTAAGAGAATGAGAGTATATAGATCAAGTGAAAGAGGGGAGACGGTAAATACAATTAATATGAAGAGTATATTAAATTAAATAAAAAATGCAACTTCCATGCAAGGTGTTTGAGTATATCAAAAATATTCAAATTAAATAAAAAATGCAACTTCCATGCAAGATGCAAACACTTCATACTACTCACTTTACTAACGTAAGTAAGCTTAGTTAAGAAGTGCATAGAAATTTTAGATAATAAAAAAATACACCCACTAAGAAAATAAAAACCTACACTAACGCCCTTTTTAAGCATAGTTTAAGTGGTTGAAAAGATAGGTCTTAGCAAATGAGGTACCCAACTACATAAAACTCCTTAAAAAGTAGAAGCCCCTTCAAGAAAAGAGAAAATAGTCCCCTCCAAATAGAGAGAAAAGACCTTGAGAGTAAGGAAGGACTAGGTAGCCCCCTAAAAGATGAAACCTCATAACTAACAAATCTTATAGATGAAGATGCTTGTTGTTTGTGAAGGCTTTGGTGAAAATATCAATAACTTGCTCCAAATTCAAACATTAGTGAAAATAGATGGCGTCTATAATTGAGCTCTCAAATGAAATGCATGTGGACCTTAATATGCTTGCTTCGCTAGTGAAGCACCGAGTTTCATGAGATCTAAATAACACTTTGGCTATCACAAAATATGACCGGTCTAGTCATCTAAATTGAATATCAAACTCAATAAAAGAATTATGAAGCCAAATATTCTCAATTGCAACATTTATAGCCCATTGATACTCAACTTCAATAAAAATAGAGCAATAGTGGATTATTTCTTGCTCAAGCAATAAACAAGACTTGAACCAATTGAGAAGTTGTAACTTGAAGTAGAGTTATGATCCTAAGAATCACATATCCAATATAAATCTGTATAGCCTACCAATTCGATGTTAATGTTTGTTGTGTAGTGAATCCCAAAACTATCAGTATGTTAAATGTAATGAAGAACTTGATTGGTTGTTTTATAATACAACTCATGGGGCTCCTGCATGAATCGAGATATTGTCCCCATAACATCTGAAATGTTGAGTTTCATTTGAATCGAGTAGATAAAACTCTCAACAAGTTGTTAGTACAAAGTGTCATCAATAAGGGGTGAAGAACACTAAGCCTTAAGTTTAACTCTAAAAAAAAGAGTTGTAGCGAGCTTGCAATCAACCATGTGAAACCTCAAGAGAAAATATAGAGCACACTTGGACTATGTGATGGTGATCTTGAGACCATATCAAAGATATCTCAATCCCATGAAAATAATGCAACAAGCCCAAGTTGGTCATCAAAAACCTCATTTAAAGGAGTTTTGACTATCACAATGGTGGATAAGAACTCCTCATGGATCATCAATATAGAGAACCAAAAGGAGTGAATCATCTTACTAAAAATGTGTATGTTTAGATTTGAATGGCAATGAGAAAACCCAAGTGTGAGAAGGAAGGAATTCATCTTAGTATACCAAGTTTGAGAGGTTCATTTCAAGCCATAAGATTTTTAGAGTTTTTATACCAAAGATTAGTGTTGGAAAAAACTTTATTGTTGCTTTGTGTATATCTTCTCCTTGAGGTCTCTACAAATAAAATCACTACTCATGTCCATCTAATGAGCATTAATCGTTGTGTTGCAACAATTTAACAAATATGATTCAAATGGAGTTCTTTTTTTCTATAGGTGCAAAGATATGATTAATCAACACCAAGAATATAGGAAAAAACCTTTGTAACTATTCATTCCTTATGCTCATACATTGACCTATCTACCATGAATCTTATTTGATAGATCTACTTACATCAAACAAGTTTTCTTCCCTTAGGAAGAGGCACAAACCCATGAGGGTGGTTCTTAATCAAGAAATAATACTTATATTACATAGTTGTATCCCATTCAAGAATACTAGAAGCCCCTTGAAAATATTATGAGTCAAGGGCATTAGAAATGAAGATATTTGGAGACCCCTAAAACTTTGAATAAGTCCAACTAATGTCTAATGGATCCCTTGATCTAGTTACAAGTATAGCCTATAGTTTCTATCAAGTTCAAAGTAACCCTGAAGCCAAAGAATTTGGAGGAGAATTGTAGCATGCCCATTGTTCTATCCATTGTTTTAAGTGTGTTTTACTCACAAATGAAAGTTTATGCTACTAACATTATGAGCAATAAAAATTTCCTTTCCATATGAATAACAAGATGCACATTTGAAGCATAACCATTTCAAACTTACCCATTGCATAACAATGAATCATTTCAATAATTCAAGTAATGATTTCACATTACATAATTTTATCATGATGATATTTCCCATTTACAATTTCTTAATAAGATAGAGATACATGTTTACATTCATAGCTTCCATACGCTCAATGATATAGATATATACAAATAGAATATAATGATCTAGATGTCCCCAATGTTGGTGCATACCTCCTAGATGTCCCCATCACTGGTGCATACATTCTATGTGTCCCCTGATTGGCACTACATCCTCAAATCCTGATCGCCAATTGTATGAGGGAGAGCATTGCTCAAGTGCTTTTCTGCCAACCATGGACTTATTACGGTCCCCGCACATCTACCTAACTGGTAAGATGGCCCTACCCTTTGACAAAGATATTGATTTGATAACCCCATTATACTAACCTTCTTGAGCATAGTGTTATGTCATACATATATAGAGCTACCATACACTAGCTACAACCTACGTGTATGACTTCCCTGCCTTGAATGCAATCATGGATCACAGTGAACTGACACTATAAATAGTGGCTACTTACACTACTTTGGCCAAAGAATTCAACACCCAGTACACTTCAAGTGAGAATCATTTGTCCACCCACCCTTTATATAACATGCCCAAAGTTCTACTCGAAAAATTTCCTAAGTTTTAACCCACAAGTGAATAAATCATGATACCATGACATAGCAATGATTTTTTCTTTTCCATAATGTAAATTACATTCACATTCAAAATAAACACTATTCCAAATTTCCATTGCATTTCATTGTAAATTTCACAAAACTTTCCATAATATTGTTTTCATAATGCAATATCCTCAAGTTTAGCATTCATGTTTACATCCTTCTATATAAATGGGTACAAAGTACATACATAGCTCTTATGAGCTTCCAGCACTAGAAATACATATGGTTAAGGTAATCCCCCTTCAAATCTTGGCTACCAACTGATGAGGAGAAGCATCACTCAAGTGCTTTTCCGCCAACCACAAACTTACTGCAGTCCCCTACACATCTACCTATCAAGTAAGATGTCCCTACCCTTCGACGAAGAGATTAGTTAAATAATCCCATAATACTAGCCTTTCCCGAGCTTGGTGTTGTGTCCTACAAACTAGAACTTTACCATACATTGGCTACAACCTACATGTATGACAATCTCAGACTAGAATGCCTGACTAGATCATAGTGAATTGATAGTGTAAACAGTGGCAACTTACTCTACTTTGGTTAAAGTATTCCACACCTAGTTACTTCAAGTGAAAGTCATCCTATTCACACACCTTCCTAGCTCAATTTGTAATGACCACACATATCCTATGCATAGGCTATCCCCTTCACTGAATTATCCTAACCCCAGGAATAACCTATATTCTTTTCAACATTTCAACTATAGTTTCTCAACTAATTAAAAATAACTATATCATACCAACTATCCATGCGGATAAACATAACGTCACATCCTTAAATGGATCTATTTCAAAAGTACAATTTCAACAATAAAAGCCCCCCTTTTAAAAAGAGTGTATTCTCAACAATAATTGACTCCCATCAAAAGTATAACCCCATCAATAAATGACCTCATTCAAAAGTATAATCTTCAACAATCAAAAGTACAATAACCAACAATAAATGATCTCAATCAAAAGATAAAATCAATAATCAACATTCAATCTGATCATATAGGTTAGTCTCGCCCTATGTGATATAACCAAAGATCAAATAAACAACCCAACCAAGTAGATTAACCTCAACCTAGGTTTTAATTAGTAATCAAGTGGAGGTACGATCTAGTGATCGCAAACAAATCATAAAACTTCTATATTCAGTATAATTCAGATAATCACATGTTCACAATATTCACTATGTTTGTATATATATCTAAAAGACGTTATCAACTTGCGAGGGGTTGGTACTTTTGCACCCATAGTCCTCTTCACAATACAATTCACATATAAATTATCAAAAATGTTCTCAACCTATCAATGATGATATGCCTATTATTCCATTATTCACGTGGTGTTACTATCCACATTAACTACAAGGCTTCACCTAACTTCACAGGCTATCAATTCAAAATATCTCCTTAATGTAATGATATTATAGTCTACTTGACTAAGTATAATTTCTAATAACCATTCCAATATATAGAACATATACACATAAGTATAAATGCATTCCAACCAAAAGGTTTCATGAAAACAAGAATCCATCAAGAAACAAACAAGCTAAACCAAGCAATCTTTCCAACTTAAAATAGAAAATAAAGTAGAGAACTAACATGCCTATAACCAGATAGCTCCAATTGATATAACAGGTTTCCCAGCACAACCTCCACCAAACCATTTGCAAATCCTTCCCTTAACCAAATCCCACAAAGAAATTTCTCTCTAAAAGCCTCACTATTCTCACACTAAAATCTCTCAATTCTCAACTCAATATTGCAGCAGAGTAACACTCAAAAATTTAGAAATTTAGAATGCAAGAATGTGTCCCATTTGAAGTGAAAAGCACCTCTATTTATACAAAAAGATCAGCAACTAAAGGCCAGAAACAGGGTTCAAAATTGGCACTTCTCAGCTTAGAAAGTTCAACTCAGCAAAAACAATAAAAGGTGGCAGCTTGAATCAATGTATAGAAAACACATACTCAGCTAAGAGAATGATTCACCTCATTCAACTGGATGGAAAGAATGATAATTAGAAATACAAGGTGATGGTCTCCTACAAGTCGACTCATTTGGCTAGCTCCCTATTTGACCAATTCATATATTTCTCATTGCTTCACAATTTGTAATTTGTATTGCAGGTGTAGAATTCTACTTGGTTTGTGCTTTTCTCAATTTGTGTTGGGAATAGGATTCCATTTAATTGCAATCCTAAACATATTTCATGTATCTCCTAAGTCCTTGGAAAGTGTTCCCCAACACTAGGATTAGAAAGATATTAAATTTGAATGAAATAAACATGTAAATTGACATTTGTAATTATTTCTAAATGATAGGAACATGTGGAGACGCCCAAGAAGAGCTCCTACAAATTAGGAGCACATGGGTCACCCACATGGAAGGTGGGACCCACCTTACTTGAGTTAACTATTTGTAGAATAGATAACACTTCAATAATGCATGTAAAGATCCTAGAAGTTAGGGATTGATATTTACATGAGTGGAGTTCAGTTCAGTTTAGTATTAGTTCAGTTCAGTTCAATTCAGTATTAGTTCAGTTCAGTTTAGTTCAATTCAATTCAGTTATGGTTCACTTATCTTTAGTTGACTTGAGTTGCATGACTAATGACTTTAGTTGCATGATAGATAATAGGTGATACATTCAGTTAAGTGGGGATGATCAATCATGCTTAATATTTGCATGAATTGATGGAGAGATATGTTTATGTTAACAAAGATTGACTTGGACCCACCTTGGGTGCCCAAGTTAGCATCTTGGAGTTAATGCCTTTTGCATGAGAAGATATTTACAAGGCTGAGTTAAGTGTGCCCATTCTTGGGCGCCAACTTTGAGGAGAAGCTTGGAAGATATTTTCTTGACCAACGATTAGTTAAGTGTTTAGTTTGGGGCGCCTAAATTGAGGAGACTTTGGTTTTGTCTTCATGTTACATTATGGAAGTCTACTTGCACAAAATAGGCACACATTTTTTAGAGGAGTTTTGTGCTCTTGTAATTGACACTTCTTTGGAGTTTTCAATGCTCATTCTTGTATATTAATTACAACAAGTTGAAGAGAGTTTTATCAGAGTTTATTGAAGGTTTTGAAGAAGAATTGTTGAAGGCAAAAGAAGCATATCAATCAAGGATTGATTTAGTGTTATTGTAATCTTGTTCTAAGGTTAAATAATACAAGCACTATTGATTCTGGTGGTGGAGTTTTTTTCCGAAAGGGTTTCTCCACATATATGCTATGTCACTTCTATCTTCTTGTCTCATTCTTCTACTATCTTCTGTCTCTTTCTAAAATTGGTAAAATTAATCTAAACAAATAATCATACACAAATAATTTGTAACAAATAACACTTAATTAGATCTACAATATCATAGTTTTACAAGTTTTAAAGCCACATAATTACCTCCATTTTTAACATTTTGTATCAGAGCTAATGGTTGGGTAGAGTTTGGGACGCCTTTCTCTTAAAAGTTTGAAGATTTTTTGGTTGTAGTGGGAGTTTTTACTATTATGTTATTGTTGATTTTATAAAAGAAGTGTGTTACAATGAGTTCTAATTATCATTTAGATATTGAAAGATTCAATGGATCTAGTTATGAGATGTGGAAACTAAAAATGGAGGATCTCCTTGAAGAGAGAGATCAGCGGTTAGTTGTTTGTAATGAGACAACGTCACCGACAATGATGTCAGATGAGGATTGGGCTAAGCTTGATAAGAAGGAAAGAGGGACCATAAGATTATGTCTTGCTAATGTTGTTCTCTTGAATGTTTTAGATGAAACTACCACATATAAACTGTGGAAGAGGATAGGTGATATCTATCAAACCAAAAGTCTTACTAATAAGTTGTATCTAAAAAGACAGTTGTATTCTTTAAAGATGAAAGATGGTGATTTTTTTGCACATCATTTAAATGATTTTAATTTGATTCTAAGTCAATTAGCATTTGTAGATGTAAAGCTAGAAGACAAAGATAAATGCATTTTGTTACTTTGTTCTTTACCAAAATCTTGGGAAAAATATAATTGTTGCTATCAGTGGTAGTGGTGTAGATCCCAATATGGACAATATAATTCCTACTCTCCTATTAGAGGAGATGAGGAGGAAGTCTAAAGCGGGATCCCAAGATGCCTTGTTTGTAAGAGGTAGGCCTAAGGAAAGGGAACCTAAGGGAGACAAGAAAGGGAAGGGTAAGTCCAAAGGACGGTCTAAAACCCCTGGTAAGAGTAAGGTAAAGTGTTGGAATTGTGGGAAACCTGGACATGTAAAGGAGTGTAAGAACAAGAAAAAGAGTTTTGATGCTTCTACAAAAAAATCCTCAAATGACAGTAATGATGTATTGGTCATTTCATCTAATACTATTAGTGATAACTATTGGCTTATTGATTTGGGTTGCTCCTATCATATGACTCCTAACAAGGAGTGGTTCACTAAGTATATTGCATATGATGGAGGAAATGTCTTCTTTGGAGATAATAGCATAACAAAGGTTGTGGGCAAAGGAGAGGTAAAGTTGTGTTTCAGTGATGGCAGGGTTAAGACCCTTAATGATGTTTTACATATTCCAGGACTTGCTATAAATCTACTTTATGTATCTAAGTTCAATGATCTTGGAATGCATGTGACATTTGACAAAGGTGGTTGCAGATTGGTGAAAGGGAATACGGTGGTTGCTAAAGGATCTTGGATTGGGACTTTGTTTAAGCTTAATACCTCCATTTTGAATAAGTCAACCAATGTAACAGAAGCTGAAAATACATGTATGTTGTGGCACCATATAATGGGCCACATTGGTGAAAAAGGTCTTAGGACCATTCTTAATAAGAAATTGGTTGATGGCATTCCTGATTATAATATTCACAAAAATTATTTATGTGAGCATTGTGTGTTTGGAAAGCAATCTATATCTTTGTTTCCTAGTGGAACAAATAAATCTAAAAGATTATTAGAGATTATTCATTCAGATGTAATGGGCCCTGTAGATATTGACTCTATTGGAATATCTAGATATTGTGTCACATTTATTGATGATGTCTTAAGATACACTTGGATCTATTTTATGCATAACAAATCTAATGTGTTTAATAAGTTTAAAGAATTTAAGGCTTTGGTTGAGAAACAATCAGATCATAACATAAAAGTGTTAAGATCATATAATGGTGGTGAATATTGTTCTAAGGAATTTGATGATTATGAGACAAAAAACTACTCCATATACACCTCAACAAAATGGAGTAGAAAAAATGATGAACCGAACCTTAATGGAAAGAGCTAGGAGTATGTTAAGTAGTGCTAAGCTAGATCGGTGCCTTTCGGCTGAGGCTGTAAGTACTTCTTGTTATTTAATCAATAGATCTCCTAGTTCATCTATTGAAGATATAACTCCATATGAAATGTGGTTAGGTAGGAAACCTAGTGTTGCACACTTAAGGATCTTTGGTTGTGAGGCTTTTGTTCGTGTGCCTAACAAAAAGCAATCTAAGTTGGATCCAAAAGCACATAAATGCATATTCATAGGTTATGGTGAAAATGTAAAAGGTTACAAGCTTTGGAATCCTCTAACCCAAAAAATTACTTTATCTAGAGACGTGATTTTCATGGAATTTAGAGCTTATTTAGGAGAAGAACAACTAAAGGAGAAGGATACTTCTCGAACAGTGCATTTTGAGATGAATACTGAGAAGCAAGAAGATGCATAGGTTGAAGAACAATTGGATGGATTGGATGAGGAGAGTTCATAGAGTTCTTCTAAGAGAGATGCTCATGATGAGCATACTGAGGAACAAGAAGAACCCCCATTGAGAAGATCCACAAGACAACAAAATCCTGTTGATAGGTATAGCCCACTTGATTTTCATTGTATATTTGCTTTGATGAGTACTAATGATGAACCTATATCTTATAGGGAAGCTTTGTCTTTAGATGAGAACAAGCTTTGGTCACAAGCTATGCATGAGGAAATGGAATCATTGGGTACTTGTGGCACATGGGATCTTGAGAGTTTTCCCAAAGGAAGAAAGGCCATTGGTTGTAAATGGATCTTTAAAAAGAAAATTGGAGCATATGGTAATCTCGAAAGGTACAAGGCTAGATTAGTAGCCAAGGGCTACTCCTAGAGAGAGGGAATTGAATTTAATGAAGTCTTCTCTCCTGTTGCTAAATTAACTTCTATTAGATTCTTTTTATCTATTGTTGTTGCTTATGATTTTGAGATAGAGCAAATGGATGTGAAAACTCTTTTTTGCATGGGAATCTTGATGAGGAGATTTATATGAGGCAACTTGATGGTTTTGTTGTAAAAGGAAAAGAAGAATTGGTTTGTAGGTTAAAGAGATATTTATATGGATTGAAACAGTCACCAAGAATGTGGTACCAAAATTTTGATGCTTTTGCATTGAAAATTGGTTATATTAGGAGTGAGGAAGATCATTGTGTTTACATAAAAGTTATTGAAGATCAACTTTTAATTATTATCTTGTATGTTGATGACATGTTTATTGGTAACAACAAGGTAATGATCAAAGAATTGAAAGAACAAATCTCTAGCACATTTGAGATGAAAGATCTAGGGGCTGCAAAATATATCCTTGGTATGGAGATCAACAAAGATAGAGGTAACAAAAAGCTTTGCTTAAGTCAAAGCAACTATGTTGATACTATTTTGAAATGGTTTAACATACAGGATAGTAAACCAATTAATATTCCTTCACCAGTTGGCATGAAGTTAAGTTTAGACATGAGTCCTAAATATGATTTTGATAACGAGGAAATGTCTAAAATTTCATATGCTAGTGTAGTTGGTAGTTTAATGTATGCAATGGTTTGTACGAGACCAGATATAGCCTAAGTAGTGGGAGTTCTAAGTAGGTTCATGTCTAGCCCTAGTAAAGAACATTGGACTTATGTTAAGAGGGTGTTTAGATATTTACGAGGTACTTCTGATTACTGTTTGGTTTATCATGGTGCTAATGATATTGATATTATGCACAAATCATTGGACATACAAGGTTTTGTTGATTCAGATTGGGTAGGAGACCTGGATAGTCGAAGGTTGACAAGTTGCTATGTGTTTGCTTTGTTTGGAGCTATGGTTAGTTGGATGAGTAAAAGGCAACCCACGGTTGCTTTGTCCACCACAAAAGCAAATTACATGGCTACTACATGTGCCTCTAAAGAGGTAGTTTGGTTACAGAGACTTGGGAATGGTATTAGTTTTAATTGCAAGCAAATTAAACTTGAATGTAATAGTTAGAGTGTTATTTGTTTAGCCAAAAATCCTATGTATCATGCTCATACTAAGCATGTTGATGTTCAGTATCACTTTGTGCGAGAAATGGTTGAGAGTGGAAAGGTATTGATTGAGAAAGTTGACACTTTGATCAATGTTGTAGATTATCTTATGAAACCAGTTCCTACATATAAGTTCTCTTGGTGTAGGAATGTCATTGGCCTTGAGTCATGTACTTGATTTATAATAATGATTCCTTGTTTAGAATAATTGTAATGTATAATGTCAAGTGGGAGAATGTTGGGAATAGGATGCCATTTAATTGCAATCCTAAACATATTTCACGTATCTCCTAAGTCCTTGGAAAGTGTTCCCCAACACTAGGATTAGAAAGAGATTAAATTTGAATGAAATGAATATTTTTAATTATTTATGAATGATAAGAACATGTGGGGATTCCCAAGAAGAGCTCCTACAAAATATGAGCACATTAAGTTAACCATTTGGAGAATAGATAACACTTCAGTAATGCATGTAAAGATCCTAGAAGTTAGGGATTGATATTTACATGAGTGGAGTTCAGTTCAATTCAGTTCAATATCAGTTCAGTTTAGTTCAGTATCAGTTCAGTTTAGTTCAGTTCAGTTATGGTTCAGTTATCTTCAATTGACTTGAGTTGCATGACCAATGACTTCAGTTGCATGACAGATAATAGGTGATACATTTAGTTAAGTGGGGATGATCAATCATGCATAATGTTTGCATGAATTGATGGGGAGATATGTTTTTGTTAACAAAGATTGACTTGGGCTCACCTTGGGTGCCCAAGTTGGCATATTGGAGTTAACACCTTTTGCATGAGAAGATGTTTACAAGGCTGAGTTAAGTGGGACCATTCTTGGGCGCCAACTTTGAGGAGAAGCTTGGAAGATATTTTCTTGACCAACGATCAGTTAAGTGTTCAGTTTGGGGTGCCTAAATTGAGGAGACTTTGGTTTTGTCTTCATGTTACATGTTGGAACTCTACTTGCACAAAATAGGTGTAGGTTTATGAGAGGAGCTTTGTGCTCTTGTAATTGACAATTCTTTGGATTTTTTAATGCTCGTTATTGTCTATCAATTGCAACAAGTTGAAGAGAGTTTTATCAGAGTTTATTGCAAGTTGTGAAGAAGAATTGTTGAAGGCAAAAGAAGCATATCAATCAAGGATTGATACAGTGTTATTATAATCTTGTTCTAAGGTTAAATAATACAAGCACTATTGATTTTGGTGGTGGAGTTTTTTCCCGAAAGGGGTTTCTCCACGTATATGCTTTGCCATTTCTATCTTGTCTCATTCTTCTACAATCTTCTGTCTCTTTCTACAATTGGTAAAATTGATCTAAACAGATAATCATACACAAATAATTTGTAACAAAGAACAGTTAATTAGATCTACAATCTCATAGTTTTACAAGTTTTAAAGCTACATAATTACCTCAATTTTCAATAGTTTGGCACCACCAAATCACCATTTTTCCTCTTCCTTTGGTCTTCCTTTTAGCTTCAAGACTAGGTCAAAGTTATTTATGTGTTTCATATAACATCGCCTCAAAGTATTGACTTTGTACACATTTTATTATCACAATTACCTGGCTTTATATTTCTGCGCATAATACAATGTTGCAATCTCTATTTGCACAACATGTTTAAACATTAAACATTGCCTATAGTTTTATGTGCTTTCTCTTTTAATTTTTACGCTTTACATATAACATGTATGAAATGCATTCCATGCTCTTTAATAACATTTATATATATATATATATATATATCAACTTACACGATTATAGAATGCATCTTCGAATGCATATACTTATGTTCATTTAGTCCATAATAAGGCACATGAGTATATATATATGTAAGTACACACACACACACATATATATATCATATATTTATTTATCATTTCCTTCACACATACAACATCGATTAACATATATATACATGAAGTATATATATGTCTCCTTGTTCATTTGTTGTTCCCATACATATGGGTATTTCGTCCATAAGCATATGTAGATACGTCTATCTATGTATACTCATGTATGTATTTACTCATGTACGTATTTACTCGTGCATGAGTTCAGCGTAGACATGCACATGTATTTGTATATATACATCTTATGTATATCTATCTCATTGTCCAAATGTAAACACATTAAGAAGAACCCGCAATTGACAGAAACTCAACACTTAGACTAAATCAAGAATGCTCACAAACAAAACCATAACCTCTCCTAATTCATACACAAACAAGACCAAGACAACTTACCATTTCCTAGGATATTGAGTTGACTTGAATATACTAGAAGTGAGTGTGTGAAAGCTCAATTAGACTCATTTAAGGGTTACTGGACCAGTTCTCTTCTCCTGAGTGATACTTCCTCTCTCTTCTAGAGGATTGAATCTGTCCCTGCATCCAACTTAGTACAATACCAAGGTAGATAGATGTTCATAATAAATCCATTTGCATCATAAAACATTTGTATTAACAAAGCATTGGAATGTTCACATTGTAATACATATTCTTTCATGGCATTTCATCAATTCAAAACATATTCATTCTTTTGAAATCAATAGCATCTTATTGCATATTTCCATATTTCATTCACCTAACAAACATATTAAAGTCACATTTTATATTTAGCAACATTTTCACCCATGGAGGTAAAAGTAAGTTGGTAACTAGGAAACAGGGTGTAACACTTTAGCACAATTTGGTATTGACCATAAACATAACACACATTTAATCTAAGGTGATGACATAACAAAATGTTCAACAAGGTTATTCCCTTAACCATGGATTACCCTAACCCTAGGAATAACCAAGCCTATAACAAACTGATTACTGGGTTACACCCTTTCCCATGGATTAATCTAACCCCAGGTATAACCAAGCCTATAACAAACTAATTACTAGGTTACAGACTTTCCCATGAATTACTCTAACCCCAGGTATAACCATGCTAATCATACATACACACATACTAGTGATCAACTAGGTCACCCCCTTTCCCATGGATTACTCTAACCCCAGGAATAATCGTGCTAACCTCTCATATTCAAAATGTCATTTTCATAAAAGCATTATTAGATAGCAACATATTCCACATTTCACTTTTTATGCAATATCCATATAGACTTAACGAACGAGGTATAGTTCTAGTAGCATTTAAGCCACACATACTTCAACATAATATAAATGTATTCCCAAGTAATAGGGTTTCACTAATTCGAGACTCAATCAAGAATCACACAAGAATATTCCATA
The DNA here is from genome assembly GCA_007258455.2 of Sequoia sempervirens. Classification (NCBI taxonomy): domain Eukaryota; kingdom Viridiplantae; phylum Streptophyta; class Pinopsida; order Cupressales; family Cupressaceae; genus Sequoia; species Sequoia sempervirens. Next base: position 185,593,348 of record VDFB02168118.1, read on the forward strand.
CTAGGAAATAACTAAGTTCATAAGAACAAGCATATCAAGCATTCCCAAAAGCAATATTTTCCAAACAAAGGCATTTATAATCAAATAACCTTTCAAACATAAACAATAAAGGAATAGAAATCAATATGCCTGGATATAAAGTTCCAACTAATAAGGTTGTTTTCCAACCTCGACCTCCACAACCATGAATGCTACTCCTTCAATGTTCAACTAATCTCCAAACTATAGCCTCTTCTCAAGAACTCTCAATAAAATGTAACTCACAAACAAATCTCTCTCACACTAAAACTCTCGAAATAATGCTTGCACAAAAAATATAGTAGAATAACAACAGTGAAATTATAATGAAAAGCATAACAAATGGTAGAGAGAGCATGTCTATATATACTTAAATTTGAGCATCATAATGCTACAAATAAGCTAAAAAATTTATCACCTTCCTATTCATATGCATCAACTCAACCGATTTAAACTCTCAAATTACAACACATAACATTCCTCTTATTTCTAATTTCATAGAATGGACGAGTCGACTTCATTCTTATGACAACATGAATCTTTTATTGAGTCAAGACACAACAACGTATTAGTACAAGTTTCCTATTTGATTTGCAAGTCGACTACCCTCACAAATTTTTGTATCTTTGCTTTGACTGAGCTTCATGCTTATCATATGGTTTTACCTAGATATGGTGCAAGTTTCAAATTTCTAATGGTTTCCACTTTCTATAGATTTTGGTGCCACCTTCATACTTTTAACACCCTTTATGTGCAGTTAAGACTAAGTCAACAATATTGAATCTGCATTCATTCTCACTTTGCAACATTTAAACAGTATTTACCTTTACTCATGTGCCTTATTGGCTGAGTGTGGTTGAAAAAATTGGATGGTGATTAACACATTCTCTTTGCAAACGGTTCGTGTTTATGCTGAAAATGAAAAATTGATTTAAAGCTATTAACCTAAAATCAAAGCTTTAGCATAACACTAATGAAGCTTTTCCTAAATAAAAACTAATGTAGAAACACAAATACTAAACTACAAAAAACAAAATATGATTTTTGGTGAGAAGAGAGGGTTTATATAGATGTCCTCACACGATGGATTCATGTTGTGGGAGAAATGTGGGATTAAAGAGTGAAGTGGATAAATGAATGTTTATCCCATATTCTTTAATCAAGTGCAATTGATTGAAATGAAATAAATAAATAGGAGGATTTATGATAGGGTGGAGGTTTAAGAGTTTAGAATTAAAGTGAATTTGTGAATTAGATGAATGATTTAATGAATTTATTTATGAAAATGCAAATGATTTAAAATATGCAATGGATATAAGATTAATGTAAATTAATGTATGGATATTATTATGCATGAATAAAGTGTGTATGAAATGGATAGATGATTTATGAATACATGATTATGCAAATGGATAATGCTTATAATATGTTAATGATTTAAGCAAATTAATGAATGAATAGAAGAAAGTATTAAATGAATCGACTAAATGGATAATAATATCCATTTAATTAATAGACAAAAAATAGGACAATTGTGAGGACAAATTTTGAGTGTCTACAGTTTGATACAAAATGCTTTATACACTGATTAAAAGCTTGGAGACTTAGTCTCCCATAAGCGCTTCATGTGTGCGGCCTCTATTTAGCCGTTTCATTCATATGGCAACACTTAACTTTATTCAAAACATTTCTAAATTTTTATCATAACATAATTTATATATGTGTGTGTGTGTACGTTTTCATTAATGTACCTATATATATAACATTATTTCAATATCCATATTTAAACACATATATTCACGTACTCATCAATCAATGTATATACACAAAGTGTATATTTATAAATATCTACATATGTTGTATTTGTCCAATCGACATTCCCTATGGGTTATACGTTCATGAGCATGCGTAGGTATGTCTACCTACGTATACTCATGCACACATATACTCATATGTATGAGTTATTGTAGACATGTACATATATACATTATATGTATATACTTCATCAATTAACATATAAATATGAACAAAAAAAGAAGAAATTTATCTCAACATAAAGACTCAATCACATACCTCCAATCATAACAATCATAGAACAAGATCATAACCCAATACAAAACATTCACAAACCCTAACAAAAGGTTACTTACCATTTCCAAAACTATCTTTAATCAACTAGACCAACTAGGAAGTGAGTGTGTGTATGCTCGATTAGGCTCATCAGGGTTACCAAACCAAGTTCTTCTCTTGAGTGACACCCCCCTCTCTTTTGGAGGTTCGAATCTATTCTTGCATCAAACTTAGTACATCAAAATAGTAGTTAGCTAATAACATTTCATTCGTATACATCATATGTTTTCATCTTTGGAACATTATAAAATATCGAACATTCATTCATCATATTTCCATCAAGATTCATATACAAAACACAATCATAAATATATATATATAAGCATTTTAAGTAATCAAGGTAATAGTAAATAGGTAACAACTCAATGGGGTGTAACAAGAATCATCAACCATTGAATGATGAATAGTAGATGAAGGAGGGGAATCCTCATCATCACTTTTAAGATCTTAAGTGGAGGAAGAAGACTTCTTATCATTAAGAATCCACTTAGATGGATCTAAACCCTCAAAAGATATGTCATCTAGCCCAAGTGACTCCAATATGAATGAAGGAGGTGAAGTGACTAGATCAGAAACCAAAGAGACCTCCTCAAAATAAACACTCCTTTCAATGAATAACTCATATATAGTAGGGTGGAGAAATTGGTAACCCTTCGCACCATCTGGATACCCTACAAATATGTAAGGTATGCTCTACAAGTCCATGTCCTTATATTTCTCTACATGAAGAATGTGGGGCCATCTGAGAGAACCAAAACTTTGAAGTGCTTAACTAATATCTTTCAATTGATCTGAGCTTTAAAGGGAGTGCCCCCCCTAAAGGCTTGATGATGAACATGATTTTTTATATAACAAGCACAATTAATGGCATCTGCCCAATATTATAGTACATGAGATTTTATGTAATTCATACAATTCACTATTTCCTTTCAAAGAACCTCTTCTTTCATCCTACAACACTATTCTCTTGAGGGCTAATGGAACTAAATTTGCAAATCAATCCACTTTGAAGTATAAAATAGTTCCACCATTGTTAGTACACAAATTTGTTGAATTTCCTAGACTATTTCTTTCTAAAAAAATTGAATTCCTAAAATGTTAAAAGGCATCAAACTTATATTTGAGAAAATACACTTGAATATATCTTGCAAATCCATCACTGAATGTCAAGAGTTATTTGGCCATACGAAAGGAAGGGTGTGGAAATGGACCAACTGCATGATAATTGTCTACAAACTCTAGTATCTGTTAAGCTCTCTATGTCTTCCCTTTGTCAAACATCTCTTCAGTATTCCTATCAAGATTGTAACCTTAAAAAACACCATTAGAAAATTAAAGTAAAGGAAAATCCTATAATTATTCTCTTCCAATTGAGCTACTACAAGTAACCATAGTTAATATGGCCAAATCATTCATTCGTTAACTAAGTCACCTCATTGAGATGATTGTACAAAAAATTCAAAGGAGGATCGCGAATGAAGTGAGAAAAGAGAAAGTAAAGACTAATGATATGTTCTCTCCACTAAAACTATACAAACACTTTGCATCTCACTAATAACCATTGAACCAAGAGTGAACTCAACCCACTTGCCTAAACCTATGTGAGTGATCTAATAAATTGATAAGGTATTAGTTGATAATAGGTGCACATAAAGAACATCTTGAAATGTGTCATCCCCCACATCAAAAAATCCTCTCCCACACACCTCAATGGGAGTATTGCCACCCATCAAAATAGTTAGTATAAACAAGTTTTCAAAGATGTGATATCATCTTGAGATGAAATTATGTAGTCTATGTTAATTCCCAAAATCATTGTCACACTTCCTAAAACAAAATTCCACTCACAAGGCTAGGGTTATCATTTAGCACGTGAAATGAATTTATCAACATAATCATCAAGGGTTCAAAGGTCAACTTTACGAGAGTGGGTTTTCTCTCTTCTAGTTCAAGTTCGACTTAAACTCAAGAGTGTATTCTTAGAGGTTGGGTAGGTATAAAATGAACAAGTGAAACTAGTAGTGAAACCCAAATAAATAATTTGACCCCAAAAGTTATCATTGGTATTGTTAGGTTTCAAAATTGTTGCTTCTCTTCTTAAAACCAAATCTGACTCGCAAGGCCATGGTTGTCAAAAAATGAATGAAATTAGTTCATGGATAGAACTATGGAGGACACTAAGCTAACTCGATAAGAGTGGGTATTATCTTCTACACTTTGAGCTCAACTTAAACTTGAAAGGGTATACCTAGGGGTGTACCTCAACAAGTATTGAAATCACCTATGATAAGCAATAATGAATTTGATGATAACTAAACCCAACTTGTCTACTCAACCCTTAAGATTGTCAAAGTAATAAGTATACTAGCTATCTCTAACCATTATATAGTTGACATAACACCATGCAAATGAATGCAAGGTGGGGTGAGTTCCATGATTCATTGGAAATGGTCTTATTTACTCCCTACACACAATGATATCATGAACAACATTAATTGGAATTGAAAATAAATATTTTTTTGGTTTATTTGAATGTGGGTGATTGGAACAAGCACAATGAGACCAATGTCTATCCCACGGAAATAGAGTCACAATCAACAAAGAGAAATGGCAAAAGACGAGTGGCACAATGTAGATGATCTACTCATTACAACATCAAAAAATACCATTCATAACTTTATCTACTTGTTTATCCATCATTGAGCTACCCAAACTCATATTCAAACACATAAAAGAGTTGCTACAAAATATTATAATAGATTTAGAACTTGTAAAATTTATATAGTATTTGTTTATATTGACAACAATAAATTTGTTGATGAAAATTTTGAGTTTGCATACACAACAATGGAGACATAAAATTGGAAAATTATATTAGAATGTTCCATTATATTTTAAAATAACCTTTGCCTCCTTACAACTGCTTTGCAACCAATTTTTTACAAGTTCTACCCTTTTGAATATTTCTTTGCTATACTTTGCTCTACATATACTGTCATGATTGAATGATGATGAAAAATAAAATAAAATACTCTACCCATGGAACCCTAATTCATGTCACTATAGCAATTCCTAAATCCATGGTGGAGGTCGAGTAACACAAAAAATGGGTAATGCAAATTGAAAGAGGATGACTACGTTTATATTAGAGTGGTTGGGTGATTGATTCTCAATAATGGAGGTAACTAAAATTAAAATTGGTGTAATTCATTTGGAAACCAAATATACTAAAATGAAACTATATCAGTTTCAGTTTACTTCAGTTAATGCATTCACACCTATCAAGAACTATCAAATGTGTGCATACAATAGTTCTCTGTAATATGCTCTTTGATGAACCTTTGATGACGACCCCTTCACGTACTATAACTCATTGGTTTCCCAAACTCCTTTTTGTGTGAAGCCTGGTGGCCCATGTAGTGTGCACGTTAGGAATTATTCCCTAACTCCCTTCACCCACTACATTAGTCATCCTCTGCATCCATCATCCACACCTTTCATCCAAATCATCTCTTCATCTGCCATGGTCATCCAAATATGAGCCTAACTAGTTGGGTACATACGTTATCACTGCTATGTATGGATCTAGGGCATACCAATTATCTACTCCAGAAGGTGAACTGCTTAGTGATCCCATCAATAGCATGCATATCCGCAATTTTTATACCTGAGTACTTTAGGGAGTGCACTCTTTTAAATTCCTAAAAAAATACAAAAAAATGGAAAAAGTCCTAAAAAAAATGGAAAAAAGCTCTAAAAAAAAAAATGAAAAATGAAAAAAGTAAAGAGAAATCAATTCGTTCAATGGTGAAAACCACTTTGGTGGTGCCCTGAGCAAGTACAATGGTGAAAACTGAGAAATCAACACCATGTGTAGAGGCTTCGCTCCTCTTTCCTTTGGAGCTCCACTTGATCTTTCCATCCCATTTCCATTCACCCTCCACTTCATAATAGCCTTTTCACACTCACCATGGCTTGATAATCGTTTGACATTCCCCTTGCTTACTTGCTTTGCTTCGCCAGGCATACTAAGTTGGTCCTATCCCTAAATGGGGCATTTCCTTAACCTTAGCTATGGGTTGGGATACTTGACATCTTGCGGTCAAAAAAACTATCCTCTTTTTTTGTCTGCTCACTCGCAATTCATCTCATTCCGTCGTAAAATTCTAAAAAAATCAAATATTCCAAAAATCCAAAAAAATAAAAAAATATTAAAAAAAATCCAAAAAAATCAAATATTAAAAAAAAACCAAAATCAAATATTCCAAAAATCCAAAAAAATCAAATATTCCACAAATTCAAAAAAAAAATCACATAACTCCAAAAAATAGTGATACTTTCAAATCGCCACACAACTTTGAACTTCAACAAAACCAAAACACGCCACGATTGACAATCAAATAGACATTACAACATACCTATCGATCCCCTTTCAAATCCAACCAAACACATGAACTGTGACAAGAATCTGATTTACATGGAAGCATGATGCCTGTTTGTTTGTCGATCTTTGATTATCTTATGATTTTATCTTTGGTGGAATGTCTTTTATCTTCTCAAGGATGTCTTGGAATAGAGAGGTCAAGGATGGGGTAGGTTCACTTGTTTGCTACCTGTGGATTGTTTCTTATTCACGAGATGACTCATCTTAAGACATGGTTGTCTAAAATCATCGAGGACCTATGAGTCTCACGTGGATAAGAACACTCCTTGTCTGATAGTGTCTTCCATGCAATAAGTATTTAGGTCATCTAAGGTCCTTATATCTAGATGCTTATACTTCATTGCTAAATAAAAATGCAAACAGTATTCAGGTCATCTAAACGTTCATGTTACCTAGATGCTTATACTAATTTGACATAATAAGCTCTATGATGATAAAGCACTTTTTAAAGCACAAGAAGCTTCATCACCTCCATTTCCTTCATATCTCTTTTCATCCATCATCCATTTCCTTCATCATTTCATTTTATTCATGTCAGTTTATCTAATTGATGCTTGTCTTTTAATCCAAATATCAAATCAATCAACTTGCTATTTAGCATGGGACTCTAACACTCCCCTAATCACTCAATTTATTAATCAATCATTCTTTTGCACTAGCATCAATCTCAATCAGCTTAATCATGGGAATGTGAGTTTTGCTCCCATTTTTGGACCATTCGATTGGTATGTTGTATGGGGTTACCCAACCAATACCTTCATCGAAGGGTAGGGCCACCTATCATTGATAAATGTGCGGGGGACTGCATATGAGTCCATGGTTGGCGAAAAAGAGCTTGAGTGATGCTTCTCCTCCTCAGCAGGCGATAGAGGACCAAGGTTTTGAAAGGCAGATTCTTAGACCATCTATATCTTATGTCATGAAGCTCGTTGGAGCTATGTATGTATTTTTGTACTTTCTTGGAATAATGTACTTTGTGAAGTATTGTAATGGAATGGAAATCCTTATTACATGATGTTTAGCATCTTTGTTCATATATTTTCAATAAAGAAAAGGAAATTTTTTATTGCAATGGATTATTACATAGTTTTATTTACTTGCATAGTAAAAACTTAGGAAATTTACTACAATGAACATTTGGCATATTACATGCGGTATCAGAGCTACCTGGTTTAGCTCTGGAACCTATGAGCTCATCATTCTTTCTTTCCAACATTATCTGATGTTATGAATTCTTGTGCTAGGATGGTGTGTCTCAGATTAACGACTCGAAAGTCAGTAATTGGAAACAAGCACTACCTCAAGGCCAAGAAGGAAAGATAATCCATCGTGAGAACCATAGATGGAACCAACTACGACAATGCCATATGGTTGAGTGACATTGATAAATTTAGTCACGCACTTTCTCGGATTAGTGATGTGAAGAGGAAGATGAAGATGGAGGCTATGTACAACAATCTACCTTCCATTTCACCAAAAAAGTTTGAATCATTATCACTTTCTAGGGATATGCCCTTGGAAGGAAGTGTTAGCCCGACATTCATCTTTAGGGACCCTAGAGTTCTTCCATTGTCTGAAGTAATAGTAATTTCCTCAAGTAACGAGTCTGAGGGATATGTACCTCTAGATCAGCCAAATGTGAAATGATCTCATGAACAAATATCTACGAAAAAGTTAGAATACATTGTTGATGAACACCAAATTGGCACTGAACCTCGTAACTATGTATCAGATAATAAATCTGAAGGCTACTATCCATTTTGGGATAGGTATGAACAAATGAGAGATGAACAACAGTCTCAATTTATAGGATATACTCCATTAAGTTATGTGGTTGAGAGTGAATCCAAGGGATACTCTCTACTCGACTATCTGAATAGTCACTCCATGTAATCAAAGGATATTGAAATCCTTGTGAAATGAATAAAATTATTCGTTTATCAAAAGCGTGTGCTTAATCTTATGTGGAATTCTTTATGTATGAATGTCATTTCTAAATGCTACCATAAGATAGTTGATAACATAATTTAGTCTAACATGGATAGAAACATTCAGGTAAAACCCGATCTTGTGAAGATGGTGAGGACACGTACCAATCCTAGCAGTAGCCAAGACGTTGGGCAAGGACCAACAAGAATTGAGGTTAGGCTTGACCAAATCTTGACAAGGTTGGATAACCTTGAACAAGAAAGGATAAGAGCTAGGGTTGAGTATTTAATAGGAATGAAGGTGAAAACTCTTCTCATGGACATAACGAAAACCATGATCATGAAATGGAAAGATCACCAACACACCATCTGAGGAAAGAAATAAGAAGCGCATGGCTTTCAAACTTTCTAAGGATATGAAGAAGATTGTTCCACCCAAGTTTGAGGGAAGCGTTGATAGGGATAAAGTTGAGGCATGGCTTGTTCAAATGGAAAAGTATTTTGAAATACGTTCAATTACACTGAAACCACTAAAGCCACTCAGGGTGCATACCAGTTAGCTGGAGAAACTTCAACCTGGTGGATGAACAAAAAGCTAGAACTTAACATTAACTCATGGAAGTTGACATGTGGGAAATTTGTTGAGTTTTTTCGCAAGCGATAGTTACCCCAATTATACTATGACCAAAAACTCGCGGATTTCCAGAGTTTGAAGCAAGGAAATATGTCTTCAATGAATATTGGGAGAAGTTTACCCAACTTATGTGTTATGTTCCTATATATCATAAGGATGAGCGCTTCCACATTAGAAAAATTATAATGGGACTTAACAACCAGATCGAAGATGAAGTGGATATGCATGGTCCAAAAAACTATGGATCTTGTATATGAAAAGGCAATTAAGCAGGAGAAAAAGCTTAGAGCTACCTCTAATAGGAAAGAAAATAGAGGTCATAGGAAGGACGTGGAAATTCCCAACAAGCCAACTCCAAAGAAGGTGGCGGTTGAAAAAAATGTATCTAAGCAAGGGGAAAAAGGCAACCACAATAGTGGTGAAGAGTTGATAAGGGAGCGGAGAAGGAATTGTTCCAACCAAGGAAATACCAATAATACTGGTGGAAACACTAGTGGATCTAGAGAACCCGTGAAGAGGAAGGTACCTTTTACAGGATGCTATACTTGTGGGGGAGACCATTTTGCTAGAGATTGTCCCAATAATCCTTCTGATAGTTTGCTACCAACCCAACGAACAATGTTCCAATAGAGGATACATCCAACAGTGGATGATTGCCAAGCAGAGTATCACACAACTCCCATGGAAACTCTAGGTATTTTGTTTAGTTTACCCATTTCAATTCTTATTGATACAGGTGCAACTGAGAATTTCATTTCACCTAGAGTAGCTAAATAATTATCTAGAAAGGCTGGACACATGGCAATGTCTTGGGATGTAGAGTATGCAAACCATACAAGAACAAAGGTGGAACAATGTTTGTTCAAGGCTAGGATTGAGCTACCTTGTTTCTCTACTGAAGTAAACCTTTATGTCGTACCTTTAGGATCCTATGATGTTATTGTAGACACGTAAAATATACCGATTGACATTGTGCATTTGATCCTGACCTACTAACATCGTTTCATCCTGAATCATCCCTCGGTCTAACCATTTAATCAAATCCCCTTATTTGATTAAATTCATCAATTTCTTTTCCTTAATTAAATAAATCATTTTATCTAATTAAGTCACTCTCTTTTGTTAATTAAATCAATCCATCTGATCTAATTATCCCTATTTAATTAAATAATATTTTATTTGATTAAATCCCTAAAGTCTATCCATTAAATTAAATAAATCAAAACCTTATTTGATTTAATCTAACACCATCTTTTTTAATTAAATAAATCAAAAATCTTAATTTAATTAATCTCTGATCATATTCCTCTCTTATTTGATTTAAATAAATCCATAAATTTGAGTCAAATAGGTCACATCATCTAATCTCTCATTAAATTAATTAACCCTTGATTAATTTAATTATAAATCATGTCCCATCCTCTAGATTTTGCAAGTTGCACATGAAAATAGATTTAATTCATTTATTAAATCTCTATTTTCCTCACAAGGCATCTTTTGGAATATTCTCCAAATTTGAATTCAAAAATTCCAAGTCAACATGTACATCCAACAAGGCAATAACTTCATCTTACATGTCCTTTGTCTTGAGCCAAGTGGCATTTATTGCATTTTCCCTTCCCTCTTACAAGTCATTTCAACAAATTTGAAATTCAAAAATATGCATTTATTGGCACAATCCCCAAATCTTGCACATCCACCATCCACTCATAGATTGACAAGTGGCATCATGCCATTAGATGAATGTTAGTCCCATATTGCTCAAATTTGGACATTCATCCATCTTGGCATTCTATAAATAAAGAGCTCATATCCTCATTTGATCATCCACAAATTATGCAAAGTTATGATGCTAAAATATTTAGCCATTTCCATCCATCACGACTGAGTTCTTAGCTAGGTTTTTGCAGATTTTTGGCTTGGAGCTCTCATCCTTCATCAACATATCAAGCTTGCATCTTAGGAATTGGGAAAGGGCCAATTTTCACATCAAATTGGCACCAATTCCCCCATGGGATCATGTGTTTGCTATTCTAATTGGGATTGAATCTATATTTCCTTGTTTTATTGTGTTCTTCATTGTTTTCTTTCCTAATTCGAAGTTTGTAAATGGATTTCATGGGGAATCCTTGTTCATGCTTGCAATATCTAACTTGAGGTGTTTGTTCTCTTTGTTTTGTAGGTATTAGGATTGGGGTTCTTACAGTTATATTAGGTATGAATTAGTTGTGGAGACATAGGGCTAAGGTAGATTGCCATGCGAAAACCGTTGAATGCCTAGATGATCTTGGTAACCGAGTGAAATTCCAAGGGATACCTAGAGAAGTGAAGATTCGTCAAATCTCGGTAATGCAACTAGTGAGGGCTAAGAAGAAAGGGCGTAAGCTCTTTGTTGTTAAGCTTGAAGAACTTGAATAAATTTTTGATAACTTGGATCCTCAGAGTTTCTAAGAGATGGAAGATGGTGAGATAGATGACACTGGGATGTCTGATATGGAAAGATATCCTATATTGAGAAAAATTTTGGTTGTGTTTCCATATGAGTTACCTAGATTACCACTAAAGAGGATATTTTATTTCTCTATAGATTTAATTCCAAGGTCTGAAACTATTTACAAGGTGCCCTATAGGATGACGACAACCGAGATGATGGAATTTAAGGCACAGTTGGATGAACTATTATCAAAAGGGTTGATAAGACCAAGTGTTTCACCTTGGGGAACGCCAACCATTTATGTGAAAAAGAAGGATGGTACTTTGTGTTTGTGCATCAACTATCGTATGCTTAACAAAGCCACGGTGAAGAACAAGTATCTGTTACCACGCATTGACTATCTTTTCGATCAAATGAGAGGAGCTACCATATTCTCAAAGATAGATTTGAGATATGGATATCACCAGCTAAGGATTAGATATGAAGATATCTTTAAGACTGCATTTAGAACCAGATATGGACACTATGAGTTCACAGTTTTACCTTTTGGGTTGACAAATGCACTTGCCGCATTCATGAATCTAATGAAGAGTGTGTTTAGAGACTACCTAGATAAATTTGTCTTGGTTTTTCTAGATGACATCCTAATTTATTCTAAGGATGAGGAAGATCACTGTAGACATTTAGAGATAGTATTACAATGTTTAAGAGAGCACAAGTTGTATGGTAAACTATCTAGTGTACTTTCTTCCAAAGGAGAGTACATTATCTAGGGCATGTAATCTCGGTGGATGAAATCTCCGTAGATTCTACTAAGATTAAGGCATTACTTGAGTGGCATGTACCCAAGAATGTGTCTGAGGTTAGAAATTTTATGGGTCTAGTTGGGTACTATAAAATTTTTGTTGTGAACTTCTCCAATATTGCTTTTCTAATTACCTCTTTGTAGAGAAAAGGGAAGAGATTTGAGTGGACTGAGAAGTTCCAAGAAGTCTTTGATCTACTTAAAGAGAATTGACCACTGCTCCAATCTTGGAAGTACTAGATACTGAGGGTAACTTTGTGGTTATGACAGATGCATGTAGGGAAGGGTCAGGAGGGGTGTTAATACAAGTTGGGCAAGTGATTGCTTACGAATCTAGAAAGCTAAAACCTTATGAGAAAAATTATGCATCACATGATTTAGAGTTAGCAACTATGGTTCACACATTGCAAATGTGGAGCACTACTTGTTAGGGAAATTCTTTGAATTGAAAACTGACCATAATGGGTTAAAGAGCCTTTTCACTTGACCTAATCTGAATGCTAGGCAGAGAAGATGTTTGGAGTTAATACCTGACTATGATTTCAATATCAGTTATATAAAAGGGAAAGAAAATTGGGTTGTCAATGCCTTGAGTCAGAGATGTCATATTGCTTCAATAGTAACGATTCAAACCAACTTCAAGGGACAAGTGTTGCAAAAGTGCAAAGAGGATGAGTACTACTTGCAAGTCAAGTAGGCACTCGCTAATAATCCACGAGATTCTAGGTATGAATGTTTTCATTTTGAACCTAATGGATTACTTAGATATAAGGGTAGGATGTATGTTCCTAATGTAGTGGAGTTACGGAACCTGGTATGGAAAGAAGTACATGAAGCACTATACTCTGGACACCCTGGAGTGACCAAAATGATGGCGGATGTGAAGCCATTATATTTTTGGAAAAGGGATGAAAGGAGATGTTAATTTTGTGTCTAGGTGTCTGGAATGTCAAAGGGTGAAAGCAGAGCATCATCATCCTGCAAGATTGTTATATCCACATGAAATAATAGAGAGGAAGTGGCAAGTCATAAGTATGGACTTTGTGCAAGGATTTCCTATGTCTAGAAATAAGCATAATGCCATTCTTGTGGTAGTAGATAAGCTTACCAAAGTCGCACATTTTATACTTGAGAATCTAACTGATGGAGCACCTGTCATAGCTAGGAATTTTGTGCAAGAAGTGTTTAGGTTGCAAGGAATTCCAGAGAAAATTATCTTGGATAGGGATGCACGAGTCACTTCTAGGTTTTGGCAAACCTTGTTTTCTACACTAGGGACTAAGTTGAATATTAGCTCAGCCTATCATCTGGAAATGGATGAACAAACAGAAAGGGTGAATCAAGTATTGGAGGACCTACTAAGAATGTATTGCATGGATTAGCAGTACAAGTGGGAAGACTACTTATCCTTAGTTGAATTTTCTTGCAACAATTCTTATCATTTTGTGATAAAGATGGCCCCTTTTGAAGCATTGTATGGTCGAAAGTGTCAAACTCCTATAATTTGGGATAGAATTGAGGATAGAGTGACTCTTGGGAAAAAGATGTTGATTGAGATGGATGAGCAAGTTAAGATTGTGAAGGAAAGGTTGGATGAAGCTAATGATCATCAAAAAAGTTATGTCGATGCTAAGAGAGTGCCCCAAAAATTTTCCATAGGTGACAAAGTGTTGTTGAGAGTAAAACCTCACAAAAGCTCCATTAAATTTGGAAAGTCTTCCAAGTTAGTCCCGCGTTATGTTGGACCATTTGAGATTCTCGAGGAAGTGAATCCGGTAGCCTATCGAATAGCATTACCACCAACTCTTGCTAGAATGCATAATGTCTTCCACGTGTCTTACCTTAAGAGGTATGTACTCAGTGATAATCATGTGATTGATTGGATTGATTTATAGGTACAAGATCCCAAAGTGGTAACACTCAAGCCCATCAAGGTGCTTGGAACACGTAAGCTTTGCTTGCATAACAAGGAGGTTCTACAATGCAAAGTCTAGTGGGATTAGTATGCAGAAGACTCAACCACTTGGGAAGATTATGCTGAGATTCAATAAAAGTTTCCTCTTGTTTTAAAGAAGCTTATGAAAATGCTTGAATAATATGTTGATTGTTTGTTTTGTTTTATGTTACTACATAAAATCATCGGGGACAATGATTCACAAGGGGGGAGTATGTTACACCCCAATTGTGTAATTACTATTTATTATTACTGAGTAGGGTAAAATGCGAATTCAATGGATGAATAAATTGTGTGTGCACTTTGTTATCACTGTCTTATAAATGAATGTCATGTCATTTAGTGTTATATGAAGGAATGAATTTATGAGAATGGATGAATATTGTGTTGATATTATAACTTTGAAGATGTAATGTGTATAGAGCATATTTTGTGAATAGTTGACTATCATGTACATGTATTAGTGTTTGCAGGTACATGTTCAATTCCTTCAGGCGGAGGGGAAGCATCACTTAGGAGAAGGTCTTGGTCGGATAACCAGTACTATAACCTATCTGAGCTTACACACACCACAAGTAGAATAATTGAGTCGAGTTATTAAGTGGGAAGTTGGTAAGTCATCCTTAGTTGTTATGTTTGCTTTAATAAAAGTCTAGTTTACTATTGTATGCATTATTGGGTGATGATTATTTAATGAGCTTATGATTTCCTTCTTGTTACCATGCTTGATTTGATATATGGAGTATACGGGGAATGTGTATGCATACACACATGCATGGTGATAATAGTCTATACACACCAAGGAACACGTACACAAGGGTACATAGGTAGATGTACCTATGCACACTCATGCACGAGTTGCTTATGCACATAGAACTAATGACATGCATATGTATACTTATAGACATATCACTTGTAGTCTCTTATCAAACACCATGGAAATTGTGCATTTGTTTGGTGAGTGAATTGAATGTGTATATATATACTTTCCCTAAAACCCTCACCGCTAGAAATCAACCATCGCTGGTTTGGATTTTCCTTTTTACCTAGAAGTTGTGATGACGTGAAAAATTTGAAGTTTTTTAAAGCTTGTTTGAGAGTTTTTAGCCAATGGAATAAAATAATTAAAACTCCTTTTGCCTCCCATTCAAATATTGAAGAAATTAATGCCCTAAAATCATTTTGAAATTATATTTCAAAATGTTTTAAATACTAGCAATCACACCTTCGTGTGCAATGGGTACACTGAAGATGTGTGAAAGGTCAATTAGGGAAATTATAATATATTTTTCTTAGGTTGATTGGTAAGGAATTTATCAAATGGTGTTTTGTTTGCAACAAAGATCTTAATGGAGAATTGAAAGCTTCAAATCAACTATGTATCTACTTACAGGGGATACAAACATGATTAAAACAAAACCTTTGAATTAGAAAGATAATTAGTCTCCATCTCCAAAAAGCTCATGTTATGTTTACAATAGGGAGAGAGGGAGAGCGAGGAAGTGATAGGGATAGAGAGAGAGAGAGAGAGGGAGGAAGAGCGAGAGAGAGAGGGGTAAGAAGATAGAGATAGAGAGGAATATAAAGATGGAGATGGGGATGTAAATTGAGGAAAGGGAGAGATAAAGAGAGATAGAGATGAAAGAGAAATATATAGAGAGAAACAGAGAGGGAGAGAATGTGAGATGGAGAGATAGAAAGATAAAGATAGAGATAGGAAGTGATATATAGATGGAGGTAGAGAGAGATGGAGAGATAATGAGATAGAGATAAAGGGAGAGATGGAAGAAGAAATATGGATAAATAGAGGGAGACATGTAGAGATAGAGGGGTAGAGAGGGAGATTGAGATGGAGATGAATATATTGGGAGAAAAATAGTGGGAGAGAGATAGGGAGAGACGTAGAGGGAGAGATAAAGATAGAGGGAGAGGGGGGTAGAGAGGGGGATAGAGAGAGGAAGAGATATAGAGATATATAAGAAGAGAGAGGGAGAGGTAGGGAGAGATATAAATTGTGAGATACGGTGATAGAGAGACATATATGAAGATATAGAGAGGGGGAAAGGGAGAGAAAGATTGAGAGAAACAAACAAAAAGAAGTAGAGAGAGACAAAAAGAGATGGATAGAGGGAGAGAGAGAGGGAGAGAGAAAGGAGGGATAGAGATATATGGGAATAGAAAGACAAATATATAAATATATGGGAAGAGAAAGGGAGAGAAAGGTAGAGATAGAGAGATAGATAGGGGAAAAGGGAGGGAGAAATAAGGAGTGACTATGTATATGAGTGAGACTGAGAGAGATATGGAGAGAGATAGAGAGGGATATAAACATATATAAATAGAGAGGGAGGGAGAGAAATAGATCAAAGAGAGGATAATTAAAGAGATATAGAAAGAGGGAGTGATAATGAGAGAGGTCCCTAGAGAGATACAAATATAAAGGAGATATAAGGATAGAAAGGAGAGATAGAGAGATAACAATCGTATCTGGAACATGCAATGGGTATGTCAAAGGGGTGTGGTAGGTCAATTAGGATTTTTTGGTCTCCATTACCAATAGGCTCATTCTATGTTTGTAATAATGAAAGAGGAGAGATAAAGGGGGAGAGAGCGAGAGAGAGAGGGGTAAGGAGATAGAGATAGAGATAGAGATGGAGAGGGAGATGGAGGAGAGGAAGATGGAGGGGATTGAGAGAGGAGATAGGGATAAATAGAGATGGAAGAGACAAATATATAGAGAGGGATAGATAAATATAAGGGTAGAAAGTGATATATAGAGAGAGGTAGATAGAGGGAAAAATATACGGTTAGAGAGAGATGGATAGATAATGAGATAGAGATAGAGGGAGAAATGGAAGAATAAATATGGAGAGATAGAGATAGAGATAGAGAGGAAAAGAGATATAGATATATATAGGTCTAGGAAGATAGATATGGAGAGAGAAGAGGGGGAGAGAGGAAAGAAATAGGTGGAGGCAAAGAGAGAAGAGGGGGAGTGAGGGAGAGAGATAGGTAGAGATGGAGAGAGGGGGAGAGAAGAGAGGGAGAGAGGGAGAGAGATAAGTAGGAGGGACAGAGAGAGAGAAGAAAAAGGGGGAGAGGGAGAGAGCTCAATATATAGAGAGGGAGCTCAGAATGGGAAAGGGAGAAAGGGAGAGATATATATAGAGGGTGATAGAGATAGAGGGATATAGAGAGAGGGAGGTAGGGAAATAGGGAGATATATGTAGACAAAGATATGAATAGAAAGAGATAGAGGAGTGAGATAAAAATAGAGAAATATAAATATAGAGTAGGAGAGATGGAGAGAGATGGAGTGAATGAGAGAGAGGGGATAGAGGGATAGATTGACCTAGTGTTTCTCACCTTTGGGAGTCTTCAATTATACCATGTCGTCATTTTTCTTTTACCTATACTTGTTTTGGTTTAGTTTCAAATTTAACCTTATGATCATGTAGATACTATTTTGATTATATGCTCTTGAATGTTGATATCCTTTGAAGCCAATTCGTGTTAAATTCCATACAACCTCATACCCTTCTAATGACTTTTGTGAATTGATATTTGCATGCTAAAATGAATGTTCAAAGTATGGCGTGGAAAATTGGACACTCTTGAGAAAAGAGACAATTTCACACCTAATTTGGACCCACTTTTGAGTACCCTTTCATTATTCATCCTTCAAAACAACATTTATAGGCCCCTAAGACCCATTATTTTTTATCTAGAGGCTCGTTTCACTTGAGAAATCATCTAAATCCCAAAAAACAACACTTAATTCATGCATTTCCCAAAAACCCACCTCCAAAAACACTAGTGGGACCCATTCGCCACCTTGGGTGAATGAGTCCCCTCTGGTGGGACCCATTTTCCACCCTACAGGGGCGCCCTTGAATTGGACATGTCAGATGAATGAATTTGCAGATTATATTTTAGGCGAATCTTTTCTAATTCAACCCAGCTACACGATGCATCCGTTTGCAAGATCATCAGATATGCTGAGTGACTGTGGCAGTAGTTCCAAAAAGCACATAAAATAGAGGGTAGATAAATGTGAAATATCAAACTGTACCTCTATAGGCCAGGGGCGCCTAGCCTTTTGGCTAGCTAGATGGGGTTTTTAGCAGTCGTCGTCTTCATGAGACCTGTGTAGAATCCTCCTAGCTATTCAGTGAATCCAACTATCAACCCTTAGGGTTTGTCAAACATTCATGAGTGAAGAATCATTGGAGATTACCGAAGAATGAAAACAAGCAGAAAAATGGCTAAGTATGGAATTTACATACTCCCTTGGAAAAGGCGCCCTTCTATTGGAGGTCTTAGAATAAGTTTTCTCGCTTTGTCACTTCCAGGAACATCTCTTCCAAGTTGTTCCAGCTTCGCGATGAGATCAACGATGTGCATATCAAAGCAATCCAACTCCTGGTGTCAAGGTTCAAAGTACAATGTTTAGTTGAAAGTTGCAAATTGCAAAATCATTCTCAAAAAAGGTAATTGTGCCTTTGCAGGCCAAGGGCACCCTTGCATTTGAGGTCCTTAATCTCACTTTCAGACGCCCTACATACAGTCATTGTTTGCAAAATTATTCTAGCTATGTGATGGATCCAACATCCAGTTGACGAGAGTCATCAAATACCGGTGGTGGCAGATTGAAGTTCGAAATGGCAAATCAAAGAAATGGTTCTTGTGGCCTGCACATTATTTTAATAAAAGGTGACTTTGATTTTGAGGCATCAGACGTGGTTTTTAGCACTTGCAACTCCCAAAAGACATTTCATCAAAGTAGTTTTGGCTACGCAGTGGGTGTGTCAGCTCAGTTTCAACATCAACCTGGTATCCAAAAATCAGAGTTCAACAGGGGCTACAATGACGTTTTCAACGAGCTACAAAATAGGAAGTTTGCTAAAAAATCTCTACTTTTGATAGGGGATGCCTGGAGATTCAAACTTAGACTTTTCAAAATTAGAACAATATTCTAAGCAAACCTAGAAAGAAAGATTTCAGTTAACTCAATTAAAAAAATAAAAAATTTAGTTTCAACATGTCAACTTTAATAAGGTGATTTTCTTCAATATTTTAATATTGGCGCCTATCTTTGAGACTCAATTGCATTCACATGATCAGTTAAGCTGAATATTTTAATATTTATGAAACTCCAAGTCAGTTTATGTTGAACGAAGTGGGGTCCAATCAGATAATTCATTTTCAAATCAGGGTTTTTACTTGTAGTTGGCACCATAAACCTTCAAATTTCTTTATTTATTGCAAAATGGCATCCATTTCTCTCACAACAAGTTGAAGAGCAAGTGAATTTCTTCATTGTGCAAGCGAATTTTCTCAGTAATCAACATTCGAAGGTGCTACAGATATTATTCTTTAGATTTCCTTGCAAATACAGGTCCAGAATAATCAACAGACTTCAAACAAGCATGGTTATTTTTGCAGAAGCAGATCATAAAAACTTCTATCTTCTATCTTAAATTCTTTTATTCTTGTCTTAGGTTTTCTTCACATGTCCAAGATTTGGCGACTTTTGACAATTTTGATCATCTAGGTTGGTTGTGCATGGCTTTCTCTACGAAACCCATGTGTTAGAATTTTTCAGGAGAAATTGCCTTGAAGCTTCAATTCTTGAAGCTCTACTTTTATCAATTGAAATTCCTTTGCATGGTGGAGTAAAATTCAATATTTTTCAAAATGGAGGATCTGGGTTTGCTTAGAATTATCTTCTACATGAAACCCATGTTCCAAAAAAATTTGGGAAAATCTACCCCCACAGCCCCTGCTGCCCCCAGTTGCTTTTTTCAGAAAAGTCTTTGCATGTCAACCTGAAAGGCATTTTTTCGAATTTCTGACATTGCGGGTTTGCTTAAAATCATTTTTTGTACAAAACCAATGTCCCATAATTTTTCGTGAAAATTGACCCCCGACAGGCTATTTTTAGCCTCATCAGGAGTCATTTTAGCTTTTTGGATATTTATTTAATTATTTATCCTTCCTTTATCTCCCCAATTGAATAATTATTTTAATTATTTAATTATCCCTTCCCTATCCATTAAATAATTATTTTTAATTATTTATTTCAATATATATATATATATGTATGAACATCTACACAGGGAAAATGTAAATATATATGTATGTATATACGAATTTTTGGGAAGGATATGCAATAGGGTGAAAGGGATCAAAACTTGTTAAAATGGAAAATAAATGTTTGGTCAAATTTAGGTGTCTGCATTTTGCTCCTCATTGATGTGTTGTTCTAGCTAAGGTGAGAAAATATCAAAGATAAAAATAATATACCCCAATTAGTCTACTAGTGATGGGAAGAGGATGATGGATGGATGGTGCCTCCTCAAGATTTTTTTGGCAAAAAAGCATAATTTTGTGGAAAAAGGTCTCAAAACAGGAGGGACGAGACAAAGTAAGAAGGATGTGAGGACAATGAAGATAAAAGTTAGAGAAACCGATGTGGAAAGGGTAGATGGGGGGTGGCATGGGAAAAAGAGTTGGGGGGCTACAAATAAGAGCTAGGGGCCCAGATAGGCTCATTTGCATTCACAATTTTGGAGGAGAGAAGAGAGAGGAGCAATGAGTGTGTTATTTTATTTTGGCTTCCAACTAAAATTAGGTAACTTATTGTTTATTCTTTTGTGTTTTCATTTAAACATTAAAAGACACATCATGTTCTGCTAAGTTCATTAATGTGCATAAAGGAGATTGTCAAAACATATTGCATTTATTCCAGTTTTGCAATTACATACAAATAAGAAAGAGAACCAATGTGTATTGAAAATGTAATCTTTATTGATGATCATGAGTGTATAATGTCCCTCACAAGCCAAGGGACTAGCTATTCTAAAGCTTATAAAGAAAAGACTATACACCTATAGATAACAGAAAAGAAATTGCACATAAAATGAAAAGGGACCCATCATTGCCTGGTGGAATGACGAATCCCATTGGCTTGGTCCCACATCATCTCGATCCTTCCCACTGCCCTGTTTCCGTTTGATGCCCTCCTCACTGCTCCTAGATTTCCTGCATTTGAAAAAATAGTGTTGTTAGAGAAATGAAAGGTCCCTGATCAAAATATATGCAAAACATCCATAAACGTGTAATTTGATGTCCATAAGCATTAAAATAGTAGCATACCATAAGTGTCCATGAAAACAGGAAAAGAGTAATCAAACACACCTATGATATGCTTTGTTTATCTAACTGGTTTGTTCCTTGTGCAAATTTAGGATAGGTTTTTCTTACTGTTTTGATTTGGCTGATTACAACATGTGGGGTAAAATGTGGCTCCCATGAGGGTAGAGCCCAACATGCTTCCCTCTGATGTTTTAAGAGGGATAGTAAATTGAGCAACTTGATCAAATCAATGATAAACATGTTATTGATGCATTAAATCAATATGGAATCACACTAGTTGATCAACTTTCATTATCAGATTCAAAAGATGCAACACATAATGTGAGCTGTCAAGAAATTCACACTTCATCTTTTCACAATGAATCAATCAATATGTTGCCATCATGTCAAAAGGAAGGTGTACTTTGCTGGATATGTTTTTCAATCTTCTTAAGTGGATCCAAGATCCATTTTATTAAAGAAGTAAATGATTTCAATGGTGCATCAAGTTCAATTATGCATCTATTAAAATAATGAAGGAGACATCATGTAATGCCTAAGACCATCATGAGTCATATGGGGCAGCAAGAAGGAACAAAGATAATCATACATTGTTGCATGAAAGACATTGTCCAACTCATCTCACCTCAATCCTATTGGACATCCACACATCACTTAGGATGGTGAGCTTTCAGGTCACCACCATAAATGACACATGTCTGCTCACTAAGATTAAAGCAAGAGGATATGGTGTTAGTTTGTTGCATAAGATCAAAAGGACCTAGATGATTGAGAAGACCAAGCAACAAACCTTTGGGGCAACAAGCAATTGTTATGGAAATCATGAAGATTGGAGTAGTCGTGAGGCAAAGAACAACCACTAAGTTTCAAATCAGTGCAGAAGAAAACAATGAGAAGTCACATTCATATTTTATCAAAGAGATAGTACTTCAAGCTTGGTGCCTTACATTCAAATGAGACATCCATCTACAATAGTTTGCAGTCACATAACATCCTAGTCTTAAGAGATTTGCATTTGTTGAAAAACAGAGAAGACATGAAGCTTCAAAAAGGGAGGTTGTTTCTTGATGCACATCAAGTCCTATAGTAAGATAAAACAGAGCATGTAAGAGGAACAATCCAATTTGAAATTTGCCACAAGTCATATTTGAATGACTATTATAATACTCTATGAAACAACCATTTGATGCTTAAGGACAACAAGGTTCAAAAGACAATGTATTTCAAATAACTATGATAAAAATGGAAGCAAATCACTTCAAAATTGAGAAAGAATTTAAGTTTTTTTCAACATTATTCTTTGGAAAGAATAAAGAATCTTGAGACTACACTATCGAACTCACAACAAAAGGAATCAAGCAGCGAGAAATGAGGTACTGAACAATACATTTTTTTTTGTGTGTTTGAGATAGGCATCTTCTTTTTCCTATGTTTGTTGCTTTTCAAAAGACAATAGGCTATTTCCTTTCAACAAGTTTAAATGTTTTCATTTAAAAACAAAGAAAGCATGATTAAGAAGGAATAGAGCAGCCTCAAGCATCATAACAGACCATACTTCTTAGTTCTCATTATACAAATGATCATAAAGCTATCACACAGGCAGTGTTTGCTCACAATGTTGGTTTGAGGCAACAAACATATTCAAGTTTGTATTGCAGGGGATTGTCTATTTGAATCTTTGAACACAAAACAATAATTGCAATTTTAGAAGCATGTTCCAGTGTAAACAACAATGGATTTTTGTTTTCAGAAGAAGCAAATTCAAAGTAAAAGAATAAGGGGAAGTCATCCAATACATACGATGACATTTGTTTGCATGACTTTATCTATGAGTTTCATCAAGCCAAAAGAAATAGTGCAATCTATCATTTCTTGCATTTTCTTTCAATACAAATACCTTGTCATGATAACACTCAAGCATGATGGTCATTCAAAGTAATAACAAGAATGCAAAATCAAGGAACAGAGCTTTCATAATTCTAACGAATTTACAAAATGGGAAAGAGATGAGTTTCCAGGAGGTATATCTATACCATGCATGGCATTAAATCATGTAGCAAATCATTTTTCTCATGGAGTTTTGTTTTAAATACAGTGATACCAAAAATCTAAAGTGGTATATGTGTTTTGGAGGCCTTGGCTGGAAGAAATCATTTTCTTCATGAAGTGAAGAGACCCACTTTGGGTTTTGTTTTGAAATATAGAATACAAAAAATAGTGAAGTATTTTCCTCCATAATGTGCAAAATGATATTTTTCTATGAGAAATGCAAGATTACAAACCCATATGCAGAATAAATTTCTTTTTTTTCATAATGACAAAATATGTCAAATTTTAGTTGTCGTTCATGCTAGCGGCCTGATGAAATCAATTTTCTTCATGAAGTAAAAAAACTACTTGGGGTTTCATTTTAAAACACAAAATACAAAGAAAGCAACAAAACCCATTTGGGTTTATTCTGAAATTGCAAAATATAGACATGGTGAAAGAGAAATTTGATGGAGATATTCAAAATCAACAAGAATATTTCAAACCCTCTGTAGAAAATAGTGAAATACATTTCAAAACCCAACTATTTCTTTACAGTCTGATTTTCTTCACCAAATCAAAAAACCACTTGGGGTTTGTGTTAAGATTGCAAATACAAAAATATTGAAAAAAGCTATCATGAAGATTTTTGAAGCAAAGTAACAGTATGCAAAAACCCCAATGCATTGTTCATGGTCGTGGCCTATACACCAGTTTTCTTCGCAAAATAAAAAAAACCCATCTGGGTTGGTTTTGAAATTTCAAATACTGAAGTTTTGAAGGAGGAAATGTCATGGAGATATTTAAAACAAAGTAGCAAATGTATCAAACCCCAAGTTTTCTCTTCATGGTCGTGGCCTGAAGAGTCTTTTCTTCACAAAATCATAAAAACACTTGGGGGTTTTTGATTTAAACATTCAAATACAGAGAGAAGAGTTGAGTGTGCTTCATTTTGACAATAGTTAGGCTCACAATGAGCTCTATTTGCTAAAAAACCAGAAGATGGAGGTCAACTTGGAGCTTACTTGAGCTATTTTTTGCTCATTTTCTTTGAATATGCAAAAAATTTCACCAAATTGCTTCCATATTTAGCTTTAGAGAATCACAATCATGGCGGTTGTGAGCAAAATGAATAACCACAAAAGATAAAGCAATAAAAAATGATCAGAAATATGCTTATGGCCACGGCCTTTACTCATAAGATGGTTGTCAAAAGATTGAAAAAAATCTAGATTTTGATTCAAAAGGGCAATTACCTTTGGTTTTCTGTAGAAATCACAAGTGTTCATAAAAAAATCGGCCAAAAAAACTAGTTAGAACATCATTTTTGCAGTGCTACCCATCGAACCCCATGGCTGCAGAATGGAGCTCTCCAAAAGGCTTGACACAAATGAATGGTTTTTTCACTTTTCCCATGTCTTTTGTTTAGGGTTAGAAGCCCTATAGAGGCCGATAAGGTATTTTTTACCTTGTATTTTAAAAAAATGCAAACACATTTAATTGCTACATGGGTTTGGAGTCAAGTTCAAGACTTGGGCATTTTGATTAGGATACAATGTTCTTAGTGGGGAAAAGAAGAGGGTATATGCACTTATATATTATCATTAATCAGAAATTAATACATGGTTTATTGATTCCCCACAAATTTTTATGGGTACTAGAACAGATCGAATTTGTGTAAAGAAAATACCAATCAAAATATGGGAATTGTCTTATCAGACAGTAATGCCACCCACAGATCAGTAAAATCCAAATGCAATTAGATTAGCATAATATAATATTAGGGGGGAGAGGAAGAGAGGACACCCATAGAAGCATATCCACTACCCCCACCCCAACATGTGCATATGGCTACTTACCCCCTAAGACACATAAATGATGGGATGAATTTTAACATACTTTAATCCAGAATGCTACTTATGATCTATCAAGGTATATTTACTTCACCAAAAGATTGCTTCTATAGATGTGTCTAGTCTTAAAAAGCACATCAGATATATATATTCACTACAATGAAATAATATCCATCCAGTAAAAATTCCAAAACAGATCATAAGAAATAGATCATGTCACAAAGTATCCTTTGTAAAAATTCCAAAATGGGTGAGAAACTATAGGAAGAGTATGCCTCTAGCATCCCAACACTATCAAGTGTAAGTACGAGTACAATGCTTGACAAATTGATATTGAATTAGTATATTTTTATTCAAATTTGTATCATTTATGGTAGTCTTATTTAACATATGCATGATATGTGATATTCTGAGCTTAATTTTTGTTTCTAAGCTGAAAATATGTATATATTTATGATTTTATA
The DNA here is from genome assembly GCA_007258455.2 of Sequoia sempervirens. Lineage (NCBI taxonomy): Eukaryota > Viridiplantae > Streptophyta > Pinopsida > Cupressales > Cupressaceae > Sequoia > Sequoia sempervirens. The sequence continues at coordinate 185,619,198 of VDFB02168118.1, forward strand.
TGTTTTTGTACAGATGGAATCAATTTTGATTCCAATTCGGTAACTTAGTCCATAATCATAACAAATCATAAGCAAAATTTCCTTTGCTCTAGTGTAATGTTTCAATAAATCAATGAACGTGGTTTTTTTAATAGTGAACCACAATGCTCAATTTACAATGAGCACAGTGCTCCTAATGCAAAGAACACAATATTCTTCATACCATTCATAGTCCTATAAATAAACACAATACTACCTATCCTTGTAACTTGGTCCTTAAACTTCAAGTAACAGGACATAGGAACACATGATCACAGTGCTATTAATGCATAAAACATAGTTCTCTAAACAAGTATTCATAGTCCTAATGATGCATGTAACACAATCCAATAATATGTACCCTAGTCCACTGTTACATGTACACAGACCTAAAAGTTAACATAGTTCACCGTTCATGTACATAGACCTAAAAAATTACATAGTCACTATTCATGTACACAGGCCTAAATAGTTAAACAAAGTTCACTAAAGGTATACACAACCCTTACGGGGAGAATCATAGTCCAAAGGGAGTCATTACAATACTCTAGAGTTATGATGCACATTCTTCTCAAGGTGTGAAATAGAGATCTTATGATGAACTCATGATGATAATCTCATACCCCAAAATAATGAACTTAGATCTCATAATGATAATTCAGACCTCAAAATAATGAACTCAGTCACCTATCTCCAGCCAGTCAAATGAACTAAAAACCTATCAATTGATATTAACCCATGTTTTAAATGCCATCAAACTTATTACATCTTAGTGACATGATAAGAACTAAAAACCATTTAAAGTGTGTTTATATTATCATAGTCCTAAGCACACAGTAGTCATGCATAAGACAAAGCAACAATATTTCTACACTCATATATCTATAACCCTGCTCCTGAGCAGTATTTCTCATATTAACTATGGATGAAATCAGGACCAACAAGAGTGTGTATACCGAGCTACTCATAGAGCTTTCTTTGTGAATAGCAAGGGGTATACTACTCTAGTATTCCCCTATTTTTTTTAATCACTTGCACAAGACAACAGACAACAAAACATATAATCTTATTCCCATGTAAAATCATTTCCTGACATAAAATACCAAGATATAAGTAAAGTTAATCACATACCCAATTGCCACTGGAATGAGTCACTAAGTTTTCTTCATGCCCAACTCAAGCCTTGTTAGCTCCCCCTTATCCAAAACAATCACCAAAAAGACACTTTGCACACCATCCTTTAATTCCCTAAAATATTTTCCCTTGTCACCTCTAATTACCACCGAATTACGATGTGTTCCCCCAAAACTTTAAACATATCTCTATTTATCCATAATACCACTCACTCCTAGTCATTTGTGGCTTAACTCAAGTCTTGAAGTTTTTTAATGCCACAAGGACTGAAATATTAAACATATGGAGTCCATTTATGACTATGGTGGAGTGGTGTGGGCACCACCATACCATACCTATAGCTTTGATGACCAAATCCTTGTAAAATTTTCTTCCATAGCTCTCTCACAGTGCAAAATGCAGGGTTGTAATATTTCCTTGCTAAACCTAGTGTTGTAACTGGATTTTCATCTTGAATTATTCCATTATGGTTTGACAGCTTCATTGCAACAAATGGGAAAGGGGCTTGTTTCTAGGGAAACATCTTAGAATTGTCTAAGTGGGAGAAAACTAAGAAACCATTTCTATCCTTTTTTCTGGGTTGGTTGTTGTGGCAAGCTATCATGGTCATCTTTTACAAGAAATCTGAGAAACATAAGAAACAAATTCAATTTTATCATGTTTTGTAATTCAACACGCTTGGGCATTTTGGCCCGCCATTTTGAATAATGAAATAATCCTACATATGTAGATGGATTTTCCATATTGTTCATAGCTGTTGTAAATAAAATGTTTTAATTTCATTTATATATAAGTCAATTGGTTAAAAGAATAAATTAATATTATATATATAACAAAAGGAAATTAAAAATCAAACTATAAGTATATATAAATTATAAATATAAGAATTATACAAGGGATAATCTAACCAAATAAGTAAAGTAATATAGGAGCTAGGGGATAGGGGATAGGAGATAGGGGATAATCCAACCAGATAAGTCAATTGATTAAAGTAATATAGGGGATAGGGGATAATCTAACCAGATAAGTCAATTGATTAAAGTAATATAGGAGATAGAGGATAATCTAACTAGACAAGCAAATACCTTAGGGCCTACCATGAATTATTCAAGGGACTAGTCAATACATAGTTTTGGAATCCATGAGAATAGGAGAAACATGTGTATATTAAAATAGGGCATGAAAGGATGAAGTAGCATACTATAGTAAGCAACACATTTTAAAAAAATATCAATTCTAATGGATAATAACAAGGTTAGAAAACTTCTCACTAAGATTGAAATAGACGTGTTTGGGGGAGCAAGAAGATGATCCTTGTTGGAAGTGTAAGTAAGAATAAATAAGGGGAAATCAAACATAAGACAAAGAAGAGAGATACTATACCTGAAGAATTTAGATGTGGAAGGCATCAAGAAAGCACACTAGGAGGGATCCTACTAGTGAATCCCCTAGTATTATGAAGAGGAACCTTAATGGAAATTGCTCTTACCAATGTTAAAGAACCAAATATTTTCATAAGCTATTTTAGAACCACGAGAAAAAAATATAAAATAGATTATAGAATAAGTAAATTAATACGAGGAAACAATAAACTCAAAGGCGTTGGACCTAGTTGTTAAGAATATTGTAGAGGTTGTACCAATGGGGAGTCTTAGAGGCATTGGTGCTCGATTGGAGATAATATCTAACCCAAGGATCATTAGTCTTTCTAATTGGTTCTAACCCAAGGTCATGATAAATAAAGGGTGTGAAGAGTTGGTAACCCCAACTTCTAAAAGGAGCACACTAAATCTTATCCCATGAAATGAGAAGGTATGATGGAGTTTAAGGAAGGGAAGAAGTAAATAGTTAGTATGTAGGAAGGAAAAAGAAAGGGAAAATAAAAAAAGTTAGTAGTCTCTAAAGAAATCTTTGAGATATTTGAGTCCCTATTAATGATAAGTTACTAGTTAATGAAAATTTTCCAAAGATCACATCCCTTAAGTTGAAGAGACATCACAAGGATTTGAGAACCTTAATCAAACATCACACTTTATGCTATTCAATTCAAGAAGAATCTTTTGAGAAGAGATATATAGAGGGAATCATTGCATGAACGGTTAACATAGAAATAGTAAGGGAACTTGTCTTGCAGCTGTCTATGACTGATATGAATTTTTCTGATTGTGTTTCTTGATTGAAAGTGTGTTTGAAATACATCAAAGATTCAACTAAATAATGCCAAATGTATGTAAATGAGTCTAGGATGAAGTGCAACTATGTTTTTGATATTTCCAATGCAATTAAATGACTTAACTCTGTGCAAATGAGTAGCTACAACAAACTGACATTTCGTCATACACTTTGTATGCAACCTCCAAATGATGTATATATTGCACAATAACCTCCAAGATGATTACAACAACATAATGTTGATTACAATATCACTAAAGGACAATGCAATACTATGAAATGCTATGATGATTATGTGGCAACGACTTAAATGATCATACTTAGATTTGTCTCAGACCTTTGTAACAACGAATGCCAAACAACCACTAGTAAATATGACATTGTATATGTAGCAATATAATGACATCGATGAAATTATTACAATGGTTGTTATAGCAGCAATCAAAGGCCATGCACAACTCAATGCAAAATGCAATATGAAACTTCAGATTCTTATAGATCAATGGCAATCGATGAACCTGGAATATGTTGATGGTAGCAACACAAGACTTCCACGAATCTCCTTTGAAGATGATTGATCTCCTCATAAATGTGCAGCGCTCCTACTGGAAGGTCTTCCATGATTTTGCATAGTGCTTATATACTCCCAAACTACTAAGTTGCTACCATGATTTTGCATAGTGCTTATATACTCCCAAACTGCTAAGTTGCTGCCATGATTTTGCATAGTGCTTATCTACTCCCAAAATGCTAAGTTGCTGCCATGATTTTTCCTCCTATGGTTGTGTTAGTTGGTACTGTAACTGATGATTAAAGACTTTATGAGCTACCAGCATTGAAGGTTGTAGCTCTTTGATTCCTAGAAACATCTAGGGCTAGAATTTTAAAGGCAGGAGGGTAATGCTTGACATTTGATCAACTTGCTTTTCTTGTAGCACTAGGATAGAACACAAAACCATAATAGAGTAGAAAGATAGAGAGAGGGAGAGGGAGAGAGAGAGAGAGAGATCTAAGAGGGAGAGAGAGTGGGAGAGAGAGGAAGGTCTCTCTCACTCCTCCTCCCTCTCTCTCTCCCTCCCTCCCTCCTCTCTCTCACTCTCTCTCTCTCTCTCTCTCTCTCTCTCTCTCTCTCTCTCTCTCTCTCTCTCTCTCTCTCTCTCTCTCTCTCTCTCTCTCTCTCTCTCTCTCTCCCTCTCCCACCCTCTCTCTCTCTATCTCTCTCTTTGTTTTTCCCTAGTGGTGCAGGAAAAGCAAGTTGATCAAAGGTCAAGAATTTCCCTCCTACCTTCAAAATTCTAGCCCTAGCTCATAAAGTCTTTTATCATCAATTACAGTACCAACTAACACATCAATACTGCTAGTATTTTTGTGTTTTTTGGTATTGTAACTGATGATAAAAGACTTTATGAGCTACTAGCATTGAAGTTTGTAGCTCTTTGATTCACGAAATAGCTAGGGATAGAATTTTGAAGGCAGGAGGGGAATGCTTGACCTTTGATCAACATGTCTTGCTTGTAGCATTGGGATAGAACACGTTACTATAATAGAGAGGGAGAGGGAAAGGGAGAGTGGGATAGTGGGAGAGAGAGGCAGGGAGGGAGAGAGGGAGGGAGAGAGAGCTAGGGAGAGTGTGAGTGTAGAAGAGAGAGAGTAGGAGAGAGTGTGGGAGAGAGGGAGATGGAGAGAGAGAGATGGAGAGTGGGAGAGAGAGAGAGGGAAAGACCTCAGAGGGAGAGGGGGTGAGTGGAGAGAGAGAGAGAGAGGGAGAGAGGGAGAGAGTGAGGTAGAGAGAGTGGGAGAGAGAGAGGGAGAGACAAAGGGAGGGGAGAGAGAGAGAGGAGAGACAAAGGGAGGGGGAGAGAGAGAGACCCTTTCTCACTTTCTCTCTTTACCTATCCCTCTCTCCCTCCCTCTCTTTCACAAACTCTCTCTCCATCTCTCTCCTCTCTCTCTCTCTCCCCCTCTCTCTCTCCCTCTCTCCCCCTCTCTCTCCCTCTCTCTCCCTCTTTTCCTCTCTCTCTCCCCCTCTCTCTCTTTCTCTATTATGTCCTAGTGGTGCAAGCAAAGCAAGTTGATCAAAGGTCAAGAATTCCCCTCCTGCCTTTAAAAATATAGCCTTGGCTGTTTCTAGGAATCAAAGAGCTACAACCTTCAATGATGGTAGCTCATAAAGTATTTTATCATCAGTTACAATAGCTGATGATAAAATACTTCTAGAAACAACTAGGGCTATAATTTTAAAGGCAGGAGGGGAATGTTTGGACTTTGATCAACTTGCTTTTCTTGTAGCACTGGGACAAAACACAACACTATAATAGAATAGAGAGATAGAGAGAGGGAGAGGGAGAGAGAGAGTGGGGGAGAGAGAGGGAAGGACTCTCTCCCACTCTCACTCCTCCCTCCCCCTCTCTCTCTATCTCTTACGTCTCTCTCTCCCTCTCTCTCTCCCCCCTCTCTCTATCCCTCTTTCCCCCTCTCTCTCCCTCTCTCCCCCTCTCTCTCCCTCTCCCACTCTCTCTCTCTATCTCTCTCTATGTTCTGTCCTAGTGGTGCAAGAAAAGAAAGTTGATCAAAGGTCAAGTATTTCTCTCCTGCCTTCAAAATTCTATCCCTAGCTATTTTCATGAATTAAAGAGCTAAAACCTTCATTGTTGGTAGCTTGTCTTTTACCATTGGTTATAGTACCAACTAACACAACAATAGTGCCAGTATTGTTGTGTTTGTTGGTACTGTAACTAATGATAAAAGACTTTATGAGCTACTAGTATTGAAGGTTGTAGCTCTTTGATTCACATAAACAACTAGGGCTAGAATTTTGAAGGTGGGAGGGGAATGCTTGACCTTTGATCAACTTGCTTTGCTTGCAACACTCGGATAGAACACGATATTATAATAGAGTAGAGAGAGAGGGATAGGGAGAGTGGGATAGAGAGAGAGGGAGAAAGAGGTCTCTCACTCATCCCCCTCTCTCTCTCTCCCTCTCTCTCTATCTCTCAGGACTTTCTCTCTCTACCACTCCCTCTCTCTCTATCTCTCAGGACTACCTCTCTCTCCCTCTCTCTCTCTCTCTCCCTCTCCCACTCTCTCTCTATCCCTCTGTCCCTATCTCCCCCTCTCTCTTTGTCCCACTCTCCCTCTCTCTCACTATATTAGATTATTGTGTTCTATCCCAGTGTTGTAATTGATGATAAAAGAGGAGTGGAGAGAGAGGGGAGAGAGGAGAGAGAGGAGAGAGAGAGAGAGGGAGAGAGAGAGGAGGGAGAGAGGGGGCATAGAGGAGGGAGGGAGAGGGAGAGGAGGGAGAGAGAGAGAGAGAGAGAGAGAGAGAGAGAGGAGGAGAGAGAGAGAGGGGAGGGAGGGAGGAGGGAGGGAGGAAGAGAGAGGAGTGGAGAGGGAGAGAGAGAGGGGAGAGAGAGAGGAGAGAGAGGGGAGAGGGAGAGAGATGGAGTGGGAGAGAGAGAGGGAGAGAGAGAGAGGGAGAGGGAGAGAGGGAAAGAGAGAGTGGGAGAGAGAGAGAGACCTAAGAGGGAAAGAGAGTGGGAGAGAGAGAGGGAGGTAAAGAGGTTTATCTCTCTCTCTCTCCCTCTCTCACTCCTCCCTCCTCTCTCCCCCTCTCTCTCTTTATCTCTTAGGTCTCTCTCTCTCTCTTAGGTCTTTCTCTCTAATGCCTTCAAAATTCTATCCCTAGATGTTTCTGTCAATTGAAGAGCTACAACCTTCAATGTTGGTAGCTCATAAAGTCTTTTATCATCAGTTACAGTACCAACTAACATAGCAATAATACTAGTATTGCTATGTTAGTTGGTACTGTAACTAATAATAAAAGACTTTATGAGCTACTAGCATTGAAGATTGTAACTCTTCAATTCCTAGAAATAGCTAGGGCTAAAATTTTAAAGGCAGGGGGGTAATTCTCGACCTTTGATCAACTTTCTTTGCTTGTAGCACTGGGACAGAACACAACACTGTAATAGAGTAGAGTGATATAGAGAGGGAGAGGAAGAGAGAGAGAGAGAGAGAGGTAAGGTCTCTCCCTCTCCCTCTCCCACCCTCTCTCTCTTTGTGTTTTGTCCCAGTGGTACAGGAAAAGCAACTTGATCAAAGGTCAAGCATTTCCCTCCTGCCTTCAAAAGTCTATCCCTATCTATTTCCGCAAATCGAAGAGCTACAACCTTCATTGTTGGTAGCTCATAAAGTTTTTTTATCATCAATTACAATACCAACTAACATAGCAACACTGTCAATATTTTTGTGTTTATTGGTACCATAGTTGATGATAAAAGACTTTATGAGCTACTATCATTGAAGGTTGTAGCTCTTCAATTCAAAGAAACAATTAGGGCTATAATTTTGAAGGCATGAGGGGAATGCTTGACCTTTGATCAACATGCCTTTCTTATAGCACTAGGATAGAACATGGTACTATAATAGAGTAGAGAGAGAGAGGGAGAGGGAGAGTGGAATAGAGAGAGAGAGGTAGAGAGGGAGAGAGAGGGGGAGAGAGAGAGAGAGAGGGAGATGGAGAGAGAGAGGTGGGAGAGAGAGAGAGAGAGAGAGAGGAGAGAGAGAGAGAGGGAGAGAGAGAGAGAGAGAGAGAGAGAGGAGAGAGGGAGAGAGGGAGAGGGAGAGGAGAGGAGAGAAGGAGAGAGAGAGAGGAGAGAGAGAGTGGTAGAGAGGGAGGGAGAGAGGGAGAGAGAGGTAGAGAGAGAGAGAGACCTCAAAGGGAGAGGGAGTGGGAAAGGGAGAGAGGGAGAGTGAGAGAGAGGGAAATACTTGAGAGGGAGGAGAGAGAGAGGGAGAGAGTCAAAGGGAGGGAGAGAGAGAGAGAGACCTCAGAGGGAGAGGGAGTGGGAGAGAGGGAAAGAGGTCTCTCTCTCTCCCTCTCTCACTATCCTCCCTCCTCTCCCTCCTCTCTCTCTATTTTTCTTCTCTCTCTCTCTCTCTCCTCTCTCTCTCTCCCTCTCTCTCCCTCTCTCTCCCTCTCCCCCCTCCTCTCTCTCCTCTGTGTAGTACTGTGTCTGTCCCAATGCTGCAAGCAAAGCAAGTCGATCAAAGGTCAAGCATTCCCATCCCAACTTCAAAATTCTATCCCTAGCTATTTTTGAGTATCAAAGAGCTACAACCTTCAATGCTGATAGCTCATAAAGTCTTTTATCATTAGTTACAGTACCAAGTAACACAACAATAATGTATATATATGTCAAATATTAACGAATCAATGATTATAGATGGCATGATTTTTTAAAATTCCATGAATAATAGAGTAAACACTTCTAGTTTGATTAGCCTTGCCTATGTTATACACATAGAGACCACATAGTTCGACTGACTCAACCGATTTATAGGAGAAAGATATGAAAAAATGAGAGACAATAGCTAATTACAATGGACCGCTAAAGGATTGACCTAGGGTGTCTCGGGGGCACATCAATGATGGCCTTGCCTACGTTAAAGCTTAGAGACAATGTAGTTTGACTTATTCGACCGATTTATAAGACAAAGATATGAACAAATGAGAGACGACAACTAATTACAATAGACCGCTAAAGGACCGACCTAGGGTGTCTCAGGGGCACATCAATGATGGCCTTGCCTATGTTAAAGCTTAGAGACAATGTAGTTCGACTGACTTGACCAATTTACAGGACAAAGATTTGAATAGGCGAGAGATGATAGCTAATTACAATGGACCATTAAAGGACTGACCTAGGGTGTCTCCGGGGCACATCAATGATGGCCTTACCTACGTTAAAGCTTAGAGACAACGTAGTTTGACAAGGAGAACATTATTTTTTTGGATTTTCAATGTTCAACCTTTTTAGGGTTTTTTACATTTTCTGAATGTTTTGGATTTTTCCCTTACAATTTTTTGAATGTTTTTGGATTTTTGCTGTACAGGATTTTGCAAATGTTTTTGGATTTTCTAGATAAGATTTTATGAATGTTTTTGGTGTTTTCTGATAGGATGTCCCACGACCTCAAGATACACAAGAACTTGATTGTGATGCATAACGAAATTCCCCCAGTGCGACATGTTAGCCTACTTCAATAAAGGCAGGACAAACTGACCTTGATAATATGCAAATTAGTGATAAAGAGTTCATGATACCTTATAGTGACAAGCCATGATAAGGACATGGATGGGGGATGAATGGTGATGCAAAGAATGATAGGTCAAAAGATCCAAAGAATAGATGGAGATACCTTATTTATGTGAGGCACCTATTTGCCAGGTTTTCACAAAGGTACTTGCCCAAAGTGCCACCGAAGTGGTTTTCACTAGAGGACGATTTTTTTCTTTACTTTTTTCAATCCTTTTTCTCATTTTTTTGGAATTTGATCATTTTTTGATTTTTTTGTATTTTCTAATTTATACCCTTCATTTTTAGGCATTAAATTTTTTGAGATGCAAGACGCTAATTGGCTCATACAAGGGTTCACCTTCAAGGGTTGATAGTTGGTATGCTCCTGATCCATAGCTTGTTGTGATAACAAAGGGACCCAACCAGTTAGGCTCAAACTTTCCTTTGTTGTCTTGAACTGGAAGGTTCTTTTGATTTTGCTTCAAGATGTGATCACCTAACTAGAATGACCGACATTTGATTCTCTTGTTATAGCTCCATTTTAGTCAATTTTGATACACTTGCAAGTGATTAAGGGTGTCAAGACGACATTCATCCAGGAATTCTAGCTCATTCAGTTGAGACACTTTGTACTCTTCCTCAGTTATCAGATTCTTTAATGGCACTCACAATGATGGGAGCTCAACCTCAATAGGAAAGATGGATTCTAATCCATAGACCAGGGAGAAAGGGGTTGATCCTGTAGGTGTGTAGATATTGGTTCGATAAGCCCAAAGCGCAGGATTTAGCTATAGATGCCAATCATGACCAACTTTGTTAACTCTTTTCTTTAGGATTTTCGAGATAGTTTTGTTTGTTGCTTCTTCTTGGCCATTGCCTTGGGGATAGAATGGTGTAGAGAATCAGTGTTGGATATTGAATCTTTGACACAACTCTTTCACATCTTGACTTTTGAATGGGGTTCCATTGTCTGAGATGAGGGTTTGTGTGGTGCAGAGCACCTATTTGCTCCACCTCATGAATTTGAGTCTAGTTAGGGATTTAGTCATGAGAAATTTGAATAAGGCATTATGAGGCCCTTTTATAAAGTTTTTATGGTTTTATGAGTCTTGTTAGGGTCATAGGTGAAAATTTTCTAAGTTTGCAAAAAGTTGTCAATTTCAAATATTGTAAAAAAATGCAAAAGATGTAAAGGCATGGAATGCCAAGGGACAAGGTAGTTGTAGAGGCAGTTTTAGGTGCTTTAGGAAGTTGAATTGGTTGGGAAGATATTTTAAGTGGTTGATTGAATAATTTGTGGAAGAAACATCAATAAAGGATCACAATTTTTTGTTATTTTTGTACATTTTCTCCATTACTAGCCAGTGTACAGTTCCGTATAGGTGGTTGATCATGTGAAATGCATAAGAATTGAAATGAATAGGAGTTGGAATCAATTTAAATTTGTTTTGAGTGTTTGATATTGAGTTTTTAACATTTGGGGGTCTGATTTCTCTAAATTGATCTGAAGCAAAGGTGTAAGAGTTTTGATTGCTAAAATGAGGTAATAGGCCATTCCACCTTTTTGTAACAATTATTTATTGGTGGAATGGGCCTGACTGATGTAGGGGTAGGTGTAGGAGTTAAGATTTTGTTTTGGTGAAGATTTTGTGAGAGTTTTTTCATGCTGCCCTGGTGAAAAAATTAGATTTTGTGCCTTTTGAGCAAGGCTAGAGTGAGTAAGTTGAAGAAAAGGATCAAGAATTTGATGGAATCTTATGAGATATGTGAGATTAGGTGTGTTTAGATATGTTTTGAAGGCCTGAGAGGTCAAGAGAGGTCAGCTGTGAGAAAGAGTAAGAAACCCTAGTTGATAAAGGGTGAAAACAAATGGAAAAAGAGAAGGATAAAATAAGCATGTAAAGGCATAATAAGGCCTATTGAAAGTGGTTTGGAGTTGTGTGAGGTTAGGGCATGAGAGAATCAATAAGCCCTAGTTAATTGAAAAGAAAGTGAGGGTTTGTATAATGGGGTCTCAATGAGCAAGTGGAGACCTAAAAATTGGATATTTTGGAGTTTTGTTGGTTTTCCATTGAACCGTAGATTTTTGGGACTAGGAATTCTTGGTCTCTTTTGTTCAATTAGGGTCTTTCACCTAATGAAAAGAGATAGATCCCACACCCAAAATCTAGGTGGTTCACTCAATCTAAGATATGTATGATGAAATTATGTCTAAATGAAATGTTCTAGATGTAGCTAATTGATAAGATTGATTGATTAAGTATGCAAAATCTAAGAAATGTGACTTGTTTGAAAACACATTGTGTAATGCAAAATCACCTAGAAATGAATGCAAAACTAAACAAAACTGAACCAAACTGAAAGTGTGCACCTGAAATGTGGATGAAGAATAGAAATGGATTATGGAATGCTACTGATGTTGATTTTTAGGCCTAGTGGGAATTCGCCATTCTGGGTGAATCAGTCCTAGTTCTGCAAAACTGAGCCAAAACCTATTTCTGACAAAAAGGTATCTAAAAATGCAGAAAACTCAAAATTGACCTGGAAGTGGGACTCATTCTCCACCCATGGTGAATGAGTCCACTTTTGAATTTTTTATTATTCAAAGGTGGAATCTAGAGCTCTCGATTTGCACTTTGATTCTCTATAGGTGTTTGCTTCTAAAACTCTAATTTTTGAACTTGAAAATGAGGTTATTTTGATATTTTGACTTGTTGAATGAAGAGAAGACCTAAAAAATTTTGCAATGCAATATTCAATGATTTTCAAGCTTCCAAGAGTCCTAAATCTACAAACACACAAGATAAGAGAGAGAAAATTTTAATGTTAGGGCATGGGGGTTTTCCTTGGTCAAACCCCTTTTAGGTAATTAAACCAAAATGATGTAAGAATGGAATGAAGCATGCAATAATGGAGTTGATTACCTTTCCATGATGTTTTATCTTGAAAGTCTGCAACAAAACATGAAGAATCTGCACTTGAATGTCTTAGGAAGCTAACTTGATGTCTTGCAATGATGAAACCCTAAGTTGCTTGACTTGAGATGGAAGAATGATGGATGAATGAATGATAAGAGATAAGAGAGATGTGAATTAGGATTAAAAGACTTATATTTATAGGAATTTCACCTTATTCACCTGTTAATTGGATCCCTAAGGTTGATATGTGAAAATAATAAACTTAAATTTCAATTTTTCCTACTCAAAGGTCAAAATTGGGCCAATTGTGACTCATTCACCACCCATGGTGAATGGGTCCCACTTGGATGGGATTGATTCTCCATGGATGGTGAATGGGTCCTAGAGGGGCCATTTTGATAGCTAGGATGCTAGGAAGTTGAGAAATAAGGTTTATATTGAAACTTTGTCGGTTATTTGATCAATTTAGGCCTCAGGATGCACAATATGGGTTAATAGGAGCCTATTAGTGATGATGTGAATGTCAATTAAGACTTGGGACACATAATTCAATGTGAAAGTGTGATTAAATACACTTTACAACATTAAAATGAAGTCCACATAGCCTAGGAAGGCACAAGAACCAATGTGAATGTGTAAGATACATTACAACACTAGTTTAACATTAAGTTTCAGTTATAAACCTTCTAGATTGATGTGATGATGTTATTAAATACATTTTATAATGTTGCATTAGGGATAAATGGGTTCATTAAGTCTAGAAAAGCATGAAATTATCTTACAACACTTTACAACATCTCTACAAGGCATCGTTAAAAGCATGTTATCTAGTTTGCAAGGGTCCAAGACCTAGTGTGGGTGCATAAAATGCCTCACAACACATGAATCAAGGCCTCATTAATTCCAATTTATCATGAATTATTCCCATGTCAAGCAAGATATCCTTTTTCCTACGGTGCATCCATTGAATGTCAAGAGGTTTCAAAGTCTAGATGTGAGATTTGAGATGAGTTTGTTTGGAAAAGAGGCCTAATTGAGGGTTGGTTAAGTGTAAAAGGCTGGATTTGAGATAGTTGTTCCAAAATATTTGGTAGTGATTTTTAGATAAGTGATAGAGGACATTAAGGGGGGCCTATATTGGTGATTAAAAGAGAAGGTTGTTTTAGAAAGTTAAGAGTTATGTGAAGAAAAGTTGGCTTGTTGACCTACTAGGAAGACCTAGTGAAAAAGTGAAGATCAAGCCTAGAGTTGGATTTTTGTTGAGGAAAGTGGATTGAGTTCTTTTGAATGGTGAATGTGAGTTGTTTTCCTACCCTACATTGCATCATTGTGGTACACCATAATGGAAAATTAGGTAATTCAAGATAAACTTGGCTATCTGATTTCCCATTATATAGGTCATAAGAATGGCTTGAACCCACTTAGTAATGAATTTATGGCTGTTGGATGAGGTTGGAGTTAGTTTTCCTATGAGGTAAAGTCCCCACTACAAAAAATCAGATCCCCGTGCTGTTGACACTGCATGCATTTTCACACATATTGATGAGCTTCTTTCTCCACAGTTGGCCAATAGTACCCCTTCCTCAACAGTTTCTTAGCTAATTTCATACCACTAGAATGGGACCCACATATGCCATTGTGTACTTTTGTTAAGGCAGTTAAGGCTTCCTCTTGGTTAAGACATTGTAGTAATGTCCCTTCGATGCTTCAATGGTAAAGAGTATCACCTAGGATCACAAATCGAGATGCCTTTTTGATAAAGGTATTTTTAAGGTTTGGGGTGATGTCTAATGGAAGGGTTCCTCTATTAAGGTAAGTAAAGATGTCATGGTACCAAGGGAATCCAAGACCAACCATGACACACACAAATTCAGATTCAGGGATTTTGAAAGTTGGTATGAGAAGCTATTCTACCAAGAATTCACATTGAAGAATGTTCAAAGTTATTAGATTTCCACAATCCATAAGAGTATGAATAGTTGTTTATGGAATAGTTGAAGAATGTTGTTCGACATGTCTAGTAGTGATCCAATTGTTTCCATGGAATCTATTGCTCTATTGTTCATGCGAGGAATCTGCTCAAAAGTTATGTCTATAAAAAGATCTTTAAGATTTTCCACCATATTCTTGTATTGAGTGAACTTGTGATCTTTAGTTTGATAGTTATCATTAACTTGGTTGATAACTAGTTGTGAGTCTCCATAGACTTTCATCTCTTGTATCTACCACTGAATTGCTATCTTGAGACCTGTGATCAAGGCTTCATACTCAGCAATGTTATTGGTAGATGAGAATGATAGCCTATAAGATTTTGGGATGCAATCACCTTGGGGGGTGATGAAAAGAATGCATTCTCCTGATCCATGTTGGGTGAACGATCCATCAAAGTACATCTTCCATTGAGCTGTTAGATTAATAAGGAACACTGATTTGTCAGGGAGCTCATATATTAAAGGGTTCTCATCATAGATAGGTGCTTTTGCTAGCTGGTCCATGATCACTTGTCCTTTGATTGCCTTGTGCTCCACATACTCTATGTTAAACTCTGTCAAGATCATTGCCCATTTAGCCATTCGTCCTGTGAGGGTTGTTTTGGATAATGAATATTTTAATGGATCAATCTTTGTGATGAGCTTGATTTGATGTGACAACATGTAATTCCTGAACTTTTGTGAAGCAAAAACTACCACTAGGCATGCTTTCTCAATGGGTGAATAGTTCATGTCATAGCATACCAAGGTTCTGTTGATGTAGTATATGGCTCTTTCCTTTCCATTTTCATCATGTTGTGCTAAAAGATCCCCTAGTGTTGTTAGTGTTGTTGAGATGTATAGGATTAGTGGTTTGTTTGGTATTGGCAGCATGAGCACAGGTGGTGTTAGTAGATAATATTTAATCTTTTGGAAAAAATTATCACATTTTTCATTGAACCATAGATTTTTGGGTAGGGCTTATAGGCTACTCTTGCACTCTTAGGTGTCTCACCTAAAAGGAGAGAGATAAACCCTACTCAAAAGATCTAGCTAGGTTCACTCAAAGTATGCAATGTGTGATGCTATTTAAACTAAATGAGATGATCTAAATACAATTATATGAACAAATTGATTGATTATGAATGCAAAATCTAAGATTTATGCAATGTTTGAAAACACAATGTGATATGCAAACATGAACTATGAATGAACAAATGCAAAACAAAAAGGGAGAAGGTTGATTTAGAGTGCACCTAGGAAGACAATGGAGAATCTGGAATCTTCTGAATGTTGTCTGAGATCACTAAAAATCACCAATGGGACTCATTCGCCACTGATGGCGAATGAGTCCTGCTTCTGATGAAAACTGCTGGGAAACTGGTTTCTGAGTGTCAAGATCTGGAATCTGACAAAATATAGATTTCCAGCCTTAAGGTGGAACTCATTTTCCACTGATGGTGAATCAGTCCTCTCCCAAAATTCTAAGAAATCAGGGGACAATTCTGCAACACTAGATCTGAAGTTGTCTGCTTGTTGGGTTGACGAAGTTAATTCTGTAGAAAATGGACAAAATGTCTTCTCCAAGATTGAAATAAGGTTGATTTGACTTGAAGCACCTTGTTGACTTGTTGACCACTCTTCAACACCTAATTTCTTGTCAAATCTGCATACAAAGGTCTGCAAATACACATGCAAGAGGGGAAAAATGGTTGAGGGTTAGAGAATAGGGGTTTGCCTTGGTCAAACCCTTAATGAAATAATGAAATGTAAGAGAATGATAAACAAATAACATGCAAATGAAATATCAAAATGAAGAACGAAGGCGAGAGGTAGGAAGTGCAGTGTTGTGGGAAGTTTGAAAACTACAAGTGAGGATGGCGATGGTGGCTTTGACGATGAAGATGATTCAATGGCCTTGGAGTTGTTGCTTCTCTGTGAGGCATTGTAGGGGGTTGGTTCCGTTGTTTGCTATCTATCTTCTACATACGGTAAGGGGCCCCTGGTGGACGTTGTTCTGGTGGATGTTTTTTCCTATCTGTGTGGCATTTGTGGCTTGGGTGGCGCCTCTTGGTTTCCTATTGGTGAGGCTCTATTTGGGGTTGGGTGTCAGATGCATTTCCCTTTGTTTCTCTAGTTGTCGACCCTTCT
The DNA here is from genome assembly GCA_007258455.2 of Sequoia sempervirens. Lineage (NCBI taxonomy): Eukaryota > Viridiplantae > Streptophyta > Pinopsida > Cupressales > Cupressaceae > Sequoia > Sequoia sempervirens. Next base: position 185,635,644 of record VDFB02168118.1, read on the forward strand.
AAGGGTGTGGTGGTGTGATGTTGGCTTTGAGGCTTTGTAGATGAAGGTTGGGTTGTATTTTTATCCTACTCAGCGTAGTAGGAGGGATTGGGGGCTTATCGTGTTGGCCTGCTCTTCCTCTTGCTCTCTCTTGGTCTCTCATCGTTCCCTCCTGCTCTTGTTTCAGCGGCTTTATTCTAGGGGTCTCAGTTGTCGATGTGTTTTGGGTCTTCCTTGGCCTTCCTCTGTGAGCTAGCGGTGTCTTCTTCTTGTTGGCTGTGTGGAGTTTTGGCCCCTCTTTGGCTCTGATTGGCACGTTGGGGTTGCTTGGTGTGCTCTCTTGTTGGGTCTTCTCCTTACTACCCTTTTTGGGACCCCCTGTTCCTGTTGAGGTTTGGCCTCTCCTAATCATGCTGAGAATGGGACTCTTCTTTTGGTGGTCTCCTGGACTGTGTTTCTTATTGTTGCTGTGTTGCTGGGAAAAAGAGTGGTTTGGGGTTGCTTGGAGGTCTGCTTCCTTGCTTTGCTCTTTTTTCTCTTGGGGAGAAATTTTTTTGCGCCCCTGTTTGGGTTGCGGCTGTTGGAGCTCATTTTAGTGTTGTACCCCTGTTGGGTTTTGCTGTTGTTCTAGTTTGTTCAGGGGTTTGTGAGGCTTGTGTTTGCTTTTGGTGGGGATTTTTATGCTGCCCTTTCTCTTTCTGTGGATGTTCTTTGGTTTGGGGCTGTGTCTTTCTTGTCTCCATCTCTTTTGATGCCTAAGGTTGCTGTGAGTGCTCGTTCTACTAGAGTGGCTTCTTTTGGCTAGGTGCTTCTAATGTTATCTTCTTTTGAGGTGAATTTTTCTCTTATGGAGGTAGATCCATCTCCTATTGAGGTGAAGGTGTTCGTTGTTGGCCTAGTGAAAAGTTCTCTTCCCTCTTGCTTGTTCATGTTGAGGTGGAGCTCGTATGAGCAGGGTTGGGGTTGCTTTGGTGGTTCAAGTTCTTGCATCTTCTTCTCCAATAGAGGGGGGCCCTTTCCTATGGAGGTGGAGTGTGGGATGGCTATTCAATTTAGATGGAGGTGCAAGTTAGATGCTACTTTTTAGTTTGTTGTGCTATTGGGTTTAAGGTCCCTTCCAAAACTTAATTGTAAAGGGTTCATGGTCCCTTCAAAACCTATCTCAGGTTCATGGTTCCTGGCTAATCATGGTTGTTTGATGCTTAGTGGATTTAGGCAGTTTATAGCTGTTTTGGGGTTAAGGCCCATATGACTTCCTAGTTCTAATGGGTCTTTTGTCCCTTCTTAGCTATTTTCTAGCAGTCTATTTTATATTGAATAGCTTGTGGTAGGCTTCTGATGTTGGGTTGTTGATTGTCTGTGTTCCTATCTTTTATAGATTTCCTTGTTTGTATGGGGTTTCTAGTCCTCACAAAACCTGTTGATCACTAATAAAAAAAATAACATGCAAATGTTATCAACTTACAAAAACCTTACTGAAGAAAATCTGAAGTTATGCCAATGGTTGATCCAAGATGCTTGATTGATGCTTGATTTGATGATGCAAAGTGTTTGAATGCTTGAATGAGTGGATGAATTAATGAACTTGATGAATGGGGGGTGAAATGGATGTAAAAACACTTATTTATACATTCTTGTGCCTTAGTAACCCGTTGATACCTCATCATAGGCCAACATCAAGTGATTTTGAATTAAAACCGAAAGGAAATTTGAATTTTTTTGAATTTGGAGCCAAGGGGGACTCATTTGCCACCCATGGCGAATGGGTCCCACCTTGGACCTAAAAGTGGGTGTTGGGAATTAAGTCACATTTAAGGTTGTTTGTCAGTTTTACATTCAAAAATACACTTAATTAAGCCTTATAAGGGCATAAAGGGGTCAAATAAAACATAAGAAAGGTGTAAATAGTGAAATTATGCCTAGAAAAGCATGAAATATTGTTACAAGGTTGTACAACTCTTCAAAATAATACTTGATTAGTGATGAAAAGGTGATTTCCATAACTTGTTAAATGAAAAGGCCATGATGACAATGAATGAAAGTAAACTAAGATGCAAGAAATAGAAGAAAATAGAGTCTATAAAGCAAAACAGGAAGCAACTACAAAAAAATTGAATGTAGGAAATACCCATAAAATGTTTGAAAATACAGTATGAAAAGTGCAGGTGGACTGATTTGCCCAGGGTGTCGAATGAGTCCCAGAATGATAGTTTTGTGTGTTTTTCAGAAAATTTAATGTGATTCTAATGCTTTTCAAATGCCAATTAAGGATGTAGATGCAAATTTTCAGTTTTTTCAATGATATGCAATGCAAAAATGAAATCCAAATGAATCTTTCACTAATGCAATTTGAGAAACCCTAGGATGCAAAAACAAGACAATACCCTAATTGAATGTTGATGAAAATGAACTCTAGGATGCAAGATGCAATTGAAATAAAAAATGTAAAGTATTCAATATGCAGGTTCACCAAAATGAACCATAGATTTTTAGGTAGGGCTTATAGGCTACTCTTGCACTCTTAGGATGTCTCACCTAAAAGGAGGGATAAACCCTACTCAAGAGATCTAGCTAGGTTCACTCAAATTATGCAATGTGTGATGTTATTTAGACTAAATGAGATGATCTAAATCAGTTATATGAATAAATTGATTGATTATGAATGCAAAATCTAACATTTATGCAATGTTTGAAAACACAATGTGATATGCAGACATGAACTGTGAATGAACAAATGCAAAACATAAAGGGAGAAGGTTGATTCAGAGTGGACCTGGGCAGAGAATGGAGAATCTAGAATCTTCTAAATGTTGTCTGAGATCATTGAAAATCACCAGTGGGACTCATTCACCACTGATGGTGAATCAGTCCTGCTTTTGATGAAAACTGTCTAGAAATTGGTTTATGAGTGTCAGGATCTAGAATCTGACAAAATCTAGATTTCTAGCCTTAAGGCGGGGCTGATTCACCATTGATGGCGAATCAGTCCTCTCCCAAAATTTTGAGAAATTAGGGGACAATTCTGCAACACCAGATTTGAAGTTGTCTACTTGTTGGGTTGACGAAGTTAATTCTATAAAAAATAGACAAAATGTCTTCTCCAAGCTTGAAATAAGGTTGATTTGAATTGAAGCACCTTGTTGACTTGTTGAACACTCTTCAACACCTAATTGATTGTCAAATCTACATACAAAAGTTTGCAAATACACATGCAAGAGGGGAAAAATGGTTGAGGGTTAGAGAATAGGGTGTTTGCCTTGGTCAAACCCCACTTTGGTAATCAAACCCTTAATGAAATAATGAAATGTAAGAGAATGATAAACAAATAACATGCAAATGCTATCAACTTACCAAACCCTTATTGAAATAAATTTGAAGTTATGTCAATGGATGCTCCAAGATGCTTGATTGATGCTTTATTTGATGATGCAAAGTGCTTGAATGCTTGAATGAGTGGATGCATTAGTGAACTTGATGAATGAGGGGGTTGAAATGGATGTAAAAACAATTATTTATACATTCTCATGCCTTAGTAACCCGTTGATACCTCATCACAGGCCGACATCAAGTGATTTTGAATAAAAACCCCAAAGGAAATTTGAAAAAAATTGAATTTGGAGCCAAGGGGGACTCATTCGCCACCCATGGTGAATGGGTTCCACCTTGGACTTGAAAGTGGGTGTCAGGAATTAAGTCATATTTAATGTTGTTTGTCAGGTTTACATTAAAAAATATACTTAATTAATCCTTATAAGGGCATAAAGGGGTCAAATAAAGCATAAGAAAGGTGTAAATAGTGAAATTATGCCTAGAAAAGTGTGAAATCTTGTTACAATACTTTGCAACACTTCAAAATAGGACTTGATTAGTGATGAAAAGGTGATTTTTAGGTGAATTGTAATGAATAGGGTCTAGAAAAGTGTATAAATGTTTTACAACACTTCACAACACCTTCACAAGATGCCATAATTTGAATTTTAAGGACTTAATGTGAATGCAAAAGTCACATTGAAACATTAAATCAAAGAAAATGGGCCAAGCAACGTGAAGAAAGACTTAAAAGGCAATGAAAATGACAAGGGGCCATTTTTCTATGGCACATTCATCCCATTTGTAAGTTATCCCTTTATGAAGAAGATGCGAAAAGGGGTGAGTCTTATTTGATAGCTGAGCTATGAACCTTCTGATGGACTGCAACCTTCCTTGTAATCCTATCATTTGTTTCAATGTTTGTGGTGGTTCCATGTCTAGGATGTCTTTTACCTTTGTTGGATCAATTTCTATCCCTCTTTGTGAAATGATGAAGCCAAGAAGTTTCCCTGATGTGACCCTGAATGCACATTTTTTTGGATTCAAGTGTTCCTTGTATTCTTCAAGCTTGTCAAAGATAGGTCCTAAAACTTGCATGCATTCACTTCTCTTCTTTGATTTTGTGAAAATATCATCCACATAATATTCAACTATTTTGTGGATCATGTCATGAAAGATGAGGGTCATTGTTCTTTGATAGGTAGCTCTTGCATTCTTCAACCCAAATAGCATCATATTCTAGCAATAGGTTCCCCATGGGCAAGTAAAGGCAGTTTTATATTGATCTTCTTTCGTGATTATGATTTGGTTATATCTTGAAAAACCATCCATGAGTGACAAATTTTCATGCTTAACTATTAAATCTATAATGAGATCAATGTTGGGAAGAGGGAAGTCATCCTTTTGACATGCCTTGTTTAGGTCTCTGAAATCAATGCATATTTTGATGCCCCTAGTGGGTTTTGAGACTATTACTAGGTTTGAAACCCACTCAAGATAATCTATCAGTCAGATGAATCCAACATCAAGAAGCTTTTGTAGTTCCAATTTAACAAGGAGTGTTATCTATGGGTGCATCTTCCTTAATTTTTGCTTGACTGGTTTGGCCTTAGGATAGATTGTTAAGTGATGCAAAACTACTTCTGGATCAAGGCCTGGAATATCTGTTTATGACCATGCAAAGTTAGTTATTCGCTCTTTAAGAAATGTTGCAAGGTTCTTCTGTTCTTCATCTAATAAGGATTCAACATAGAAGGTGATCTTAGGTTCTTCCTTTGTTCCCACATTGACTAGTGTAGCCTTTTTTTCTAGTATTGCTGCCTTCTCTGGATGCATTGTGCTAAGGGGGAGATTGAATCTTTCATCCTTGGGTTCCTCAGGGAGGTTTTCATTATCAGATGCGTCCTTTGTTTTTACTATTTTGGGATTAGAGAGCACCACTAGGTGGTTTTCACTCAAGGATTCGCAAGTTAATTGCTTTTCATTTATTTTGCAACTGAAGGATTCAATTGTATCCCCATAGTATGCCCCTGTATCAAGCTCTATGTCAAAGCCTGCTTTGTGATCTGCCCATGATAAGTTATCTCAGAGTCCCATGAATTATGAGATTGCTTCATCGTTTTTGAATAAATCTAGAATCGGTGGTCCTTGTTGGTCCATGTCAATGAGTTGCAGGTATACCAAGCATATTTTAGTTGGTTGGTTGTTTGAGACAATGGATGTTATGGATATCATGAAGAGGGTGTTGTTTTCAAATAAGTCAGCAACATCAAGAGGAAAGTCATCTAAGGTAGTATCACACAATGTGGGTGACTAAGAGGAAGCCTCAACTCTTTTAGCAGAAATACCTTTTCCAATAAGTGTTACCTTGCTAGTAGTATAGCCTAAGCCAATATTTTTTAGTCATTTCTCAAGAATGATGGGTTCTTGTAAACCATTGTCATTTTATCCCAGCTTCTCATTCTTGTTATATCCCATGCTCTGCATTAGTTGTAGACCTTTGTTATCATCTTCCATGGGAAGAATAGGAATTGGTCGTTCATCTTGATAGAGGAGTTTAGATATATCTTGCTCATGGGCATCTTCTTGATTCAAATCTCCACATTTGGTGAAGGTAGTAGCTGCCATCTTGATTATTTCTGGTTCTTTGGTGCTAGATCTTGGTTTCCCATGGTTTTGAGGAGAAATAGGTAACTCTCCTAAGAAAAAGGTGTCTTTCAATATTTTGTAGCTTCCACAACCATCTTCTTGTATTACTTCTTTGACATCAGGTATGCTTTTCACAATTGGTACTTGTGATGTTGAGGTATAGGCTAGAGATGATGGGTCAACAAATGAGCTTGTTGGTGTAGGTCCTTCATCATTTTTGGGTATTTGTGGGATTTTGTAAAATTTGGCCTCAAGGCTCTTGCAATAGTAGAAAGGCTCAGGATCTCCATGGATAGTCATCTCTCTACCCTCAAAAGGAAACTTCACACATTGATGATAGGTTGAGGCTACAACTTTCAAAGCATGGATCCATGGTTGACCAAGTAGAATGTTATAGGGAAGATCACGATCAAGTACTTGGCATGTAGTTTCTACAATGAGGTCCCACTTGGATAGGGAGCAAAATGATTCCTTGTGATACCCATTCTTGATTGTCGTATGCTCTGATGTGGTACTCTTTTTCTTCTCAATAGTATCTTTTGAATAGCCTAGATGCTTGATCAACTACAAGGTACAAATGTTTAGACCAACACCTCCATCTACCAAGACTCTTTTGACCTTGTTTTTATGAATGAAAACCTCAAGGTGTAAGGCACAGTTATAAGATGGTTGCAATGGTAAATCCTGTTTGGAGAAGGTGAGAAGATGGCTAGTGATATGCCCTACCATAGCTTGAAACTGATCGATATCAATGTTCTCAGGAACAGAGGATTTAGACAAGGATTTTTGTAGTATTTCTCTATGCACAAGAGATAATTTCAAGTGTTCCAAAATTGATATCTGAGTGGGGTTCTATTTAAGATAATCTACAAGATTGTACTTGCTAGGATTAGATGTGGGCAAGGTAGGCTGTGTCGTAGATTGAGCTAGAACAACTCCTTGAATTGTTATTTTTCCACGTCTTGTGGTGACTCCACATTTCGTACTAGCTCCTTTGATGGTGGAAATAGTGATAATGCTATCATAGGAAGCAACTACATTGGAATAAGTATGTTGAACATTGGTGTAATCTTTAGGCTCTTAGCTTTGCCATGGTTGTTAGCTTTGTTATGATCAAGCATAGGAGTCTTGTATATCTTGAGATCCTAGTTTCCAAATGGTACCTCAACAGATATGGTATCATTCTCTATGAGATCTTGGATGATATTCTTGATTTTCATGCAATTTACTATTTTATGTCCTTTGATTTTATGAAAGTCACAAAGGTCATGCTCGTTGTACTAGAATTCCTTTTCTTGGGGTTCTTGGTAGTGTTCAAAGTTAGGAAGTTTTATCAAATTTGACTCTACCAATTTCTTCATGATTGTCTCAATGGGTTTCGATAACTGTGTGTACTTACATTTAGGATAGTTGTTCGTATTACTAGTTGGCCTTGGTTGCATGTTGGTGTTATTGATCTAATTATTTTGAGGTGGTACCATTTGTTGCACAGGTGATTGGATACTAGCAACTTGATTGTTGTTAGGTCTAGGAGCACTTAGTACGACCTTAGCATCTACCACATCGTCGTTTGTTACATTTTTGTTCTTAGCCCATACACGAGGTTTCTCATTTGAACTGGTTGAAGGACATTTGTCTTTGTAAGCTTGAGTGTTTCCTTGTGAGATTAGGGATCTTTCAATTTTAAGTGCTCTTGGAACAAGCTTGTCATAGGATGTGATGCATTGCATTTTCAAGTGGAATGATAGATTCAGATCAAGGTTGGCTATGATGATTCCCACTTGTTGTTCGTCAGGAAGAGGCCACTTGCTTTTACTAGCTCTTTGTCTCCATCGTTGTAAGAAATTTGTGAAGGTTTCTTCTGGATTTTATTTGAGAGTGTACAACTCTTCTAGACTAATGTCCATGTCAAGATTAAAGGAGAAGTGATCGATAAATTTGTCAATGATTTCTTGAAAAGCTTTGATACCAGGAGGAAAATGAGAGAACCAATCCATATCAATACCTATTAAACTTCAAGGAAAGAGGCGCATTAGATATGAATCATTGTAAGCCACTTCCATGCACATGACGTTGAATTCTTTGATATGGTCAACAAGACTTCCTCTCCCTCCATATTTGTCAAATTTAGGGATTTAAAAACTAGGAGGGAATGGTACCATTGCTATGTTTCGATCAAATGGGTAAGGACACAAGTTCTATGTATGAGGTTTCTTTGTCTTTCCCATGCGAAGGTCCTATATTTCTTGTGAGAGTGTTTTCATTTGTGATGCGAGATCGTCTTGTGGATTGGGTGGAGGAACATATGATGGGATGAGAGATGAGTTATATGAGGTCTATGAAGGTGTGAGATTTTTTGACAGTGATGAGTATGTTCCTAATGCGTTTGGATTAATGATGTTTGTATGAGGAAAATAGGATCCTTGTTGTTGTTGTTGAGCGTATTGTTGAGCTAGTAAGGCTTTTTGTTGAGTTTGTTGTTGTTGTCGTACCACTAAGGCTTATTGTTGGGCCTATTTCTGTTGCTATGCTAATAAAGCTTCTTGTTGTTGCTTGTTGTGCTGCTAAAGCTACTTGTTGAGCTTGTTGGGAAATGACCGCTTGCTATTGTTTCTATTGTTTTTGTTGTGCTAAGGCTACTTATTGAGCTTGATGTTGTTGCTGTTGTGTTAAGGTTGTTTGTTGAGCTACTAAGGCTACTTGTTGTGCTTGTTTTTGTTATTATGGTAAGGCTGCTTGTTGAGTTGCTAAGGCTACTTGTTGTGCTTATTGTTCTAGTATGGCTTGTTGGTAAGTTTTTTGTGCTTGTTGTAGAGCTAGGGCATGTTCTTGCAATGTGGGATCAGGTGGTTGTTGAGATATCTGTGAAGGATTAGGAACATTGATATTTTTAGTGGTTAGCGAATTGGTAGTGAAAGGTGGAGGATTCCCTTGGTTTAACATTCCTTGCAAGATAGTGGAGTGAGGGGGAGGAATGTATGTTTGAGGCCCTGATTGATTTGGCATAGAAAAGGAGACTATCAGAAAGGATGATGTCATTAAATTTTGCAATGGAAATGACACACTAGGACCTTGAATCCATTGATTGAAAAGATTCCCTTGTCCTATGTTGGAAGAATTGCCTTGTGTAAAAGATGTAAACAAAGGATTCATGATCAAGGTACTCCCAGAATTGATAGAACTCGTAACCAAGGGATTGCTTTGTGGTGGATTAAGAGGAAATGGTGTGGTAATGATAGATGGAATGGATGAACCCACCAGAGGATTGGACAAAGATTTCCCTAGTTGCATTGAGGGTTGAGTTTGTGATATGGTATTGAAATGCCCTTGTGTGTTTCTTTGAGTTTTTTGGTCTATACTACTCTACTTGATGGTAGGTACACTTGTGGTACTCATAGGTGTGGATGAAGAAGGGTTTCCCTAAAATGTAGAAGTGGTGGTAGAATAGTGAAGTTCAAGCAGAGTGCGTATCTGGTTTGGACCTTTGGGAATGGGAGGAACACCAAAGGTAGGTGTCCACACGAAAGTGGGAGGTAGAGTATTCGTTTGAAGAGAACCCAAAAGTGTATTACTTTCGAATGGTAAGGTGTGACCAAAATCTTTAGCAAGGTTGGTTGCAAGACTAGGTATGTGAGTTTTACTTGGCCCTTGTAATGGAGTTGTGAAATCCTGTGTAAGATTTTGTGCTACAAATGTCAGGGATATAGGAGCTACACTTTCAAAAAGCTGATGTTCTAAAATTTCTTCCCTAGTGAGCTCAAACGAGTTGTTTGTGACGTCTTCAGTTTAGTATGGTCCTCAAGGAGATGATGGTTGTTGTGATGGTGTAACATGACTTCTAGGATCAAACTCTAAAGGATTTGGATCACTTGAGGTGAATGTAACTTTGTATTTTTCCATGATTCTCTTATGTTGTGATATCGTCTTTACCATAAATTTGGTGTCAGCTATGGGAGAGTTGTGTTGAGTTATGCAATGTTTGAACTCTCTATTTCACTCAAACCTAGGTAAAAGGGATGCTCTAAGTCTTTTGGGAGCAATGATGATAATGTGGGATGAAAATATGGGTGATATGGGAGGTGATCTTAGCAAACGTTTTGGGACAACACTTTTGACTTAAGTTTGATGTTGTGATGTTGGGATAAAGGTTGTTAATGAACTTGGAAATCTTTAGGGTAGACTCATGACCTTCAAGATAAACTAGTTCAAACATGATAACTATCTCAACTACGTGCATGGAAAAGGATACATTTCACATACAAAGTAACTAAGGTAGCAAGTTGGTGTGATTTTTTAAGTCCCAAAGTGTTAGCGTAATTTTTTTGTAAAGATAGATGAGGTGAAGGGTGAAATTTTGGTGAAGGGGTGAATGAAATGTTGGACCCAATGTTGACCTAAAGTGAATCTTTTGTTTTGAAAAAACCACGGTAGTGAGAATGATGCTAGACCTCTAAAATGTTCAAATCCTAAAGACTTGATGTTTTCTAGAAAGCTTGTTGATCTTCAAAAAGTTGAATATTTTGGCTCATGAAGAATGTGTATAGGTTAGGATTTCTTCTTATATTGCATTCATAAAAGTTTATCAACAATTTTTTTTTGTTTAGATAGAGTTCCTCAATGCGGTTGTTGATTTCTTTTGCACTACAATAACTAAGTTTATGGTGATGACCAATTGACTTTCGTTTGGGGATCTTTACTTTGTGTGAGATCATTTGGGAAAGTGAGCTTTTTTTTTATAAGATCAAGATAGTGAAAATGATGCTAGACCCCTAAAATGTTCAAGTCCTAGAAAATGAGTGGAATGAGGGGAATGTTAAAACTTGTTCTAGCTCTTCTAGCTCGTGAATAAAAGTTTCTCAGTAAAGTATAACGGTTGTGGTAAAAGATTGAAGCCGACTTTTGAACATACTCTATTTTACGATTCCTATGTCTGAAATTGTGGGTTGGAGAGTTTCTTCTATGAAGTTTGACCTTTTGGTGAATCATTTATAGGAGTTGAGTATCATGAAAAAGACCAGGATTTTGACTCTAAAAGAACGCAAACAATTTAGGACTATACCTTGAAGCGTGTCTATAAAAGTTTTCTACCAATTTGTTTATGTTTTTTTGTGAACTGCTCGAAGGTGTTTCTTAAGGGCTTTTGGAGTGAGATGCCTAAGTAAAAAATGAGGTCCTGTAGACTTTGGTTTAAGAATCTTGATTTTTCATGAGATCATGTGGAAATAGTTTAAGTTTCTGGAAGAAAGGGAGATATTTATTGTCACACGAGTGGTGGTAATAGGGGCCTTCCAGCCTCAATATTAGCGTTGTTCCTCTTCTTCATCTAAAATGGTTGTGTTTCTCCACTATGAGTTTGTTTCCTTGTTTTCAAAAGTAAAGCTTCTCAAACTGTTGATGAGATCTGTTTGTTCACCATTTATGAATTCAAATTTTGGTTGAATTATAGCACCTAGAAAATTAGGTTGTTCAATGGGAGCAATCAGTCTCCAAATAGTCATGTGGGGTTCATTTGTCAATTTATCTTTGCTTAAGTTAATTGATTTTACCACAAACACTTGTCTTTTGATTATGTTTTCAAATGAGATTTTTGTGTCAAAAACATTATAACTTTCACAATGTCCATTTCATGAAAATCATGAGATTAAAGCCATAATTGCCTATGTCATCTTTGGTAAATATGGGTTTGAGATTAATGTCAAGATATCTAGAAATCGCTAAGGATAAATCCTTAGGACAAGCCGTAATATCGAAGCTAACTCAAAAGTCCATATTTAAGCCAAAGTGTTTAAAATTTTGAATAGTGAGTGTTTTTTTTTTGGAACATTTTGAAACCAAGCAAAGTGTTAAAATGACTTCCAAGCATTACAACCCTAGGATAGAAATGGATATATTTGTTGAATTCTCACTTGGATAAATCCAGTTGCGCTTATTTAGAGCGGATGATTAGAAGCTTGACCACACTGGCTCCCCTCCACGACACTCACTTCTACAGGTCAGCCAAGCTTCAGTTCTCATGAATCTCCCATGACAAAATTTTCATCTCTACAAAGAATCACAAATATGTGGGATGACTCTGGAGGTTCGACCTCCTGACGCCAACAAATATTGGGATTATGGATTCTAAACAAAGGTTTGTAATAAGGGAATCCAGTTTAGGGGGTGCAATGATAAACTCCTCGTGAGAGGTCTCCCAACCACTAGAACAAGGGCTTTATGCATCATAAAGATACTTAGGGAGAGCTATCATGCATTGGTTCCCATTGATCATGATTTTCATTGAAACCACAAATTTATATAGCGGTTTGGAAGAGCTTGGCTTTAGCTTGTTACCGCTTGGGTCGTTCCCTTGGGGTGAGTACTTTTTCCCACCAAGGAAGGCCCTCTAAAGGTGAACAATAGTGAGTAAGTACATCCATAGTTCGATCATATTTGTTTGCATGCACAAAGAGAGAACACACGCTATGCCTTTTCTCACACTAGCATGGTTGTTCAATTTTAAACCCAAATTTGAAGTGTGGAGGTGATTTTGCAATGTGATAGAGAATGTTTCTATTTCTCAAGATCGCCAAATGGCATGAGATAATTGCATATGCATTCACTAGCAAAGTTGAAAACCACAAAACAAGACAAACAATTTTCAATTTTACCCTTCAAAACAATAATGAGTTAATTTTAGGCACCAATTGAAAGATGAGTTTGCCTTGTTCAATTTTAAGCCCAATTGAAATATGTGATGTGAGGTTTCATTTTTAGCCAACTTTGAACGTTCATTTTAAACCCAATGGAAAACTAGCGTGTTGCCTAAAAATTGAAAGTAATAAAGCATGAAATTGGGTTTTAATTTCCCCAAAGTGTTAAACGCTAGTTACAATTATAGAATGTTTAGATAGAAGAGAAGTTCTTCAATTTTTATCCATGCCTTAAAACCTGCAAAACCCTGTTAGTCTAACAATGAAAACACATTCAAACATCGATAAGTGATCATACAATCAAAATAAAATAAGTCACATGTCAAAAAACAAGCATGAAGTTTCTTACTCTAGTTGAGCGTTGTTGATCCGTAAAGTAGAAGGGATCTATGAAAAATGTTGCTTAAGTGATTATGAACAAAGGCATAAAGACATCAACAATGGAGTAGCAGGAACATTAAACAGAGAGAATTCAAATCATAGAACCAAGAGAGAAAAGAAAACACCGATTTGATTACAGAATTTTCCACAAATGTGACTACGTCTTCGGGCTGAGCTCAATCGAGTGACCAATCTATTGAAATGTTCTGAAATGGCAGTACAATCTCCATTGGAGCCTCTTGCAACATTGCTTTACAATATCTTGTAGCTCATCCACAAAGTCATACAAAAATTCTCTCACTCACACCCCTCTCAAAAGCTCTCAAGGCTAGGGATGATTAATAAAGAGTAAGGAAACTGACTCTGCCTAAAGGATCTACTACAAGATTAGAACATCATTCCATCACAACTCAAATATTCTCCTAATTCCCTCTAAGAATTCTCACAAAAAGCCTCTCAAAGACTAAGAGAATGGGATGGAGAGTGATCAACTCCAAATGTGATGATTGAGTTGAATTGAGTTGGATGAGTGAGTGAGGAAGACTCTCCTAGTCTCCCTTTTATACTTGAATTTGGGCGTATTTGGTTAAAACCACCTGATTTGGCCTTTTTCCCCTTTATGGAAAAATAAAAACCAATTTCCCCATTTACAAATAAAAAACAATATCCCCCCTTAATAAAAACAATAAAATTGTTTTTAAGCCCTTTGTCTTCATACATTCGAGGCTTTTGGAGTTTTAATGGGTTTTGTTTATTTTGTTTAATTCCTAACAAAATAACCATTTAAGGTTATTTGGTTAGACCTCGGGCCTAATAGTTATATACCGCCCATGCCACATATACACTAACCAGCAACAATTGTGTAACGGCCACTTCCTCTTTGGTCGGCGAGAGGTCACGGGTTCCAAACCCGTGCAGCTATTTTCAAAACCATTTAACAACAAACAAATAACAAAAGAAACATCTGCTTGTACAATAGTGAAGACTTCGTGTGTGGTTCAACGGCCTGGTCGTTGGCTTGCCTGTGGAGGTGCGGGGTTCACACCGCACTAACAACCTTTTGCTTATAACAACAATATACGTCGATGGAGAAAGCCACACACAGGTTCCACGTGTCAAGCTTTAACTCGACAGAGCAGCCCGCATCACCATCCTGTCAGGTGCCTCGTCAACTTCCAGCTAAGGGGAGAATGCCACATCACCTATGACTCAGATGCCATGTGTCAGGGTACGATTCATGGGTCCTGTCAACGTCACCTGCCACCTTATCAACCGTACTGCCAACGTCATTGTACGGACTGACACGTGTCAACTTCTGATTGGTCCAACTCGACATCCATATGATGACCTGTCAGTCAAGTCAGCATGATGACGTCAGCAACCGTACCACATGGTACCTTGGTCAACTAAGACTTTGACAGGCTATATCTCGTGCATACAAGCTCCGATTTGCGTAAAACGAACGCCATTGGAATCATGACGATGAGACCTTCGCGAAGATGCCACCTTTGATCATTTTTGATGATGTCAAAATTTCATCCTTTTTCTTGTCCCTGGTCGCTGAGTTGACTAGCCTTTGACCAAAGTTTGACTGCACATAACTTGAGCAAACAAACTCCTTTTTCGCCCGTTCAAGTTGCGCCGGATTCAAGATTCTGAGCTCTACGCCATGGCACTGCTTCTAGGAGAAATGGGAACACTCCAATTTTTAGATTCAGGAGATCCTCCTGGATCAGTTGTTGTACATGATGGCATCACAATTTGAAATTTGAGCATCACTCTAGTGAATTTGAGTGTCGATCTACAGAAAGGGCAATGAGCACAATCATACCACTGTATTGATGGGCATAACCATAAGTGAATGTGTCACAATTTGTATTTTGAAAGCGTGGGTATGTTGGGGATGAGTGTTGCCATTTTCGTTCCATGATAGTTCAAATTTAAATAAGCATCGCCATATTTAAATCAGTGTCGACCAATTAAATATGCATCGCTATATCAAATTTCCTGGGCATCGCTATATAGCGACGCTATTGAGATAGCATCGTTGTTTATGGTTTGAGCGTCACTGCAACCTGCAAAAGAGTAAAAACATGGATTTCGATCCAAAAAAACTAAATGATGGTTTTCCCTCCTTCTAGCGCCAAAATTTTGATGCAAGGATTTCCAGTTATGGGTCAAATTATGCTTGATCCATGAAGAATCAAAGCAACCAATACTCAAATCTCAACAATATTAGTAAATCAAAATTGAAAGTAAACATTTTATCAAAAAACCTAACATGTTAATCTTATGAAAGCTTTAAAGAAAACATCTACTCTAATCCATTGAAATTTATCTTGTTGTGGAATTGGTGTCGCGTTGATGTGGACCGACGACCCTTTCCTAATCCCGTTAGGTGCCTGTCAACTGCCAGCTAAGGGGAGAATGCCACATCACCTAATCAGATGCCATGTGTCGATTCATGGGTCCTGTCAACGTCACCTGCCACCTTATCAACTGTATTGCCAACGTCATTCCCGACTGACACGTGTCATGCCATGTGTCAGGGTACGATTCATGGGTCCTGTCAACGTCACCTGCCACCTTATCAACCGTAACAATGTCATTGTACACTGACATGTGTCAGCTTCTAATTGGTCCAACTCGACATCCGTATGATGACCTGTCCGTCAAGTCAGCATGATGACGTCAGCAACCGTACCACATGGTACCTTGGTCAACTGAGACTTTGACCGGCTATATCTCGTGCATACGAGCTCCGATTTGCGTAAAACGAACGCCGTTGGAATCATGACGATGAGACCTTCGCGAAGATGCCACCTTCAATCATTTTTTATGATGTCAAAATTTCATCCTTTTTCTCATCCCTTGTCGCTGAGTTGACTAGCCTTTGACCAAAGTTTGACTGCACATAACTTGAGCAAACAAACTCCTTTTTCGCCCGTTCAAGTTGCGCCGGATTCAAGATTCTGAGCTCTACGCCATGGCATTGCTTCTGGGAGAAATGGGAACACTCCAATTTTTAGATTCAGGAGATCCTCCTAGATCAATTGTTGTACATGATGGCATCACAATTTGAAATTTGAGCATCACTCCAGTGAATTTGAGTGTCGATCTACAAAAAGGGCAGTGAGCACAATCGCACCACTGTATTGATGGGCATAACCATAAGTGAATGTGTCACAATTTGTATTTTGAAAGCGTGGGTATGTTGGGGATGAGTGTTGCCATTTTCGTTCCATGATAGTTCAAATTTAAATAAGCATCGCCATATTTAAATCAGTGTCGACCAATTAAATATGCATCGCTATATCAAATTTCCTGGGCGTCGCTATATAGCGACGCTATTGAGATAGCATCGTTGTTTATGGTTTGAGCGTCACTGCAACCTGCAAAAGAGTAAAAACATGGATTTGATCCAAAAAAAACTAAATGATTGGTTTTCCCTCCTTCTAGCGCCAAAATTTTGATGCAAGGATTTCCAGTTATGGGTCAAATTATGCTTGATCCATGAAGAATCAAAGCAACCAATACTCAAATCTCAACAATATTAGTAAATCAAAATTGAAAGTAAACATTTTATCAAAAAACCTAACATGTTAATCTTATGAAAGCTTTAAAGAAAACATCTACTCTAATCCATTGAAATTTATCTTGTTGTGGAATTGGTGTCGCGTTGATGTGGACCGACGACCCTTTCCTAATCCCGTGATAGTGAGCTTGTTTTAGTTGATTCTATGGAAGAGAATCGATGAAACCATGATGTTTGGTGTATGAAAAACCTAAATTATGCACAAAATGAACATGATGCAAGCTAATTTACCATGATTATATGCTATAAATGATCTAATTATGTAATTGCTAAGCTAATATAAGCTAATTTAAGCTAAAATTATGCTAAAAGATGAAAACCCTGATCTATTTACAAAATAATATGGATGAATGGAAGCCATTAATGAAAGCTTGAAGCTATTATGTAACTAAAACAAACTGAAAATAAGCTAAATGTGTGCAAATTGAGAGTATGGATGTGAGCAAATTCAACAGCATGACTTTACAATAAAAGATGGATCCATTTGTCTCCAAATAGTGATCTATTTATAGGAGAGCAAATGAGGAATAAATGGTTGAGATCAAAAAGCTCAATCAACGGTTCAGGATGGAGGAGATGAGAGGCATGGATCATGGATTCTCATCAATGGATGAGAATGCAAGATGAAGATTAATCAAAGGCTCACAATTACCTTAAACAAACACACTTTTGACTTGCTCACACAAGTCAAAGGTAACTTGCTAGAAAGGTAAGAGGGTTAACTTGCTTTTGAAGCTAAGTGAGTTGATTGGAGGAGAGGGAATATTCCATTAGGGTGAGAAAAAAGATGATTTTACAAATTCAAACAAAGTTTTAATTGTGCAAAAAGGATAAGGAATATTCCATGGGAATATTCTCTTTGATTAGAGGAAAATTAGTTTAATTTCTAATTAAACAAAGTTTAATTTATGCAATTAGGGGATTAGAAGAATTAAGAGATATTTATTAAATTAGATGATTTAATAAATAGGGGAGGGGTGAAATGATATTTAATTAAATAGGATAGGGTTATTTAATTAAATAAGATGACTTAGGGGATTGAATTAAATATTTTGATGTATTTAATTTAATGAGATGAAGTGTTATTGCGAAAAGAGGTGAATTTACCCAATTTAATTAATTAGGCAAAATGGAGGAAAATGATGCAATTAAATAATTATCTAGGCTAATTGAATTAATTAAGTGAACAGAGGATGGATAAAGAGGAAATGATGTTAATAAATCTAATTTAGGTGTATGACATCGATTAGGACAATTTTCAGTGTCTACAGAAGATAAAAATTAATAGGACAAATCAATAAGAGGAAGAATGAGTGGCACAAATATCCATGCAATACACCTAGATTAGATTGATTTAAAGGCCCTTTTCTTGACGGTCAATGCACCATGTAGGACTAAGAATACAAAAAGTCTTGCGAGAAAGAATATATATGGATAATTAAAAACATTGCCACTAATCTTTGTGTACTATATGATGGAGTACACAATAAAATGAGATACTTCTCATGAAGGCCCTGCAAAAAGAAATAAAGTCAAAACTATGAAATTTTTAGAGAAACAAACACCCAATTTGGAGAACTCAAGGAGGTCACTTTGGAAGAAAACATTAATTTATTATCCAAGGAGTGGTAAGAAGCTAGAAACTTGTAAAATTTGATTGTTAGTGGTTAGATTTTGTGTCCTATTATTATTCTTATGTTGTGTATTTGTTGGCCCTACAATAACCAATTGGTTCTCTTTCATTTTTATTTTTTCTATTTTATATGTCATTAGAGTAGTTCCTCTAACATCTTGGTTGCTACTATGTAAAAGGGTCAAGGCCTCATTTAATCCTATTTTTATCAATATAAGAAATAATGTGGGAAGAACCTATAAGACAATTTATAGGATTTGAGAGCTAGCTCCCAATCTATCCTAGAAGCTAATACTCAATTTGGTGTATGGGGGGTGAAAAGGGAGAGAGATTGCAAAAAGAAATTTAAGCATAGTAAAGGTTTATGACACATTAATCAATAGAAACATGTACACATAATAGCTAAATATGAACAAAGATAAGATTAAAAATATAATATCTTGCTTACTATTAAGTTCATTGATCAATTAACCATTACATAAATACAAGTGGACTCTAAAAACATACATAGAGGCTCCTCTATGTAGAAGCAAAGAGAGAAAAGACTAAGCTAGCACATCATACTCAAATGTTCAATTTTAACCATAGAATATAAAAATAAACCTTAAAATCATGCTTGAATAACTTAGCTATACAAAGTGTTATCTTCTAACCTAAGAATGGGAAAGGTAAGTTTCTAAAAATCAGGGGCCAAAAGGTGGTTAAAAGTGACCAATTTTTTTTCTTGAAAACAACTAAAGTTGAACTTAGATGAGTAATTTGAGATGTGTACACTCAAAATTTAAAGATATAATAAGAATAAGAATCCTAGTACTCTTAGTCTATTTTTTAAACTACCAAATATTTTTTTAAATGGTTAAGGTTAAGGAGATGAAATATTATATAGTGTTTGGTGTTTGCCACATATTTTTTGTTATATTAAGTATTTTTAAAAACCATTTGGTAGAAATATGACCAAGTGTGTGTTGGTTCCCAAAACCATTGCTCCACTTCCTAGAACATATTTTCACTTTCAAGACCAATGGTGTCATCATGATAGTGAAAATTTCTCATCCATAAACCATGGAGGGTTGAAGACCAACATTATGAAAGTTGGTTTAATCTCCTACTCTTTGAGATTAGCTTAGACTCAAGAGGGTATTCCTAGAGATTTGATAAACAAAGTGGATAAAAAAATGGTGATAGTTAAACCCAACCTATTGACTTGAATTCAAATATTGTCACTCATCACCAAGAAAAACTAGCTATCTTAAATCTATATAGCTAATTTAATCATTGTTGTAATGAGTGTAAGGTGGAGGCAATCCACATAGACCACAAGGTAACATGACAAACACAATTTATATAAGTTTGTACTTTGTTTATTGTAGAACCATGGGCTACTTGAGAGATGTGACTAACCTAGAATTATTAGCATAATGCTTTATTCCTTTTTAATTATTTTATTAAGTCAATACATTCCCAATTTTGTGCCTATCAATGGATAGTGTTATAGCTAATAAGAAGAAATTTTAAAGAAGCTAAGCACAAAATAATTGATCAAAGCATGAAAATGTAATCAACATCTAAGTATTATAGATAAAAACATACTTAGTAATCCATTATCGAGTTGTATAGTTCTCATTATAAATACAAAATGATCGTTACAAATATTGTCACATTTAGCAAAAATGTTGTCATAATATTAGGGATTAAATTTGATAATCAACCTTGGCTATTAAGAAAATTATTTTAGAAGTTTATTAATTTAAAGTAGCCTTACAAATACCATAGATTTCACAATATTTGATCTTATTATTGACTCATGGATACTTATAGGAAGATCACCCCTTTCTTTCCTCATCAAATGTTGTGTTTTGAAAGAAACACATTTCATATACCATTATTCCTCTTTCATGATGTCTATACTTGCTTGGTCTAAACTTTAGTGACGATCCCTTGCATCTTCCTAGTTGTATGGGGTTGACATATCCATAGATCAAAAATAAAAGTAAAAAATTCCATAGATAAATCATGTAGTTGAAATATATTGCTCTCATCCATCAAACCAAAAGAAAATCAAAGAAAATAAATCCACCAAAAAAAATATTAACTCTACTTGATTGATATTCCTCGCTCCTTTTCCCATTCCTCTGATTTTCCTTAAAGATCACTCTAGGTTCAAAATATTGATCTAGAGTGCCTTATAGCCCTTTACACTAGAAGACTGTGAAAATCTCGCTCATTTTCCCATTCCACTGATTTTCCCTATAGGTCACTCTAGGTTCAAAATATCACTCCAAAATCTCAACAGTCAAGTTCTTCTTTTCAATGATTTATGGCTTTGATTGTGTTAGAATTTTTGCATCTATGGTTTAATGGTTCACCCTTCCATAAAGTTATCAATAAAATTCTTCAAAATCACAAAGCTTAGTTTAATGGTTTACCCTTCCATAATGTTATCAAGAGGAGGTCTATATAAAGAAGGTGAATATTATTGTAAGGAAATGTAAAGAGTATGTTATGATTTTTCGGGTATCTTATTATCTTTATTATATGTGGATATTATCAAATTGTCCTTTGATCTTAGACTAAAATTTCTTCACACACACCAAAATCACAAATTCATCAATGACTTGCAACCAAGTAACATCATCCAAATTTCATCATGGTAGAAAGTTACATAAGAATCTCAACTTCAACCATATATAATTTTTTTAAAAATCCACTATGGTAATTACTTAATTTGTGTTATATGTAACATTGAAAATAAAAGATTAATCATTTAGAACTCCAAAACTTGTATTTTCAAACAATTTGTAAAAAAAATAGTCTTAACCTAAATAATATGGCCCCAACCTATAAATTATGTTCCTAATACTTTTCCATGGTAGAGATTTGTAAATTATGATCCATTCATTAGGTTGTCCATTAGACTTTGGTCAACCTGCAATTTTAACTTGACCTTGAATACACTAGGAGTAATTAAAAAAAATCCAAAATTAACTCAATCACAAATCTTGATATATCATACATAAATTTACCAAACATAGAGATGTTCCAACAAATCCAATGTTCATACTAAAAAAAAAATTCAACTAACAACAAATCAACTTCAAACATTCAAATTGACACAAATCCATCTTTTAATAATAAAATCAAATATAAAAAAAGATTGCATAATTTCCAAAACTACTTGCATAATTAAAATATATATCATAGTATAATTAAACATCAAATCTAAAATAAAATACGTATTTATTTATCATATACATTAATTAAAATATTTATTTATTATTACTATTTAAAATAATAAAATATTTAATCATTAACTTCCTATTACAATTATTTAATCCTACATATTTATATATAAGATATTTTTACTCCAGAAAATTTACAAAATATTATTTAAGTTACCCTATAAAATAAAATAAAAATAAACTAAATATACTTACTATAATATAAGGTGCTTTATCTATCATTGAGATGATATTTAAATCTTGAAATTTTAAAGAGTTTGACATACGCCACTTTCAAGTTGCGAGGGCCACTCTTAAACCAACATTAGCGTTGCATTATTTTAATCCCAATCGTATGGATATGTGAGGCCTACTATTTGATACACCTTAATTGGCAATATTTTGATCTAGGTGCTTTTGATACTATGAGTGTATTAGATTATTTTGGATGATCACAAACATTGGATGTCATGTTGATTTCCTTTTTATGATGTTATGATGATTATATGCACGTTGGGCTTTCTTATTTGATATGTTCATGTTGATTTGATTGTCATGGTAGGAATGGATAAGTGGTTATGATATAATATATAAGATGTGAAAATTGAATTTGGTGAATATGTGATTTCTTTATAACAACATCATGGCTAGTCATGAACTGATAGAATATGTTAAATGCTAGAAAGAGAATCATTATAGATATTGATATTTCAAAGTTATCAACTTCAGGATTTGAATGTGTTAATTATATATATGTGGATTGTTGATTTAATTATTGATTATCGTGCATTGGATATATTAACATGTGTAAATTGAGTGTGTAGGTACACGCCCATGGCCAATGGGATTGGAGGTAACCAAGGGTACCCGATTGTGTTAGCCAAGTGAAACCCACTATGGTCCATTTGGAGAATGGTGTAAGACCCCGCTTCATATGTGATTAGTAAAACCCTAATTTGTTTCATGTTTCCCTAAATAGATGGTAAGATGTATTATAGATGATAAATATTGTGATTGTGTAACAATATTCTTGCATTTCATTCTGACATTTTGTTTAATTGTCATTGCCATGAAAGTGTTAGGAACTCATAAATTATGGAATACAAATTAAAATTTTAAATGGAATATTGGCATAGATAAATCTTAGGATATTAAGCTTGCACATTAATGGTGTACATGATTGTTCTTACTATTGCATTGGCAATGTGCAAGAAAGTAAGGGTGCGAGTATGAGAAGGGAAAACCATTGAGAGAAAATCAAAAGACATCTTATTGTGGATATGAATTTGAACCTTTTGGGGATTGGAAATAAATAAATTTAATATGTGGTAAATTAATATTGTAAGGGTTGATATTAAAAATATATTAGATTATGTGTTATGTGGGTGTAAGTGGGGTTAGGGGTTAGAAACCCTTATCCAAGTGTGAAACTCGGGTGGATCCTTAAGTGGGTCATTAAAGAGGGTTGTTGGTCAATTTCCTTGGTTGGGATGCAAAAATAAACCCCCTAGGGTCTATACCATAGTGGTAGGGATCAAATGGGCATGCAATAGGGCCCCAAGGACATGATTTGACTCTTGAAAAGTCCTCATAATGAGGAGTGACGAATTTTGAAGGAGGATGGGGTGAAATGATTGAGAGGTTGTCCAAGTGCATGTTTCCCTCTTTAATGAGGAAAGACACTCATTTATGGAGGGAGGTACACTTCACACCTCCCCATTCAAAGGCTTGCAAGTAAACTCCTATATATTTTGGAGAGGAAGGAAGAGTGGGGTGTTACCCACTTCTCCTCTTGAAGAACTTTAGTGGAGATGGTAGAAAGAATGAGAAGAGGAGAGGAGTCCACCCATTTGGGGAAGGTAGTGATCAAGATGGCTTGCCTTGTAGAGGAAAGATGGATAAGAGAGTTCAATCCCTTCACCCAGAAGAAAAGAGATAAGTTCTTCCTATTTTCATTTACCCTTGTTTATTGGTTGTAAGAAGGTGATATAGTGTATGGATCATGGTTGAAAATAGAAGGTAGATAACCTAGATGTAGGAAATTTGTGCTATGTTAGTTTATCCCATTGTAAAAAATAATAATAATGAAAAAATACTCCATTCATCATCGTGGAGCTAAAATAATTCCTTGCTCGGGGGTATGGCTAGAGTCCTATTGATGGGTGTTTTTGCACCTTCTCAACACAGGCAATGCACAAGTGCACTACCTCTCTTGAAAGGTAATCTCCAACAACAATTTGCTAAAAATCACCCCAAGGTCTCTCGGGTGTCAGGTCATGACTTGTTTGGAATGTCTCAATTGGTTTAACGTGATCTTGCTGGTAATCATAGGCCAACCTTACGTAAGTTAAGTTGGAGGGGAATTGGTTTTTCAAAAAGAGTTCTTAAGGTGTGAAAATTGATGTGCAGTTGCTGTAGGTTCAAAAAAACAATCTAGAACTCTATTTTCATCTTCAGATTTGGCTTTACAATGTGCAATGAACCTTGTCTAAAGCACTATTTAAAAGAAAAGTCAAAAGGGCAAGGGAAGAGGAAAGTTCCTAGATCTGAAACTACTGATGAACAGTGATAATGGAGGACTCTACAGTGGACAACCTTCCCAAAAAAAAGTTCCACTTAACCAAATAAACTTACAGTCTCATGAAACCAGTGCAATCTTCTAAGGTCTACAGATTTTCAACCTTTCATTCACCATAAATCATGAACAAGAGATAGAATTTAAGATATTTAGAAATTAAGGTCTACGGATTTCCTTCGCTTTTCTTGATGGTAGCATACTCCATGAATTCTCCCATTAAAATATGAAGCCTATCCTTATGAACAATCTCAGATTGGAGGACTTGAAAATGAAGCTTCTTGGCATGATTGGCCACCTCCTCCCTATGTTGTATACACTTTGGAGTGGGATTTTACCATTTTCTCTTATTGAACAAATGCCTTGGCAGTGAAATCCATGAAGAGCAGGGACAAATCGTCAATTGCACCCTCCTCCATCTTTTTATGGAAATATTCTTTAATCTTTTTTGCATCTAGCTCTTCAGTAGACACATCCTAATCAGTCATCAACTTAATATAATCCTCACTGTTTTCCCAATGCTATTTTTCCCATTCAAGGTCAAGCTCGACCTCATGCAACACTCTTTCTAGCACCTCATTCTAATGATCAAGGGCCATTTTCCACGTCTCAACTAACCAGTGATCATCTTTGACAATGCCAAATTCCTTTTCCTAGGATTTCTCTGGTATTTTGAGGACAACTTCAACCTTTGGGTTGGTTATTCTAAAGAATTAAAAGTAGCGAAGACATACTTTCTCCATCTCCTCCAATTGTTGTTGTATAAGCTTGAATTTGTTAGTCACTCTGATGGCATGCCCTATTCCCATATCGCTATTGTAGATCACCCGCCGAAACCATTCTTCAATGGCTTTCATCCAATTTTTCCTTCTTTCCAACTTGCTAATATGTTCTTTGGACAATAGATGGGGTGGTGCTAACAACGTGGTGGGTAGCTCTTCAGCCGATGACCATTGTTGAATGTAGGTAATCAGATCCACCAACTACACTTTTAACTCCTCCTTAGAGGATTTGTCCTTATGCATTTGATGTACAATGGTGGAAACGGATCCCTGAAGATAGTAAATTTTTTGCTCTCTTGTGGCTATCCCTAGATCAACAGTGGAGATATTATAGCTGAACCCTTCCTCTCCCATCACCTATCTGTATGGTCCCTGATGCATCCATTGTTAGATGAGATCTGACCTTTGGTTTCTTCTCCTTCTTTGTGCCTATTTGTGCTCGAGCCAAGATGGCTTGAAGTTTTTCCTTTGGATCCATTGGGGTTGTGGTATTCTTCTCTAATTACTTTTCAAGTCATTCAGGCATATGGGATCCCCCTTTTGGTGATTCATGATCCCTTCCTCCTCTTGGGTGAATTTCCATGATGTTCACTTCTTCATCTCCTTTCTTGGGTACATTGAATTTCCATTGCTTTGCCACCGAGAGTTTTATGTTCTGAATTTTCTTCTTCTTCATCAGAATCCCAAATAAATATTTTTTCTTTCCTTAGGGATTCAATGGTTGTGTGCTCTTCAGGGCTGTCCTCCCGTTTAGAGGTTTTCTCTTCTTCTTCTTGTTCATGCCTATATTCTTCATGATGCGCTTCTCCTGTGCTTTTCCTTGTTCCAGCCTCTTCTTCAGGCTTGTCTTCTTCTTTCTCTTCCTTTTCCTTTTCCTTTTCTTCTTGCTCTCCTGAAGGAGGCATTTCTTTATCGTGTTTGAGGCTCTTATCTTGTTCACCAGTTGGAAGCTTAGTGTTTACCTCCATTTCATCATTTGTCCCTTTCTTTTCTTCAAAGGGTTGCTCTTCAACTTCTTCTTTGACATCCCTGAGTTGTTGGGCCAACTCCTCTTTAAGCTCTAGGTCAAAGGTTTCCACAATATACTTTGTGCTTGGTTCCTCAAGATCTTCCTTAGAGGATTGTGCTTCCTCCTCTTCCCCCTCACACACCACTTCATCAATTACTAGGTGTCGATGCTCAGGATGCTCATTATAATAATCCGCTTCCTCCTCCATCTCTTTGGTTGCTTCTCTTTCTTGCCTTTCCAACTCCCCAGAGATCTACATTGTTGCTTTCATTTTTGCTGGCTCGGTTGGAGGAGTAGGGATGGGAAGGCCGATGACAACTTGCGCTAGAGCAACTTGTACTATTGGATTCATGAACACTCCAGACAACTCTGTTGGTATGCTTTGCATGTGTCTATCAAAGGCTTCTTGGAGCGAGAGGGTAGGAATTGTTGTCATTGCAGTCACCAGTGGGAGGGTTGATGATGGAGACATGGAGGAGGAGGACTTCTCCACTCTCCTCCTCCTTGTGTTGCCTTGCTTTTATTCTGTCATGAATTCGTTTGAATCCATCTAGTCTGTGGTATTTCATTATATTTTCCATATCGGCATGACAGAGTGAATGTCTCCCCAACCTATGTATTTTTCACTAATACTTGTTGCAGGTTATCGACAGGAAATATCTTTTGTTTTGGCGACAAAAAAGATGCATATCGGCATAAGAATCATATTCGGGTAAAGGTCATAGGAAAATATTAATGTCTTGTCAAAAGGCATATGAAAAGCTCTATCGGCAAAGGATTGAGGCATCAATGTAATGTCATGGCGAGCTCAACATGTTTTACCGACTAACACATTGAGGGGTCATTTTCGCCAGACTGATGGGTGTTGGCGTGAAGTCATAGCGAATACATTATGTCTCATCGACTGGCGCATGTGGAAGTATTTCGGCCAAGCTAAAGGTATTCGGGATGAGGTCTTGGTGAGTTTGAATTGTCTTGCCGATAGGTGATAGGGATATGTGCATCGGTAAGACTAGAGTGTATCAGAGTAATGTCTTGATGAAGACGTTGGATCTTGCCAATAGGGTGTAAAGGGGTTTCATCGAAAGGCTATCAGGGAGAAGCTATGGAGTCTTGCCGATTCAAAAGTTATGCCGATAGAGATATGCATCGCCGAGAGAAGAAGTCTTCGGCGTAAGTTTCACCGAGGTTTGAAAGTTATATCGACAGAGTATTTTGGGGTGAGTCTCACCAAAGGGAGCAATATGGAGGAATGGGTTCGGTGAGACATTTGGTATCGGTATGAGTCTTTTCGAAGATTCACGGTCTTGCCGATGGATTTATTTCATCGGTAAGATTTATTTGTCAGTGAGAAACTCAGTGGTCATGCCGAAGTGTGTTTTCATCGGCGAAGGGGTGATTTTGTCTCAACGACTGGAGAATGACTTGAAGAATGCATATCGGTATGACACAATGAAGTCTATGTAACATCTCCTCGACTCAAAATTGTCACAGCGACATGAAAGACAAAAGTGATAGTCATCAATTTTATTCCAAGTGTCGGTATAATTGCAAAATGTTTTGGCAAAAGGCGTAATAAACGTTGCAAGAGGACTTTGCCCCAGATTTGAAAATCTCTCATTGACAGGACATTTGATGCGACAATGCCAGTTTCAAACGAGCCTTCATTCGTGCTTCATTAATGGTGTGACGAGATATAACATCGAAGGTTCAATCAATTTTTTAGTACCGAATTGATTACAGAAGAATTGGAAAGGTGAATAGAGAATCGGGATATTTTTTAGTTTGAGGAGCTCGAGCAGAATACTGTAAGTAAGTTTATCTTAAGCTTTCCACATTTTTTATTTTGTTATTTTGAAGAATGGAGTCTGCTGATTTTGGAAAAGCTAAAAGTAGAGAACTAGGCGAGAGTAGTCAGTCAAAAGGAAAGAAACAAAAACTTGATATAGAATAGGAGGGCACTGAACGGAGGTTAAATCAGGACCTTATTGATCAACTATCTAGTTCAGGGCCTAAAGCCAGAAGGTCTGCACAACTTAGGGTAGAAGTTGATAAATTGGATGATAAATGCAAGTTCATAGGTGATGTCTGGACTGCTATAAGAGGGTATGAACTATTCAATTTTCACTATCATAGGATAAATCATTTTGAACCATTCCGTAATCCATGGAAGCTAAATGTAGGGAAATTGGTGTGCCCTAATGTATTCGTGAATACAGAATTAGTAAAATTACTAGCTGATCATTATGACCCAAAACATAAAGTTATATGTGACCCATCTAGAAAACCACAGATATATGTGTCAAAAGAAGCAATAGGTGAGGTTTTCAAATTGGAAGGGTTTTGTAATGAGGAAATCAGTTGTGAGGAGTTGGAGAAGGAATTCTCAAGAATGGATACAATTTACAAGGGTTGGAGGTTACCAATTCATAGGGTTAAACAAGGTAACAAGCCAAAACCTCTGCAAGATAGTGAGGGTCCTCCTTATCATGTCGATTTGTTTGAGCCCTATATGAAGTACACATATTTCTCAGTGTGTCAGGTGTTGGGAATGGATGCCCCAGAATTCATGTCAAATGTTCCAATGATTATCACAATAGATATCCAGTATCACAATTCTAGGCCATTTGACTATGCCTCATACATTTCTAGAGGGCTCGATTCAGGATTGATGGCTATCAAGGGTGGATCATCTATTGTTCATCTCAGACACTATTCATTGTTGATGCACTTGGTGATGTATTTTGGACAGGAGTTAGGAGTATGGCCTCCAAAGATGAAAATTTCTCAAGTTGGTAAGGAGGGTGAAGCATTGCCTGTTCAGTTGTGGACTGCTATTTGGGACAACAGGTTTGTTGGTTCTAGTTTCATTCATTTTGAGGAACATTTTGTAAAAACATTGTATAAGCTGTATTAATATCCTTGTAATTATTCATTGACTGATGAGATTAAAAGATTCCTTAGGCCAAAAGACTTCAATGGGCCAATTGATCATAACTGGGGAGATTGGTATTATTTGGAGGGAGCTACAATGATAAGAGTATATGGATTTGAAGATGCCCCTTTCATTTTGCCAAGGACAGTTCCAAACAGAGTTGCATATTGGAAATTGTCAGACAAATGGATTACTGCAGTGTGATGCATTTCAACTCTTTTGGGAACCAGGCTTTTATGCCTAGTACATTGTGTTTTGGTGACTTCACTGTGTTTGATAAGGAGGGATACAATTCAATCCTTGATAGATTGCTACATTATAATATGAAGAGAGGACCACCTAGGAAGGATTTTGATCCAGAGGGATATATAAATTCTGCCAAGATGAAGATAAACTTTGGAGGGTATTAGCATGTACCCTATCCTTTTGATGATATGATTAGGAATTTAGATGAAGATGAAGCTAAAATGGTGGTTGAAAGGTATAACCAGGGGTTGCAGGATACCGAGCTATTGTCTTATGGAGATGAGGAAACACCGAAGGATAATGTGCCATAGGGTAAATCAAAAAAGGTATCCAGGTTGAGGACTCAACAGTATGTTTGCCCAGTTAGAGAACAAAGTATTGAAAGTGGTGATGTTGATGCAAGGCACATGGAATACAGATCATTTGTCTCTGATGATGAGTTTATAAATTCCCCAGAGTTCAAGGCATTCTTGTACAAGCAGAAGGGGAAGGAAATAAGAGAAAATGTTGATGATGTTACTTCAGGGAATGAAGAGCAAATATTGGGTCAATTGAGAAAGTGTGTGGATGATGAAATGGCAAATATGACTCCTGAAAAAGGGAGGAAAATGTTGGAGAACGCTGGTGTCATGATCTTTCCTAGCCTTGACTTGAACTCTACATTGGTCTTTGATAGTTTCTTGAAGGACAGTAATGCTACACACAAGCTTGACAAGGAAAAGGTGACAGAGGTGTATGCACACTCTAAGTACAATACTGATGAAGGATCGTTGATGATATGGGCTTTGTACCCACCCCATAGGAAATCAGTGGTAATTGACACAGAGAAGGCATTTGGCCATGTCATGACCCTAAAAGTTGGAAAGGCCGATCCTGTAGCTATTGCTGAAATTGGTGTTAATATTGCAAAATTGAATAAAGCACAGATTCAGATGCTAATCAAAGAAAGGGAAATGTATAAGGCAAATAATGAAAGAATGTTGAGAGAGAATGAGAGACTGAAAGATTTGGTTGGAATTTCAATGGGGCCAACCAAAATTCTCACTCAAGGAGAAAGCTCTTAGGCAAAAGATCATTGGATAGGATCAAGTGCTTATTCTCAGGGAAAGCATGATGCAATTGTAGCAATTGTCAAGAACAGGCAGGATCATTTGAAATCTTGGTTGAATAAATTGTGGGGAAAATACTCTCATACTCTTGCTACATTGAAAGAACATACAAGGATGGATGGACGAATTATGGAGAAGTTTCATGAAATAGCCCAAAGTGATGTTTCTAACAGTGCAGCCCTTGAAGCTGCAAATCATATTATCAATCGTCATCAAAAAATTTATGTTGAGCTACAGGGGGATGAATAGGGGTTGTTAGAAGCTGCTAGGAAAACTGTGATCACATTCTCTTATGACAAAGGGGAATTCAAAGAAACCACCAGATGGAAAAATGAATGTGAGTCAATGATGAATGAAGTCATGAAGACAGCTTCTACAGAGGAAACAACATTGGAGGAAGTGAGTGAGCAGAACGAGGAAATGATTAAGATGGAGATCATGATCTGGAATGCTGTTGGAGATGCAGACACATATGAGCACTAGGATTATTTAGATCATCTTTCTAAAACTCACTTGTGGATAAATAGAGCTTAATTATTTTCTATCTTTTTTTTTTTATAAATGTGACATTTCAATTTCCGAAAGGATATGGCCTTTCGTATTCTCAATGTATAAATATCCATTTTGGAAACAAAATGAGGGGCGATAAGTAGAATAGGATACAGGATAGAAGATATACGGTGGAACACAATGTTTCATAGAGCTAAGACTCAGATGTATGTTTTGAAGTCATGGAGATATCAATGAGAATTATCTAATTTGCTGGCGTATTTCTGGTGTCAATTGTTTCGTTGTGCCTAGTGAAAGATTTATTTAAGTTGTCTCTAAGATTGATGTTGTCTAGTTATTTAAATTGACATAACAAGTTTATGTTCGTTTATCAGTACACATGTGCTGTAGCTATGTGATTGGTTGATAGGTTCTTTCAAGGAAGGATTAAACCCTTTTAATTAATCCCAGTAATCAGGGAAATTCACTTAGATTAGTAAGAACTTAATAATCGTAGTCTTGCATATTTATACTAGTTATAAATAAAAATATGCCAAACAATTTGAATGTCCTCCAGAAAGAAGTCACTCATTTAATATTTCATTTGAATCCGCATACCCTATAAGGCACTAGTCTCTCCATTTTCACCATTAAGATTTATTCATTTTTCTTTACATCTGTTAACTGAGCATATTAGGTTTTAGTTTTAATATACAATCTATACCAAATTAGGTTTCATTTGTTCATTTCCATCTGCCATTATGGACAAATCACTACAAGAGAGAAGTTCAAAAGTCAAGTCTGCCCAATTCTTTTAGGTACACCCGCCTAGGTCTAGCAGCACCTGAAGAGTAGAAGGTTTAAGCCATTTAACCTTGTCTGTTACCCTAAAATGTATCAAGAGATTGGCAGCCTCTTAAGGTACCTTTACCTGTGTTTTTGAGAGCTAACAAATTGGCGACTCTGCTGGGGATAACAAAGAATCTGCACCTTAATCATAGAGTCAGAAATCCTATATATAAGACTCCGCTGGGAATAACAAGTAACAATATTTTTCTCACTTTCAAGAAAGTGAGTGGCGACTCTGATAAAACATTGCAATATGAATGGAAGAAGATCTCAATTTAGGGGAGGTCATTCTGGAGCCCCTGCTGGCAGTAGTAAATGGAAACACAAAAATGATAAGGCTGACAAGGGTAAAGGGAAAAGTGACATGTGCATGAAAAACAAAGACAAATCATCAATACCTCATGGTGAAATGTATAACTATTATGATACATGAAAAGATGATTCAACTCCAGAACCTCACACCCCAGAAGATCAAAGAAATCCTTTTTACGACCCTCAAAAACAAGCAGAGTGGCATGCTAATTTTGAAGCTGAATGACTCAGAATTCAACATGAATATGACCAAACAATGGAAGGTAATCAGATTGGACCCACTGATCAAGAAGCTCCTCAGGAAGATTATGAGTCTTTAACTTATGAATAAGTTAAAGCACGGTTTGAATCTCAGCAAAAGGAGAGAGAACAGGGAAAAGCTCAGATGATACAAGCAATGAGAGAATTCAAACTGCAAAAAGCTTAGAACATTCCTCACACAGGTGGTTGCCCCTCTAAGTATGTACCACCTCATAAACAGGGTAATCATGGTGCTGGGTATTCTAAACCACCAAGGATCCCTCACCATCAAATTGGGAATCAATATAGATAGCCAAATCATCCACCTCATATTCCCACACAACATACAAATCATCCACCTCCTGGTCAGCATCATGTGCCACAGTAAAATGCACAATATAATAACCCTATGTACCAGTATCAATATCCACCCAACCCTCCTCCTCATTAGTATACCACTATGATTAGACAATATGACTTGGCAGGGTTTCAGTTGTACCCTTATCCTATGGATGGAAGCTGGAGAGGCCTAGTGCCTAAGTTTATAGGGAGTAATGCAATCATTGTTGAGGATCATTTAAGGAGTTTCAATGCTTTTATTTAGGATTTGGATGTTCCTTGTGAGGATTTGCATATGAGATTATTCATGATTTCCCTTATTGAAGAAGCTAGGGATTGGTTCAACAGCCTAGCAACAGCCTCTATTGATTCTCTCCAAATATTTTAGGAATGATTCCTCAAGAAATATGGGAATCAAAGTGCACCTGATGCCGCTCTTCATGAATTGATGCGAATTTAGAAAAGTCAGAATGATTCAATTTTTTATTTCAACCGAAGATTCAATAAATTACAGAATAAAATACCTCTTGGATCAAAATTTCCAGACTCTGTAGCATTGAGTGTATATTTGAATGCATTCGATCCTAAAATAGGATATGAACTGAGGAATAGGTTCCCAAGAGACTTGGTTGAAGCTCAGAAGACAACATTAACAATTGAAAACAATAGGAGGGCTGCAGGGATAATTGATAAGAGAGAAAATCATAGGGCTTCCCAACAAACCAATAATTATCAATACAAGCAAGAGAACACATACAGGAATGAAAGGCCAAGGCCGAGGTTGCATGACATGCCCTATAACACAAACTAGAAGGATGGAAAACCTATAACATATAGGCCTAGAAGCAAAGAAACTCCTGATCCATTGAGGAAGAAGGGAGCCTATATGGTGGATAACAATTATTTTTGTGAAGTCTGTAATAAGCCACATTCCCCAGATTATTGTGTTGTAGCCCAAAGAATACAAGAGGAAGGAATGTCAATGGGAAACAATGGGGAAGATCATAAAGTGTACTTGACTTCAAACAATTTTCACCATGAGGAGGAGAGATACTCATCTTCAAAGGATGAAGTTACGAGTATGATGTTTCAAATCAGAAATACAATGTTCACATGGCTGAGCAGCAGATCCTTTCTAATTTTGAAGAAGATTATACAGAGCAACATTCTGCCGAAACACCTACTCAATGCAGTATGAGGAGGCTTACTAAAGAGGAGATAGAGAGATTAACTGTTGCTGTAGTTGAAGAAGCAAAGAGTAAGTACTGGTTGAGAAATAGGATAGTAAATGAGAAGGAAGGTGTCCCTAGGGGAATCTTCATGAAAGAGAAAAAGGCGACACAAGGCACTGTGAAAAGGGTTGAAAATAAACAACATGATGAAAGCAAACAAAAGCCTATCCAAAAGGATGAAGTAAAAGAATTACACAAAGAAATTCAAAAGACTGATTAGCCAGGTAAAAGAGAAAAAGAAGAGAACAAAGGAGAAACATCAGAACAAAAGAAAGTGGTTAAAGCAGAAGGTTCTTCTTTTGACTTCACACAGGCTTTGTCTCAGGTAAAGATGTTTGTTCCACTTCTTGAGATGATGAAAATTAAAGAATATAGGGACAATGCAGTGAAATTGATAACAAATGAAAATGAAAACATGTAAATTCTGAAAATAAGATGATTGCTAAAAATAAGCAGGATAAAATAAATATCCTAGAAATTTGCTTGAGTAATGTATTGACAAGTCCTCCGCAAGTTGATCCTTTCTTCACTACATTACTTATAAATAACAAATTATTGAGGAATTGCATGATAGATTCAGGTGTTGCTATGAATATTATGCCAATAGGAGTGATGAAATAACTAGGCATGTGGGTGGATACATATGAAGGAAAATGTTATGCAATGGATAACTGACCTATTCCTGTGGTGGGTATAATGAAAGATGTAGAAGTCAAGTTAGCTGCTTATCCTCAAGTAGCATACAATATTGATATAAGAGTAATAGACACCCTTCCTCAGTTCGGTATGCTTTTATCAAGATAGTGGACGACAGCTATTGGTGGAAATGTCCAGTTTGATCTATCTTATGCAACAATTCCGGTAAATGGACAAGAGGTGAAGTTGTATAGGGAGCCGAGGATGAACCAACATATTGATTGTGTACCACAAGATCAAATCAACTATTTTTGTGATGTTGATCTTGGGAGTTTCAATATAGAACCAACACAGCCAGAATTGACCAATAGTGATCCAATTGAGAAGCATGCTGCACAGAACTACAACGGTGTGTGGAAGATGTATTTTGATGGAGCTTGTAGCCAAGAAGGCAATGGAGCTGGGATAGTATTTGTCTCACCTGAAGGTATTACATTCAAGTATACATTCAAGTATTCATTCCTGTTAACATTTGAATGTACAGACAATGTGGCAGAATATGAAGCCTTATTAACAGGACTAAATATAGCTGCAAAACATAAAATCAAGTTGCTGGTTGTTCTTGAAGATTCAGAGTTGGTTGTTTCACAAATCAAGACCAAGTATGCAGAAAAACATAAAAGATTTAAGCAGTATAGAAATGTTGTATGGGATACAATTGAGTTGTTTGATGCTTTCTCAATTGAGTGGATAGATAGATCAAAGAACATAATGGTTGATTTTCTAGCAAATGTAGCACTGAAAAGAGATGATATTACATTGGCTGGGGTATCACAAATTGAATTCAAGACAAGGCCTGTTGTACCTAATAATGTATATAGTTGGCAAGTTTTTAATGATGATACTGATCTTTTGAAGTTCCTCCACTGTATAGATCAGTATGAAGCCCAAGAAATTGACTTCAACGCTTTTGTTGAAGAAGTGGATGGGAAGTAAACAGTCTTTGGGAAAGAGATCTTACAACTCAAAACAAATAAGCTTCCTAGAGGCTTAGTGGCATTAGAGATGGTGTATGATGGAAATGATCGGTCTCTAATGAAATAAACACCAGTTGGAAGGGAGGATATTAAAGAAATTAGCTTGGGAACTAAGATGGCACCAAAAAAGGTGTACATAGGTAAAAAGATAAGCCCTGCAATTAGAAGAATGCTGATAGAATTGTTGAGAAAGTATAAACATGTATTTGCTTGGTCTTATGAAGATCTAAAAGCATATAGGGAAGACTTGTTTCAGCATGTAATACCATTGAAACTAGATGCTAAGCCATTCAGACAAAAGTAAAGACCCATAAATCCAACATTGGAGCCTAAGATGCAGGAGTTGGCAAAGCTTAGAGATGGAGGAATCATTAAACCAATTAGGCATTCAACGTGGGTCTCAAATTTGGTTCTTGTGAGAAAGAAGAATGGAGATATTAGGCTATGTGTAGATTTCAGAAATCTCAACATAGCATCCCTCAAAGATAATTATCCTTTACCCAATATGGAGGCTATATTGCATAAAGTAATAGGGTGTGAATTGTTGTCTATGATGGATGGGTTTTCAAGGTATAACCAGGTTATGGTCAAGGAATCTGAGCAATATAAGACAACATTTACAACTCCTTGGGGAACATACGTATATATGAGAATGCCATTTGGTCTCACTAATGCAGGGGCAACTTTCCAAAGAGCTATGGATGTGGCATTTGCAAATTTGATCAATGTTATCAAGGTGGTGTATCAGGATGACCTCACTTCTTACTCAAAGAAGGTTGAAGATCATGTTCATCATTTGGAAAAGGTATTTATAAAAGCCCTTGAATATGGTATTAGCTTAAACCCTAAGAAGTGTAATTTTGCAGTTACAGAGGGTAAACTTTTGGGAGATATTGTTTCAAAGGAGGGGGTTAGGATAGACCCTGAAAGGGTTGAGGCCATTGATAAAATTGTTGTCCCTAAAAATGTTAAGGCAATACAATCATTCTTTGGACAGATAAATTTTGTTAGGAGATTTGTTTCTAACTTTGCTGAGATTATTAAATCCATAGCAAAAATGTTGAGGAAAGGACATAAAATAGAATGGACTGCAGAGGCTTTGGATGCTTTTGTATCTATTGAAAGAGCCATCAAGGAAGCTCTTGTCCTTAAGTCTCCAGATTTTGCAAAGCCTTTCCAGATATTTTCATTTGCCTCAATGCACACAATTGCTACTGTTATGTTGCAAAAGAAATGAGGATGGTCATGAACAGCTCATGTCTTTCTTCAGTAAACCATTGCAAGGGTCTGAACTAAAGTATGATATAATGGAAAAATAGGTATTTGCACTGGTGAAAGTTGTAAAAGCTTTTAGGCCATATCTTGTTGGAGCAAAGGTGGTTGCCTATGTTCCTCGTGTAGTTGTCAAGGATATTCTGACATAGTTTGAAGTAACAGGAAAAAGATGCAAATGGATTAACAAAATCCAAGAGTTTGACATGGAGATACAAATTACTAAATTGGTAAGAGGTCAGAGCTTGGATAAGTTAATGATAGAAGCGAACATTGAAGCGAATCAAATTTGCAATGTAGAAGAAGAAAATGCAGTTACAAGCATTGAACATACTCCATGGTATGTAAATATCATGCATTATCTAAAATACATGAAGTTTCCAGAGGAAATGAATGACAACCAGAAAAGAACATTGAAGTTGTAGGCATCTAAGTATGTTTTCATGGATGGAGATCTGTTTTCATGGATGGAGATCTGTTTTGGAAGAACAGGGATGGTATACTATTGTTATGTCTAGATGAATTTCAAGCTAAAAATGTTTTGAGTGAAATTCACGAAGGGGTTTGTGGAGGACATTACTCACCAAAAACAACTGGTCATAAAATTCTCAGGGCAGGGTATTACTGGCCAAAGGTCTTTAATGACTCTTTTACATATGTTAGAAAATGTGAAGCCTGCCAAATTTTTTTTGGAAAGCTGAAGTATTAGGGAGCTCTTCCACTTCGACCCTTGCAGGCTGATGCCCCTTTTCATCAATGGGGAATTGATTTCATTGGAGAAATACAAGAAAAATCAAGTGGTGGACATAGGTGGATACTGGTGGCCACTGATTATTTTACCAAATGGGTAGAGGCGATCCCAACTAAACAGGCTACAAGTAAGGTGGTGACACAGTTCCTAATGGATAATATCATTACCAGATTTGGTACACCAATGAGGTTGATCACTGAAAATGGGATGTGTTTCAGATCAGATGAATTCAGAGGCTTATGTAGCACATATGGTATTGCCATTTCTTATGCAGCCCCTTATCATCCACAGGTTAATGGACAAGCAGAATCTAGCAATAAGAGTCTTCTAAAGATTATAAGAAGGATGCTAGGTCATAACAAGAAGGCTTGGGATTCAAAATTAAGACTAGCTGTATGGGCTGATAGAATTACGGTGAAGAAGGCAATTGGGAAGTCCCCATTTGAGTTAGTGTATGGAATACAAGCTAGGATGTCTTTGCAGAACTTGTTACTAGTCTACAAGTTTGTCCTTCAGGAAGATTTGGATATTCCTAAACCCATGGAGGAAAGAATGGAGTAGCTAGCTGAACTGGATGAAATAAGGAGAGTTGCTCAAAATCAAAACATAAAGTTGCAGACACAAATGAAATATCTATTTGACAAAAAGGAAAAGGATAGGAAATTTGGAGAAAGTGATCTGGTACTGATGTGGAATGCAAGGTGCTAGGAGAAGGGAAAACATGGGAAGTTTGAAGCCTTGTGGCTAGGACCTTTTGTGGTGGTTGGAAAGAAAGGCGAAGACTCATACTATCTGCAGAATATGGCTGGTGAAGATTAGGAATTGCCTGTATATGGGCAATTTTTGAAACATTTTTTCTCTTGAGTAACACAGAGGATTAAAGGTTGCCAATGCATGGACAACTCTTGATGATCCTTTTTAAAATTCTTTTCCATGCATAGTAGTTTAGGAAATAAAAGGAACAGGACTTGCAAGTACATGGACAATCCTGATTTTCCTTCTTTCAAAATAATTTTCCATGTACAGTAGTGTAGGGTCTCATTCATTTGCATTACCATCTGTTCCATCATGCTCACATGTTCCATCACCTTGAGTTTGGTCTGCTCAATAAGGTTACCAAGTCATGGTAATCCTCGTAGAAATCACTTCTAAAGAGTTCTTGGGGGACTTTGTTTGCATTGCCCCTCTTCTCCTTTAGCCAATATTGATTGATAAGCTTCTTGTATTTGAGGGGTTCAACATCCCATGTGGTCTTGTCATATTCCTTGGATGTCTCTTCCATTTCATCAAAGGTAGGGATATGGAAAGTTTTCCCTGTTGATTTGGCAGACAAATCAGCCAGTATATTGCCATCCCTATCCACAATTCTTTTAGTATCTTCTTGATATGCCTTTTTGCAAGCCATCACAAGATCAGGAACAATGAGAGCAACCAAGAAATCGACAACCTTGGCCAACCCACTCTTTTTGATATTCATAGCATTCTTTGTGGTAGGGTTGATGATAACCCTCCACCCGAACTCATCCATGTCAATATGTCCTAAGTTAGTATTTGAGATCTCTCTCCAGTCAGTGGTGACCTTCGACTTGAGGGGCTCCCCTTGGAAATTGTACTCCATTTGATCCTTATCTTCCTTACCTCAGGTGCCTTGGCAACTTTCTTTCCTTTTTCCTTCTCTATAGCTATCTCTGAAGGTCCTGTAGCTGGTTCCATATATCCTGCAAGAAAAGGAGCAGTAAGTGCATTCAAGATAAAATATGAGGAATGTTAGCCAAAATCCTGCAAAAAGTGATGTTAGATTAATTAATTCACTGCTCAAGGATCCTAACACTTCTTTTAGATCACCCTTAGCTGTTCGTTTGAGGAAGTTATGGAAATGCAGGCCCAAGAGTGTAGAATTCCTTAGGCTAGCAGTCGTTTTGGAGGCAGTTGCAAAAGGGACAACAATCAGGGCACAACGACCTATAAGGTTCTACCCACGTCAAGATTTGGCTGTGAAGTGGGGTCCAGTAAGTAGATCAAGCTAATTTAGCATGTGGGTCAAATCCATTTTGAAGGTTTGGGAGTGTTAAGATCATCACTTAGGCATACAGACTCAAGGATTGTGGGAGTAGGAGTGGGCTTCACCATTGAAAATGAAGTTGGAAGAGTGACGTCCGGCAAGTGGTGTTCCACCATGCGAGACACACAGATTCAAGGGACTATTGTCATTGAATTACTGGAGTCTAAATAGTTTGGATAAAGGTGGGCCGAAAGGTGCGTGAAGGCGCTGGAGTTTGGCCATTTGGAACAACGGAGGTGGGACGAAAGTCTATCAAGGGAGGCCTACATCATCGGGTCTGTCGGTAGCTTAGGCATCACTTGCTCATTTGTTGGTGGACAGCTAAAGGGAAATAGCGAGGTCGAGCCCCACGTAGCGGGCTAACAGGAGTCTTCAATCATTTTGACATGATGATGATAGGATGGTTGTCCGCAAGCGGTCATCCACATAGAATGGCCTGCGAAGTCTTTTCACTTAGTCATTTTCATTTATTGGTTCAGACAGAGGTGACAAGTGTAGGCTCCACAAGGCAAAAAGATGGTCACCAAAGCCCGTTTGGAATAGAAAACTCATTATGATGGCTCGCTGACGAAAGTACAAAAGGAGAGGCCCGCAAAAGAGCCAATACTTGGTCAATTTTAGCGTCAGGGAGATTGGACGACCATCGTAGAATTAGGATCCACTCATTGGAAGGACCCTGGAGTTTCGTCGTTTCGAGTAGTCGTTAATGCGGTGATGAAAGGGTAGTGGAAATTTGCAAAGGATAGTTTGCATCAAATAAGATACCTTAGTTTTGAGCTCAGACGTCAGTCATGAAGGTGGGGTTCGTCGGGCGAAGGGATGAGTTATTAAGGCTATTCGGGACAAAAATCCCCAGGCGGAAGCCCACAAACAAAAGTCTACAAGGAGAAGTCTGCAATGGGCCCGAACTTAGGCATTTTGGTGCAGTTGAGTTTGATCGAAGACCACTGGGGCGGGGCTTGCCTATTGAAAGGATGGGTTATTAAGGCCATTCGAGATGAAAATCCCTAGGAGGAAGCCTACAGATGGAAGTATACAAGGAGAAGTCCGCAATGGGCCCAAACTTAGGCATTTTGGTGCAGAGTTTGATTGGAGACCACTGGGGTGGGGCCCGCTTGGTGGAAGGATGATATCAAATAGTCATTTAGAATGACGAGGCTCAAAGAACATTCCACAGGTAGAGGCCCATGCTTGCAAACCCGATAGGGTTGAAGGATCCTTCCTTTTGGGCTCATGAATTTTGGAGCTAAGCGAAAGACAGATGGCTGAACAAGGGTGTCTTCTCATGAGAGCGGGCTCGAGGAGAGTGTTGGCCTATGTTTGAGGTTTGATGTTTTAAGGGAAGCAATGATGAAGGGTGCTTTGTGCATCCACAAGGTATGAATGCCCTATTTCAAGAATGGTCATGGGAGGTCCAAGTCTCGCAAGCCTCCAACGGATATTTTCTAACGGTTTCAAAATTCTAACTTGTGGGTTTTGCTTGCTCGAGGGTGTTCTCACTAGTTTTCAAGTTTTCTTTCACCAAAATTTAGCAACCTTTGTGAAAATAAAAAAAACTCAAAGCATAACTTGGCAATGGAAGATGAACCTGGAGAAATCGATGAAATCGATGAAGAGACAATGAGTAAAGGCTTTGAATTGTCGAAGGAGCTATGTGGGCGCGAAGGCAGCGGTGGCGGGTGACTCTGACAGACTTTCTAAAATTCCTGATGGTGAAAATGACATTTCAAAATGCCTATTTATAGATTTTGTAGCATTTAATGCCCGCCATTAATGGAGGTATGGCAACAGCTGGAGTTGGTGGACACGCCTTTCAAAAATGACGGCGGGAACGATGGAGTCCGCTAAATGAACGACATTCAAGGATTGATTGCTTGGTTGGTTGGAGATGAAAACAACGAATAAGGCTGCAAGTTCCGCAGGGCAGAAGGATGTCTCGGGCTGACCTTTAAGAACGGTGAAGATGCTATGGAATCTCGCATAGGGCAGCCTGTAGAGGCAGACCCGCATTGCCTAGAGGATGCCAACTTTAAATTTTGAAGGCAAACTGCCAGGGGAACCTCGCGAAGGCCCAAGGATTAGAAAATTTGAGGGTGGAAAAACTTGGTCAACTTGGGATAATTCTTCTAAGACTCCTTGGCCACTTAGGACTCAAAAA
This sequence comes from Sequoia sempervirens, assembly GCA_007258455.2. Lineage (NCBI taxonomy): Eukaryota > Viridiplantae > Streptophyta > Pinopsida > Cupressales > Cupressaceae > Sequoia > Sequoia sempervirens. The sequence goes on from VDFB02168118.1 coordinate 185,677,130, forward strand.
TAGGGGGAACACAAAATAAGGTGGAGACAAGAGTGACCTGGAAAAGCGAAAAGAGGGGGTCCCCATCCCAAACGGGGTGTGTGTGCTATAGGAACAACAAGTCTATGAGGCTCTATGATGCCATTACAGTAGGGTGGAGAACAAGCCTTATTTGTTTATGTGAAAATAATTGTATTTTTAGATATAGGTTGTAATAGTGAAGGCTTCTTTTTTTAAAATTTAAAATCAAGGAATGAAGGAGAAAATCTAATTTGTTGTCATGTTCTTTATGATTCCATTGGCCTCTGCAACAACAATGCCCACCCTCACACTCCTAGAAGCCTTTGCTCGACACATACAAAACATACCAACGAAGCTCTTTAGAGTGTTGATGAACCCCGCGATACAAGTTGCCTTAGCTCAAGTCATTTTCGACCTCCTTGTCCCTCTGCCTCTGAATGAACCACCTAAGATGGAGGCCACAATGCAGATTTTTGAAGAATTGGAAAGACAAGAAAGGGAGATAACTGAAGAAATGGATGAGGAAGCTGATGACTACCACAAACATCCATAGCACCAGCACTTAGTCATTGACAAAGTGGTGCATGAAGAACTTACACCTTTCGCCACTACCCAATCCACTATCGCCTCTCTTTCTATAGCCATGGCCGCCCATTGACACCCCTCCTACTACTACTATATCGATCCTGACCCAGTTCGCCCAACAGTTGGAATCTGCCATGACTCTGCTATCACCACCACTTCCCATGAGTCCTCCCATTGGATCACAAATTGGGCTTTGGTATGTTCCTCCATTCTCCCCACAAACAGTCAATCTTTCAAAGAAGAAAAAATCTAGAACCACTACACTCTCATTTCCTTTCGCCCTTCCTCCTAGTGCACCTTTCACAGGTGGGCTAGTCCTATCGCCAACATAATTTTTGGCAGAGGGCAATAGAACAAAGGAAGTGCAGGCTATCAGAATTCAAAAGAAAAAGGCCAAGGATGCCAAGAAGTCGGTGGAGCCAAAGGTACAGACTATTTTCAATGAGGTTCAACAATCGTTGCATTTCACCACTATATATTCAAACATCATCAAACCATAAAGGGAAATGTAGCCTGATGATTATAACATGTACGCCATGAGGCTCGATCTGAGCATAGCCCAACCATAAGAAAAAGTTGAGCTCATAGAGGAAACACAATGGGTGGTGACCACCGATTTCCTCAAGTTCGGTCACTAACTGAAGAAAAAGGAGGAGCTGAAACTTGTAAAGGAAAGAATTGAGTTCCTACTGGTGAAGGAAAAAATGAGAGAAGTAGAAATTGCACACTTATCAGAGAAAGCGTAAGCAGCACAGGTAGAGTAGACTAAACTTTGAGAGGAACTTGCAAAGTTCCAATCCCATGATCCCAACCTAGTTGTCAAACTGCGACAAAAAAATATAGAATTGCAAGACCAATTGGCTCAAATGCAGTAGGAGATGCAACAAAAAGGTAAGGAGTTTGATCATCAGTGCGCTCAATTTGAGCACAAAATGCAGCAAAAGGATGCAGATTTTGAGGGCTGAAAGACTCAATTGGAGAATGAGATCCAGGAGATGAAGTCTTCCTTGGAAATAGAATCAGTGAACAAAAATCGGGCCGAAGAAAAATGGCTTTCCAAATGGAAGACTTTGTCAGAGCAAGTCTTGGCTGCAAACAAAAGGGTTGCAGAACTAACATAGGATGTCAAATCAAGAGATGAGAAGTCTTCCCTAAGCCCCTACTGCCCATCCAAATCTCCTTTTGGTGGCCCAACAACTATATGTTTAATACTGGGATAAGGTCAAGGTCATCTGTCTGACCCTTCAGCCGACACTCCAATTTATGGTGGAGGTGGAAAGTTTGGGTAGAGAAGTCCATGGAGCAATTGAGCGGTTCCAACAAATCATCACAGAGAAGGTTCCTAAGATGAAAAATTTACTAGATAAGCTATACATGGTCTCGGATGAGGACTTAGAAAACACAAGAATTAGGGATCGGAAGGCTGCTACCAAAACAACAAACAGGTTTATCCACTACCACGTGGCCATTCTCCATGCCAGCGAGTGCGCTGACAAACTAGACCAAACCATGAATAGCGAGCTAGGTTCTCCCAAATAACCCAAATGGGTTTACCCTCCCTGTTTCTTTCTGACGACTCAGTGGCTACTGTAGAGTAGATTACGACAAAGATAGGAGAGAAGTAGCAGGACACATTTGATTTCTAGAGCTTCAAACAACCTTCTACTGCAGAAGATATTGAGGGTGTCAGTCACTCGATAGCGCGACTGCTCTTCCAACTTGAGTTTGGGGCTGGTATATTCGTGATGCTGCCTTACAAAGAAATTATTTATCTGAGCGGAGCACAAGAGAATCTATGCGACATATCGACACCATTTGAGGCCGATTGGTTGCGTCTGTAGGCCACTCTCTCTAAGCTTTGAATATGTTGTCCAATGGATAGGACTTTGGTTTGCAAGCCAGAAATTTTTTTGGGTTCTTTGTTCTCCAAGTGAAACGCCCTTGGTAGTCGCCAAAAGCTGTGAATGTTAAATTCCTTGAGCTCCCTCTAGGTGGTGTTTGTTTTCATTGAGTATCGACCCATGCCTCATCTTTTTGAACTCCATCCACTGCTGCCATATGTTTGCGAGGCGCTCACCATAGGGAAGCCTTCCTTCACTCTCCTACCAGTTTCTGACATGCTTCCACGTGTTTTCACCGCGGGAACTTAAAGGATGCTTCCTTTCAATTTTCAATCGGGCCCCATCTGATGCCACGTAATGCTTATCTGCGTTCACTTTTGGGCAGACCCCATAGTCAATGCCAGTAGTAAAGAGTGTCTCCACGTGTCTTCACCGAGCAATTTTTCAATGCAAGGAGGAGGAATCAACAATCGGGCCCCAACCTGTTGCCACGTGTCTCTTTTGTGGGGACTTCATCAAAGGGAAGGCAAGAGCGAGCAACATTCTCCGCCAGGCTACCACTTGTCTTAATTGACTACATGATTGAATGACACATGTCTATGAAGGAGTTTGTTGAGACCACTACCATCATTTAGAGAGGATGCATCTGCTTGAGGAGCGACTATGTTCCATGGCCCGAATCTTTTATGTTGCAACAACCAAAGCAAATCATTGCTATAGGCATCATTGCTCGTGATATAGGATATTTTTTGTTATTGGCCCGCTAGGCGATGGGATTTTTATCTATATATCCCGCTTCTTCCTTTTGAAAAGGAGTTTGGAAGATACATAAAAAATAGGGGGAAGAAACCAAGCCTTTTTGTATTGCTTTTAGATTATTGTATAAGACTCTTAGACTGTGTCATTATTCTACCTTTCTATTTTCTTAGGCTATTTGATAAAACATTATACTATGCCATTATTTTCTTGAGTTTTTTATTTGTAGAACTTCTATAATTCTAAATAAAAGTTTGCTAGGTTAGACCATGTCTTTGATTCTTCTTTTCAGTAAATGAATATGGGAATTATTTTATGTCATTAAATAAATTATTCAGGTTTTCATCTTTGATTTATGTTATTTTGGAACATAGCAGATTGTTGATCGGGGCCTTAAATTGAATTCCAAAAGATAGATTTACTGTGCTTATATCTATTCCTTGGCACATCGCCTTAGTTATATCTTTATTTTTTATATCAACTTCCTTTTCCAATTCCAAAACCCCAATTATAGAAGAAGCCAGCTTCTTTAAAAACCTGAAAGTCACTCAGTTTAGCACAATTGGTCCCCCCATTAACTGAGTTTCCCATAAAGGTTGTTACCTTTCCAATTTTTGGAATCAACACATTGCTCATTGACCAAATATTTATGGTCGTTCTATAACCATGCAATTTGATATGGATGTGGATGTCTTCTCCTCTTAAACTTCAGTTTGTTAACCATCTCATCTGAGACAAGATTATTAGTGCTTACACTGTCAATAATTATGTCACAACATTTTCCTTCACACTTGCATCTTGTGCAGAATAAACTCTTCCTCTGATCTAGTTCTTTCTCCTCATTTAACAAGGTTCTTCTAACAACTAGGGTTTCTCTCCTTTTAGCATCTTCATCCACATGTGCAACTCATGCATTACCTTCAGGTCTTCTATTTGTCCTTCCTTGATGTTGTGGACACTAATAGGCTTGATATCCTTCTTCTCCACATTGGAAATAGGTTCCCCTAAAACCTCCTCTTACAAGTCCTTGTCTAGGTCTTCCTCTTTCTCTTCCTCTTTGTTTACCACTATTTGGTCATGAGAGCGGTATGTATTTTCTCCTCTTTGAATTTGACTAATGCTTCCTTCTTCACTTTTCTTTTGATCTTCATTTTGGCCTCCATAGGGTCTTCCAAAAATCCTTCCACCTTGACCTCTTCCTTTTTGCTTGCTTTCAAATATTTTATTCAGCTTCTCTTCCACCTTTAGAGCAAACTGGCATGCATCTTCTATGGTGGTCATTCTGACCAGGCTCAATTCCTCTTGAATACTTGGCCTCAACCCATTGATGTAGTGGGCTACCTTCTCTTTGTTGGCCTTTGCATGGATTTTTCTAATAATAATCTTATAAAATTATTTTGTATACTCCTTAACAGACTTGTTACATTGTTTCAATCCTTGCAGCTTCTTCAACAACTCCAACTCATAGTCTATAGGAATGAATTGCTTCTTTAGTTTGTCCACCATCCAATCCCTTTTGGTTATCTTTCCTTTTCCTCTTCTATTTCTCTCTAATTGGACATCATTCCACCAAATATGGGCATGGCCCTTCAACTTTGTTTTTGCAAACTTGACCTATTCTAGATCCTCCACCTCTTCATACTCAAAATATTCCTTCATATCATATATCCAATCAATAAGCTCTTCTAGATTTAGATCCCCAAAATAGGTAGAAAATTCAATCTTGGGCCTCTTTCCAATCTTTGAAATCTCCCTCAACAATCTAACTTGTGCAGGATCTCCTGCATCATCTTGTTCATCTTCAGACTATTCTTCTACTTCAAGTTCATCTTTTCTTTCTCTTTGTCTTGGCTCAAACCCTCTTCACAAATCCTCTTGCAATGCATTGATTTACCTTTTTAGGGCTCTAAAACCCTCTTCTGACAAAGCATTTCTCCCAACACCACCACGATTCCTTTGTGGAGGCATTTTGACCTCTACAGCAAACCCACAACCTCAAGTCTTGGTGCAAACTGCCTCACGATCATCGATCTATCCACACACTCAAGAACCCTTGATCTGATACCACTTGATGAGGGTTAACTCCACTAGAACACATACAACAACATTTTACATATTTAAACAACATATCAAGAAAGATCAGTTAAGAAAATTACAAACTATTTCATAATTCCTTCATTAAACTTGCCTGAAAAAGGCTATAAGTTTGAAATACAATTTTAGGGTCATATGCCCACTTATTACAGTAAAATGGGTTGTCTTGCAATAGATATATCTAGCTTACATAGCCTTCTAGAGGTATCCACTGATGTCTGCTTGATCTCCTCATTCGCGTCACAAGACTTGCCCTATCACTTCCCCTTATATTTTTGTTAAATAGGCTATAAATACATCAAAGCACTGCCTAGTGTAATTTTCCCATATTTGGCTAGTAACTTTCATTTGGGTGCCAAAATGTCTATTTTTCCTGCCCAAGAAGGAATTTTTCAAATTTTAAAATTGAAAAGTCAGGAAGCGCAACTTTCGGGAGCCATAACTTTTGAACCAGGTGTCTAATTGATGAAGTGTTTGATGTGTTGGAAATCTCATGAAGAGATCTATCAAGCTATAACTAAATTTCTTAGTTGTGGAAACTTCCATGCCATTTAGGGATGTCTAAGTTCCTAAAAAAATTGATTCTAGAGTTTTTTTTAGGAACTTCAAAAATGAAAACTTTAATATCTTGAAATCTAGACATGATCTTTGGCTAAATTTTTCCAAAAATGCTTATTTGACTATTTCAAAGCTTTGGGAAAAATTTCCAGCTCAACTATTTTTCTGATATAGGGTTACTATAAATTGTAAGTTCTAGTATTCTCAACCTTTTTGGAAACTTTGAAGGTTCTGAATTATTCTTCAATCAAATGGGTATACAAATATTCCAAATTTGAAATAAATAGAAAAGAAAATCATTTTTTTTGGGTGATGCAAGATACCCTTACACCACTAGATGCTCCTGCATCATACACCTAGGGTAATTTGAGATGTGACCTTATCACATCTCAGGTGTTTGGGGAAAACCCAAAAAATCAACCTCTGTCTTAGAAAACTAGGAAGAATCTTCAACAAGCCTTCCCTTCCACTTAACCAAATATTCTTCATATAGCCTATTCCTGGTACTTCTTCCCACATGGCTATCTAGGATTTCTTCTATCTCCTCTTTCTCTGAAGTAGGTGCTAGAATATTCCATTGTTCCTCTATTGGTCCATCTTTTGAACCACATTCATGATACTTTTTTAAATTAGAAATATTGGACATAGGGGAAATGTTGATTCCACTCGAAATCTCTACCTCATACGTATTTCCTAAACCATTTTTCTTCAGGATTGTGCATTGTCCAAATTTCTTCATCTTCAATGTATTATATGTACCAACATGAAATCTTTCTTTTCTCAGGCGAGCCATAACTTCATCTCCAATATTCAATTCCTTAAACCTTCACTTCTAATTTTGCTTAGCCTTGTACTGTGAATTCATCTTATTAATGTGTTGTCGTACCTCTTCGTGTATGCTCTTCAGGTGTTCTACAAAGTCTTCGGCCTCAACACTACTCTCCTCTACTCAGCCTATCTTCCTCAACTCAAAAGCATTTCTTAGACTACTCCAATATACAACTCATAATGTGGACTTACCTATACTCTTATTGACAAGATTTTTATATGGAAACTCTTCATGTGGTAATATCAAATCCCACCCCTTGGGATTATCTCCTACTAAGCATCTCAGTAGGTTACCCAAACTCTGATTCACTACCTATATTTTTCCATCAGTCTATGGGTGATGTGCATAACAGAACTTCAACTCAGTCTTCAGCTTCTTCCATAAGGTCCTCCAGAAATACCCAATAAACTTAGTATCGAGCTATCTGAATCTATGCTCTTTGGTATACCATGTAGTCTAAGCACCTCTTTGAAAAATAACTCTGCAATGTGAACAACATCATGAGTCTTCAGACATAGAATGAAATGTGCCATCTTTGAAAATATGTCAACCACCACAAATACTGAATCATGTCCTCTCTGTGTCCTTAGTAGGCCAAGAAAAAAATCCATGCTGATATCTTCCCATGGTCTTTTTGGTATAGGTAATGGGTGATACAGTCCAGTATTCTAACTCACTCCTTTGGCCATCTGGCATATTCTACAATTTTACACAAATTTCTTCACATCCTAGTGAAATTGTGGGTAGTAGTAATTCTCACTAACAAGAGTAATCATCTTATCTCGACTAAAATTCCCTTCTAATCCTCCACTATGCTTTTTCTTGATCAGATTCTCTCATAGAACTCCTCGAAATGCACAACTCGATTCCTCTAAACAACATATCATCTTGGATTATATAATCCAACCATTTTGTCCTATCTAGGGTAATAGGCTCCAAACAAGCCTTCCAAGCCTCTGTAAAGTATGGATCTTTAGGGCACAAACTCTCGAGTTCATTGAACCCAACAACCTCTATCTTCATCTCTGTCAATAAATTTTTCCTTCTGCTTAAGGCATCTGCAACTCTGTTTGACTTACCACTCCTGTGCTTCAAAACAATAGTATAACTCTACAAAAACTCAACCCATTTTAAATGCCTTTGATTTAAGTTTCCTTGGCTATTAAGATACTACAAGGCCTAATGATCAGTATATAAAACAAACTCTTTTTTCAACAAATAATGTCTCCATTTCTTCAAAGTCTGAACTATAGCATAAAACTCCTGATCATAAACATAATACTTTTTCTTGGCATCATTCAACTTTTCACTGAAATAGGCAATGTGTCTACCTTCTTAACTTGAAACAACTCCTATAGCACTACCACTAGCATCACAACCAACCTACAATACCTTGTTGAAATCTGGAAGTGCCAAAATAGGTTGCTCTATGACCTTCTTCTTCAACATCTCAAAACCCTTGTCTGAACCTGTCATCCATTTGAAATATTTTCTATCCCCTCTCATAATTTCAATTAGGGGTGCACAAATGCTAATTAAGCTCTTGATAAACTTCCTATAAAAACTTTCCAAACCATGAAAAGATATTACCTCTATAACACTCCTTGGGGTAGGCCATTCAATGATAGCCCTCACTTTCTCTGGGTCCATCTTAAGACCTTCAACTGAGACAACAAATCCAAAGCACACCAACTACTATTTCACAAAACTGTATTTCTTCAGATTGATCAACATCTTTTCTTCTCTAGTTTCTCAAAAACTTTCCGAACATGCATCAAGCGCTCCTCCAAATTCTTACTGAAAAAAAAATCATCCAAATAAACAATGACAAATTTTCCCAAAAAATTCTTTCAATACCTCATTCGTGAGTTACATGAATGTTCTCGGTGCATTGGTTAGCCCAAATGGCATGAATAACCACTTGTACAAACCCTTATTTGTCTTGAAGGTTGTTTTCCACTCATCTCCTTCTTGGATCTAGATTTGGTGATATCTGCTCTTCAAATCTATCTTTGTGAAGGACTTGATTAATCACCACAACCTCGACTGTGATGAAGGGAGGTCTCACAAGACCACAATCCCACATTGCAATGGCTTGCTTCACACTTGCTTTGCATAGTTTATAGAGTGTTGAAGTGTTGCTTGAGAGTGAAGAAAGAGCTGGAAGTGTTGAGAGAATTCCAATCTGTAGCTTAGAGAATGAGATTGAATTGCTAGACGATCAAATGAGATGAAGATAAGTGAATTTGAAGGAGATGGAAGAATTTTCCATTTTCGGGGTCGGTTGGTTGAAGACGGTCATTACAAATGGACCCCAATTGAAAGTATAACACCTCTGCCAACTTTAGACAGGAATTTTTTAGGGGCGCAAGTGCACCATGTGGACATATGTGTGTTGCGCGTGTGTGCCCAAAGAAAATTCTCCTACCAACACAACAGACAGATGCCAAGTGGAAGGAAGGCAGTCAACTAATGTAGAATTTCAACTTTGGATTTGGTTTTCTAAGGTGAGAATGTGTAAAAGGGGAATTTGAGTAAGGGGTGCAAATTTGCTCCTATACATTTTCCCCCCACTTTAGCAAGAACAAATACTGATGAGTGCTTTGATAAAGTAGATTGAAGAGGTAATAGGTTTAGAATTGTATACCTGAACCATTGAGGAAGCAGACCGCAATCTGGAAAGCTCAAAAGTGCAAGATAGAACAAAAGATTCCATAGCTTCGTGGAACTATGAAGTTGCACAAAGTACACTGAAGGCCCTCAGACCAATGATGGATGAATCCCGTAGGACGAAAGCATCTCACAGGCCCACAAACCTGTAAGGACATAACCCCCAAGATCTCTCACATGAAGGAAGCCCCATGAAGTATGTGCCTTACAGGGTCACAGACCTGCAAGAAGGTATCCCCTAAGATCTCTCACATGAAGGAAACCCAAATGAAAAAAACACCTTATAGGCCCACAAACTTCAAGGAGATGTCCTCCAAGATCTCTTACATGGAGAAAACCCAAAGGAAAGATCACCTTATAGACTCACATACTTGCAAGGAGGTGTCCCCCAAGATCTCTCACATAGAGGAAACCCAAAGGAAGGAGACTCCATAGAGTTGTAAAGGAAAGCAGCTTCACAGGCGCACCTGCAAAGTGACATGTTTACCCACAGATAAAGCATGTCCAAAAATAGAGCGGCCACATAGGAAATCAAGTGGACAGTCATGCTAACTATCAAAAAATTGAAAATCTTTCAAAGGGGTCCCTTGGGAACCCGACGTGAAGATGGGGTCCACTCAAGGGACTCGCTATTCGAAAGTGCAAGAAAGATGTTTAAAATCGATTCATCATCAAGGAATCACTTCATCAAGGAATTTGAAAGGAATAAAATGCCCCCTCGCGAGGGGAAGGTCAAAGCTGCTTCCCACCTTGGAGGAAAGATCTCAAGTTCTCTCAAAAGGATTCCTAGTTGTGAATGTTGTTTTCGAAAAAGAAATGTTTGTAAGGATTTCCAAGAAAAGATTCATTGAAAATGAATCCATTTTTTGTAAATTGAAGTATCATAGAAAAATGTTGTCACACATAAGAAGGAAAACTAGAGCAAAGAAGAGAGAAAGATAAGAAAAGAGCAAAAGAGAAAAATTCAAATAAGATACACATGGGGGATCTGATATTTTGGGGTCAGAACTGCTCATATATATATAAATATATATATATATATATATATGTATGTATGTATGTATGTATGTATGTATGTATGTATGTATAATAGTAGTATATAAATGAGCTATCATCAACCCCCTACTATATTAGACCATGTGAAGAATGCACGAGAAAATGAAGTAAAAATTAAAAAAATGGGTTAACATGGAAGGGAATCCTAAATGCCCCCAATGCTTTGCATCATCCCCAATTTTTCAAAAATCAATTGCAAACATGGAAGAATGATGATACAAATAGAAGGTTTACGACACAAAAATCATGCATGTATTCAAGCACCAACAAGGGTGACAAGGGTCATCCAAGAACACATAGCACGATTACGAGGGAACACATCACAACACACACACATCTATTCTAAAGATAAAGAAGAGGCCTCCCCCTAACACTCATCGACCAAGAGGTCATCTACTTCCCATTCTAGACCATCATGAGGGGAAGGAGGATGAGCCTACAGTGCTAGAATATTAAGGGGAGGAGATTCCAACCCTCCCACAACAAGGGCTAAGGAAGAAGCCCCATGCCCTCACCACATTGTAAGACATATAGGAGACATCACTATTAGGCAAAAGTTAGTAAAGAGAACTCGAGCAAAGGAAGAAGACAGCCCATGCAAAAGACAAGAACCCCGTACGACATATAGTGCAACAAGGTTGGAAACATAATTGCAAACGAAAGACCAAAGGTGTTCTTACCAAGGGCATACTTGCTCATAGAAGGGTTGTATGGTTAGTGCTCAAAGGAAACCTCTTATTGCATATCATACACCATTCATAAGAAAAGTAGACTGATCACCGTATGGTGAAAGAGAATTATGTCAAACTGTGTATGAGCAAGAGAATTGATGAAGTCATACGACATGGCTCAAGGTTCCCCATAATAGCAAGGCTCAAAGTGGTTAGGTACAACAGGAGACATAAGGAAAGCATATGGAACAGTGAACCAACAAAGAATGAAAAATCACCAAAGAAGTTAGTATGGAAGACGAATGACGGTTATCATAACAATCAACATCGAGCATATAACCCAAGAGAAATAGTGTCAAAGATTAATTATTTTTCAAAGAGGATATGGAGGCTAGTAGCAGCAAGGGGAAGAAGCTTCAAATAATTTAGCCGAGAGTAGCAAGGAGCATGGAGATGGCAAGAGAAAGTGGAGATGTGGTCACCCCAAACAATATTACATGGGAGAGTTTGAACGGTATAGAATTCCATTCATGGTGGCTCTCAACACTAGATAACCACATTATGAAGAGACCGTTGGAAAAAATAATAGGTGGATAAGGTAGCACAAATGGCATTCTTTAATGCACATGAGTTTGAGCATTATCTGAGGCATATGCTCATACATTATGATCAACATAGTCAAAGGTTAGTCATAAATTGTAGAGGCTACTAGGTTAGATATCGTATGGGTTGCCCGAGTTTACATGGGTGTTTGGGATTCCTTGCAGGGGCTTTAAGTGCAAAGCCCTCAGAGAAAAAAATAGACAAGGAGAACTTGGTGGTGAGGATGTGTAGATCAAACCTTGTGCAACAAGAACGTGATAACATATGGAGCGTAGGCAACAAGGGTTTGTAGAAGAGCTTCCTCGACAATACCAAATGGAAGTGTTTACTTGGCCTCATCAAGCGTAGGCTCACAAGAGCAAGTTGAGTGTTTGACATAGCAGATGATCGATCTCATGATAGGGCTATATACAGGGAAAGTGTACAACTTGGCCACAAGGTTGTTAGAATGTATCTAAGATTTCATGTGCCTTAGAAATAAGGTGTTCTACATGACCCAACATGCCATAGGACTATTGTTGGATGCTATCTTCACCTAGGTGCCACCCAACAACTGGGGTAGGTTGTAGCTGGTCAGGAAGATAGAGGATGGTTGGCTGAACATATTTTACTAGGAAAACCTTGGCATACAAAGTGTTGGCGAAGAGGTGTCATTGTCATTACCACCACCTAAGAGAAGGAAAATGGATACCTCACTCCCCAAGCCTAGCGATGACGATTAGAGTGGAGACGGTGACACATTGAGTGTGGAGGAGGCTATAGACTTGTCTTTAGATGAGGATAATGGTATGAGCACAAAGGAGATCTCCTTGGTAGGGGACATGGATTCTGAGGAGGTAGAGGATGCAATAATGGTAGAGCTACACAAGGAGCCACATATAACAATACCTATACCTACATCGTAGGTAGCACATGTACCAATTGCACCAACACATGTAGAAGTGGCAGTAGATGAAGGGATAGAGGAGGAAGAGGTGTTGGATTCCTAGTTGGGGGAGATGGGTGCACCAGTAGGCACCCCTCCACCATTGCCAAGGTCCACTCAAGAGCCACCACATGAGCCCATGGAGAGAGAAGCCGCCCATCAAGAGCAACCATCCCAGTAGTTGAGTATGTCACAACAAAGTACTTAGCCAAGTACATAGGAGAGCACACAACAACCACAGTCGATTACTCAGCCAAGCACACAACCTCAACTGAACACACAACTATCAAGTACACAACCAAGTGGGTAGCCAGAGGGCACTCTTCCACAACCATAGTTTGGTTGGATTATACTCCTAAGCCTTCCAACTACACAGTTGGGCCACCCACTGCACGACTAATACATTACCATGTAGGAGTGGCACTAGTAACATAGCCACCCTCATGACTACCCTCATGAGCAACTCCACGACTAGGCCATACAACACCTTCACCATCACGACTAGTCTAGAAATGGAGACGAACACACCTAGGGGAGGTAGCGTAGAGTGAGGATGAGTCAGAGGGACCCCTCCAGACCCTCACGACCCCCTCGACATGGTGCATAGGTACTTGATTGAGTTGCAAGGAATGGTGAGGTACACACAAGAAGTGGGAGAGATCGACCAACAACTAGTCACACGACTGGATCCTCTGGTGGCACAAGAGAACAAGAGGATCCTAGCATTTATGCAACAAGGATGTGAGGTAGAGATCTTTTGGTGCTTCACATCAAAGGGATGGTTGGGAGTGGAGACAAGAGAAATGTTGGTTGTGTGGCAACCAAACTGACATGTGGCACTCGAGAGACATGGAGAGTTCTCACAGTGGTCCACAACATGGAGGGATGTTACAAAGACATTTTCCTTAGGTGGCATCACCAAACACTCGCCATAGAGGAGGCCACAGAGACCAGAGATAGATCCTTAGCCCAAGCAACTAGCAATAGGGAAAATTTGGTGGATTAGATCCATAAATCATAGGAGCAATTAGCTCAGGTAACAACTACCGAGTAGATGAGAGTTGTTGCTCTCGAGGAGAAGTTGGCTAAGAGGGAGCAAGTGTTGGCTAAGAGAGATGGCTAGTTGGGGGAGAAGGATAGATTATTGGTAGAGAAGGATACGTAGATGGTTGATGTGAAACAAATCTTAGCTGAGAATGATGATAACCTATAGTAGAAGGGCAAGGAGTTGGATGGAAATAGTTAGGAGCTCAAGAAGGTGAAGAACAAACTAGGCTAGGTGGTCCAAATGGTGAAGCTTGCACCTGAGAGGCAGCTGGCAATGAAAGAGAAGCTTCAACTCCTCTAGCAACAACAATCAGCCACGACGACCCCTACATCATCTATACACCCAAGGGCGCTTTCTCACCTCTTCTTAATTTGCCTTTTTATTCACTATTTTTTTCTGTCGTTTAGAAGATGACTACTTTTGTGGGGGGATGATGTAGTCAGTCGAGAGTGTAATTTATTGGGAAAATTTTGTAGGTAAATAAAACTATAGTTAGCAAAAAATATTTCATATAATTTTTGTTATATGTTGTTTCAGGCAGTTAAGTCCTCGACTAATGGGATTAGTTGTAGTGAAGATTCGCGAAGGTTGGTTTCTCAACCACCGCCAACGGCTATATGTACTTGGGTCATTATAGTCGGGACATGTTATGATAGTGACTTTGACATTGTGATACAATATGTTCCATTATGATGTTATGTTCTAGTACGAATGATTGTACTTGGTTACATTGCATTAATAAATGAAGTGCCATTATTCTATGCAATATGCATTCATGAATGTTTTGTATATGTTTTGTGTTCTGTGAGTTAGATTTCCATTTACCCTCATAGCGCATTGAATCTATCCCAATGAGTAAACATGACAAGACATGAATGAGTTTAGTTTTTATGTGTTGAACATCACACTTTTGTTGTGGTTAAGCCAATGAAAAATGGAATGCAAAGGTTTACATTTGGTGAAAGTATGACCAAAAAAAGAAGAATACAAGTGTACTTTTCATGCAAGGTATGTCTATTTATTTAAAGTGATTTGAGCAAATTGCTTGTTTGCATTAATGTTTGAAATTCAATTGTAATTTCTCTTAAAATTTTGTAAAGACATTATTTTGATCTATATGATGCTCCTCCATGGTCCTCGAATAGATCAAAATATCATCTAAAAAAACTAGGACAAATCGATCAAGATAGGTGCGAAACACACCATTCATCAAACTCATGAACATAGACATTGCATTCGTTGACTCGAATGGCACAACTGTGAACTCATATTGTCCATAACGAGTACAAAATGTGATCTTATGGACATCTTCCTTGAAGATGTGCAACTGATGATAGCCTGACTTAAGATCAATCTTCAAAAATACCCTAGCACCCTTGATCTGATCAAATAGATCATCGATCCTCGGTAAAGGATACCTATTTCTCACTCTCATCTTATTCAACTATCGGTAATAAATGCACAATCGAAGGGACCCATCCCTCCTTTTCACAAAAATAACTGGTGCTCCCTAAGGAGAGACACTAGGACGAATAAATCCCTACGCTAACAACTCAAGTTGTAACTGGAGCTCCTTAAGCTCCTGAGTGGTCATCTGGTATGGAGCTCATGAAATGGGCTGTCCTCTTTGATCTCTTTGATCTTTGCCTTTGCCTTTTCCCTTAGAAGACTGATCTTGCTTCCTCTTGTTCCTTTCCTCAATCTTGATAGCCAACTGATAACATTGATGCACTATTTTAGGACTCAAAAGAGCCATCTCTTCTTGGATGTTCCATTTCAAGCCATTAAGGTACCTAGCCACCTTAAGACTCTCATCCTCTGTCACATTAGATCTCATGCAAAGCTTTTGAAACTCTTTAGTATAAGTGTTTACATCTTGGTCTTTCTGCCTTAGACTTTGCCTCTTCTTGTGCAATTGAATCTCATAGTCATCTGGCATGTAGGCTTCCTTTACCTTAGCAACCATTCCTTTCCAAGTTGATATGGGTTGTTTGCCTTCTTTTTCCCTTTCTGTCTGAATAAACTTCCACCATGTCAAGGCTGATCCTCTCAATATTGACTTAGCAACCTTCACCTTCTGAGCTTCAGTGACTCCATCACACTCAAAATGATTCTCCATGCCTTCTATCCAATCCATGACCAGGTCTGGTTCCATCTTTCCACTAAATAGTGGTATGCCTTCAAGTGCTTTTCCACTCAAGGCTTTCAATGCCTTCAAGAAAGGCTCCTCCTCCAAAACAGGGTTAGTTTCAGGGACCTTATCTTCCTCTGCAACCTCTTCTTCCTTTGGTACCTTTCCTTCCAACTTCACATTGTTCAATGCTTTCTCAAGTTGCTCTATTATTTCTTTTAACAACTTGTTGTCCTCCTCTTGTTCTTCAACCATCTTGGCTAATTGTGCATTTTTCACCATGATGGGAGATTCACTTGACTCAACTTCTGACATATAAGATGCTTCCCAAATATTTTGCTTGCTCTGATACCAATTTGATAGGGAGGGGGTTGGAGGAATCAATCACTGATTCCTGCTCTGGGTCTCACTTGGAAGACCTCCTTGGTGTTATGCTACTCCACCTTAACCTATAGGAACTCCTTCTTGACTAGGTTCCCCTGGTTCTCTTGGCCAACCTCTCTACCTTGTCAGTTTTCAACAATCAAGCTATCCTTGATGCAATTCCTCCATTCTTCATTTAACCCTTAATCCTTCCTAAAGGTTAATCTTTCCACAACACTCCATTTGTTCTTGAAGGGGTGGAGAAGGTGATGCAAAGCTTCAAAACAACCTATCTAGGGTCCTTAAGCAACCACAAGTTTCTAACTCTCCATCGCTTTCACACATTTCCTTTCCTATGGTTTGGAAAGAGCTACAAGCCCTAAGCCCCAATTAGGCCTGCCAACAGAGTCAAACTGCTATTTTCTTCTAAACCCACCAAAGACCTAGGTTCTTTGCTTAGGGACTGTGTTTCTCATGCCCTCACCTCTAAGATTTTTAGGGTTTCAAGCCTGCTCAGGCCGTACGCTGTCCAGACACCAAAATGGTCAAGAAGCTAGGGTTTCCAAACTTCCTCAATGCTATTTCAGACTGTCAAAGAATTCTCACTCCAGGTGAACTGTTAGAACATCCTCCTGACTTCCAAGCATAGCTAAGACCCTCAAGAAAATTCACAAAAAATAATTTCTCAAAGATCTCTTCTCTCCTGCAAGTTATGGATCTTTTTCTCCAAGTCTGCCCCAGCCGGACTTGCTCTGGCTCGCCTAGGGCATCAATTTGCTAGCATCCATTGAACTAAAAAAAAACCTAAAAATTAACATATTTAAAAGCATGGTGACTAGGCACTATTTCCAAAGGGCTGTACTGTTTGTACGGAGGAAAAGTGCTCTAGCACCACATTTTCAAAATACAGTTTGTTCATACCAGAACTTGAGCAGAAAAGAACTATTTACAACAAAAGCTTATAAATAGAACAAAGAAACTTCTTAACCTTAAAAAATACTTGAATACAACCAAAAATACATTATAAAAATCAAAACTATAACAATCTAATCCATTTAAACACTGTTAAAGAACAAAAACTAGAAAAATGATGGCAAGAACGCTATTTTTCTTCAACTTCTAAAAACACAATCAGTACAATGAACTTCCAACCTTTCAAAAAGTTGAGGCAACCTTTAAATATGCTTCTCAAATAGTTGAGCTTCTTGGGTCGAGCCTTTAGATGACCTAAAGATACAAATTATAAAACCCACTGTGTTTTCAAAACTTTAGCAATTTTTACAACTTAGCCAAAATGAAGATCTAAAACTACTTAACTCTTGTCCACCCTTTTCCAACAAATCAAAAACATCCCTAAGATCACCACTAAATGGTATACATGACCTTAAGAAAAACAAAATCAAAACTAACCCTCTAGGTTTCTTCTTTACCTAGGAAACTGCATGTTGCTCCTTAGGTGCTCTTGCACCATTCTCCCCCTCTCAGCACAAAAAACTAAGGAATTTTAGGAGAGATGAGAGACATATCAATTCCTTGCTTATTAAAGTCTAATTCTTCTACCCAAGTAGCTTCTGATTCATGCTTATCCTTCCATTGGACAAGATGCTCCAAGTACACCTTGTGCCTTGTAGTCTTCTTCACTCTTGACTCCAAGATCTTCTCTGCTTGTGGCTTGTATGGAGTTGGTATGGATAGGTTGCTGATGTCCTTGAAGACCTCCTTACTATCCTAGTCCAAATCCTTGACTGTCCCTTTGTACTTGATCAAGTCAGCAACATTGAACACCGGTGAGATTCCTAGATCAGTAGGTAATGCATTCTTGCCATACTTGGCCAATATCTTGTAGGGTCCTACTCTTTTCATTTGTAGCTTGGTTGACATTCCTGCAACCTTGATTTGTTAAGGTGGACCATAACATAGTCCCCTACTTGAAACTGCACTTCTTTCCTTGACATATCTACCTTCTCTTTCAGTTTTTGGGTAGCCTCAGTGATTGTCTTCTTGACCTGCTCCTGGATCTCCTTCATGGTCTGACTGAAGTCTTATGCATGTCCACTCCTATTCTCCATAGATCCAAGGTCTCTGAGTTCACAAATGCCTCTTGGGTGCATTCCATACACAACCTCAAAAGGACTTTTCCCTGTGGTTCTGTTTACACTGTCATTATAGGCATATTCAGCTTGTGATATAACCATATCCCATGTTTGTCCATACTCCTTGGTTAGACACCTTAAAAGATTACCCAACACTCTGCTAACCACCTCTGTTTGACCATCGGTCTGAGGATGGTAAGCTGATCCAAATGGAAGATTTGTACCTAATCTTCTCCATAGAGTCTTCCAAAAGTGACTCATGAACTTCACATCCCTGTCTGAAACAATGCTCAAAGGTAGCCCTATGGATCTTAACAACTTCCTAGAAGAAAAGATGAGCTATGTAGCTGGCATCATGAGTAGTTTTGCAAGGAATAAAGTGACTCATCTTGCTAAATCTGTCCACTACTACATAAACACTATCAAAACCAGTCTTGGTCTTAGGAAGACCTACCACAAAATCCATGCTCACACACTCCCATGGTCTGTTAGGAATGGGCAGGGGTTGATATAAACCAGCATTGCTAGCTCCTCCCTTAGCTTTCATGCATACAACACACTGTTCCACATATTTTCTAACATCTCTTGCCAGCTTAGGCCAATAATAAAACCTTTGTACTAGTTCTAAAGTCTTATTGATACCAAAATGCCCACTAAGACTGCCATTATGCTTTTCTTGAATCAGATTTTCCCTCATTGACCCTCTTGGAACACATAACTGATTTCCCTTAAACAACAACCCACTTTTCAATGTATACTCAAAATACTGGCTATGAAAATGATTCTCAAAATCAGAACATACCTTGTAAGCCTCTGAGAAGTCTTCATCTTCACCATAGAGGTCTTTGAAACTCTCTAATCCAATGCTCTTGAGTTGTATCTCTTGGACTATCAACAACCTTCTGCTTAATGCATCTGCCACCTTGTTCATTTGCCCTTTCTTGTGCTTGATAGTGAATGTGAAGGCTTGGATGTATTCCATCCATTTCAAATTCCTATTACTTAACTTCTCTTGGGTGTTGATATAACTAAGTGCTTGGTTATCAGTAAAGACCACAAACTCTTTGGGCAACCGATAATGCCTCCACTTCCTAAGGGACTGCACTAAAGCATATAATTCTAGATCATAGGTAGAGTACTTTTTCTTGGCTTCATTGAGCTTTTCACTAAAGAAGGCTATAGGCCTACCCTCTTGACTTAGCACTCCACCTACTGCCACTCCACTTGCATCACACTCAACTGTGAACAACTTGTCAAAACTAGGCAATAATAGAATAGGTTGAGTTGCCACTTCTTGTTTTAGTTTTTCAAACCCTTTAGCAGCCTCTTGAGTCCACTTAAAATTTGTTTTCAGACCACCTTTGATAGTATCTAGCACTGGTGCACATATACCACTAAATTTCCTTATAAATTTTCTATAAAATTGGGCTAATCCATGAAAACTCCTTACCTCTGTTGCTGTGGTTGGTGTAGGCCAGTTTATGATGGCTTCCACCTTGCTTGGGTCCATCTTTAATGAGCCTTTGGACACTACAAAACCTAGATACACAAGCTCTTGCTTGAAGAACTCACACTTCTCAAGATTGATTGCCAACTTCTCCTCTTGCAACCTTTTAAGAACCATCTCCACATGCTTGAGGTGTTCTTCTGCTGTCTTACTAAAAATCAGTATGTCATCAAGATATACTACCACAAATATCCCTGTGAAATCCTTAAGTACTTCATTCATGAGTCTCATGAACATGCTAGGGGCATTTGAGAGGCCAAATGGCATCACTTTCCACTCATATAACCCATCATTTGTCTTAAAAGTTGTCTTCCACTCATCACCATCCTTAATTCTGATCTGATGGTATCCACTCTTGAGATCCAATTTTGTGAAGAACTGAGCACCTCCAAGACAATCCATCAAGTCTTCAATTCTAGGAATAGGAAACCTATACCTAATGGTGATCCTATTTATTGCCCTAGAATCAGTACAAAGTCTCCACTTACCTCCTTTCTTTGTTGCTAAAACCACTGGCACTGCACATGGGCTAATGCTCTTTTGAATCAAGCCTTGATCCAATAATTCTTGCACTTGCCTAGCTACCTCTAGGTTCTGCTCAGGTGTAAGTTTGTATGTTGCTTTGTTAGGCAATGAGGCTCCAGGTATGAAGTCAATTTGATGACTTATTACTCTCTTTGGTGGTAAAGTTGCAGGTGTACCATCACTAACTATGCTCTTGTACTTATCAAGCAACCTTTGGACTGCTTCTGGTAAGACTGTCTTTTCAGCCTTTTCTTCCTCTTTGGACTGCATCATGATCACATATCCTTCATTCCCTTGGTGTAGGTCCTTAAGGAACTCCTTACCACTGCTCAACATGATGTTTGGTGCCTTTGACTATCCATCATCCTCTTCTAACAGTGACTGCAACTTGAAGGTTCTTCCATCCTTCTTGAATGAGATGGTGTTCTCTTTCCCATCATAAATGGCACTTCGTCATATTTCCATGGTTTTCCTAGTAGTAAATGGCATGCATCCATGGGTAATACATCACAAATTAGCTTGTCCTTGTACCCTCCAATGGAAAACTCCACCGTTACCTACTCATTAACCAAAACACTATGCCCTTTATTCAGCCATGTGACTTTGTAAGGGTTATTATGAGGTACCTTCTCCAATTTTAGTTTTGTTACTGTCTCCTCTGAGATTATATTATCTATTGAACCTGAATCTACTATGACCTTGCACACTTTTCCAAGTATCTTGCACCTTACTCTAAAAAGAGCTCTTCTATGTTTTGGTTCCTCCTTGACTGGCTGCCTAATCAGAACTCTGTTAAACATCAGATTCTCTCCAATTTTAGATTCTATATGACTGATCTCAGTTTTTTAGGACTCATGGTGTCCTCTTGTGCATAAGCCACTCTCTTTTCATTGCTAGATGAGGAAGCTTTCTTCGGGCATCTATAAGCAGGGTGACCTAGTTGGCTACAATGGTAACACTTCATGTTTGCAAAATAAGAATTACTCCTTCCTGCTCCTCTTCCTCTGTTTGAACCTCCTTGAGGTCCTCTTCCTCTATTAAATCCTCCTCTTGAAGATGTTTCACCTCCATGCTCAGTGAGTTTTGATTCTCCTTGATTTCTTTGGTCACTGCCTCTACCTTGGTAGCCACCACGCTGTCCTCTTTGATCTTCTGCCTTTGCCTCTGCCCTTAGAAGACTGATCTTGCTTCCTCTTGTTCCTTTCCTCAATCTTGATAGCCAACTGATAACATTGATGCACTATTTTAGGACTCAAAAGAGCCATCTCTTCTTGGATGTTCCATTTCAAGCCATTAAGGTACCTAGCCACCTTAAGACTCTCATCCTCTGTCACATTAGATCTCATGCAAAGCTTTTGAAACTCTTTAGTATAAGTGTTTACATCTTGGTCTTTCTGCCTTAGAATTTGCCTCTTCTTGTGCAATTGAATCTCATAGTCATCTGGCATGTAGGCTTCCTTTACCTTAGCAACCATTCCTTTCCAAGTTGATATGGGTTGTTTGCCTTCTTTTTCCCTTTCTGTCTAAATAAACTTCCACCATGTCAAGGTTGATCCTCTCAATCTTGACTTAGCAACCTTCACCTTCTGAGCTTCAGTGACTCCATCACACTCAAAATGATTCTCCATGCCTTCTATCCAATCCATGACCAGGTCTGGTTCCATATTTCCACTAAATAGTGGTATGCCTTCAAGTGCTTTTCCACTCAAGGCTTTCAATGCCTTCAAGAAAGGCTCCTCCTCCAAAATAGGGTCAGGTTCAGGGACCTTATCTTCCTCTGCAACCTCTTCTTCCTTTGGTACCTTTCCTTCCAACTTCACATTGTTCAATGCTTTCTCAAGTTGCTCTATTATTTCTTTTAACAACTTGTTGTCCTCCTCTTGTTCTTCAACCATCTTGGCTAATTGTGCATTTGTCACCATGATGGGAGATTCACTTGACTCAACTTCTGACATATAAGATGCTTCCCAAATCTTTTGCTCGCTCTGATACCAATTTGATAGGGAGGGGGGTTGGAGGAATCAATCACTCATTCCTGCTCTAGGTCTCACTTGGAAGACCTCCTCGGTGTTATGCTGCTCCACCTTAACCTATAGGAACTCCTTCTTGACTAGGTTCCCCTGGTTCTCCTGGTCAACCTCTCTACCTTGTCAGTTTTCAACAATCAAGCTATCCTTGATGCAATTCCTCCATTCTTCATTTAACCCTTAATCCTTCCTAAAGGTTAATCTTTCCACAACACTCCACTTGTTCTTGCAGGGGTGGAGAAGGTGATGCAAAGCTTCAAAATAGCCTATCTAGGGTCCTTAAGAAACCACAAGTTTCTAACTCTCCATTGCTTTCACACATTTCCTTTCCTATGGTTTGGAAAGAGCTACAAGCCCTAAGCCCCAATTAGGCCTGCCAACAGAGTCAAACTGATATTTTCTTCTAAACCCACCAAAGACCTAGGTTCTTTGCTTAGGGGTTGTGTTTCTCATTCCCTCACCTCCAAGATTTTTAGGGTTTCAAGCCTGCTCAGGCCGTACGCTGTCCAGACACCAAAATGGTTAAGAAGCTAGGGTTTCCAAACTTCCTCAATGCTATTTCAGATTGTCAGAGAATTCTCACTCTAGGTGAACTATTAGAATATCCTCCTGACCTCCAAGCATAGCTAAGACCCTCAAGAAAATTCACAAAAAATAATTTCTCAAAGATCTCTTCTCCCCTGCAAGTTATGGATCTTTTTCTCCAAGTCTGCCCCAGCCGGACCTGCTCTGGCTCGCCTAGGGCATCAATTTGCTAGCATCCATTGAACTCAAACAAAACCTAAAAATTAACATATTTACAAGCATGGTGACTGGGCACTATTTCCAAAGGGTCGTACTGTTTGTACGGAGGAAAAGTGCTCTAGCACCACATTTTCAAAATACAGTCTATTCAGACCAGAACTTGAGCAGAAAAGAACTATTTACAACAAAAGCTTATAAATGAAACAAAGAAACTTCTTAACCTTACACAATGCTTGAATACAACCAAAACTACATTATACAAATCAAAACTATAACAATCTAATCCATTTAAACACTGTTAAAGAACAAAAACCAGAAAAATGATGGCAAGAACGTTGTTTTTCTTCAACTTCTAAAAACACAATCGGTACAATGAACTTCCAACCTTTCAAAAAGTTGAGGCAACATTTAAATATGCTTCTCAAATAGTTGAGCTTCTTGGGTCGAGCCTTTAGATGACCTAAAGATACAAATTATAAAACCCACTATGTTTTCAAAACTTTAGCAATTTTTACAACTTAGCCAAAATGAAGATCTAAAACTACTTAACCCTTGTCCACCCTTTTCCAACAAATCAAAAACATCCCTAATATCACCACTAAATGGTCTACATGACCTTAAGAAAAACAAAATCAAAACTAACCCTCTAGGTTTCTTCTTTACCTAGGAAACTGCCTGTTGCTCCTTAGGTGCTCCTACACCAGGCATCCTTGGAATCTCGCTAGGAAAAACATCAACATACTATCAAAGGATGGGATTCCTATCAAGTGACACCTCTCAGCTCTCTCCTAACTCCAAATCATTAACTATCACTGCAAACAGCTGACAGCCCTGATGCATACACCTCCTCAACTGCATAGCTAATATCATCCTCAAGGAAATAGGCCTCTGAACTCCAACTACCTCAACCTCACTACCAGAATCATCTACACATTGCACTGACTTACACCAACAATCTATGACTGTAGTATATTTTTTTATGGTTTATAGCCATCAAGAACTGTGTGGAACATGTTTTACATTCACTGGTAGTGATTATAATACAAATAGTGTTAGTTGTAGTTGTCAACTTCCATGGAATATTTTAAAATTAAGGCATCCTTTTTCTATCATACTAGCAGCTACCATTTCATCATGTAAAAGCTTAAGTTACATCATGTTTAAATCAATTAGTAAATGGATGCTTCAACATATTAGCTTTTATTTGTTCATACTGTTTAACACGTTTCCCACCAAAATTTATTGTAAATGAGAATTATCTCTACTAAATAATACATTCTTAGAGTATTTGTAATATTGCTATGAATTGAAAAATAGGGTATTTATCGAAATCAATTGTTGAGTAGAACAATGTATGTTTTTCCCTTGTTTGATAACCTGTCAATCGCCACCATGTTCAAATACCAAATGCAGTGAAGACTTCACAAAAAGACAATATAATTAAAAAATAAATAAAAAATTACTCTTATATTTCAAAATGAAACTGGAAGCTTCCTAGCAATAACCTGAATAAATATCTTAGGCAAATTCCCTTTTGGAAAATCCTTCTCTAGTATACTCATATAGAAACCTTGTCGATTATTAAAGGGGATCTTCAAGTTTGGAAAATTCATATCTTCACGGTATTTTTTTTGCAAGAGCATGTATGGCTGGCATTCCATTCCATAATGAAATTTGTCTTCTAGAATTAAAATCTAGGAATATGGGTAAGGTGACTTGCTGATGAAGAAAGGCTACATGAGAATGCACCTTCACTTGTATCACAAAAATATTTTCTTGCTACATCAAAAAATCCATCTAATCTAGACTTGACAACCAAACATTGTTGTGTGCGCATGCAAAAAGGTGCCCTTGCATTACAGACGTCTGCATCAATGACCTCTTCTATCCTATCAATGAATTACCACCAAGAACATAGAAGTGAATTAGATGGCAAGGAAAGCTTTATCGATTTGATATTTTTCAATAATAAGCTCCATATCTTGACATACAAGATAATAATCAATATTTTTAATGAATATACAAACATTTTAATGTTACATTTAAGTCCCAATTTAAGTGCTTTAACTTTACACAACCCAAAAGGAAGCATGAAGGTAAAGCATAATCATGCTCCCATTACTAATTTTTAATGATTAATGACACAATGGTTTCCTATAGTATGAATTGAATAATTTTTTTAGCAGATATTTTAGTTGCACTAGTGTAAATTTGGAAATAAGAATCCAGTTGAAGAGTTTCTAATCAGGTGCAAGGCAGAGTTTAGTTCAAAAAAGCAATTCACTTTCTTTATTTTATTACCAATAATGCATTCAAGCATCTCTTAAAGAAGTGAAAATTGAAAAAAAGAATAGGGAGATCAATCTCTCTGATGGCCAATAAATACTAAAATTTAATTTCTTAATGACTAGATTTTAACTTTGAAATTGTATTGCCATTCCTTTGACCAAAGCATTTGAGTGTTTGGATTTCAATGTTTTACAATTTGGTGCAAAGATAAGTGAGTACAAAACAAAAACTTATGCTTTTGGATTGGCTACTATAGTTGAGCGACATCAATATTGAAGGCGGTTGATTCCCAAAAGCTGCATACATTTCTACTTTTGGTATTCTATTTTGAATCAATGCATTAATAAAGGATATTCTGGAAAAATTGCATCGCTAATGGAAGAAATGTCATAGAAGGTGTGTAGCAAACATATTTTGTGAGTATACAATATATATGCTCATTATTATGTTTTAATTTTGGTAACTATTAGCATTTTAATTTGTATCTTGAGGTACAACACAAAAAGAATGACATTTAAGGTAAAAACTTTATTCAAATTCATAGGGGAAGATCCCTTTTACAAAAAGTCAACAAAATGATATATTTCCTTAATAAATGAAAAATAAGACCTAAAAAAGGCATGGATTTTTGTGAGCATGTAGTAATACAAACTAAAAGAAACCTATCTTTTTGTTTTCAAGTTAGGTGACAACAATTCAATACTTCTACACAAGACAAGAGACTTTATTATTTTCACAGAAAACTTAAATGACAATAAACTCACATTTTTCAGCTAAATACAAAAACCGAAAAGCATGAATTTAAAACAAGTGTAAAATTAATTTGAACAAAAGACACAATTTAGTAAATGAAAAAGTCAAGGAATTGCATACAAAGCCACAAGCACCTACTTTATGGAAGCCTGTTGTATAGGAGTGAATTTGCACCCATGTGTAAATTCCCCCTTTTTTCCCTCTCCATTTTAGAAAACCAAGTTCGAAGGCTTAATTCCACATAAGCTCGCTGCTTGCATCCCACTTGGTGCCTATTTTGAGTGTCGATGGAGGCATTTCTATCGGGGATGCCTGCACGGTGCAAAGACGTCTGCGTGGCACGCTTACGTCCCTGGAAGATTCGTATGGTTGAACCTACAAAGGTGTTACACTTCTCATTGGGAGTCAAGTTATAATGCCCCCTTCGGCCGACCAACCCAAACATGGACGTTTTTCTCCACTCCTTCAAATTCATCTCTTGAACAAGTTTTTCATCTTCTACACAATCCTCTAAGCATTCAAGGAATCCATTACACACTTCAGACATCCATTCTCATGCTCTCTCAAGCTTTCAAGCAGCATTATAGTACCTCATTGTAGTAAACACAATACTCCATCTTTGGTAGAACAAGTTGGGAATGAAACACCATTGTAACAGAGGCTCGAGTACTCTCATTTTCTCCCCCAAGTAGCCTTGAGTGCTCTTGGTGGAGGTGGTAAGCTTCCCTTTCTTTCCTTCTATCACTTGGTTGAGTTAGCACTTTATTGTTTTGTAGTGCTTTTGTGCTTTTCACTACATTATTATCTTTATCTCATTTCTTTGGCTGTCTGTGAAGGTGGAAACACCTAAACGGGGGTCTAACTGAGGCAAGCCCCTATATAGCCACCCAACATTTTCCTCTCTTTTTGTGTGCAGGTGGACGTGCTTTTAAGGAGCTAGCTGGTGAATGCGTTCTTTCGTGAGATTCTTCTCACCACCCTTACTCTTGCATTTTTACTTTACCATATAAGAGAATACTTCATTTACTTAATCTCGTTATTTTAGCCCTTTAGCAATAGTTAGTTGGGATGTTAGCTCATTTTGATAGGTTTGACCTTGTCTCTGTTGTTGTTTGGTTGTACGGATTCTAGTGCACTTTAGAGACACCAGTGTGTCGCGATGTTGTCCAAGGTCCACGCTTACGTCCTTAGGCAAAGAGCTCCCTGAGGTGCAATGTTGAACCTAAAAACCGGCTCGCCTAGCCCCACTTCAAAATTTGGGATCGTAGAGTGGTTGCAGGACTCTATAGTCTTCATCACTCTCATCCTCATACCCTAAACATCCCATTTAGATAAGGTAAGTTAGGGAAGCTTTCTGCATCCTGGCCCTTTGTGACCTGGGGCCTTGCACGTGGAGGTCGCCCTACCTTACATTTTGGTGAACCCGAAGTGAACCATTTTGGTTCCATTTTTGCAATACTAACAGTTCCTTTCCTCATACTCTAGGAGTGTTGTAGGTGTGAGTGTTGTAAGCTTGTTTCCTTACAACCCAACCTGCGACCCCTAGTTGTTGTAGTTGGAAGGTTCCAAAGGTATTGCACGACGAAACCTTAGTTGGGTCACTGTCTTATCCTTTTACCTTTAGGGACTCTATGGAAGTATTTTCTAGTGTGCGTTATGGACTCCTTCATGCATCAACCTATCCCCTCTGTGCAGCTTGTGGACAGTGGTACTGGCATAACCTTTACTTCATACGACCTGTCGATGGGTTTCAACAAAGAACCATCTCCTCTTTATATTCTCGCGCGGATCAATGGGAATATCATATCAGGTGTTCTTGTTGATCTAACATCACAAGTAAAAATAATCACTGAGGAGATAATGTTGATCAACTTTTTACATATAGATAGGTATGATGCACCCATGAGTATTATCTGCACACATGACGGGCTTTTCATGCCCCCTTTAGGTAGTATTGTCCTATCGGTCCTGGTGGGACCTAAATCTGTGAACTTCTTGTTTGACATCATCCCTGGGTCTAAGCTCTTTAGGGTGAAATTGGGTATCCCTTTGTTGGTAGTGATGAATGCAATACCCTTTGTTATGCATAAATGTCTAAAATTTATCCACAGAGGTTTCGTACACGTAATCTATGACATCGATTATAGACCACTGGTTGCACGTGGCAACAACTCCTTGGACTACTCTTGGCCTGCGTCTATTGGTCCTCTCCTGCCTAGGACAAACCTTATGCACCAAATTTATCAGAACTATAAGAAAGGGCATCTAAGGCAAAAGTTAGATACCCTCCTTCGCCTTATGATATTTCACATAGGGCTTGCTTAAAGGTTGACAACGATGCTGCTAAGGCTCGAAAGAAGGAAGAAGAGAATCGGTCCCATGATCCTCCTTCCTCTTCCAATGGCCAGTCTGACACTTCTTCTCACTTTGCTATGGTACCATCAGATTCTGCTCCTCGTCTACAGGAGAATCCTATGGTGCCCGCTTGGTGAAATTTGAAGCATCCCACATTCGAGCTTCCTATTCTACTGACCGAGCCTAGAACCATTCGGTATGATAGGAAGAAGGTCTCCCAAGGACAGTCCTCTTTGTCTCAACCTCTATGGCCTCCTACTGGAGGCTCGCTGTCGAGGCCCTTGAACCAACTCCTCTTGTTGTCTTGTAGCCCGTTTCTCCTACTCCCATTCAGGAATTCATTCCTTCGTCAGAAATAGCTGTAGTGGACATTCCTATGGTTGAGCAAGAGCCCTTTGCTCCTTCGCAACCTCCGACCTCCAACTCCAAGAGTCAAAGAAACTGCCTTGCCCGCTAGTGCAAGCGTCAATGAAAGGCCCTCTTAGCTGAGCAAGTTGCCTCACAAAGGAAGGAGGAAGAGATGACCACCCTTGCTTTAGGGCCTCCTACAATTTTTTCCTCTTCCCTCCCTTATGATTCACTCCAGTCTGGTCCTGTGCTATTTCCAACTTCTGATGCAAGTGCAAACAACCTAACCCCAAGAGGGTACAATTTTTCATCACTCCTTCAGTGGAACCACCTTTGTTGATGTCCATTCTAGAATATTCAACCTTTTCCAAAGCCTATGGATATGGTTAATACCTCAGTTGTATCTGTTGCGATACTTTCCTCCTCTTCCTTCGCACCTCTAGCTTCGTCTGTGGGGAGTTCATCTCCTCGGATGAAGAGAGAGGTGGAGAGTGGTCCTATCAACGAAGGGCGTAAGAGGAGCCCACTTTCTTCACAAGGTGGTCCTGTGCTGAATTGTTTTGTTTTAGTGACGGAACCAGTCTCGACTTCCCCTGAGTTCATCATTGCTCCCAAGTCATTCAGCGAGCCCAACGGTGAATCTTAGGCTTAGCCTACTTCGTCCACTGAAGTTAGACATGACGCTCCTATTGGGTGTATGTTTAACTCCGTGGATGAAGTTTTGGCCTTGTCAGTGATCTTCGTAAAATCCCTGACCTTTACTCCACAAGAGGTCGGTGGAGAGGACCTCGAGGTGCCCTCTTCCTTAGCCCTTTTTGCAGGAGGGTTGGACGCCCCTCCTCTTAACATCCCTCGATTGCAGGCTCATCCTCCTTCCCCCTACGATGATCTAGAGTGGGAAGTAGATGACCTCTTGGATGATCAATGTTAGGAGGAGGCCTCTTCTTGATCTTGTGTGTGTGTGTGTTTTGTGATGTGTTCCCCTGTGATCATGCTATGTGTTCCTAGATGACCCTTGTCACCCCTTATTGCAGGCTCATCCTCCTTCCCCCTACGATGATCTAGAGTGGGAAGTAGATGACCTCTTGGATGATCAATGTTAGGAGGAGGCCTCTTCTTGATCTTGTGTGTGTGTGTGTTTTGTGATGTGTTCCCCTGTGATCATGCTATGTGTTCCTAGATGACCCTTGTCACCCCTTATGGTGCTTGGATACAGGCGTGATTTTTGTGTCGTAAACCTTCTTCTATTTGTAACATCATTCTTCCATGTTTGTGCTTGATTTTTGATAAATTGGGGACAATGCAAAGCATTGGGGGAATTTAGGCTTCCCTTCCATGTTGACCCAATTTTTTATTTTTACTTTGTCTTCTTGTGCATTCTTCACATGGCCTGATATAGTAGGGGGTTGATGATAGTTCATTTATATACTGTTACTATACACACACACACACACACACACACACACACACACACACACATATATATATATATATATATATATATATATATTTATGAGCAGTTCTAACCCTAAAATATCAAGCTACCCCTATGCCCTTTGTTTAGGTTTTCTTTCTTTTTGCGTCTTCCTCTTTATCTTTCATTTCTTTGCTTGAGTTGTCCCCCCTATGCGCGACAAATTTCTTTCTTCAACATTTTGGTTTTCAAAAGATGCATTCGCGGCCAACAAATCTTTTCTTTAAAATCCTCGCAAACCTTTCTCCATAACTATATTCTCAACTTAGAACCCTAATGGAATGTGTTTCCTTCATCATGGGTTCGTAAAGAAATGACCTTAAACCTTCCTCCAAAGTGGGAACAACTTTAATCTTCCCATCATGTGGGGGAATATTCTTCCTTTTGAATTCCTTGATGAAGGATCGAATCAAGAGAAAGAACATCTACTTCTGAACTGCACATCCCCTTAGTGGACCCTCTCTTCATGGTGGGTTCCCAAGGGACCCCTTCGAAAGTTCTCAAAATTGTCAACAGTCTATGCAACTATCTACTCACTTGCCTACATGGCCTCTTTCAGACTCTGCAAAGTTCGCTTTCCTTTGAGCTTCCTCCATGTGAGAGATCTTGGGGGTGGCTCCCCTGTAGGACATAGAGCTTGTAGGGCGCTTTCTCGGGTTTCCTCCATGTGAGAGATCTTTGGGGTTACCTTCCCTATGGGACTGAGAGCCTATGGGGTGCTTCCTTGGGTGTTCTTCATGCTTGAGTTCATGGAGAATACCTTCCCTACAAGACTGAGAACCTGTAAGGTGCTTTCTTCATGGGGTATCCTCCATGCTAGATTTTTTGGGGGACACCTTCCTTACAGGACTGAGAACCTGTAAGGCACTTTCTCTTTTCAACTTCATAGTTTCGAGCAACTATGGAGTCCTCTACTTGCCTTGCACCTTCAAGTACACTAGACCGAGCTCTGCTTCCTCAATGGTTCAAGTATACATTTCTAACATTACACTTTCCTTGATCTACTTTATCGAGCACTCATTAGTATTCGTGCTCACTAAAGTGGGGGAAAAATGTATTGGAGTGAATTTGCACCCCATGTGTTAATTCCCCCCTTTTTCCCTCTCCACTATAGAAAACCAAGTTCGGAGGCTTAATTCCACCTAATCCTGCTAAAAAAATCATGGATTTATGTGAGCATGTAGTAATACAAACTAAAAGAAAACCTATCTTTTTGTTTTCAAGTTAGGTCACAACAGTTGAGCACTTCTACACAAGACAAGAGACTTTATTATTTTCACAGAAAACTTAAATGACAATAAACTCTCACATTTTTCAACTAAATACAAAAACCAAAAAGCATGAATTTAAAACAAGTGTAAAATTAATTTAAACAAAAGACACAATTTATTAAATGAAAAAGTCAAGGAATTGCATACAAAGCCACAAGCACCTACTTTATGGAAACCTGATGTATAGGAGTGAATTTGTACCCCATGTGTAAATTCGCCCTTTTTTCCCTCTCCACTTTAGAAAACTAAGTTCAGAGGCTTAATTCCACCTAAGCCCATTGCTTGCATCCCACTTGGCGCATGTTTTGAGCGTCAGTGGAGGCGTTTATGTCAGGACACCCATGCGGTGCACAAACATCTGCGCGACGTGCTTACGTCCTTGGAAGATTCCTGCAAATGAACTTGCAAAGGCGTTACACTTCTCATTGGGAGTCAAGCTACAACACCCCCATTCGGCCGACTAACCCGAATATTGTCATTTTTCTCCACTCCTTCAAATTCATCTCTTGAAAAAGCTTTTCATCTTCTACACAATCCTCTAAGCATTCAAGCAATCCATTACACACTTCAGGCATCCATTCTCACACTCTCTCAAGCTCTCAAGCAACATTCTAGCACCTCATTGTAGCAAACACAACACTCCATCTTTGGTAGAACAAGTTGGGAATGAAACACCATTGTAGCAGAGGCTCGAGTACTCTCATTTTCTCCCCCAAGTAGCCTTGAGTGCTCTTGGTGGAGGTGGTAAGCTTCCCTTTCTTTCCTTCTATCACTTGGTTGAGTTAGCACTTTACTATTTTGTAGTGCTTTTGTTCTTTTCACTACATTATTCTCTTTATCTCATTTCTTTGGCTGTCCATGGAGGTGGAAAAACCTAAACAGGGGTTTGTCTGAGGTAGACCCCTATACAACCACCCAACATTTTCCTCTCTTTCTATGTGTAGGTGGAAGTGCTTTTGAGGAGCTAGTTGGCGAACGTGTTCTTTTGTGAGATTCTTCTCACCACCCTTACTCTTGCATTTTTACTTTACCATATAAGAGAATACTTCATTTACTTAATCTCATTATTTTGGCCCTTTAGTAATAGTTAGTTGGGCCATTAGCCCATTTTGATAGGTTTGGCCTCATCTTTGTTGTTGTTTGGTCATAAGGGCGCCAACACACTTTAGAGATGCCAGTGTGTCGCGCTGTCATCTAAGGGTTGAGCTTACGTCCTCGGGTAGAGAGCTCCCTAAGGCATAGTTTTGAACCTAAAAACTAGCTCGCCTAGCACCACTTCGAAATTTGGGATCGCAGAGTGGTTGAAGGACTCTATAGTCCTCATCAGTCTCATCCTCATACCCTAAACATCCCATTTAGCTGAGGTAAGTTAGGGAAACTTTCCACATCTTGGCCCTCCATGACTTGGGGCCTTGCATGTGGAGGTCCCCCTACCTTACACCTGCATTACAAAGCTTGTAAATTCAACAAATGATTATATTTACCTAAGCACATAGATACAATACTTCACAAAATATTGCAGCAATTTTAGCAGTAAATAGGCATATACCAAATTGTATTGAAAATTCAGCTGTAATGAGTTTTTACAAGATTTTGCACCGAAATCAAATAAGAAAGAGTTCATATGCTACCAATACTTTTCTTGCAAACAAATCAATCCCAAAATACAAATGTGCAAGACCAAAACAAATTTGTCTTGAAGTACATCAACTAAAATTTATAATCAGAAAACTTCAAATAGATTTTTGATAAAGATAACTACAATAAAAATAGACATTCTAGAAGGTTACCTAAAAAAATTACCCTCAAATAGATGATCTAGAAACTTCTCCAAACTTGTACTCCAAAAATAGAAGAAATCCCAAAAAAAATCCAAATAAAAATAGTAGTAGCTAAAAATATCCACTCTTTGGCATCTCCAAAAAATGCTTGCATAGTAGCAATATAAGAAGTAGCATCCTCTCAAATCTATGCCCTCTAAAATCATGCTAAGCATATACATGACCAACTTAAGTGACATGGATAAGTTGATGGTGCACCCTGATGTGTTGATTAAGTCTCTTAGTGGTTAGATCAATCTAGAAGAACACCCATCAGTTTTAGGATGACTTCAAAATGGCATGAACTCTT
Source organism: Sequoia sempervirens (assembly GCA_007258455.2). NCBI lineage: Eukaryota > Viridiplantae > Streptophyta > Pinopsida > Cupressales > Cupressaceae > Sequoia > Sequoia sempervirens. The sequence goes on from VDFB02168118.1 coordinate 185,710,776, forward strand.
TAAAAGTGTTCCTAGCATGTGTCAACCCACTTCCCAATGAAATCAATTATTTGCAAGTGCATTATGCAAGTTATTGATAGGTTTCAAGGTGGTGAGGATCTCCCAAGAATGTTTTCTCCTAATTATGCTCTAGTTAGCACTATAGAAGGTGAGATTTTATCATATTTGTAGCAACTTATGCAAAGCAATATCAACGTTTTAGTAGAGTTTGCACTCATTTGTATAAGGAAAATCAGCAGACATTGTAGCCATGCTCATGGCTGATTTTTGTTCTTGTCTCCATTTTTTTTTATAGCATCATCAAGTTTTGGGTTACAGTTTTAAAAGGACTTTTGGACTTCTTCAAGTATGTTTGGCATGGTTTTATGCTTGGGTTTTTCTAATGCAAGTGACCATATGTAGTTGTCCAGGGGTTCAACTTGTTATGCAGATTGGAGGATGATATCCTTGAGTTTCTCCATGGATTACAAATGACAATTTCTAGTTGTTTGAAAAGGATATGACAACTGCATTGCAGCCATCTTTATTACAATGTTCTACATATTTGACTCCTCATGAGACTAGGGTTTTCTCAGATATAATTAACAAACTAGAAATGAATGCAAACAACACACACTAAACCTTATGCAACAATGATCAACAATAAATGTAATATCCCCTTCCATGGAGTAGCCTAAAATGTTCCCTTTAGCCTATTTATTTTCCGTAGGCCAATTTTGGGCTATATCACAGAATTAATTAATTAAAGTTGTCCAATAAAGAAAATAGTACAAATGAATTTACTTAATTAATTTATAAGTTATATGTTTTTAAAGGCAATATATTATAAAGTCACTTTATAAAGGCATTTTAAATATTATATTCAGCGGGAAATTAAAAGTACCTTCTAGAAAGTTCTTTGGGAAAATATAAAAGGTGATTTGAGAGCTCATTTGCAGATGCTTGTTATTTTTCCCTATTATGGAGTTTGATCTTTGAACTTGAGCAAACTATAGGGTAAAATCCCTAATGGTATCGGTTTCGGTAGTAAACATCTACCCTAGCTGATTGTAGATGCAATCACACAGGTTTCATGCAGATGGATAGCGATTGCATAATTTGTGAAGTCTTGCAGACAAGAAAAATTATCTTAAATGTCACAAGTGGAAGAGTCGAAGAAATTATCAAAGTGGAAAGTTGAAGAAATTGGAAAGTGAAATAAATTAAATGACACATATCTTATTTGTTGAGCATATACCCCAGCAATACATTTTGTGCCTCACATGAGGATCTATACCATATAAAATAAAAGAAGAGGGTCATGTGGAGTTGGTAATGGAAATGAGTCTTCAAGGGGTCCCACATGGCCATGGAAATTTCTACTAAACCGGTTGCAACCTTGTGTAGGCTGGTCAAACCTAGGCACAACTTCCCTTGGAGTATCGCAACATACAATAGCTTTCGATTTAATACCACAACCTATTGGGATGTCGTACCATGAGGAGAATGTGTAATGCCCCCTTTTTAGCCAGTGTCAAAGTTTGGAAAATTAGCTTATCATTTGGTCCTCGTAGGCTAATGATGGTGATTAGAGGGCCTTGTGAGGGAGTTATCTAGTTCTCAGATGGTATTTTATAGTGTTTTCTTCTCCAACTCTTGGGAATATTCAGGTTTTTCCTTTTGGAGGTGTTTTGGACTTAGTTTACACATACTTACTATTTTTAGTAAGTCACCAAGTTGTTGGAGTCCAGTCATACTATTTGTAGTAAGGCACCTTGGTGAGTAGAGGAATCAGTGGGCTACCTTTTGGTGCCGACATAATTGATTAATGATGGTTATTTATGGGATTATGATATTTTTAATTATTATTAAAGTGGTTATTATAATGAATTTATTTGAATTTATTATAAAGGCCTATTTAATAACATTAAATCCAAATTATGAAAGTCATTGTTATGAGCGCCCCCAAATGAATGATATAATATAAGGCAACAAATCAAATGCATTTTATTATATTAAATTGATTAAATTTCCTGGGGAGTCATGTTTTTTCAAGAGGAGATAAAAGCTTTGTAAAAAGCACATCCAAGCATTATTCATTATTCAACACTTATGAAAAATTGATGCTATGGCTCAAAAGAGGAGAAACAAGGATTTCTTGTTGCAGATTGATCTTGGAGAATGATTTTCTTTCAGATTCAAGCATTCTATAGGTGTGAAATAACACTCAAGGTTTACTTCATTTGGTGGCAACACATAAGAGTCACAATTGTGCTTACAGAAGTTGATTTACATAGGGTTTTCATAAGTTTTTTTGCAGATTAGATATTTCACTGGAGGTTATCCTTCCTAGTTACCATTTCATTGCTACTGCAACTACTTCAAGTAGGTCATATGAAATAATCCCCTTAGCTTTTTTTTTAATTTTCACCAACAACAAGCACCCGTTAAGGTTAGCCACAAAATGTAAACTAGTTGAAAGTAACCTTCACCAAGGATGTTCACCAAGAATAATCATAGTGTTTGGGATCCTTCCAGTGCATCAAGATTCCAGGAAGGGTTCATTGAGGAGTTTTACAGTGTGTACATGTAATATTCCTTACTAGTTTTGACGTGAATTTTCCTTCAAGGAATATCGTCAAGTTCACCAAAATGTGAACAAATATTTTGGTTACTATGGGCCCTCTAACACTTCTAGGTTTTTCACCTTAAGGAGAGGGATAGAACAGAATGGAAATGTTCACACTTATGAAACTACTGTAAAATTCCTTGTAATATCTAACCCTAATTTGTTGATTAAGGCCTCAAGGAATATTGTCAAACACTTCTCATACAACCTCTAAACTTGTTTTATTTTTCAGTTTGTTGATGTTTGCTTGAAATGTTGAAAAATATGTTTCAAATGATTTCAAATGACTTCTAAGGTATCTCACAAGGAAACTAAATGAAAATGAAATTCTTTTTGGTCTTTTTGAATGTATATAAATGAATTCTATATGAAAAATGTGCATCTACAGCCAATTGATATTTTGTCAATCACTTGGCATGCAAACTAATATGATAATCAAGAGTACTATGGGTATGAACATTACAATTGGCATGCAACTTATTCTCCTTATTTTCTTGACAACTCAATTACAATGATTATCCAAGACTCTTGGTTTACAATAAATGTTCTAATACAATTCCAAATATGATATAAATGATCACCTACAACAACAAGACTAGATGACTAAAATAACAATGCAAATCAACTCCAAAAATCATGAAAAACCTGGTTATAGCAGTGCCTATGATGATGAATATGTAGCAATCAAAAACCAAGACAAAATGATTTCCTCTTAGGCCAAATCGATGCTTTCACCTAGCCGCCCCTATTCTGATGTAAAATGCAGATATAAAATCATTCGCAGCCTCAAAGTCTTCCTTCAAGCATCAAATTTCATTGAATTGACCTCACAAATGGAGCATTCTAGCTAGAAGGTGAGATCGATGCACACAATGGCCTCCATGAATAAAATCATGGCCTTCATGAAGCTGATGTGATTAATGTAATAAGATATTAGAATATATATAATGTAAAATCGTCCTAGTGAAGATGATGATGTATTTCAATCTGCAAATAGCTCCTAATCGAATCTCCTCAATTTGGCCCTTGGCCACTAAATTTGCAATGGTGAGATGATTGACGTATCACCTCTAACTGTTGCAACCCTTTAGTAGATAGTTTCACTACCTCAGTTATGAAAATCAATGGGATTATTCATTCCCAAAGACCTCCAATGTAGATTGTGGAAACCCAAGGCTTCTCCACAACATAGCATACCAAAATCAAATTTCAAATATCCTGGATGATTCAAAGCCAAGCCCACCCCCTCTTTATATAATTTTCTCCTCTTGAGGTTGCCCCCCTTTAGAAGCTTCTAATTAATCATTAATTATTTTATTTTGTAATTTGCACTTTATAATAATATTAAAATACAACTTCATAATTCATAAAGTGCAAACATGATGGCAAAATATTATGTTTTCCAACATTTGGCACAAGACAACATTAGGTTTTCCAACATTCAAATGAACATAGGAGACCCCCCATTAAACCAATGAATCTAGGAGAAGAAGCCATCCACTGACTAGGTAACTGCCTCAAGACCCTCTAACCACTCCTATTAGCCTATGAGGGCCACTGATAGGCTAATCATGCCAATGTGTGAATGTCTAACTAGAAGGGGAAATTGCAGTATTCCCCTCCTGAGATTGCTTGTCCCCAAGCAATCTCAACTCTAGATGTTGTAAAATCTCCTCACTCTCCCATGTAGCATCCTCAACCGAAAAGTCCATCCATTTAATCAAATACTCTGATAACCTGTCTCCACAATTTTCTCTCTCTAACATCCAAGATAGCCTCGGGCACCAGAATCAACTTCTTCTCGTCATCCATGGGTGGTAAAGTTGTATAAGGAACAACACGATGTCCTAATGCCTTCTTGAGGCGCAACACATGGAAAACATTATGTACCCTGGGTGATCCCACAATACTGGTTTACAATTTTTGGCCAAATTGGACACTGAACTTATTTTTTCTAACTAAATCTTCACTTTTGGGCACCTATAGTAGCTAAACCATGAGGAATTTTAAGATGATGCGAACTAGTGATTTGTGAAATTTTGTCTGTAGATTCTAAATATAATTTTTTTCAAAATATTGGGAATCAGATTGCACTTGTTTTTCATTCTCCTTCAAAAACTAGTTTTTTTTAGTAAACACCATTTTTAAGGAGTGACGATCACCGTATAACACAATTTTTTTCTTCCATAAAGGCTAAAATTCTATTTTTTTGAATTTATATTTGTAACTATGATATCTAGTGCTTCTAGTTGGTTTCATAGTTTTTTATTGAATATTTTTTCCTTAATCAAGTTTCGGAGTCAAACCAATTACAATTCAAAAATAGACGGACTGTATAACACATAACTTTTTTGGTATGTATCAAAATTCAATTTATTTTTTTGTTGGATCAAGGACTTCAATATCTAGTGCATTCATATTTTTCAAAAAAAAATTGATAATCTTCTATTTTTCCACATGTGCAAAACAAAGAGCTTGATTTTCAATGAAAAACCTACATTCACAAGAAATAAAAAATAAATATTATAATAAAATCAAATTTATTTAAAATTATACTTTTTGGGAAGCTTATAATAAGGAATACATACTTACAAAAAATAAATTTTAAATGAATACATTTGATCCCCCGAAAGGTAAATCAAAAGTGGTTTTTTATCAGCATTTTGATAGGTGTAAAGGAGACTTTGTTATAGGTATGGTTTAAAACTAGCGGGGTTCTATCCAAGGGGGGTTGTTCTAAGGTAGTTTGATCAAATAATTTTCAATTGGAATGTTTTAAATGGAAATTTTTAAGGCTTAAATCATTATATTTTCTAAAAATATGTGATTTCAACAAAAATCAAAATCTCCTAGAAATTGTAAACCAACTTTGTGGGGTCACCCCCTGTTGTCTGCTGGTAACTCCAACTCATAGCCACCTCTCCAACTCGCCTGATGATCCTGAAAGGCCCATAGTAGCATGGATTAAGCCTCTCTGCACCACTCTTCTTGAGAGTGGAATGTTGATGAGGATGCAACATCAATTACACCATATCCCCTACCTCGAATGAACGCTCAACTCTCTTCTGATCTGCATATTGCTTCTGTTGATTTTGTGCCTTTTGTATATTCTCACGAAGAGCCCTCATAATATCCTGGTTCTCCTACAACAAATCCCCAACACTAGGCACTCTATTGTCACTCAACAATAAGTCAAGGAAGCTAGGTGCCTCATATCCATACAATTCCATAAATAGTGTCATCTTAATCAAAATATGGTAAGTGGTATTATAGCAATACTCACAAAGGTAAATCCACTTAACCAAACCCTTCTACTGCCCTGCAATGTAGTTCCTAAGATATCCCTCCACCCATTTATTAACAATCTATGTCTTTCCATCCGTTTGTGGGTGGTGACTAGTACTCGGAGTAAGCTCAATGTTTTTGGAATTTCAATTAGCACCTCTGGAGTGCTTATTGGAAACAAACAACTATTGCAAGTTATTAGTGTTTGATTCTTCAAATTGGGAGGGGAAGATCCCTTTTGTTTTTTATTTTTGCATAAAGGAAAGAGTAAAGAGATTAAACTACTATCCTATCTTTTTTACTCAACAGTAGGACACAAGGGTGCATAAACACAATGCGTCATAGCTAATATTTTTCTCTAGTTTTAGTAGATCTTAACTATGACTAAATTGGATTTTAATCTATCCTATCTCCTCAAGATTAAAAGAGCATGAGGGCATAGGAGCGGGAATGGAAGGTTCAATCACTTGGTCGAATTGGTCACTCAGGATGCATCCGAAGGTTCTGAACTCACAGATCCGTACTAAAATAGAACTCACACAAGTAATCCTTACAGTAATTTATATCTCAGGATTCCCAAGGAGGTACCAAGACCTTTCTGAGGTGTAGGTCAAAAAGTAAATTACGAGAAACAACAAAGAGACGATAATCTTATCTCCTAAATTCCCAAGGAGACACCAAGGCCTTTTTGAGGTGTAGATTGAAAACAGATTATTAAACACAACACATAATGATAAAACCTTGAGACTTTTGGATCAAAGGCGTGGTAACTCTCCTGATTTATTATCTCAATACTTCACCAAAGAATACACATTGGGACAGTAGCTTATCTAAAAGAGACAATTACACATGTTTCAATCAAACCAATGATAAATGAATAAAGATTGGACACACCTATCTGAGAGAGAGAGCACAAGTTGTACTTGGTGCTTAACTACAACAAATACGATCCAAGAACATATACTAAGCGAACAATATGCAGGAAAAATGCTCAACGTTTTGCTGCTATGAAGTAAAGTTACAAAATAATGAGCCCAAGGCTCTTATTTATAGAACTCAAAGGAGTAGGAAACCCTAAAATCTCCTTGAGTTAACAAACAATTCTTGCCAATCAACAAGATTTATTCCTATATCTAAAAGTAGGTGAGCAATTAGTTAACTAGAAATCTACTTCAGTTAACTGAAACTAAACAAAGAGTCAATTGGAAACTACTTTAGTTGACTGAAACTAAACTAAAGGTGAACTTTATTAGAAAGTGTGCCTCCAAAATAGACATCCACATTTAGTGGAGATCTGAGATCCAAAAATTATGGAAATCAATTAGACATCCTCGATTAGTGGGATTTGACAATGCATGATCTGTGAGACATGGAGTTAACTTGGAAAGGGGCATCAAGTTAACTCTAGTCATATTTAATGCCTTTCTAGAGGGTACGACATCCTTTTTTGACTTCATCAACCTCTGGGTAGTTAATGCTTTGCAAAATAATGGCGTGGCACTTGAGCATTACTTCGCCTGTCTTGAGTTGTTGCTGAAAGTCTATACATTGGGCAATTGCCTCATCAAACTTGGTAGAAAAAGCTACCACTTTGGCTAACTTGCAACCATTGGGATCATCGAGGAAGGTGTTGCAGATGACATCCCTGAATTGATTATGCACTGTATCCATCTCAATGTACTCTCCTCCCTCGCACTGATATTCTATGTGAGGGAAGGATATTACCAACATTCTTGTGAAGTTGATAATATTTGTGACAACCCATCAGTAGTCAATCAGTTCTATTGAATTGGCATCGTAGGCTTTCACCTTGTATGCTAGTTCTTCTTTCCAAGAAAAAATATGTTGCTTGTTCTCTTCATTGAAGACTGATTGATACGCCAATTGCAAGCCTGTAATTGTGGTTTCATCGCCTGGCCTCTTTTATGCTATCTTTTGCTATGATTGTTGAATCTCTGTGTGGAGTCCATGTACTCTATCTCGTAACTGGTATAGATTCACCAGTATACATCACCCTATGAGAACAAATTCCTCCACTTGATCTCTCAATTGTTTTCCATATGTCATCAATTGATGATGGTTCTACTTTGCGGGAAGATCCAGCAATTCATGTGGTAAGGTCGAGACGTTCAAGGTGTCGTGCATTAAGCTAGAAATGTACATCCTCAACTCTTGGTTTTCATCCTTTAAGGCTGCTTTGTCCTTTCCATCTTTAGCCATCCTCTCTTGGATGCTCACTGAGGCGATTTCGAGAAGGTCTTCCTCCACCTAACGTGTGGTCTTTCTGAGGTTAAGTTTGGATAATGTGAAGTCCTCCACTTGTACCTCATGTATGCTTTTATCCTCAGGTGGGGTAGCAGTCTCTATGATGAACTTATTCTCTATGTTCCTTTCCACGTGAACTTACTTCTTCAATTTCTTTGTTAGCATGTATTGTGGGGCATGATCAAACTCTGTGAAGTCAAGTTCGTAGGAGGGCCTTTCCCTCTTCCTTCCTAGGAAACCCTCAAGCTAGATAGAATCCCAGCTAACTTTGCTGGAAGGAGGAATATGGGGCCCTTGAATGCCCAATGAATGAGACTGTGTTGGAGTGATGTCTCTTAGCGGAGAGTCCAAGTCAATGGGGACTTGTGACTATTGTGATGGCGGTGATGTAGGTGGCTCTATTTCTATCACAGGCACCATTTATGTTGCTGCTGCTTTTGTTGTTAGCTCTATCTCTGTAGTGACTATCTCAATCACTGGCTCAGGGGTAGAAATTCCCATGACTATCTTGGGTGTGTGTGTGGATATCTCCACATATAACCCTTGTGTTCTTCCTCTTGTGTTTCATGACATCCACATCCCTTTGGGAGGATTTCTCCACTGCTTCTTCCTGGGATTCTTCCTTGATGTCGAAGGTAGTGTAGACTAAACCTATGGCGGCTTTGTTCTGGGAAGTACTACCTTCCTTGTCCTCTTGATGTCTAGGTAGAGTTGACTGTTCCTGACAACTCTACTCGTTCTCTCCTCTATAGATGGGTTTTCCTTTGTGTACCAATCCACTCTTCCGAGTGGTTGTGAGTCCATTGAATCTATGAAGAATGAGGGGAGAATGACTTCCCCTTCATCGTCAGATAAGCCCTCAATGTCTTCTGACATAAAGTCAACAATTTTTGAGAGCCTGAACTTGCTATAGTTCCTTCTTTGTACCTCATACTTATCATCATAATTGACCCAGTAATCTTCCATAGAAGATTCATGTGATGAGTGTTGCTTAGACTGCACTACATAGAGACCTCTAGGATCATATGACCTCCCAATGAGGTACTTGAGATTGAGTCTCATTGTTTCCTGGCTCATCAACTTGGCATATGTCATTGTTCTACAACTATAGAGTCCCATCTGTATGGGAAAGTTCACAGTTGGCTTCTTCTTCAGGCATAGGTGAGCATGAACTTTAGCCAACTACCTTAGGAATTCCATGAAAACTACCCTATATGAAGGGTAATGTGGCATCATGGTGGGGTGACCAATGTAGCCATACACGTGTATGTAGGTGAAGGTAGGGAATTGGATAAACCAATCCACCCAGTCCACCATTGCCTCCTTGGCTGCTTGTGAAATACGCATGTGCATCTCATGGTCTAAGTCTCATATAGTGTGCATGATGAAGAGGTCACTTGTAATTTTGAAGTGTCGCTTTGCTTGAGTAAACTCGAGACATAAAAAGTGTTCATGGAGCTTCTGCACACCTAAGGTCCCCACATTGTTTAGTGTCTTGAACTCACCTTGGAAGGAAATCATGTATACTAGGTTGGAACACATGTGGAACCTATGAGCCTCTACAAACCCGGTAATTTGTTGTGGAGTGTGTCACTGATTAGGATGGCCCAGTCATGGTGTTCTCTTTTTCTGATAATATTGGAAATAACATAGTACATCCATGATTGAAACTGATTGCCCTCTTCCTATCCAGTGATTATGTTGAGTAGAGTGATCAACACTGCATACTTATCTCTGAATTCTCCTCGTCCAACCAACTTAGGCAAGTTAGCCTTTTTCAGTTTCAGCCACCTTTCTACCACTATTCCTTGGAATTTATTCTTGGCTACCTCAAATGCTCTATTGCATTATGTCACTGATATGACCACGTTGATAGGGCATGGTGGAATATCAAAACATTTTTCAATGTCCTTTGGTTTCAAACTACAGATTACCCTCCCATCCACTGATCTGATTTCTCTTGTGGTAGGATTGTAATGCTTAATGCAAGCAATTACAAGCTCCACACTCTATAATGTGATGGGGATGAACGCAACCTGAAGCAACCTAGATTCCTCTATGTTATGTAATGTGATTTGATTTGTGCCCTCCAAGTCTTCTGGATCAACCATTGGGTTCACCTAATGCAAGTATGTGTTAGTCATTTTTAGGAAATCATGGTACAAGGCCATCTTGGTCTTGTATTACACCTAATAGTACTACATCCTGAAAGACTTAAATATTGACTATGCACACAACCCTATTCTGACAATTTTCAAAAACCCCTAAAAATAGCACCTGCCCAGAAGTATTTTTCTGAAAAAAATCTACTAAATGGGTTTTGTTCATGCTTCAATGCTAAACAAACCCAGATCCTCGGAATTTTGATTCTAATTTTTTTTTGGAAAAACCCCCAAAAATAGGGGCAACAAGTTTGTTGTTTCTTGAAAATTTAACAAGATGGGTTTTATTGGAAAATTATCCTGATCAACCCAATTGGTCAAATCTGTGGTAGCTTGCTCATTTCTATGACATGCAAGAATACCTAAGACAAGAAAATAGGAAGTAAACAAGAGGTGGGTTGGAAGTTATTAGTTGTCTCCCTAAGAATATTTTTCTTTGAATCCAACCTCTGAGAAGAAATCTTCTTATGCCTCTGATCTTCAAAAAATATTGAAGAATTGTCAAAAACCCTTGCTAGATCTTCAAAAGACATCCTTGAGAACTATTTTCTATTTTTGATCTTCAACCTACAAAAGAAATAATGAAAAAGGGATGCCTAGATTTTCTTTATATTGTTTCAAACCTGAATCCTTGAAGTTTGGGCGCCAACTCATGTCTTAAGCCTGATTTGGCCTGATTTAGAGTTCAAAAAGTTGATTTCCACTAATCATGGGATGATTTGGCCATTTTTCCTCTAAAATATCTTAACTAGAGTCAACAAAACTTCCATTGACCATTTTAGGCATCCATTTTGAGTTTGAGTACTCTTTTCACTATTTTGCAAGTTGAGGTGCCTCTGTTTGATCTCTATTCACGGTCATTCAATTGATCTTTTTCAGTTGTTGACAGATGTGCTGTTGAGATCAATCAACATAGAAGAGATGTTCCTAGGAGATATTAAGTCAAAAAACTGAGTTTGAGGCTCCAAAAGACTGGACACCTTTCTCCAGAAGGGGCACTTTTGCACTTGCCTTAGTCAATTTTCAATGCTTGTTCTTCAGTTTCTCTATTTAGACCCTCTATGCTTTGATTTGATATCTTTTTTTATTGACGAGTGGGACAATCTTGCTTGATGATTCATCAGGTGACCAGCTCAGTCCTGAAAAGAATGACTTGTTTCTCAACTCCTTAAAGTCAATTTTAGGTTTTAAGAAGCAAGGGCACCTTTATCCAGTAGGGGCACTTTTGACTTTTTGACCAGTGATTTTGAAGTTATAAACTGCCTCATTTGGATCCCTGTTGTCAAATTATTTCCTTGTTAGATGTCTTCATTGATGGTTTCATTGTCGAGATCAATCAACATAGAGAGAAGACATTATGTATACAGGATAGAGTCGGTGGTAGAGCAAGTCTATATGCAATTGGATTGATAAATTCCAAAACTTCAAATGGCCCAACATATCTAGGGACAAGCTTAGATCTCTTGTCAAATGAGATTGAACTCTTCTATGGTCGAACCCTCAAGAAGACCTTATCTCCCATTGAGAAGTGTCTAAAAATTTTGTTCCTATCTTCCAAGCTCTTCTAATGATCTGAAGCTTGTTTCAACTTTTCCTTAATCAACTTCATTTGATCCTCCATCTCTCTCAACATCTCTAGCTCGATAACAATCCTATCTTCCACTTTATCCCAACTAATAGGTGTGTGAAATTTTTGGCCATACAAAGCCTCAAAAGGTTCCATTCCTAGAGAGGCATGATATGAACTATTATATGTGAACTCCACTAAAGGTAGGTACTCCTCCCACTTATGTTGTTGATCCATACAATACATCCTGAGAAGATCCTCTACTACCTAATTCACCCTCTTTGTCTGACCATTGGTCTGAGGATAATAAGTTGAACTAAAAATCAATTTGGTTCCCAAAGAAACATTCAATGTAGTCCAAAACCTAGAATTCATTTGAGTGTCACGATCAGAGATGATAGTCTCTGGTACTCCGTGCAACCGAAAAATCTCCTGCATAAAATTTTTCACTAAGACCAAGGATCCATCATTAACATTCTCAGGGATGAAGTGAGCTACTTTTGTCAAATTTTCAACCACAACCAAGATGAAATCATGCCAGTTCTTGGTCATAGGCAACCCCTAAATGAAATCCATAGTGATTACCTGCCATTTATATTTTGGCACCCTATGTGGGTATAGAAGTGTTGTCAGATGCACATGCGGTACCTTAACTCACTAGCATTCTAAACATCAAGCTACAAAAGTAGTAACATCCCTCCTAAGTCCTGGCCAAAAATACAATGGTCTAAGTCCCTCTATCATTTTTGTCACACTGGGGTGCCCTAAATACAGTGTATTGGGAAATTCTTCTAGCACTAATTCCCTCAATCATGTTGAATTAGGAACCTACATCCATCCCTAGTACCTTAATAGTCCATCAATCTCAAACATATATCCATCATATCTATCATCTAAAGGATCCTAATCTAGGGCTTATTTCACCCTATCTTGATGCTCATCTCCTAGCAAAGCTTGAATCACCTATTGTCTAAAATTCAATCTAATAGTGACCATAGCTACAAGATTTCTCCTCCTGCTTACGACATCTACTTCTCTATTTTATTTTCTTTTAATATATTTGATTCCAAAATCATACTCACTCAAAAACTCTAACCATCATCTTTGTCAAGCATTCAAGTTGGGTTGAGTGAAAATATACTACAATCCTAAATGATCTATTTTTCAGTTTGAAAGGATTCCCTAAAGGGTAGTGCCTCCACATTTGAAGGGCATGCACTATGGCAGCCAACTCCAAGTTGTGTGGTGCATAGTTCACTTCATGTTGCTTCAACTTTCTAGACTTGTATGCCACTGCCTGCCCTTCCTACGTAAGAACTACTTCTACACCCTAACCTAAAGCATCTGTTATCACTATAAAGTGCCCATTCAAATCTGGCAGAATCAAGATAGGTGCAGAAGTAAGTTTCTCCTTTAGCAACTAAAAGGACTTCTCACACTTGTCACTCCATTCAAATTTCTTTCCCTTTATTTGGAGTGTGATGATGGGTGTTGTGATTGTTGAGAACCACTTGACATATTTTCTATAATAGCCGGCAAGTCCCATAAAGCTCTTGACTTCTAAAACATTTTATGGTGTTGGCCACTCCATGATTGCCTTTATCTTATCTAGGTCCACTGCTATCCCATCAGCTGAAATAACATGTCCTAAATAGTGCACCTCAGTCTAGTAAAAAGTGCTTTTAGACATCTTCCAATAAATATTATGATCCCTCAAACGCTGCAACACTATCCTTAGATGTTTGTCATGTTCTTCCTCTGATTTGAATATATTAAGATATCATCTAGGAAAACTAGGCAGTCTCAAAAGATGTTGTTCATCAAATTCATGAAAGTTGTCGGGGCATTGGTTAGCCCAAACGATAACACTATGAACTCATAGTGCCCATATCTAGTCCTGAATTCAGTTTTGAAAATGTCATCTTTAATCCTTAGTTGATGGTATCCTGATCTTAGATCGATTTTCGAGAATACCTTAGCCCCTTTCATCTGATCAAACAATTCATCTATTCTAGGAAGCGGATATTTATTTTTGATGGTAGCCTTGTTAACATTCTATAATCAATACACAACCTTAAGGTTCCATCCTTTTCTTTACAAATATGGCAGTTGTTCCCCATGGGGACACACTTGGAATGATAAAACCAAAGTTAAGCAACTCTTGCAACTGAGCCTTTAGCTCATACAATTCAGTAGTGTTCATCCTGTACAGTGCCTTTAACTGAGGCTCAGCTCCAGGTAGCAATTCTATTGATACCATCAACTCACCAACCAAGAGGGTGGTTGGCATTGTGAAGAATGAATTGGTGAGAGTTGGATCATGGCAAGGCCACATGCATCTTATGGCCATCGAGATGGATGACTTTGAGTTGATCTTGGGGAAGGAATTTCTACGGATTGGAAGAGTTGTGGTGATTCCTCACCTAGAGTCAATGTTGTTCTTGGATCTAAAATAGACATGTGTGGTCAAGACTTTAGATAGGAGATAGCCAGGGAAGTCTCAGGTGGTCTCAACGATGAGCATGAAGAAAGTAGTGAAGGGGAAGAATAAGGAGCCTATATTCCTAGTTGCACTACTCAGAGGGTGGGATAAGTTGAATGATGTGAAGGAGACTCCAATCCCTTGAGAAGTAGAAGAGATCATCATTGAGTTTGAGGATGTGATGCCAGTGACATTTCTTGCAAAACTTTCACCGAGAAGGGAATTTGACCATAAGATCGAGTTGGAATGGGGGCAAGGCCTCCATCCCAAGCACCATACAGGTTGTCTGGTCCAGAGATGGTGGAGCTTAAGAAATAGTTGGAGGAGTTGTTGGAGGTAGGGTACATTAGACTGTCGCGATCTTTGTATGGGGCACTTGTTTTGTTCCAAAAGAAGAAGGATGGGACATTGAGGCTATGCATGGATTTCAAAGCCCTCAACAACCTAACCATCAAGAACAAGTATCCCCTAATTCTTATTTCAAATTTATTTGATCGCTTGTCTGTGGAAAGAGTGTTCAGTAAACTTGATCTAAAGCATGGGTATTATCAGGTGAGAATTGCACTAGGGGATGAGGAGAAGGTTGCATGTGTGACCAGGTATGGGTCATATGAGTTCATGGTGATGCCCTTTGGGATTTGCAATGCACCAGCAAAATTTTGCACACTCATGAACAATGTGTTCAAGATGTTCTCGGACAAGTTTGTTGTAGTGTATTTGGATGACATCTTGGTCTATAGAAAGAACATGGAAGAGCACAAGCAACACTTGGCAGAGGTTTTTGAGTTGCTCCGAGAGCAAAAATTATTTTTCAGGTAGGAGAAGTGTGTGTTTGCTCAGGAAGAGGTGTACTTCTTGGGTCATATCATTGGGAAGGGAAAGATTAGACCAGATCTAGAGAAGTTGAGGGAAATCAGGGACTGGGAGCCTCTGCAGAATGTCCACGAGGTGAGACAATTTTTAGGTTTGGAAAACTATTACAAGAAGTTTGTGGAGGGGTATTCAAAGTGTGTTGCACCTCTCATTGATCTTCTCAAGAAGGATAGGAAGTGGAAGTGGATAGAAAAGTGCTAGGAAAAATTTGAGACATTGAAGGAGAGACTCACAACATCGCCTGTGTTGGCATTGCCTGATTTCACAAGGCCTTTTGAGGTCTAAAGGGATGCGTCGGATGGAGGGGTGTTGATGCAGGATGGACATCAAGTGGCCTATGAGTCGAGGAAGTTACAAGATAGGGAGAAGAATTACCTTGCCCATGAGAAGGAAATGACAAGGATCATTCATTATCTCAGGACTTAGAGGCATTATCTCTTGGGGACTCAGTTTGTGGTGAAAACAGACAATGTATCCTCAATGTATTTTAAGACACAGGCCAAGTTGACTCCAAATCAAGCTAGATGGTAGGAATTTCTGGAAAAGTTCAATTTTGTGATCCTCTACAACCCAAGGAAGACAAACGTTGTAGTAGATGCTCTAAGTAGGAAGGCTTAGTTAGCTGTAGTGGAGGAAGTGGTGCTAGAAGCTGGGGAGAGAAGAGTGATGCTATTCAATGAGGTGTTGGAATCCATCAAGGAAGGATATGAGATGGATCTTTAAGAAGCAGAGCGGTACAAGCAAGCAAAGGAAGGGAGGACTCAAAATTTCAGCATAAAGGATCGAATGTTGGTCTTCACCTAGGATCGAGTCTATGTCCCAAAGTGGAAGAATTTGAGGAGGGAACTTTTGCATGAGTTTCATGACAACATGTGGGCTAGGCACCTAGGTCAAAAGAGAAATTTTGCACTGCTAGAGAGGGGCTTTAACTGGCCGAAGATGAGGCGAGATGTGGATGAGTATGTCAAGAGTTGCCTCATATGTCAGTAAGATAAGGTTGTGACCAAGCCTCTAGGAGGTTTCCTCCAGCCCCTACTTATTCTAGTGAGACCGTGGGCAAGTGTGAGTATGGACTTCATCATAGGGTTGCCAGAGGTGGATGGGTATAACAATATAATGGTTGTGGTCGAAAGATTATCCAAGTATGCCACATTTGTTTTGTGCAAGGCACTGTGTAGGGAAAAGGATGTTGTAGACTACTTTTTTAGGAATTTTGTGAAGCATTGGGGCATTCCACTTAGTATCATCAGTGATAGGGATGCCAGGTTCACCAGTTCATTTTGGAAGGAGTTGTTCAAACTGATTAGAACAAAGTTTCTCATGTCTACCAGTCATCATCTAGAGACAGATGGACATACTGAAAGGATAAATGGGATATTGGAGGATTATCTCAGGCAATTTGTTTGGTCAGACTGGTCCAATTGGTCAGGTTTATTAGATTTTGTTCAATTTTGTTACAACATGCAAAAGAGTGCATCAAGTCAGTATTCACCATTTGAGTTGGCTATAGGGCAGTACCACTGACTCTTCACATAGTGCTGAGTGGATACATGAATGAGTGTCTAGGTGCAATGGATAGATTGAAGGATTGGCAGGACCAGGTTGATTTGGCTAGGCACAACTTGGTCAAGGCTGTAAAAAGGATGAAAAGGTCTGCAGACTCAGGGAGGATGCATTTGGAGTTTAAGGTTGGTGACAAGGTCTTTTTGAAGATGGACCCAATTCAATTTCGGCCGCCTAGGGGGTTGAGTCCAACATTGGCTCGAAGGTTCGATGGGCCTTACACAATGACAGAGAGAGTTGGTAAGGTCACATATAAACTACAGTTGCCAAACCATATGAGGGTTCATGACATTTTCCATGTCAGTTAGCTTCATCCATATCATGAGGATAAGCAAGAAAATAGTAGGAATGTGCCAACAAGGGGGCCAGTGAATGTCTTGTACACGCCAAGCTTGGAGGTGCAAGAGGTGATTGTTGTCAGGGAGAGAGGATTTGGAAATAGGAAATGGATGGAATTCTTGGTTCATTGGCAGGGCCAGCCCAAAGATGAAATGACATGGGAACAAGCCAAGAGTTTGTGGAAGTATGAGGACAAGGTGTTGGAGTTATTGGAGAAGGACTCCACCACTCCCTTCTAAGTCACTCAGCGAAGCAGTGAGGCCTTCACAGCAGTGTCACGGATAGTGTTGTCGGCATCGGGGATGTCGCCTAATTTAGAGTGGGGGAGGATGTAAGGGAGTGTAGTGTGCTAAGGAGATAAGGTAGGTGTCCAAGGCAGAACCAGGGTTGAGCTAGGAGCTCGACCTGAGCTGAGTCGGGAGCTGAGTTGGAGCACGAGTTGAGTCAGATGTGGGGTTTTGTTAGAGTTTTGGATAGGGTTCAGAGCTCGGGTTCAAGTGAGCCAAGGCAAGGTAGAATGTTACAACCGAGTCCTTGGGGAACCAAAGTGGGGGTGTTGTCATGATGTTGAGGATGTTGGATTCCTCGATACCAGCATTGTGATGACTTACTAAGGCCAACTTGAAGGGGGATCCAGACATGACAATGGGTTTCTGGGCCAAAACTAGGGTGAATCGGAAGGGTAGAATTTGGGGATGTGGGCGAAAGTTGAAGCGCATCCTACGACTATTAGGGATTCATACAAATAAATCTTATGGGGGAATGAGAGTACCCCAACCACAACCGACTTGTGTTCTACAAGGCTATTTTCATTCTTTAGGAAAAGTGTCATGGTGGGGTGACCAAAGGAGGCACATACAACAATCAAAGTTCATTAGCAAGCAAAGTGATCAGGATGGAGGATGTGGGTGCAATGAGGAGTGGAGTTGAGTTCAGTTGAGTGAAACAGAGTCCATGAGCATTGCAGTGAGGTGAGTTGACTTAGACATCTCGAGCAGAGAGGAAGGGGGTCTTGGGTCAGGGGAGTTGGACTTGGAGTTCCCGAGTTGGAAGGGGGACCTGGGTCTTGAGTGGGGACTCTTCTAGGAGCCACGAGAGGTCTTCCAGTTGCATTGAACCACAGTGTAGTTATGAAGTGATCAGATGTCATAGGGTTTGGAAGCAACATGAAGAGCTACAGCCAGGGGGGCGAGATTGGAGATAGATCGCAGCTTGAAGATTTGGTGCAAACCTAGGGGTGGGAATTGTAATTGAGCTCATGGGAAGAGATCAGGGTAGTGAGCAACAAGTAAAGTTGTAATTGAATGTAGACCAGGCCAGGGGACATTTATAATCAATAAAGTTATCCATTTACCCCACACTGGTGTTGCATTGTATCTTGTGTAAATATTGGATTTACATTGCATTGTATATAAGTTTGCATTGCTAGTTAGATTTCATTGTGCATTGGATATTTTGGCGAGATAGTGTTTACAGGTTTTGGAGCTTGGGTTGGTTTGGAGGTGTAGTCTAGTCTCTTGGGCACATTTGATTCCCACAAACAAGTGAAGAAAAGAGTGTTGATGTCGCACAGAGGCGTGGCCCTGTGACAACTTATATGGGGGGTGGTGTCATTTGAGAGGCCTCCCACTGAGTCCCATTTCGACAGTCTTGTCCCACCCCAGAGCTTGAGAGGTGTTATATATATATATATATATATATATAATCTTGGCAACTTGGGTGACTTGGTGAACTGGGCGACTTGGTGACTTGGGCATGCACTGGATATTGGCTTCGACGACTTGGATGACTTGGTGAACTAGGCGATTTGGACATGCATTAGATATTGGCTTCAAAGTTGTAGTTCTAGTGTCAAAGGGGAGCACCATGGGTGACTTGGTGACTCACATGACTTGAATGACTTGGACATGCACTGGATCTTGGCTTCGGAGTTCCAATTCTAGTGTCTAAGGGGAGCACCATGGGTGACTTGGGTGACTTGACGACTCGCGCGACTTGGATGACTTGGACATGCACTAGACCTTGGCTTTAGAGTTCCAGTTCCAGTATCCAAGGGGAGCACCAGGGGTGACTTGGCAACTTGGATGACTTGTACATGCACTAGATCTTGGCTTCAGAGTTCCAATTCCATTGTCCAAGGGGATCACCAGGGGAAAATTGGGTGACTTGGACATGCATTGGATCTTGGCTTCAGAGTTCTAGTTCTAGCATTTAAGGGGAGCACCAGAGGCGACTAGGGTGACTTAGGGACATGTGCGACTCGGCGACTTGGATGACTTTGACATGCATTGGATCTTGGCTTCGAAGTTCTAGTTCCAATATCCAAGGGAGCACTAGGGGCAACGACTTGGGCGACTTAGCGACTTGCTTGACTTGGCGACTTGGGCGAATTAGGTGACTTGGACAACTTGGACATGCACTAGATCTTGGATTTGGAGTTTGAGTTCCAGTGTCCAAGGGGAGCACCAGGGGTGACTTGGTGACTCGCGTGACTTGGATGACTTGGACATGCACTGAACCTTGGCTTTGGAGTTCCATTTCCAGTGTCCAAGGGTAGAACCAGAGGCAACTTGGGCAACTTGGATGACTTCGACATGCACTGGATCTTGGCTTTGAAGTTCCAGTTCTATTGTCCAAGGGGAGCACCAAGGGAAACTTGGGTGACTTGGAAATGCACTGGATCTTGTCTTTTGAGTTCCAGTTCCAACATTCAAAGGAAGCACCAGGGGCGACTTGGATGACTTGGGGACTTGCGTGACTTGGTGACTTGGGAAACTTGGATGACTTGGACATGCACTAGATCTTGGTTTTGGAGTTATGGTTCCAGTGTTCAAGGGGAGCACTAGGGGTGACTTGGCTGACTTGGTTGACTTGGATGACTTGGACATGCACTGGATCTTGGCTTCGGAGTTCCAGTTCCATTGTCCAAGGGGAGCACTAGGGGTGACATGGGTGACTTAGACATGCACTGGATCTTGGTTTCGTAGTTCCATTTCTAGCATTCAAGGGGAGCACTAGGGGCAACTTGGGGACTTGCACATCTTGGCAACTTGGATGACTTGGACATGCACTGGATCTTGGCTTTGGAGTTCCAATTTTGGTGTCTAAGGGGAGCACTAGGGGCGACAACTTGGGTGACTTGGCGACTTGCCCGACTTGGCAACTTGGGCGAATTGGGTGACTTGGACTACTTAGACATGCACTGGATCTTGGTTTTGGAGTTCCAGTTCCTGTGTCCAAGGGGAGCACTAGGGGAAACTTGGTGACTCACGCAATTTGGATGACTTGAACATGCACTGGACCTTGGCTTTGGAGTTCCAGTTCCAATGTCCAAGGGGAACGCTAGGGGTGACTTGGACGACTTGGATGACTTAGACATGCACTAGATCTTGGCTTCAGAGTTCCAGTTCCATTGTCCAAGGGTAGCACCAGGGTCGACTTGGGTGACTTGGATGACTTGGACATGCACTGGATCTTGGCTTCGGAGTTCCAGTTCCAGCATGCAAGGGGAGCACCAAGGGCGACTTGGATGACTTGGGGACTTGCACGGCTTGGGCGACTTGGGTGACTTGGATTACTTAGACATGCACTAGATCTTGGCTTCAGAGTTCCAGTTCCATTATCCAAGGGCAGCACCAGGGTTGACTTGGGCGACTTGGATGACTTGGACATGCACTGGATCTTGGCTTCGGAGTTCCAGTTCCAGCATGCAAGGGGAGCACCAAGGGCGACTTGGGCGACTTGGGGACTTGCACGACTTGGGTGACTTGGGAGACTTGGACATGTAATAGATCTTGGCTTCATATTTCTAGTTCTGGTGTCCAAGGGGAGCACCAGGGGTGACTTGGGTGACTTGGAAACTTGGGAGACTTGTACGACTTGGACATGCACTAGATCTTGGCTTCAGAGTTTTAGTTCCAGCATGCAAGGGGAGCACCAAGGGTGACTTGGGGACTTGCATGACTTGGGTACTGGGATGACTTGTACATGCACTAGATATTGGCTATGGAGTTCCAATTCTAGTGTCCAAGGGGAGAACCAGGGTTGACTTGGATGACTTGGACATGCACTAGATCTTGGCTTCAAAGTTCTAGTTCAAGTGTCCAAGGGGAGCACTAGGGTTACACCAGGGATTGCACAAGGGACCAAAATAGAGTACTAAGGGGAACATCGGGGGTGCTACAGGAGCACCAGGGGTTGCACCAAAGTGCAGAATAAGGTTGTTCCAAGTGCATCGAGCCTTGCACTGGTCCATTCCAAGGGTGCACCAAGGCAGTACTAGGGACCAAAATAGAGTACCAAGGGGAGCACTAGGGGTGTTCCAGGTGCACTAGGGTTTGCACCAAATTGTAGAACAAGGTTGTTCAAAGGGGGCACTAGGGGTGTTCCAAGTGCACTAGGGGTCGCACCAAGGGTGCACTAGTTTGTTCCAGGGGTGCATCGGGGCTGCACCAGGGATGCACTGAGCTTGCGCCAAGGGTCGTACCAAGGACCAAAATAGAGTACCAAAGGGAGCATAAGGTGTGTTCTAGGTGTACCAAGGGTTGCACCAAAGTGTAGAACAAGGTTGTTCCAAGGGGGCACCAGGGGTGTTCCAAGTGCACCAAGGGTTGCACCAGGGTTCAAGATAGGGTCCAGAACAGGGTTCCAAAGTGAGTACCAAGACAAGTAAAGACCACAACCAAGTCTATGGGTGGAACCAAAGGAAGGTTATCATGATATCGAAAGGATGTGGTATTCTTCGAGAGCTCGGTATTTTGATGGCTTCTCAAGGCTTGGTGAAGGGGAACCATGTGTGGTAATGGTTTCCCAAGGAAAAAGTGGAAAGGTGGATCTTAGGGTGGTAGCCGAAAATGTGAATATTTCCTATAGTTGCATGGGAATCCGTTGAATAACCCTTATGGGGGAATGAGAGTACCCCGCTATTGTTTCGGTGTCACACAGAGGCATGGCCCGTGATAGTTGACCCTAGGTCTATGACTAGGTCACCTTAGAGAAGTGGGGTTAGGGCTGCCATCCCACAAGTTCGGTCCAAAGTGGGGTTTGAGGTTTCCCTGTGCCAATTCCAAAGTGGGGTTCCTAATGCCTTGGTGGGGTTGGGGTTTCCTTTCACCAAGTCCAAAGTGGGGTACTGAGCCAAGTTCAAAGTGGGGTTTCCTTTCACCAAGTTTGAAGTGGGGTTATTGATGCCTTGGTGGGGTTGGGGTTTCCCTTCACCAAGTCTGAAGTGGAGTTTTTGGTACCTAAGTAGGGTTGGGGTTTCCCTTCACCAAGTACGAAGGGGGGTTTCCCTTCAACAATTATGAAGTGGGGTTCCTGGTACCTAAGTGGGGTTGGGATTTCCCTTCATCCCAGTGTCTACGTGGGGTTGGGGTTTCCCATTCCTAGGTTTGAAGTGGGGTTGGGGTTTCCTTTCACCAAGTCTGAAGTGGGCTTCTCGGTACCTAAGTGGGGTTGGGATTTCCCTTCACCAAGTTTGAAGTGGGGTTGGGGTTTCCCTTCACCAAGTCAAAAGTGGGGTTCTTGATGCCTTGGTGGGGTTGGGGTTTCCTTTCACCATGTTCGAATTGGGGTTCTTGTACCTAAGTGGGGTGGTGGTTTCCCTTCACCAAGGCTGAAGTCAGGTTCCCAATACCTAAGTGGGGTTCTCGGTGTGGGGTTGGGGTTTACCCTTGGCAAGTCTGATCCGAAGTGGGATTGGGGTCTCCCTTCCCCAAGTTTAGTCCAAAGCGCCTAAGTGGGGTTGGGGTTTCCCTTCCCCAAGTTCAATCCAAAGCAAGGTTCCATGTGCCTAAGTGGGGCTTGGGTTTCCCTTTCCCAAGTCAAATTCGAATCGGGGTATAAGGGGGTGCATGTTCTTAGAGAGGGCCTTCCAGTTCCACTAGGGCAATCTAATTTCAGGGGTACAACAACTCGCACCGGCACAAAAATGGGGGTGGGGTACTTGCATCATTGTGAGTGGTGTACGAACTCGCACCACTCACACCAGTGCAAAAATGGGCATGGGGTACTCACACTAGTGCGAGTGCACTGGATCTTAGCTTCAAAATTCCAGTTCCAATGTCCAAGGGGAGCACCAGGGGTGACTTGGCAACATGCGCAACTTGGCAACTTGCGCGACTTGGTGACTTGGGTGACTTGGGTGACTTGGACAACTTGGACATGCGTTGTGGATCTTGGCTTCAAAGTTCCAGTTCAAGTGTCCAAGGGGAGAACCAGGGGAAACTTAGAGGACTTGGACATGCACTAGATCTTGGTTTTGGAGTTTCAGTTCTAGTGTGCAAGGGGAGCACTAGAGGCAACTTGGGCGACTTGGGTGACTTGGGAAACTTGGCGACTTGGGCGACTTGGACGACTTGGAAATGCACTGGATCTTGGCTTCAGAGTTCAAGTTCCATTGTCCAAGGGGAGCACCAGGGGTGACTTGGGCAACTTGGACATGCACCTGGATCTTGGCTTCAAAGTTCCAGTTCCAGTATCCAAGGGGAGCACCAGGGGCGACTTGGTGACTTGCAAAACTTCACGACTTGGGCAACTTGGACAACTTGGACAAGCACTGGATCTTGGCTTGGAAGTTCCAGTTCTAGTGTCCAAAGGGAGTACTAAGGGAAACTTGGGTGACTTGGTGACTTAGAGATGCATTGGATCTTGGCTTCAGAGTTCCACTTCCAGTGTCCAAGGGGAGCACCATGGGCGACTTGGGAAACATCACGACTTGGGTGACTAGGACAACTTGGACATGACCTGGACCTTAGCTTCAAAGTTCCAGTTCTAGTTCCAGTGTCCAAGGGGAGCACCAAGAGAGACTTGGGTGAATTTGGTGAATTGGATGACTTAGATATGCACTAGATCTTGGCTTCAGAGTTTCAGTTCCATTGTCTAAGGGAAGCATTGAGGGTGACTTGGACATGCACTGGATCTTGGCTTTGGAGTTCCAGTTCCAGTGACCAATGGGAGCACCAAGGGTGACTTGGCAACTTGGGTGACTTGGAGGATTTGGACATGCACTGGATCTTGGCTTCAGAGTTCCAATTCAAGTGTCCAAGGGAGCACTGGGGACAACTTGGTGACTTGGGTGACTTGAACGACTTGGACATGCATTGGATCTTGGCTTTGGAGTTCCAGTTCTGGTTTCCAAGGGGAGCACAGGGGTGACTTGCACGACTTAGCAACTTGGGTGACTTGGACATGCACTAGATCTTGGCTTTGGAGTTCCAGTTCCAATGTCCAAGGGGAGCACCAGGGGTGACTTAGATGACTTGGATGACTTGGACATGCACCAGATCTTGGCTTTAGAGTTCTAGTTTTGGTGTCCAAGGGGAGCACCATGCATGACTTGGGTGACTTGGCAACTTGGGAAAATTGGATGACTTGGACATGCATTGGATCTAGGCTTTGGAGTTCTAGTTCCAGTGTCTAAGGGGAGCACCAAAGGTGACTTGGTGAATTGGGTGCCTTGGATGACTTGGACATGCATTGGATCTTGGCTTCGGAGTTCTAGTTCCAGTGTCCAAGGGAGCACTAAGGGCGGCTTGGGTGACTTGGATGACTTGGATATGCACTGGATCTTAGCTTTGAAGTTCCAATTCTAGTGTCCAAGGGGAGCACTAGGGGTGACTTTGGTGACTTGCAACTTGTGCGACTTGGTGACTTTGACGACTTCAACATGTATTGGATCTTGGCTTCAGAGTTCTAGTTCCAGTGTCCAAGGGGAGCACCATGTGTGACTTGGCGACTTGTACATGCATTGGATCTTGGCTTCAGAGTTCCAATTCTAGTGTCCAAGGGGAGCACTAAGGGTGACTTGGGTGACTTGGACATGCATCGGATCTTGTCTTTGAAGTTCCAATTCCAATGTCCAAGGGGAGCACCAAGGGTGACTTGGGCGACTTGGACATGCTCTAGATCTTGGATTCAGAGTTCCAGTTCCAGTGTCTAAGGGAAGCACCAAGGGTGACATGGCTGACTTGGATGGCTTGGACATGCATTGGATCTTGGCTTCGGAGTTCCAATTCCAGTGTCCAAGGGGAGCACGAGTGGTGACTTTAGCGATTTAGCGACTTGCGCGACTTGGGCTACATGGGTGACTTGGATGACTTGGACATGCACTAGATCTTAGCTTTGGAGTTCTAGTTTTAGTGTCCAAGGGGAGCACCATGGGAAACTTGGGGGACTTGGCAACTTGTGCAACTTAGCAACTTGGGAAAGTTGGATGACTTGGACATGCACTAGATCTTGGCTTCGAAGTTCCAATTCCAGTGTCCAAGTGGAGCTCCAGGGGTGACTTGGGCGACTTGGTGACTTGCATGACTTGGCGACTTGAACATCTTGGACATGCACTAGATCCAAAGCGCCTAAGTGGGATTGGGGTTTCCCTTCCCCAAGTTCAGTTCAAAGTGGGGTTGGGTTTCCCTTCTTGAAGTTCGGTCCAAAGTGAGGTTCCATGTGCCTAAGTGGGGTTCAGGTTTCCCTTTCCCAAGTCCAGGAATTCACACTAATGCAAAAATGGGGTGGGGTACTTACACCGGTGCAAGTGGTATAGGAACTCAAACAGTGTGGAAATGGGTGTGCGGTACTTGCACCACTCGCACCAATGCAAGTACCCCAAGGGGACGTCCAAGGGGCACAACAAGATGTACTACGGTTGCACCAGACCATTCCAATGTTGCACAGGGGTCGCACTAGGGACCAAAACATAGTACCAAGGGGGAGCACCGATGCTAGTGGTGCAGGAACATGCACCGATGCGAGTGGTGTGAGAACCCTCACCAGTGCAGAATTAGGGGTGGAGTACTCAAACCGGTGCAGAAATAGGGGTGGCAAACTCACACCGATCCAAAAATGGGGGCAGGGTACTCACACTGGTGCGAGTGGTGCAAGAATCCATAGTGGTGTGGAAATGGGGGCCACAAAATTGCACCGATGCAAGTGGTGTAGGAACTTACACCGACACAAAAATGGGGGTGTGGTACCCACACCAGCAAGGAAATGGGAGTGGGGTACTCAAACCGGTGCAAAAATGGGGGTGGAGTACTCGCACCACTCGCACCGATGTGAGCAAACCAAGGGGGCGTCAAGGGGAGCACACCAATACAGTGTTTCAATGTGTTCTAGGTTTGCACCAAGGATCCACCAAATCATTCCAGTGTTGCACCAGGGGTGCACCATTCTATTCTAGTGGTTCACCAGGGCTGACCCAGGGGTCACACCGAGGGTGCACCAGGGACCAAAAAAGAGCACCAAGGGGGAGCACTGGTGCAAAAATGGGGGTAGGGTACTCGTACCAGTGCAGAAATGGGGGCGGGGTACTCACATCGGTGTGAGTGGTGTAGGAACTCGCATCGGTGCAGAAATGGGGGCGAGGTACACCATGGGTGCAAGAACTCGCACTGATGCAAAAATGGGTGTGAGTGGTGCAGAAACGTGCACCGATGCGGAAATGGGGTTGGGGTACTCTCAACGAAGTAGAAATGGAGGCGAGGTACTCACACCAGTGTGAAAATGGGGTTGGGGTACACCAGGGGTGCAAGAACTCGCAGTGATGTGGAAATGGGTGCGAGTGGTGTAGGAACTCGCACCGGCATGGAAGTGGAGGTGGGGTGCTCGCACTGATACAAAAAATGGGGGCGGGGTACACCAGGGGTGGAAGAACTTGCACTAGTGCGAAAGTGGGTGCGAGTGGTGTAGGTACTTGCACCGGTGCAGAAATGGGTGTGAGTGGTGCAAGAACTCTCACCGGTGCAGAAATGGGGGCAGATACTTGCACCTAATCATAAATGGAGGTGGGGTACTCACATTGGTGCAAAAATGGGGGTGGGGTACACCAGGGGTGCAGGAATTCGCACAGGTGCAAAAATGGGTGTGAGTGTTGTAGGAAGTCGCAGCGGTGCAAAAATGGGTGAGAGTGGTGTAGGAAATCGCAAGGGTGCAAAAAAGTGGGATTGAATCATGTCCCAAAAATTGGCTCTAAAAATTAGGGTCCAAAAATCGGCTCCAAAAATGGGTCCCAAAAATTAGCTCCAAAAGCGGGTCCCAAAAATTGACACTACAAATGGGCCCCAAAGATCAGCTTCGAAAATGGGTCCCAAAAATTGACTCCAAAAATTGAGCTCTGAAAATCAGCACCAGAAAATGGGTCACAAAAATTGGCTCCAAAAATGGGCCCCAAAAATCAGCTCCAAGAATTGGGCCCCAAAACTTGGCTTCAAAAATTGAGCCCCAAAAGGTGGGATTGGATCAAGCCCCAAAAATAGGTCCCAAAAATTGGCTCTAAAAATGGGTCCTAGAGATCGGCTTTGAAAATGGGTCCCAAAAATTGGCTCTGAAAGTTGGACTCCAAAAATCGGCTCTAAAAATGGAGGCAGGTTACACCAAGGGTGCAGGAACTCACACGGGTGTAAAAATGGGTGCGAGTGTTGCAGGAACTCATAGTGGTGCGGAAATGGGTGCGAGCGATGCAGGAACTCGCAGGGATGTGAAAAATGGGATTGAATCAGGTCCCAAAAATGGCTTTGAAAATCGGGGTCCAAAAATTGGCTCTGAAAATGGGTCCCAAAAATTGGCTCCAAAAATCAAGTCCCAAAAAATAGTCCCAAAAAATAGGTCCCAAAAATCGACTCTGAAAATGGGTCCTAGAGATCGGCTCGGAAAATGGGTCCCAAAAATTGGGCTCCAAAAATTGGCTCTAAAAATGGGTCCCAAAAATCAACTCTAAGAATCAGGCTCCAAAAGTGGGTCCCAAAACTCAGCTCCAAAAAGTGGGACTAGATCAAGTCCCAAAAAATAGGCTCCAAAAATAGGTCCCAAAAAATAGGCTCCAAAAATGGGTCCCAAAAATTGGCTCTGAAAATTGGGGGGCTTGATCATTTTTTGGCATCATCCTACCACTTCTTCTACTTGGTGGAAGAATGCCCTCAAGGACCATCTAATAGTGCACCTGAATGATTCCTCTTCTTTTGATAGTGAGGATTTTGAGCCTCCTTCTCCTCCTGCTCATAAGAAAGTGGTTGTTGTTGATAATGTTACCACTCCTATGGAAACTGCTACTCATATTTTGGACAAAGTCATTCTTGGTGTTGTGCATGTTGCCTCCCCTAAGGCTACTACTACTCCCATTCTAGATAATATAGTCTCTTCCATAGTTTTGGCTACTCCTATTTTACATTTGGATGTTCCACCCATTGTTCATGCTGCTCCACCTGTTTTCTTTTCAAAAGGGGCTTCTCCCCCTTCTTGTCAAAAAGATTCAAACCTTGTTTTTGCTTCTTCTTCTTGGACTAAGGTGTAGTGTAGGAAGAGGTGTACTCCTAAGACAAACTTTGTCTTGATTGACAAGCCCTTGGAGGAAAAATTGTTGGGTTCAAGCTCGGGTGCTTGAACTGTTTTGTTGGTGGCCTATAAGCTAGGTTTTGGTATGTCCTACTGGTTGCTTTGTTGTTGTTCGACTATTGTTTTTTTGTAGCTTTGCGAGTGGCATGTAGGCCTATTCTATTGGCTAGAAATCTTGTTCTTTCTTTGTTGTTTTGTTTTGATTTTATTTGCTAGTTGTAAATCATGTTTCGCATTGTTGTTTGGTTCAGGGCCCATTAACCCTGTTTTCTTAATCAAAAATAATAAATCACCTAATTAATGTGTTTAGTCACCATTGTAGAAAGTGTTTAAATTTAAACTTGTAATTAATTAAAAGAAAGTGCATAGGTAGACGTGCATTTTAGACATACGAAAAATAAGGCATACTAAGAGTAAGTTAGGAAATGTCTAAACAAAGACACTAGTCAAGGGATCTAATTTTTCACAAAAAGGCCATTTTAGTGGTGTGTTCAAATATAAAGACATTGTCTCAAAATAGGCACAATACAAAATGGTAAAAGGCATTGGATGCATTTTTCACCCTTACTTCTTGTTCTCACTACAAGGTGCATGTGAATCCTAAATGAATCATGTATCTCAAAGTATAAAGCACTCATTGAAATGCATATGTGATTTAAAATATTTATTTGAATACTCAAAGGATATGGTTCATGGGGTCTGAACCAACAATTTAATAAGTTGTTTATGGACTTCTCTTGCACTCTTAGGATCTTTCACCTAAAAGGAGAGAGATAGAACCCTAAAATTGTGGTGGTTCATTCAAATAAGGGATTGTATGATATGTGTAAGACTAAATTCAATGTTGTAAATGCAACTAAATGATGAAATTGATTGATTAAGTATGCAAAACCTATGAAATATGCAATATTTGAAAACATAATGTGATATGCAAGAATGAACTAAAACATGAACAAATGCAAAACAGAATTGAAAGAAGGCTTAACAG
Organism: Sequoia sempervirens; assembly: GCA_007258455.2. NCBI lineage: Eukaryota > Viridiplantae > Streptophyta > Pinopsida > Cupressales > Cupressaceae > Sequoia > Sequoia sempervirens. Next base: position 185,740,236 of record VDFB02168118.1, read on the forward strand.
AGTGCACATGGGCAATGAATGTTGAATCTGGAATGATCTGAATGTTGGCAGAAATCAGTGGGACTCATTCACCACTGATGGTGAATGAATCTTGCTACTGGAAAAAAACTCCTGAAAACTGGTTTCCAACTGTCGAGAACTGGAATCTAACTGAATCTTCTTTTTCAACCTTAAGGTGGGACTCATTTTCCATTGATGGTGAATCAGTCCTCTCCCAAAATTCTATTAAATCGAGGTTCAATTTTGTAGTTCCAGATCTGCACTTGTCTTCTTGTCGGGTTGACAAAGTCAAATCTACATAAAACAGGTTGTAGGTTGTCTCCAAGCTTGAAATAGGATTCAGTTGACTTGAAACACTTTGTTGACTTCTTGACCACCTTTCAACACCTAATTGCTTGATAAATCTGCATACAAAATTCTGCAAACACACATGCAAAAGGGGGAAAATGGTTAAGGGTTAAAGTATAGGGATTTACCTTGGTCAAATCCCACTTTGGTAATCAAACCCTTAATGAAGAAATGGAGTGAAATGAACAAGGAAAGATGAATAAACAACATGCAAATGTCCTAAACTCACCATAACCTTGTTGGAGAAATTTGAAGTTATGTCAATGGATGCTCCAAGATGCTTGATTGATGCTTGATTGAATGATGCAAAGTGATTGAATGAGTGAATGGATGATTGAATGCTTGAATGAATTAGGAGATTGTAGGAGAGGTAAAATGAGGAGAAAAACACTTATTTATACACTCTTTTTCCCTAATAACCCAATGATACCTCATCATAGGCCAACATAAGGTATTTTTAAATAAAAACCCGAAAGAAAATTTAAAATATTTTGAATTTGGAGCCAAGAGGGACTCATTCACCACCCATAACGAATGGGTCCCACCTTGGGCTTGTAAGTGGGTGTCTGGAATTAAGTCACATTTAATGTTATTTGTCAGGCTTGCATTAAAAAATACACTTAATTAAGCCTTATGAGTGCATAAAGGGCTCATATAAAGCATAAGAAAGGTGTAAATAGTGAAATTAAGCATAGAAAAGCGTGAAATATTGTTACAAGACTTTACAACACTTCAAAATAGGACTTGATAAGTGATGAAAAGGTGATTTTTAGGTGAATTGTAATGAAAAGGGTCTAGAAAAGTGTAGAAATGTGTTACAACACTTCACAACACCTTCACAAGATGCCATAATTTGATTATTTAGGACTTAATGTGAATGCAAAAGTCACATTACAACATTAAATCAAAGCAAAATAGACCAAGCATCATGAGAAAAAGACTTAAAAGACCATGAAAATTTCAGTGATCCATTTTTCTATGCTACATTTAGTCCCCACTTTAGTGAGAGGATGAACTTACTTCAAACTCACACTAAAGTAGCTATACATATTGAGAAGGATCCAAGTGCACTTATGTCAACAATATGGAATGACAACGATCAAGAGGGATGATCAAGCCCCCATAATGAAGATCCCATGGAAAACTAAACATAAGAACAAAGGAACACAAGTGAAAGAGAAGGAAAAGTTGGATGAAGCTTTAATCGTTTGTCCAACTAGTTGTGGATTAGATCTAGGTTGTTTGTGAGAAAAATAAAATGCATACTCACTCTGGGGTGACGGAACTCATGGCAGTCTGTTGGGTGAGAAGCACCAAAAGGGTGAAATACACACGTTAGTTGGTATGCACTCACAAACACATAGGTGGCTATGGGGAAAGTCATGTCGCTGAATGGGCTTCCCACTCAACCATATCAAAGTTATACCTCCTGATAACTTTAACAAGGCACCACAAAGGAAAATGTCATTTCGTGCTTCATGAGACAAGCAAAGCTTCGCATGCTTAGAACTCATGAACAAAGAGAAAGGTACCATAGGCATGTAGTTGTGTTATGTAAGGTGGCAAAGATGCAAAAATGTAAAACGAAAAATGTAAAAATGTAAAATGTATTCAAAGGAGTCTTGTTAAGTTCATGCAAGGTTTATCACTTAGGGAACATTGTGTCTAATGTCTCCAAGAGAGGACCAATCAAAGAATAAAATATTCACAACTTAGGGGATGTAGTGCGTCGCATCAGGCCACCAAGAGGAATGTAATATGCTAAGATAGATCACACTTATGAAGGACATCATACCCAATGTCGTCCACAAAGTGACAAACGTATTGTATTATGTGAAAAGGCTACACTAAGAACCAAGAATGCAAATGGAATTATACCGTTGTATGCCCCCACTTTAAAGGAATTTCTACACACCGTTCTATGAGCAATTACTTTAAAGTAGCGAAGGAAAAATGCAAAAAGGAAAAAAAAAGACATGAGAGCCAACTCGGAAAGCCCTATGCCAAGTCATATGTTTCCAAGTAAGGCTGCTTCATGTAAACGAAAAAGAAAAAAGAAAAGAAAAGGAGGTTTCCCCCCAGAAAGGAACACACCAAACACATAAGGGATCTATGGATTTGGGGTCATTATGTTCATTTCTACAATGTTTTGATTAAAGAGCTTGGAACTGTCATCATCCCCCAAAGCACATAGAACTGGAAAAATGACACAAAGAGATCAAAAACAAAAGAAAAATAAAGTCCATTTTGGTTCAACATGGAAGAGACATTGCGGTCTCAACACTTTGCATCATCCCCAAAAGGAAAACACAAGTGAAAAGAAAACAAAAAAGGCAAATGAAAAGAAAAAGCTTTTGTGTCAATATGAAAGAGACATTTCGGTCTTAATGCCTTGTGTCATCCCCAAAAGGAAAAGAAAAGAAAAAGTAAAAAGGAAAAGGGACATATTGGGTCAACATGGAAGAGACATAGGTTGTCTCAACACTTTGCGTCATCCCCAAAAGGAGAACACGATACAAAAGTGAAAAAGCAAAGAGAAAGTACGACATATAGAATAATAAAGGTAAAAATAGAAAAGTATACAAAGAGAGAGAGAGCATCAAACATACATTACGGGGGAGCATGATACGCACATGAAATCAAATGAAAATGTGAAAGAAGCTAGTAATGCAAATGTATGTCAACCATTAACCGAGTTATTGGTTTCTCAATCTTAAGTAATATAAGCGAAAAATGAATAATGTAGTTAAGAGACAAAGACAAATGCATTACAAGGACAAGGCTAACAACTTATTTCCCCCATTGAGTGTAGGGAAAGAATGAGCCGAGTTGGGTGATGGGAAGGGATCATGCAATAGTGAGAATAGAAAATTCTACAACTATGACATGAGGAGAGGATTTTTATTTTTAAGGGATGATAGGAAATAAATCGGTATCAATGAAGTGATACTTGTCCAATATGTCCTTCAATGTTTGACATTGTTCGGTTCGATGTCCAAGAACACGATGATATTTGCAAAACGGTATGTTAGAATCTTTGGGATGGATAACCAACCTATTCATAGGTGGTAAGAGTATAAGGCCTTTATTTAAAATAAATTGAAGTCTCCTTTCACATTCAAGTAGAGGATGAGTAGGAAACTTGATTTTTTTCAATTTGTAAGGTCATTTTCATTTGCTATATTCTCCTTTTTCACGAATGGAAGGAGGAAGAGGACCCATGGGGATCCTAGCATCCTTTTCATTAGTATCAGGTAATGGTTATTCACATGGAAGGAGAATGTTCTATTCAAGAGGGGAATCAAAGATCACAGATCATCATCTTGAAGTCTCCAAAGTTCAAAAGGAGGCTTATCAGTATGAGGAGGATCTTGATATCCTAGTCCTATTGTGTTTTCTTTAGTTGGTATTTGTTCTAAAAGTTGGTGAATGTTATGCTCATTTGTTATGTCACATGCTTGTTTGCTTAAGATAGTAAAGCCTTTTCCATATGTTTCTTCAAGGTTGATTGGTGTGTTTGTAACTTTGTGATCATAAAATGGGTGAGGGTATGGTTGTTTAGAGGAACTAGGTCCATTTGATGGAGGGAACTTAGGTCCTTCATTGGTTTTGGGATGTAGGTATCCAAAGTGATTAGGAGGTGCAATAGCAGGAAGATCTTGTGACTTCATGGATGGGTAAAAGGTTGCATTGGCTTCAAGGTTGTCAAGGCATTTGTTTAAGAACTTGTTCATGCTATCATCATCTTCTCCAATGATTTCAACATCACGAGGAGGAAAATCATGAGGAGTTGAAGGAGCATGAGGTAGCTCAAGGCCATTAGGATCACAGTCAAAGGAACAATTGGACATGTCTACTAAGGATTTCAATGAATTCCAAAACTTGTTAAAAGAAAAAGCCATGATGACAATGAATGCAAGTAAACTAAGATGCAAGAAAGAAGAGAAAACAAACAATCTGGAAAGTATAACAGAAAGTAACTACAAAAAACTATAATGCAGAAAATGCCTGAAAATGTTGTTTAAAATGTGCAGGTGGACTAAGTCGCCCAGGGTGGCGAATGAGTCTAGTTATGAATTTTTTTGTGTTTTTCAGAAAATTTAAAGTGATTTTAATGGTTTTCAGATGCAAATGCAAAATTTAAGTTTTTGAATGATTAGATATGCAAAAATGAAATCTAAATGAGTCTTTCACTAATGCAATTTGAAGAAACCCTAGGATGCAAAAACAAAGCAAAACCTAATTGAATGTTGATTCAAATGAGACCTAGGATGCAAATGCAAATGCAAATAAGAAATATAAAGTGTTTTATATGCAAGTTCACCAAAATGAACCAGCAATTTTATAATTTGTCAATGGACTTCTCTTGCACTCTTAGGATCTTTCACCTGAAAGGAGAGAGATAGAACCCTAAAATTGTGGTGGTTCATTCAAATAAGGGATTGTATGATATGCGTAAGACTAAATGCAATGTTGTAAATGCAACTAAATGATGAAATTGATTTTGTACCATAGAAAAATGGTTCTTTGACATTTTCATGGTCTTTTAGGTCTTTCTCTCATTATGCTTGATCTATTTTGCTTTGATTTAATGTTGCAATGTGACTTATGCATTCACATTAAGTCCTAAACATTCAAATTAAGGTGTCTTGTGAAGGTGTTGTGAAGTGTTGTAAAACATTTCTACACATTTCTAGACTCTTTTCATTACAATTCACCTAAAATCACCTTTTCATTACTTATCAAATCCTATTTTGAAGTGTTGTAAAGTCTTGTAACAAGATTTCACACTTTTCTATGCTTAATTTCACTATTTACACCTTTCTTATGCTTCATTTGACCCCTTTATGCACTCATAAGGCTTAATTAAGTGTATTTTTTAATGTAAACCCGACAAATAACATTAAATGTGACTTAATTCCCATCACCCACTTTCAAGTCCAAGGTGGGACCCATTCGCCATGGGTGGTGAATGAGTCCCTCTTGGCTCCAAATTCAAAATATTTCAATTTTTCTTTCAGGTTTTTATTCAAAATTGCCTTATGTCAGCCTGTGATGTTGTATTATTGGGTTACTAAGGCAAAAGTGTGTATAAATAAGTGTTTATCTCCTCATTTTACATCTCCTACAATCATTCAATCATCAAGTTCATTTGCATTCATCAATTAGCATTCAAGCACTTTGCATCATTCAATCAAGCATCAAACAAGTATCTTAGAGCAGCCATTGACATATCTTCAGATTTCTTCAACAAGGTTGTGGTGAGTTTAGGACATTTGCATGTTGTTTATTCATCTTTCCTTGTTCATTTCTTTCCATTTTTTCACTAAGGGTTTGATTACCAAAGTGGGATTTGACCAAGGCAAATCCCTATAACCTAACCCTTAACCATTTTTCTCATCTTGCATGTGTGTTTACAAACTTGTGTATGCAAATTTTTCAAAAAATTAGGTTTTTAAAGGTGGTCAAGAAGTCAACAAAGTGTTTCAAGTCAAATCAAACCTATTTCAAGCTTGGAGACAACCTACAGTCCGTTTTCTACAAATTTGACTCTGTCAACCCGACAAAAAGACAAGTGCAAATCTGGAAGTACAAAATTGGTCCTTAATTTCATAGAATTTTGGGAGAGGACTGATTCTCCATCAGTGGTGAATGAGTCCCACCTTAAGGCTATAAAGTTAGATTTTGTCGGATTCCAAATCCCGACAGTCAGAAACTTATTTTTAGAAGTTTTTGATAGAAGTAGGACCGATTCGCCATCAGTGGCGAATGAGTCCCACTGGTGATTTTCACCGATCTCTGTCAGCATTCAAGACACTCCAAATTCATCATCCATTACCCAGGTGCACTCTGATTCAGCCTTTTTCAATTTTGTTTTGCATTCATTCATATTTTAGTTCATGCTTGCATATCACATTATGTTTTCAATTATTGCTTATGTTTTCAAATATTGCATACTTCTTAGGTTTTGCATTCATAATTAGTCAATTAGTTCATTTAGTTTCATTTACATCATCTCATTTAGCCTTAATCACATCATGCATTTCTTAATTTGAGTGAAACACGTAGATTTTGGTGGGGTTTATCTCTCTCCTTTTAGGTGAAAGATCCTAAGAGTGCAAGAGTAGTCTATAAACCTCATTCCCAAAAATCTATGATTCATTTTGGTGAACCTGCATATTGAGCACTTTATCTTTCTGATTTCAATTGCATCTTGCATCCTAGGTTCCATTTGCATCAAAATTCAATTAGGTTATTATTTTGTTTTTGCACCCTAGGGTTTCTCAAATTGCATTAGTGAAAGACTCGTTTAGAATTCATTTTTGCATATCATATCATTCAAAAACTAAAAATCTGCATTTGCATCCTTAGTTTGCATTTGAAAAGCATTAAAATCACTTTAAATTTTCTAAAAAACACAAAAAAAAATACCATACTTGGACTCATTCGCCACCTTGGGTGAATCAGTCCACCTACACATTTTAGATAGCACTTTTAGGCATTTTCTGGGAATTTACTACATTTCTATTCTTTGTTGTTATTTCTCTGTTTTAGTTTGCAAAATTTATGTTATTTACATTTTTCACTCCTATATTGCATTTCTTTTACATTCACCCCATCTTTTTTGGTACTTGTATGAGTGTTTGGTGCCCTATTGATAATACTTTAGTGAGAGAAAGTTCTAGACTCATGGCTTCCCACGATAACACTTTCATTGCGGACCTTGGGATCTCAAGAGCTCCTACTCCTAGTATGGACAATGGTACATTAGGCATGGATACTACCACTACTATGCCTTCCCCTTTCCGTCCAATGCCTATTGACACACAAAACAATTCCATTCCGCAAGAAAAAGTCATTAGTATTCATGAGGATTTTGCACATTTACAAAAATATTTAAGTCTTGAAAACATTTCCACCACTATTATACCTACGATAAAAAACCTTCATCACCTAATTGAAAGTGATGATGGCTTATAAGTTATGAAAAGTATAGCTGAAATATACAACAAACATGTTCCTTCCACTTCCCAGTTAGAAAACATTGTTGTAAGCCAAGGAGGACGTCACATTTCTCCTCCTTCCACCATAGGATCCATACCAACTTATACCACTCCTCAAGTTACAACAACTATGCAATAGGTTAGTCATGTGACTCCTTTCGCTATTCCAACTAGCATTCCTAGTTATTTTGTGGCATCGCATGTTCCATCTTCCACCTTCACCCCTCTTAGTGTCCCTTTCACCTCCCCTAACATTACATACACTCCATCACCATTTTCCCTTCCACCTCATACCACTTACACTGATCTCATCATTACACAACTCTTTAACACCGTTTCATCCATGCAACAAAAAACCTCCACCATTACCCAAAGTCAAAATGCTCCACCAACATATCATGTTCATAGTAGCCCCTTATCTTTAGAGATCTTAAGAACCCCGATGCCCCAAGGAATTGAAATTCCTAGGTTTGAGAAATACAGAGGTAAAGGAGACCCTACTAATCATGTCAATGCTTACACAGCCTTGTGCAGTGATTTTGTCCTTGACGATAAACTATTAGCCAAAAAATTTCCTAGGACCTTGAAAGACACTACATTAGAGTGGTTTTCAAACCTACCTAATCATTCAATCCACTCATTTAATGAACTTGTGGATGACTTTATAAGTCACTTCCAATTTCATATGACTCCTAAAAAGACAATGGTTGATTTAATGCGATGTAAATAAAACAAAGATGAAAAAGTCACTGATTTTATTTCATGATATCAGTCATTGTATGCTCAAATTGATGTCAAAATTCTTGATTCACATCTACAGAAGATTTTTATCAAAAACTTGCACACAAACCTTCAAGATAAGTTAACTATGATGAAATTTCCTTTGTTCATGCATTTATGCATGACCCTTTGTGACTATCACAACTTGGTTTCTAGTCATGATTCAAAGTTCACTTCTAACTAAGCTGAGAAGTTTGAACCAAATGACCAAAACAACACGCAAAACTTTTGAAAACCAAACAGAGGCTTTTTATAGTTCAATCTGCCTCCTCAACAACAAACTCAATCCATACCTAATCAAGTGGCAATTGTTAAAGCAGTGGTGCCCTATACGTATGGGGACTCGAAGAGATAATTTACTCCCTTACCCGATACTCTCCATAACACAACGAATCAACTGATACAACAATAGATGATAACTTTTCCTATAGTTAAACCACTTGATCCCACAAAACCTTTACCACCCACCTTTAAACCAAATGCTTATTTTCATTTTCATCGCCAAAATGGACATGACACCGAACAATGTAAGTGTCTCAAACACTTAGTTCAAGACCTCATTGATTCGGGCCATTTGTGCATTGTGAGTATCGATGATCAACAAACACAACCTCACAGACTCAGACACCAAACTGTCTCTCTAGCTCAACTTTCCAAGTATCAACTCTGGCTCCTCCCAAAGCTCTGAAACCCTATTACAACTCCAACTCTTGCCCACAAGACTTCCATGTTCTCCTCCCAAAGTTATGATACTCTTCCCATCCTTGGTATTGTTCTGATATCCATTCCAAATGTTAGAGCAATGAGAAATTGATTGGTTTTTAAGCCCATTGGTAATTATTTTTAACATTTGTAAAATCCATAAATTTTTTGGCTTGGATACATTAGTTAGGCACCATAAATTTTTTTGCTTGGATACATTAGTTGGGCATTGAAATCTTTGCAATGGAAAAAATTAATCTTTTGAATATGGTGTTTTTATTTATGTGAATTTTGAGAGAAAGATATTAGTTAAATTTGTTTTTTGATTGGCCTATTGATTTTTTAGCCCATTGGCATATAATTTTTTTTATTTTAAAATGGGGGATTTTTTGTTTTGCATGTTCTACAGAGTTCTTGATTCACAGGATAGGTGTTGATGGAGGGCCATTTGGAGTTTTTCTACACTTTAGCATATGAGATTTATAGAGCTGGATTTTGTCATTTATACACTGTTATTTTAGGCCAATGGTTTTTTTTTTGGAATCTTTAAAATCTGTAAAAAGGGTTTTCTCTTTTTTTCCTTCTTGATTTTTATCCTATTCTCCCAAGCTTGCTTGTGTTTGTTTTTATGGAGGACACACATTATTTTTTTTGCAAGGCATATTGACACGTACGTTTTCTTTGCCACATAATTCAGCCTTCCATGCCTGGATTGAGCCTTTGTATGCTAAAACACCAAAAAGAACACCTCAGAATAGGGGCGATTTGAAATGTCTCCTCATTGCAATTTGTGGTCTTGAAGCATCGAGCCCTCTGGTCTAGAAAGAGATGCAAACTAAGCCTTTATGAACTGTCCTCTGTGAGATGTTATTGGTGTGTAGAATGCAGGGGCCAAGTCCTTTGTTTGGGTCAAATTTTTGCATCCACCACTATGCATCATATCTAATACCCTCAAGGGTTTTCCATACTTGCACGCCACTTTCCATATGCAAATAGTGGGCTCTAAGCAACCAATTCTGCATTACAAAAATCAAAAAAGCCTTGGCAGAGAATGAATTTAGAGTGGGGTGTTCACAGCTAGGGCCTTTTGGCCTTCTTTTTTGGGGTGATGATCTTTGCAAAATTAACTCAAGCCTACTAGCCTTCTGTGACAAAGTTAACATAGACCAAACAGATATGCATATAGATCAGAAAAACCAGAGATCAGAGGAAGTCCAAATCGACACCAAAAATTTGAACCAGCAAACTACCTAGTTTAGATTTGATAGCATGAAAGAAGCCAAACTATGTAGATATTTTTAACCATCAGGGGTGTGTTTAGACATTTAAAGGTTTCCTTACAAACTTCCATTTAAAATTATTGTCTAACTATAGAATCTTCAAATCTCTTATTTTAGTGCTATTTTTTTTTGCAGGTTGTTGGAGGAGCAAGAATTGATGTGGTTTCTTGAATTATAAGCATTGATTTAAATGGCAGGGGCAAGTAGAATGCTAGAAAAAGTTGTGGAATTTGGATTTGATAGATTGTGTGAGAAAAAAATTTTCTGGTTTTTCATGATTTTGTATGTTATTCTTTGTTATGTAATAATTCCTTTTGAGAATCTGATCACTCACTGTTTGATTTTTTTTTTGTTGAATATTCTTTAACAGATAAACACTTGCAAGGGTTTCTACTGCTATAACTTTGTACCTAACAAACCTATAAACCAACATTATGAATTGAGGGATAGAGTGCCTGGTACAAAAATCATTCCCAACTTTCAATGTTGTTCCTGTTAGAATAATACTTCATGCTATTTTTAGCTAATGGTCACTCTTGTAATTTATTGTAAATATTTTGGTAAGATCGTGTTTACGATCTTCTATAGTTTCTATTTTAGAAACTTTCCTTCTTTGTAAATCTTGTAATGTGGGAATGTTTTAATGCAGTGTTTCTTGAGATTATATGTTGCTATTGTTGATTTATTGTCTGGTTGCATAGGTTGAGATTGACTCTGTGTTTAGGATAAGGCATTGGTTCATGCAAAGTATTCAGAATTCAGTTTCTAGGTTGATTCATCAGCTAATCACTTTTATTTACAAACCTTCAAATGAGTACCACTGTAGTTATTTTGTGATGAGTTTCGTTGTTCTCATACTCCAAGTGTAGGGTATTAATAAATGAGCTGCCAACTTGTTTGATATACTACATTATTGAGTAATTATATGAGAATTATCTATTGTTTACAATGTATTGAAATGGTGGTTATATAAATTCTTGAGTATACATTGTGGGATCACCAACCCGGGTTTCACAGAGCCCAAAGTGTATGAGTAGAAGTTTTGCAGCTTTTACTCATTCGTTGGCCAATCCCTTTAGAGTACTAAGTATTGGAAATGGAAAATTCCATAGGTATTTCTAAAGATCAATTTGGTTCTTAAAAAACAACCAACAGATTGGTGACTTTGTTGTGGATTTGCTAAGTCCAAAGTCTCTAGTTCAGATCTGGTACAGTCAGATTCAAGTATTTTATTATGTTATTTTTTACTGTCTGAAGAATAATTGGTTCAAATTTTGTTGCAATAGTCACATTATACCCAGTCTTATGCGTCAAGTCCTGGTTCATTCTTTCACCTTGTGTCGGGTTATGTTTAAAATCTTTTCTGAGGTTACAAGTACAAAGTCAAGTGCAATCACTTTATATTTCCCAACATTCTGGGTGGTGACTCTCAAGTCTCTAATACTAGTATAAAGATAAACTCTCAAAAGGAACGTAAGAAGTATTTTGACATATTTGACACCATGAAGAAGACCATAAGTTATCCAAAGAAGCATCCTGAGTAGAAGGAAAAATATGAACCTGCAAAAGAGAAGCAACCCGCTTGGGTTAAGAAATGCTATGAATCAAGTAAGTATATTGAATCCCTTGGTGATGCATCTCCCACTTTTAATATTGAAGTGAATACTACAAATATCTAGGAAGAGGCACATGAATTTGAAGTTTCTAACATAGATCAAGGAATTTTTCCTGTTGAGCAAGTGTTTGATAATGAACTTGACATTTCAAGAGAAAAGGATACGTGGGAGTTTCGGAGTAAGAATAAGAACCTTTAACCCATGGAGTCAGGTTTATTTTTAATGGAAAAAATTTCAAGCTAAGAGGTGAGTCTCCTAATGTAGAAGTGCACCTTTCTCTTGAGGAAGAACCTATTGATCAACCCTACTATACTCCTGCATCGAGTGAGCTTGGAGATGTCTTAGAAAATTAAGAAGACATAAACAAAGAAATGCAAGCCTTAGAAGAAGAAGAACGTAGGCTTAAGGAAGAAGAAGAGAATAGATTGAAGGGGTTTAAAGAGAAAGAAGATAGGATTAGAGCCAATCAACTTGAGAGAGATGCTCAAAAACATAAAATAGAAAAGATGAGAGAAGATGCTACTAGGCAGAAGACCTTTGAAGAAAATGTCTCTAAGTTGGCCACTGAGATTACCCCTGGAATTCCTAAAGTAACAGTCTAGATGGGAACCTCTATTGCTGATACCTATACCACATCTGTTTCAACCACCAGAGCCTTAGATCCTTCTACTACTGCTAAGAAAACATCATTTATAGATCATGGGAAGAATCCCATTAATCAGCCAAAGAAAACTACCTTCAACACTAGCACCAATACCCATACTTCATATGTTAAAACCCCCACAAATAATGCCAAATTTGATCCTACTCCATCCACTACACCCCTAGACCCTGAGATCTTGAAATTATAGTTGGTGTTGGATCCCAAAAATGCAGGTTACAAATCCTAAGAGGATGTCAGGCTCTATGATCAGACTTGTAACATTTTTGAACTAATGAGTGGAATTAACCTATGTGATTGATGACTCCCTACACTTCAGGCTCTGCAGAACCTAGGCGGGTAGACCTTGATGACAAAAGCAGATTCAAAATTGCATGACTTAGTTGAACTTGTAGGTCTATCACAGTGGCATAAAGTGTAATAGATGCAACTTTGCTAATTACTTCTACTCCTGATGTAATATTTCAGATTTTAGAATGAGTAAGTGTATAAATAATATATGAATGAAATGTGAAATGTGAATGAAGTATGAGATGGACCAATGCTTTGTTGGGTAAGCGGACTCAATGAAGTTTTGTGATAAGTGACTACTATTGGCAACAATTCTTATTGTTTGGCACTTGAATTTATTTATACCTTGTATAAATGTGTGGGGATGTAATTGACAGACTCTTCTTATTTATCCAATTGACCCTATCAAGTTACTGTGACTTATTAAAAGGATTTTCTTGAAGGAACCAAGTAACAAAATCACATAATGACAACAAATGTGTATTGAAAAAATAAGATATACCCTTAATTTGAATAATCATAACAAGACAACATCAATATGGAGACAATATGACAAGTTTATCAATTACCTAGCTCTTCTTATTGATCCAAATGTTACCCCTAAGTTACTGTAATCAATTAAAAGGATTTTAATTCTCTTGATAGAAACCAATTAATTTGACCACACAATAACAACAAATGTGTTTTGATGAAATTGAAATACCAAATTGGATATACAATTTCAAATAACAAAGAAGTAGCAATATGGAGACAGCCAGATGATTGCTTATATTAACAAACAACAAACACCAATAATGAGCCACACAAAATTTATGATCTTCCATTGATTTTTGCAAAATTTCATGCATCATGGTTCATACAGTATAATCTATTTTGTAAACATTTTGAAAGTATTTCTATTATATCTCTTATTTCTCCCTATTAACTCTTACTTTTTAATCACTATATGTCCAACTTATATATCAAAACTTTGAAGAGGACACACCCCTTCATAAATGTCTTTTGAAACTAACAACAATTAAACATAAACAATTAGGCTCTAGTAAGCCACAAATGAGTTTTTGTCACATGATCTAAATAATCTTGTCTCAAATGAGTATCAGCATCTTTGAAGCATTTCTTTCAACTATCTCCATGATTACCATTTTCTCCAAATGCTCACATGACTCATCCAGTGTTGATTCTCCATTCTTAGCTGCTTCCAAAGCATCATGCAATATCACCTTGCAATCTTTCATCCATTCATTTTGGCCCTTCAGTTCTCCATCATTTTTGAATAGCATAGGCACCCCTTCCTTCGTAGCATCAGTGAATTCTTTTGCATCTTCCTAGAGCTCCTTATAGTAATCCTTGTGTCTTTTCATAATATCTTTAGCATTGGTAGTGGCCTTGCTATCAGAAACACCCTTCTTCTGGATTTCCTGAATTTTCTCTTGAATTCGGTCATTTATCCTTTTTTGCTCCTGAATTGTAGCATAATTCTTGGAGTGGGTCATCCATAATTTGTTCATCCAATAATCTATAATTAGAGGTTTACAATGCAAATGTATTTAACCTTAATTACAATTATTCCTGATCCAGACATAATTGTGTTACTATGTTGTTTAATCATTGAAATTACAGATCAGGTTCACTTTTACTTAAATTAATGAAATTACTAATTACTAAAATGTTGTAATTATAATTCAAATACTAAATTGAAAAACTAAAATTAAATAGAGAGAAAATTAGATAGAAGATAGAAGAAGACAGAAGATTTGAACACGCAGGACGATAACGGAGTTCGCTCAATGTGAGCTACATCTCCAAGTCCACTTCTCAAGGTAGACCGCTCTATTAAAGTTTCCAAGCAATAGAAATGCCTTGTTACAATATCCAAGCTCCAAATCTACATAAAATTTCTCACAATCTCCTCTCAACACTTGAAGACACTCAAAAGGCCTTTGTGCTTACAATATTCTCCTCCAAAGAATTATTTCTCAAAAATGAACTTGACTAATTCTCCCTGTTACAATTCTCTCCAAGAGAATTCTCCAATGTCTCACCATTTGGTTATCAAATCTAAACTCTCACCCCTCTTTTATACATCAAAATTTTCCCATTATGGTTAAAAACCATAAGATTTACAAAAATCCACTCTATCTCCCTTTACAAGTAAAAATCTTAAACAATCCCCCTTATTTACATTGGTAAATCTTCATAATCCCCTTAAAATAATAAAAATCCCTTATAAATCTTTTAAATATTCTCAATATATCTTATAATATCATTAGATATATTGCTTAAGCCTTTGTTTACTTATCCTTTCTTGGGCTTCAATCTTTTAAAAGAATTATTTTTTACACCGAAGGCGTAACCAATATGAACATGTCCAACCTAAAATATGCAATCAATAGCTCATTGCTTTCCGGAGACGATCAAAGTGATTGTGGCCATTAATTTTTCACGTCACTCTTTTTATCTCTGTTGTATCTACACATCTTGCATTTTGTCCTGACTCTGACAGCTACTATGGCATTAATAAAGTACGTTGATGTTACAAATCTCTTAAAATACGGCAAGATATGTGACTCTTTATAAATCTAGCTAATATTTGAGTATTGTAGATGTGACTCTTTTTTCACCTCATAAGTTAATGGCACCGTGTTTATATTGTAGGGGTGAGAATGATCAGGAAACGACAGTAGTGGAGTACAAGTTGTAGAAGAGGGGACTACTTGAGAAGATATCATGTTCACCCATTGGTATATCTTTCCACTAAATCACCTTAGCGATGAGTGGATACATAGCCTACAGATCAGTTTTACCAACTACGCAGTATGAATGGTTTGATAATATGTGCTCATCGTTATGAATATCTACCAGACATCAACTCACGCACAAGAAGAAGCGGCTAAAAAAACATCGATGGCAGCTCAAGATTGACCATCAAACTCATCTGCCTCGTTGATTTGTTTCCTTCAATTTTTTTCATTGTCTAATCTATTCAATCCACCGCCTTCATTCATTTAATCGCAGTTGTACAGTTATTGGATGGACTCTCTGCCTGCCGCCACTTATAACAATTTGCTTATTTCATACCAATTGCAACTAGGCATACCATCAAAGCCTATTAGGTTTACATTGTTTGCGCTATGTTGATATTTCTATTGTTACAAAAACACTAAAGGATGTGTTCATAAACCTGTCCACTCTTACCAACTACGTATATTCAACATCATGAAACCAAATTACTTTAAATTTCAAACCCTAAAAACAACAATTTTACATATATTCACTATAGCCATCACGCAGAAGGGGGAATAATCATGATGGCAAAAAGAGGGGAGGTGGATAGAAATGGTGGAGAGAGGTAAAGGGGAGGAGTATATAGTTTAAGAAGCCATTCTCTATCCACATCACCAGGGTTCTGAGCAAAAGCAGTAGCGTAGGATTGTGAGTATGCGAGTAAGAGAAAGAATGCTGGTGGATTAGGGCTTTGCTACGACTTCAAAGTAACTAGTTTGCACTATCTCTCAACTTCATCAGTTAATCCCTTGAGTTCCCATCCTTCAACACAAGTGGGAGAATGGTTCTTTGGAGTTGTAGACTCATTGTATGGAGCTATGATGAGAAATTATTTGTGTAGCCATATGCACTTGTGGTCTTGTCACAATTTGGGCTTCTTGTTCTTGTAATAAATCCAAATAATATATTAATCTAGCAAAATTATTTTCTTCTTTGTTTAAGTTATTTCAATTATTTTTTACCCCAGGCACAAATTAGCATTCTGCACACAAGTCTTCTTAGCCTCTGTTTTCTCGTCTCCTGAAATAGGCATAGGGAATGCAACTTGTATGGTGAAACTTCTAGAGATTCTTATCTCTTGAATGAAATTAAATTTTGAACTTTTCATATGATCCTGAAATTAATTTGATAGTAATTCTTCACTATGCATGTTATTGATAATTTTGTTGCCTTTGACTGCTTGATTTGTAATAGTTCTCATGTCTACACTTCAGCATTTTGCATACATATCTACCAGGGTAGTTAAATTTTTCAAATCTCCCATTTTTGGTGCAAGCAGGGTGATGCTGGCAATAGCAATGTTAGTTGGATTTATGCCTACCAATTGCATATACTTAAAAGTTTTTAAAGCCTTCCCAACAAATCCATTTTTTAACATTTCATGCAATCACTGCAATACCAGGTTTTCCATAACTTGTCAATTGCATTTTCATGAATGTTTCTAAGACCTTTTCAACAAATCCACATTGTGCAGATTCCACAATCATAGCAAGCCATGAAACCAAATTTCCTTGAGGCATTCGGTCAAACATTTCTTGTCCTTCATGTAAGCTTCCACATGCTGCATGCAAGTATGTCAAGGCCGTTGCAACTATAGGAATACTTCTACACAAATATCCTTCCACGCAGGTCAATAATAGTCTAGCAAGAGTGAAAACTGAATTGACTTTGTGAATGCCACGAACTCTGGATGGAGATTGGCATGGCTTGACAGTTGCAAATTGCATTTGTTTGATAATCTCTAAAGACATTTTAATATATCTATTTTGTGCATACCCTATAGTCGTGGCATACCAAGAGATAACATTTCTTTGAGGAATTTTGTCAAACAATCCACGTGCCCTATCTATGCTTCTACATTTTGCATGGACATCTACCAGGGTAGTTGTAGCTTTAATCTAACAAAATCTCCCTGTCCTTCATGCTTTGATGGATGCCCCTGTTCCCAGGCTCCCACTTTGGCGCAATAGAGAGTAGGCTGGCAAAGGTTAATCATATACGCCCTTCATTGTCACAAACTCTTGTACTGTATAGTGTTACATTTTTGGGAACATATTCTTACTATATAAGAACATATGACTTAAATATCTAAATCATTATATTATCTATACCAAGAGAGAGACTTCCTTAATGATCAAATATGAAACAATGGACATGTCATAGAATGAACCTGAAAAAGCATTATGCAACAAATCTACTCACCTACAACTCTTTCCTAAAATGTGGCATGATTTTTTGTGATAGAATAATAGGACAACTTGAAATCCCTTGCTTTTCTTATGCATTTCATGATTTCTAGGAGATTCAAACTTTTAATAAGTTGTTACAAATAAATATTTCCCAAAATTAAATTATAAGGAGAAGCTAATTAAATTAGTTTATCTTTTATTTTATTTTTACCATCCATAGACCTTGGAGACTCTACTTTAACTTCTGTCTTATACAATATTTTCACTCAGATATGTGTGTGTGTATAACAAAGTACACCGATGCAGATCCTCCAACAATGACATTACCGAATTCACTAGCATATATACAAATATACAAATTCAAGTGTAGTTTACATATAACTCATTGAATATATCAGCACATACAAATGCAAATGCTCTAAGAAATATTTAAGAAAAATACTGTTACCCAAGCCTAAAATGAATTGTATTGCTTAAGATGGAGGTGTATGATCACTTGAGTTTGAATAGGGTCATGCTTATGACGACTATTGCTCCCCTTGCCACTATATTGGCTTTTGATTATGTTACTTCCTTTTTTTTGGCGCTTGGAGAGTGATACATACTTTCTGATGTTTGCCAGAGTTTATCTCTGAGGAAGACTAAAGAAATGGAGGCCACAACAAAAGCATTAATCTTGTATGTAGTTTTTGATTAGCAGGAGATGAAGGAAGAATATGATTAGAGAAATATGGAAAATATCATATTGCTTGCTCTGCACTGTCGTGAAGTGGATGGAGGATACAATTTATCCCGATTCTAAAATAGAGGATACCATTGTTCCTAATACTGAAATAAACAATACTGTTGTTCCTAATACTGAAACAGAGGGTGTGGTTGATCCTGATTTGGAAACAAAAGATGCAGTTGCTCCTGATCCTGAAACATGGGTTGCACTTGATTTTGATTTTGAAACAAAAGATATAGTTGATCCTGATTCTGGAACAAAGATTATAATTGGTTTTTATTCTAAAACAAAGAATGTAGTTGATCCTGATTCTAAAACGAAGGATGAATCAGAGCATAATAAAGTTGAAAGTGTAAAATAGTTCCCTTCATTTCCTCACCTATTAATTTCAAACACAGAGTTGGAAAAAAATGAGAGTTCATTCCAAGAGGAGCTAACCCCATTGCCATCATCAAGAATTCCCTATTTGAATTTCCTTGCTTATTGAGTGAGGAGGTTGAATGGTGCACTTGGTCAAGTCAAAGCAATTGTATACAATGAAGGTGATAAACCACCTCAACTACCCTTGTTTGTTGTTTTTCATTTCAAACATTACATTGGACCACCTTGGGACCATAACAATCTAAATAATGTCCCAATAACCCCTCTAAGCCATGGACTTCTCCATCAAATTCCACTTAAATGGCATGGGAATTGACAATACACAAGTCACAAGGACTAACACTTCCAAGGGCCACAATCCACATTGGCAACATTGATAGGTAAGGGTTGGCATTCACAACTATTTCACAAGTTCTTGATCTACAAAGTCTTTGCATAAACCCCTTCTTCACATTCTAAACATATGCACACATGCAACAAATCCCATATGTCACTCGTCGAAAAAACGAAGAGACTCATTTGAAAGCAAAGTCGAATTCCTACTCTTGAAACACTTCAACTACTAAAGGTATGTAGCTTTCTTATTGACTTCACTACCAATAGTTACATAATTTATTTGTTGTAAATTATATATCTCTTTTTACTCTCATGCAAGCACCACTCATGGATCACTTACACTATGTTCTCATTGTCTAAAACCTACAAACAACTCTACCAAAGATAACTAATAATTTGTATTGAAATACTAAAGATAACTAAGATAACTCATGGATCACTTACACTATGTTCTCTTTTATATTAGTTGTTATTCAAATACTAAAGAGATCTACTCTTTATTATAGATACATTGGAGTTCAAAGTGACCATGTGACAAAATGCAACAAAAAAAATATATAAACCATTCTACAATTGCATACATTCTTATATTTGCAATATTCAACTACTAAAGGTATGTAGCTTTCTTATTGACTTCACTACCAATAGTTACATACTTTATTTGTTGTAAATTATATCTCTCTTTTTACTCTTGTGCAAGCACCACTCATGGATCACTTACACTATGTTCTCATTGTCTAAAACCTACAAACAAATCTACCAAAGGTAACTAATAATTTGTGTTGAATGTTCAAATTCAACATTCTCTTTTATATTATTTGTTATTCAAATACTAAAGAGATCTACTCTTTATTACAAATACATTGGAGTTCAATGTGACCGTGTGACAAATTGCAACAAAAAATATATCTACACCATTCTAATCAATTGCATACATTCTTATAATTGGAATTAAACATTCCATGAAAACAATGGACTTTCAAAATTGTATATATATCCTATTTTTACATTTTTATATCAAATCAAGTGATCCCTTTCGTATGCACACTATTTCCATTTTAGTTTATCCATGTGCTCTTGTTATAAGTTATATACACATTGATCAATTTCAAACAATATTAAAACACATATTCATATAAGGCAAACATTCATTTGCATTTTATTTATTGCATGAGTTGCTTTAATAGGTTAAATAAACAATTTATATTAGTTGTTTTCCAAATACTAAATAGATCTATTGTTTACTACTTGAACAGTGTGACAGAATTGCACAAAATATAAAATATATCTTTACCTTTGTATTCAATTGCATAGATTCTTATAATTGCAATAAACCATTCCATTATTTCAAGTTCGCTTTCAATTGTAGAATTTTTCCATTTAAGTTTTTTCATGTCTTGCTTTTATAATTTATATAGAAATTGTTCTATTTGAACCAATATGTCTACACAAAATCAAATATATCCATACAATTATTCGGCGTACACCATTGCACACCTAAAGTGCAATAGCTAATTAAATAAATAAGGTTGATTTTTTATTTTTTATTTTTAAAAATTTGGGCTTAACTCTCCTTTAAAGAACCCCGAGCCCGCATACATCTCATAACCACATGTTGGTGTGGTGGTGATAAACTATTTTTGGGGTGGGGAGGTCGGAGGATCGACTCCCCCGCCATCTATTTTTAAAATAAAATTTGAAATGGTTAAATAACAAAACAAACCCCTTTCATATCCTAGGTAAGGCGCATTCTTTGGTGCATTGGTAAGTGGATATGTTGCTAAATGAGAGGTCGCGGGGTCGAATCTTGTTACAAGTTTTTAGCAAACCGTTCAACCGCTGGAGAAAGATAAAAGGGTACCACATGTCAGATTGTCATTAGCTGATGTCTGCTATGTGTCAATTTGTGATTGGCCGATTATGCCACATGTCCACTTGGGAGGCTGCCATGTCATCATTTGCTGACTGTACATGCCACGTCACATGTTGACGTCATCATTTTGACCGATCATCATTAAGGCACATTCTTTAGCACATTGATAGGTGGATATCTTGCTAAATGAAAGGTCACGGGGTTGAATCCGTTACAAAATTTTAGCAAATCGTTCAACCGCAGAGAAATATAAAAGGGTGCCACGTGTCAGATTGTCATTAGTCGATGTCTGCCACGTGTCAGTTTGTGATTGGCCAGTTATGCCACATCATTTGCCAACAAGATGCCACATGTCCACTCAGGAGGCTGCTACGTCATCATTTGTTGACTATACATGCCACGTCACATGCTGACATCATCATTTTGACCGGTTAACTCCTTTTGTCTGCAAACTTTGATCGGCTATATTTTTCTCATACGAACTCCATTTTCGAAATTGAATATAGTTCCAAAATCAGGGCGACGAGCTCTACAACTTGGTGTTATTTTTGCCTCATTTTGAGATCAATTTTTTGCCTTTTTCCTAGCCCCCTGATTTGCCTATTTGACCGAACCTTTGACTGTGCATAACTTCTACATACAGACTCCTTTTGAGCCCATTCAAGTTGTGTCAAGACCGTGTCAGCAAGATTTATGCGATGAAGTTGGTTTTTCAGATTTTGAGACTAAATTTTTCAAGTTTCCTGGATCCACCTAGATCATTCCTCCCCATTGAGAAGCTTTTGGACCTCCAAAAGGTTTGTTTTATGTACAATTTGAGCTAGGGAAATGTTGCCCCACTTGCCCAATATTATCTATCCTTCCTACTAAAATTTTGAACATGTGACCCATCACAAACACAAAGAAATATGAGATAACTTTGTTGATACAATCAACTGCATGTTCATCAATATTCACTATCACATTCATCACCCAAATAGAAATAACTACCAAAATAACAAGCAACAATATTGAATACACTAATGTGAAGGAAATAGTATCAACATTCAGAATCTCTTGAACATGAACATTATTAGAAAATGAAACATTCAAACCCTCTTTTACCACCTCTAGTTGAAGGCCTGACTCTGCTTGCAACTGATCCTTAGACTGTGCTATCTGTGACATCTTATCATGATTAGCATCATCATGCTTAGTACCACTAGTTATTACAAACATAAGGGTTAATTTATTGCTTGCATTTACAATCATCTTCATATGCCCTGTATTTACAATGGGTCTATCATTCTTCATTCGATGAGCTTTTACAATATATTCAATTCCATCCTTAAACAAATGATACTTATTATGTTCCCTGTAGAAAATGGCCTTTATGTCATACAAGTAAGGACTGCCTAGAACCATCCCACAAATGTCAAGCAAAATTACATCTAACTCTACCTCATCTACAAACTTGGATGTGATTGCAAATTGGAGTTTACATTGCCTTGACACTTGTAACCGAGCATTATCATGAACCCAACCCAATGGATATGGTTTAGGATGAGGTGTTGTTTTTAATCCCAATTGCTTAACAACTTGTTCAGAGATTAAATTCACTTGTGATCCACTATCTATGAGTGTATCAATCTTGCTTTGTTTTGCAATAGCCCTTATATGAAACAATTCATTCCTCTTAGTTTCAAAAGGTACTTCATTACACTTTGATGAAGAAGCATAGGAACTAGTACTGACAAAGGGAATATTACCTTTGATACCCACAACTGGATCTTGGTTTTATCATCAGAACCAGATCCGATATCTTGCACGATAGTTGCAGTCTTCTGCTTACCCTTCTAATCCTTGAACCACTTTGGCTTCTAATCAGGATGCAATTTCCAACATCTTGCATCTTCGTGCCCTTTCTTTTTGCAATGTGAGAAATAAGGCTTCTCATCCTCTTTCTTTATGGTAGTTTTTCGTTGTGATTTCTCTTTCCCTTTCTTGCTTCCTTTGTGCTTACTTGAGTCCATCAACAGATTGTCATGGCTATTCCTTGAATTTGTTTCCAAATGGATAGCTTGCACACTAACTTCATCAATGTTAGTTGGATTAAACATAAGTATGGTATGTTTCAAATTCCCATGTAATCCACCTATGTACTTTAACAAAGTTTCTTGTGTGTACAATGGAATGCCCAAAATTAAAGCCCTCTTCCTAAACTCCTGTGTATATTTTTGCACACTTTGTCCTTTCTCTTGTCTTAATGATTGCCAGTTCATTACTTCTTTTTGCATATGCCCTAATGGATAGAACCCTTTCTTTAATGTAGATAAAAATTCAAACCAAGAAGAAATAATTTTTCCATAACGACTTAGATCCTCCTGTGTTATACTCTCCCACCAAATTAAAGTTGTGCCTCCTAGGCGAAGAGTAGCTAATTGGATTTTTTGAGAATCCTTAGTAAACTTCTAAATTCTATAATAAACTTCAATTTGTTTTATCCAATTATCAAGTTTTTATGCATCTAGTTCTCCATTATACATTGGCAAATCAAATTTAACATCAAGTTTCAACAAAGGTGAATTAACTTCAGATTTCATAGGTTGTTTCTTTTTGGAAGATGAAATAGATGAAGAAGATGGGGAAGGAGGTTCAGGAGGGTCACTACCACCTCCTACTCCTTTACCTTTGTCATCTTTTGAAGATTCACCTTCCTCCTTCTTTAAGTTCTTGAGTTCTTTTTTCCTCTGTCGCTCTTGCCTCTCTTGGAAAAGAACTTCCACCATAGCCTTCATTTTCGAGAAATGCTTTCTGGAAAGCTTTCTCATCAAGCTCTATAGGAATTTGTTTAGTTGCCATCTCTACTCATGGAAAAGTCCTTCGTTTTCCAATCTTATGATTGAACTCGGTAAGTGCACCTTCTCCTTGCTTCAATTTCAACCTGGTTAGCATTCACTTATGCAATTTCCTGCCAAATAGGCTTTGAAACCAATTTGATCTGTAATTAGAGGTTTACAATGCAAATGTATTTAACCTTAATTACAATTATTCCCGATCTAGACATAATTGAGTGACTATGTTGTTTAATCATTGAAATTACAGACTAGGTTCACTTTTACATAAATTAATGAAATTACTAATTACTAAAATGTTGTATTTAAAATTCAAATACTGAATTGAAAAACTAAAATTAAATAGAGAGAAAATTAGACAGAAGATAGAAGAAGAAGACAGAATATTGGAACACACAGGATGATAACGGAGTCGCTCAATGTGAGCTACGTCTCTGGGTCCACTTCTCAAGGTAGACCACTTTATTAAAGTTGCCAAGCAATAGAAATGCCTTGTTACAATATCCAAGCTCCAAATCTGCATAAAATTTCTCACAATCTCCTCTCAACACTTGAAGACACTCAAAAGGCCTTTGTGCTTACAATATTCTCCTCCAAAGAATTATTTCTCAAAAATGAACTTGACTAATTCTCCCTGTTACAATTCTCTCCAAGAGAATTCTCCAATGTCTCACCATTTGGTTATCAACTCTAAACTCTCACCCCTCTTTTATACATCAAATTTTGCCCATTATGGTTAAAAACCATAAGATTTACAAAAATACACTCTATCTCCCTTTACAAGTAAAAATCTTAAACAATCCCCCTTATTTATATTGGTAAATCTTCATAATCCCCTTAAAATCCTAAAAATCCCTTATAAATCTTTTAAATATTCTCAATATATCTTATAATACCATTAGATATATTGCTTAAGCCTTTTTTAACTTATCTTTTCTCGGGCTTCAATCTTTTAAGACTTATTTTTAAATAAATAAGGTTGAATGTTTTTTTTTTTTTAAATTCAGGCTTAACTCTTCTTTATAGAAACCCGAGCCTACATATATCTCATAACCACATGTTGGTGTGATGGTGATAGACTATTTTTGGGGCAGGGAGGTCGGAGGATCAACTCCCCTGCCATCTATTTTTAAAACAAAATTTGAAACGGTTAAATAACTAAACAAACGGTTTCCATATTTTGGGTAAGGCACATTCTTTAGTGCATTGGTAGGCAGATATCTTGCTAAATAAGAGGTCACGTGGTTGAATCCCGTTATTTGCTTTTAGCAAACCGTTCAACCGCGAAGAAAGATAAAAGGGTGCCACGTGTCAAATTGTCATTATCCAATTTATGCCACGTGTCAGTTTGTGATTGGTCAGTTATGCCACATCATTTTCCAGCAAGATGCTACGTGTACTGCCACATGTCCACTTGGGAGGTTGCCACGTCATCATTTGTTGGTTGTACATGCCATGTCACATGTTGACGTCATCATTAAGGTGCATTCTTTGGTGCATTGGTAGGCGGATATCTTGCTAAATGAGAGGTCACGGGGTTGAATCTCGTTACAAACTTTTAGCAAACCGTTCAACCACGAAGAAAGATAAAAGGGTGCCATGTGTCAAATTGTCATTAGCCGATGTCTGCCACGTGTCAATTTGTGATTGGTTGGTTATGCCACATCATTTTCCAACAAGATACCACGTGTACTGCCACATGTCCACTCGGGAGGTTACCACATCATCATTTGTTGACTGTACATGCCATGTCACATGCTGACATCATCATTTTAACAGTCAACTCTTTTGTTTGCAAACTTTGACTAGCTCTATTTTGCTCATACGGACTTCATTTTCGAAACCGAATATAGTTCCAGAATCAGTGCAATGAGCTCTACAACTTGGTGTTATTTTTGCCTCATTTTGAGATGATCAATTTTTTGCCTTTTTCCTGGCCCCCTGATTCGCCTATTTGACCAGACCTTTAACTATGCATAACTTCTACATACAGACTTCTTTTGAGCCTATTCAAGTTGCGTCAGGACCGTGTTGATGAGATTTGTGCGATGAAGCTAGTTTTGTTGGATTTTGAGACTGTGAATTTTTCAAGTTTCCTGGATCCACCTAGATCATCCAAACCATTAAATTAGTGTTTCTCTTTTGAAACACTGCAGAGATTGTATTAAACCTGGATTTATTCACTTGATCATGTACATTTGATTCTTCACCTTTATCCTTTGATTGTGAACCTTCTCCTTGATTTAGTAGCTTAGTAGATCCTTTCAATGTACTTTTGATCATATCCTTCAAGAAATCATTCCCCTTGAGCACCCTCTCATTGATCATTTTATACATATCCCTCTCCTTAATCAACATTTGGATCTAAGACTTATTTATTTTCAACAACATTAATTCCAATCTTGGTTTGGGCCACAAGGTCATCCTCTCCTACTTTCAATTTCATCACATGGCCAAATGCCTTTTTAGTGTAATGATTACAGACTTCTTGTGTGGAGGATACAAGGCCCAAATCATGAGAGAGCTCTCATCAGGATTATATTTTGATCCTGTGTACACCCCTGTAACTCCTTTTGGACTAAGCTTATTTGTAGCACCATTATCATGCAAGAAACTGTCAAAAACAAGGGCATAATTCAAATCTAAACCAGGGAAAATCATTACACCAGACTCCTCCAATAATTTCCTTCCTCGCTCTAGAGTCATATCCTTCATCTCATTCTCCACATTTAACTTCAAAGTATTTAGTAATTGGTCTTCATTGTTTGGTGTAATGTCTGTAACAGGTTCTCATATTTATTTCCTTTTTTGCTTGAACAAGAATGATCTAAATTTAGGGGATTTTATAAACTCGTCAACAACAAAGGATCTCTAAGCCAATTGCCTTGTGTTTGTATCAGAACCTTCTTCAGCTTCTTGCTCTCTATTGGGAGGCTGGTAATCCTCAATTCTCAATTTAGAAATTTTATCAGTTGGGCCTTGAGGTTCTCTTTCATCAGATGACTCCTCACTAGAGGATAACAACTCTACTTCTTGTATTTCTTTTATCCTTTGTTCCACCCCCCTGTTATATTCATCAATTGCCATTTCAGCTTCCATTTCTTCCATGTTCCTGATCATGTCATCATGTGGATAGGGTATATGAACATATCCACCCAAGTTTACTTTCTTTCTAGAAAAATCAAGGTATCCCTTAGGATCAAATCCTTTTCTTGGTGGAGCCTTTTTCAAATTGAAATGCAATAATTTATCCAAAATCAGGTCATACCCCTCTTTGGACAATACAGTAAAATCTCCAAAGCATAATGTACTTCGTATGAATGCCTGCTTCTCATAGGTTCCTAGATTCATGACACTTGAGTAATCCATTTGTCTAACAATATCCAAGTATGCAATTTTATCTGATACTATTTTTGGCAAAAGAAAAGGTGTATCCTCAAAACCATAAACCCTAAACATGCTGGCATCAACATAGCAGTACCAATCGCCCCAATTGTGACCAACAATTGTAGGTCCATTGAAATATTTGGGCCTTAAAAACCTTTTAATCTTATCAAACAGTGAGTAATCACAAGGATGGTTAAAAAATTTGTACAATGTCTTGACAAAATACTCCTCAAAATGAACATAACTGGAGTTGACAAATCTGCTATCCCAAATAACAATCCATAATTGCACTGGTAGTGGTTTTTCGTCTTTATCAGATTGTGCAATCCTTAATTCTTCTAGCCACATCCCTATCTCTTTCCCATAATACAATATCATATGCATGAGGATGGAATAATGCTTGAAATGCAGTGTGGGGGATCCATTTTTTATTGCCATTAACCCTGAATCAATCCCTTTGAAAATGTGCAAAGCATAGTTAAAAGGCCTTGCATTATGGCATTGAACATCAGCAGCAATCACATTGGTCCAATTGACATAAACTCAGGGGCCTCAGTCCCTAACACTTGACACACCAAGAAATATGTGTGTTTCAAATAGGGTTCAAATAAATCAACATGAAAGGGAGGCCCATCATTGTCATCAAGTGGAACAAGACTTCCATCCTTCTTAGGCCTATGTAATGGAAATCTCCACCCTCTATAGGTTGTATTTGTTCTCCAGTATTCTTTCTCCAAAGCCTCATGTACAATAGATTCATCACATGTGTCACTTAGGTTAAAAATTTCACAAATTACAGACTTGGACACATGTATGAAAGGTTTACCCTACAAATTGCAAACAACCTTTAGGTCTGGATTGTAGTGCCTAGCCAGGAGTTTTACTAGTTCCACATTCACAAATATGTTCAGGACAACCAATTTTCCTAGATTAAAGTTCCAGGGATTGCACACTGGTTCAAACCTATCTCTCTGATGATAGTGAAACATAAATAGCTCATATCCCCTAACAGGGGTCCACACGTCCCCTATATGCCTACATTTGTCTTCAAATATTTCTACATTGGCCCTTAGTTGTGTAGACCATCTGGCCTTTGGCCCTAAACCAGGTAATTGGTCAATGAGATCTTGGTTCAATTTCCTCTCCTTTGTTTTTGGTTCATCCCCTGTTTCAATTTTTTGTTTTTTACCCCTAGGATGGCTATCTTCACCTTGCTACTTTCTACCCTTCATTTTACTAGAGCTTGAACCCTCCATTTTAATTCTTCAAGGTGACAAAATTGAAATACAAATATAGGGAAGTTCGCAGGCTTACTTGAGAATTCTTGGTCGCACTGGATTTTTTGACCTATGTCTACTCTCCCGTCCTTCTCGTTGCCAATTCTAAAAAATCTTTCTTGTTTATTTTTCTTTAAATCAGAGAATATCTACACAATGTACATTCATGCAGCCATTAATGTCCACCTCTGAACACTAATGTAACAGGTTTTTCAACTTTCACAATGTCAGAACGAAATGATTATATCGGTGAGACTTGTTCAAATTCTGGCCAATCTATGTATTTAACCTGTTGCCACCTTTGTTTTATATTTTCTCAATTAATCTCCAAGACATAACTAAATGTCATTTCGATATAGGGTGTCCTTTTGATTCATCATTCATGGTTGGGAAGACCAAATAATTCTCCTACCGAGGCTGAATAGCTAGCCTTCTTTTTGTTTTTCAATTCATACCACTTCAGGAAGAGAATTGTGAAGTTTACCCAATTTTAAAGTATTTCAGGTCTTTTGAGGTCCTTTCAATCATCGCCCAGTGTCACTCTAATGAATTTTGATCCATTCATATCACCATTGGCATGAAATAACCATCGCTAAGAGAATGGAAAGTTGTTTCGATGTCATTAGTCTCCCCTACGTGTTTCTTCCTTCGCCCTATTCCTTCGGATGAGTCGATAAGACTCTTCCAGAAACTTCCTTCATCGGTGTAACATGTGAGGTTGGAAGGAATAGAAAAACTCACTCCAATAGTGTATGTCTCCCCGACATCTATTCTTTTGTCTTATCAGCAAGAGAAAATGTGTTTCTTGTCAATGAGGATCCATCGGCCTAACATGTATGCTCAAAATGACTTGAGGATTTTTCTCTGATGGTACTGCTCTTACCGATAGGCTTTCATTGATGAGACAACAAGCCTTGTCTTCCCGAAAATGCAACCTCCAGAGTTAATGATCGTTGTGACTTGGTTCACCTTTTGCCGATATGTAGGAATTGTTCAAATTAAAAGGCTATGGCTTATTAATCTGAAAGACATGTACCTGGTCTTGCCAATATGAACCAGTTACTTTTAAAGCTCTTACTCAATGATGATCAGAGGGATTTTAATGTGTCAAAGGTAAAATTGATGGGATCATTGGTGAACATGGAATGTGAAATGGATCTTGTCACACAAATTTCAACAATTTGTGTTGTTTTTGTAATTAAGATGTGGCAACCTTGTGGGGTACATGAGTAAAGGCCAGTAAAAATGTGAATTTTTTACAGTCCCAATAGTGGCTCCAACTGGGGATGTATACCCCATGTGGGTATATCAAGAATTTAGATATCTGGGAGAGCAGACCAAGTGGCTTATGATATGGGATGGCAATGGAAATGAAGGAAAATCGAGAATAGTGGGAGGTGGAAATGATATGAATTCCCATACTACTGTGCATGGAAAATATTTATTTTTAGAAGGTTACTCAAGAATTTTCCATGCACTGGAAATCCTTGACCTTCACCTATACTACTATGCATGGAAAATTTAAGAAAATAAATGCTTAAGGAAATGTCCATGCACCGACAATTCTTGTTCTTCTCCTGTCATGTTCTGGAGATAATATGAATCTTCCCCAGCCTTGCCAACAATGAAAAATGTTCCCAACCATAGGGCCTCAAATTTTCCATGCTTTCCTTTATCCTGACTCCTAGCATTCCACATGAGGACCATGTCATTTATTTCAAATTTTTTGTTTTTTTCCTTTTTATCATACAAGTATTTCATCTGCAGTTGCTTCTTCATATTATGTTGTTGTGCTTGATTTCTGACTTCATCAAGTTCTATCAATTTTTTCATTCTCTCCTCCATAGGTTCAAGGATGTCTAAGTCTTCCTGCAAGATGAACCTACTCACTAGCAACAAATTATGCAAAGGGAGCCTAGCCTGAGTCCCATACACAAGTTCAAATGGAGACCTTCCAATAGCCTTATTTACAATTATTTTGTCCACCCATAAAGCTAATCTTAACTTGGAATCCCAGGCCCTTTTGTTGTTATCCAACAATCTCTTTATGATCTTCAAGATACTTTTGTTACCGGATTCAGCCTGCCCATTCGCCTGTGGATTGTATATATATGTATATGTATGTATGTGTATATATATATGTCTGTGTGTGTGTGTTAACATATACATATATACATATATGTATATATATATGATTGTTATATATATACACATAAGTATATATATAAGTATATATACGTGGTGATTTCATTTAAATATCATTCACTTTGAAATCGACTATTTCAAACAATTAATAGAAGCCGATTATAATGCTAAATATATTGACTTTGAAGTCAATAATCTTGGGCAACTTAAATGGCTAAAACTTTGAAATTAATACGGCTATATTCATAAGCCAATTTTTTATGTCTTTGTTGTCATTCTTAAAGCTGCAAACTACTTTAACATTTAAGTCGATATAGGAGAGGTCAACGCCTTAAATTGTCTTGGACTTGGTCAAGCAACAATACCACAAATTGTTGTGACTAATCAAATCGTTGTTGAATACTCCAAACAATCAATGACTTTGTCTAAATCAATTGAGTTTATAAGTCTATACTCAACATGGACTTAGTCGATGCAAATATGGGTGGCAAGATTTGGTTATTGACTATTTCACTTGATAGTAAAATCGTTCCACCTTTGTATTCTACTTATCATAGAATTTTGTAGTCGAATTCTATCACATGGAGAGTTGATTTATTCTCCAATTGCTATCAATAAGTGGTTTGATCTGTTAGTAATCAAGCTAAGTTTTTACTTACTTATTTGCCACCTTTCTAAGTTGTGTTTGAGGTGTTGCATTGCATGTTTGTTGTTGTCATTTTCATGCCTAAACTGTAGGCAGTATAGTTGCTTGCTTTCCATATAAATAGCAACAAGGAGTTCATTGTTTGGGATGCCTTATTCTCACTCATTTATGCATTATTTCTTGTGCATCATATCTGCTTTTTAGAGAGCTTTCTATCTGCAATATTCTGATCAAATAGTGAGGAGGATTCTTGATATTTAAGAGAGTTTTAGCTATCTATCAAGAGGGAGCAATTGCCAACTTGAGAGATAAGAGCTTGTTAGTCTTTGTTGGAAAGAGTTGCTATTCTAAAGGTGTTGTGATTGCAGCTAGTCAAATTGGGAAGCTATAAATAGGCATGGGAATATTCTACTTCTTATTCCTATTTTGAATGTGCTATGTCTTGATTGACTTAGACATGTTAGTACATAGAAGTAATGTTCACTTTGAAAGAAAATTAGAATCTATATGCTTTTTTTGTATATTGTTTGTAAGTACTCCATGATAGGAGAGACTGTTTGTCTTGGGTATTATTATACTAAACATGTGTAGTCATGGGAAAGAGGTTATTTTTAGCATAGGTATTTTTATTATACTAGTAATGATTAAAAATAGACAAGCTTAGGGTATGCTCAATTCTAGATAGATATTTATGCTAGATGGCTAGTAGGTTACTCTTGGAAATGTTGTCCAGTGAAGGGAGGGAACTTGTACTTTGCTTATTGAGTTGTGTTATCTTAGATTGTATTTAAAATTTAGGTTATCCTGGGGAGTAGCTTTCCCATGGAGAGGGATTTCCTCGGCATAGATATAATGGCCTTAAGTCAAAACAAGCTTGTTATGGTGAATGGTAGACCATCGCTCAATTATACTGAGTGAGAACACTTTAACCAAAGTAGTGGGGATGTCCGATGACTCCACTATGAAAAGTGTGTAATTTGAGACTTCATTTTCAATTAATTATGTCTACTTAAATGCATGAGGACTACCTAGTGTAGGTTATAAATCCTAGTCATGTTTGATACAACACTAAGCTCAGAGTGGTATGTCGTATGGGGTTACTCAACTAATAACTTCATCGAAGGGTAGGGTCATCTATCATTGATAGTTGTGTAGCGGATCGCATATGAGTCTATGGTTGGCGAAAAAGCACTTGAGTGATGCTTCTCCTCCTCAGCAAGTGATAGAGGACCAAGGTTTTGAAAGGAAGATTCTTGGACCATCTATATCTTATGCCATGAAGCTCGTTGGAGCTATGTATGTAGTTTTGTACTTTCTTGGAATAATGTACTTTGTGAAGTATTGTAATGGAAATCCTTATTACATGATGTTTAGCATCTTTGTTCATATATTTTCAATAAGGAAAAGGATTTTTTTTATTGCAATGGCTTATTACATAGTTTTATTTACTTGCACAGTAAAAACTTAGGAAATTTACTACAATGAACGTTTGGCATATTACAAAGAACTATTATATGCACACATTTGATAGTTATTGATAGGTGTGAATGCATTGACCAAAGTAAACTGAAACTAATATAGTTTCATTTTAGTATATTTGGTTTCCAAATGAGTTGCACCAATTTCAATTTTAGTTACCTCCATTGTTGTGAATCAGTCACCCAACCACTCTAATATAAATGTAGTCACCATCTTTCAATTTGAATTACCCATTTTTTGTGCTACTCGACCTCCACCATGGATTTAGGCATTGCTATAGTGACATGAATTAGGGTTCCATGGGTAGAGTATTTTATTTTATTTTTCATCATCATTCAATCATGACAGTATATGTAGAGCAAAATATAGCAAAGAAATATTCAAAAGGTTAGAACTTGCATAAAATTGGTTGCAGAGTAGTTGTAAGGAGGTAGAGGTTATTTTAAAATATAATGGAATATTCTAATATAATTTTCCAATTTTATGTCTCCATTGTTGTGTATGTGCAAATTCAAAAAATGTATCATTTTGAGAAGTTTTCATCAACATATTTGTTGTTTTCAATGTAGACAGATACTATATAAATTTGACAAGTTCTAAATCTATTATAATATTTTGTAGCAACTCTTTTATGTGTTTGCTTATGAGTTTGGGTAGTTCAATGATGGATAAATAAGTAGATAAAGTTATGAATGGTATTTTTGATGTTGTAATGAGTAGATCATCTATATTTTTCCACTCTTCCTTTACCATTTCTCTTTGTTGATTGTGACTCTATTGCCCTAGGATAGACATTGGTCTCATTGTGCTTGTTCCAATCACCCACATTCAAATAAACCATAAAAAATATTTATTTTCAATTCCATTTATGTTGTTCATGATATCATTGTGTGTAGGGAGTAAATAATACCATTTCCAATGAATCATGGAACTCACCCCACCTTGCATTCATTTACAAGGTGTTATGTCAACTATATAGTGGTTAGAGATAGCTAGTATACTTATTACTTTGATAATCTTAAGGGCTGAGTAGACAAGTTGGGTTTAGTTATCATCAAGTTCATTGTTGCTTATCATAGGTGATTTCAATACTTGTTAAGGTACACCCCTAGGTATACCCTTTTGAGTTTAAGTTGAGCTCAAAATGTAGAAGATAAAACCCACTCTTATCGAGTTAGCTTAGAGTCCTCCATAGTTCTATCCATGAACTGATTTCATTCATTTTTTGACAACCATGGCCTTGTGAGTGAGATTTGGGTTTAAGAAGAGAAGCAATAATTTTGAAACCTAACAATACCAATGATAACTTTTGGGTTCAAACTAATTTTTTGGGTTTCACTTGTTCATTTTATATCTACCCCGACCTCTAAGAATACCCTCTTAAGTTTAAGTCAAGCTCAAACTGGATGAGAGAAAACCCACTCTTGTAAAGTTGACCTTGAACCCTTGATGATTATGTTGATAAATTCATTTCACGTGATAGATGACAACCCTAGCCTTTTGAGTGGAATTTTGTTTTAGGAAGTGTAGCAATGGTTTTGGGAATCAACAAAAGCTACATAATTTCATCTCAAGATGAGATCACATCTTTGAAAACTTGTTCTATACTAACTATTTTGATGGGTGGAAATACTCCCATTGAGGTGTGTGGGAGAATATTTTTTGATGTGGGGGATGACACATTTCAAGACATTCTTTGTGTGCACCTATTATCAACTAATACCTTATCAATTTATTAGATCACTCACATAGGTTTAGGCAAGTGGGTTGAGTTCACTCTTGGTTCAATGGTTATTAGTGAGATGTAAAGTGTTTGTATAGTTTTAGTGGAGATAACATATAATTACTCTTGAATTTCTCTTTTCTTACTTCATTCTCGATCCTCCTCTGAATTTTGTGTACACTCATCTCGATTAGGTGACTTAGTTAAGGCATGAATGATTTGGACATATTAACTATGGTTACTTGTAGTAGCTCGACTAGTAGAGAATAATTATAGGATTTTCCTTTATTTTAATTTTCTAATGGTGTTTGTTAAGGTTACAATCTTGATAGGAATCCTAAAGAGAAGTTTGACAAAGGGAAGACATAAATAGCTTAACATATACTAAAGTTTGTACACAATTATCATGTGGTTGGTCTATTTCCACACCCTTCCTTTTGTATGGCTAGATATCTCTTGACATTTAGCGATGGATTTTCAAGATATACTCGAGTGTATTTTCTCAAATATAAGTTTGATGCCTTTTAACATTTTAGGAATTCAACTTTTTTAGAAAGAAATAGTTTGGGAAATTCAACAAATTTGTGTACTAACAATGGTGGAACTATTTTATACTTTAAAGTGGATCGACTTGTAGATTTAGTTTCATTAGCCCTCAATAGAATAGTGTTGTAGGATGAAATAATAGGTTCTTTGAATGGAAATAGTGAATTGTATGATTTACTTAAAATCTCATGTACTACAATATTGGGTAGATGCCATTAATTGTGCTTGTTATATAAAAAATCATGTTCATTATCAAGCCTTTAAGGGAGTCACTGCCTTTAAAGCTCAAATCAATTGAAAGCCATTAGTTAAGCAGTTTAAAGTTTTGGTTCTCTCGTATGGCCCCACATTCTTCATGTAGAGAAATATAATGCCATGGAATCATAGAGCATACCTTACATATTTCTGTTATGCCTTGCATAACCACCCCCATTTTGGTCTGGAACAAAATGGGTCCTCCCTTCTCTTTTTGGTTTCTTTGCCTCTGTTATTTGCTTTGCTCTTGGGAGTTCTTCTGTCTTTTTCCTGAGTTTCTCTCCTAGTTTTGTCAAACTTTGGCTCTATTTCAGTTTAATTTGGCTCCCTTCTTGCTAAATATTCAATAAAACTAATCACAAGCATGAATGGATTTTATTATAATTGGTTTCGTTTGCTTTTGATAACTAATGGAAGCATTTGTTTTGTAGGATTAAAGCATTGCACATGGTGATATTTCTCAAGTGAGTTCACTTGGAAGGCTTTCCTTAGTCCAATTGGTCGTAATTTTCCTCTAAGAAGAAAGTCGGCAAGACCTTGCAGATGTCTTGCCGACTACCAGTGCATTCTGTCGATGTGCGTATGTGTTGTCCATCAGCAAGACCTCAAGATTTTCATGGCGAGTGGAATTTATATGCAGGCATCTATCGGCAAGACAAAGGTCATCATCCCGGCGACATGAAGTTTCCTTTGGCATGAGGGGTTTCCTTCGGAGAAAGGTCTCGGCGAGATCTTCGTGTCTCACCGACTGGTAGTGAGGGCATACACTATCGATGAAATGTTTTCTCTTCGCCAAGATGTCTCAACGAATCCGCAATGTCTTACCGATTGCCAACAAAGTGATCACTTCGACAAGACTCAACTACATCGGAATAACGTCTCACCGAGTGGCTCCGGTCACACCGACACGGCGCATGAGGATTCTATCAGTGGTCTTCGGTGAGAGAATCAATATGTCACAGCGACAAAAGGGTGAACTTGTAAAGCTTTCACTGAGACATGGGATTTCTATAGGACATCTCCCCGACAACAGAGAGAACACATATCGACATAAAGATTTGAGCTCGCCATAGAGTCTCAGCGAGTTTCTGGTCTCTCACCGACTAATGCAGACAAACATACATCGAGGAGAGTGGTTCACCTTCGGTGTGATGTATGGCCTAAGTGCTAAAGTCTCAGTGACACAGAAGTGAGTCGCCAAGAGTCCTGCCGATAGGGAAGGGTCCCACCAAAGGTCTAAAGTCAGCAATAATTTTGCCTTCGACAGGAGGTCTGGCCGATTGGCATGGGTCTCGCAGAAGGGAGTTGCATTCAGCGAAGGATAAAACCTTCGGCATAATGTCTGGCCGAAGAGGTGAGGTCACAGTGATAAAAGCGGCATCGACGTAGTGATTGGGCTCGCTATGAGGTCTCGGTGACTGAGCGGTCTCCCCCCAAAACGAAAGGAGATCGCCAAAAGATAGCACTCTCGGTGTAATGTCTCATCGAATCATGAGGGTTACACTGAAACAAAGGAAATCAGGGAGACTCTAGAAGCATAAATGGGTTCGATGAAAGGTCTCCCTGAGATTGGAGGAGTCTTGCTGATACAGAACGAGCTCGATGAAAGATCATGAGCTCAGCATGATGTCCTGCCGACCCAATAGGGTCTTCCTGATGCAAAGTGGGCTTAGCAAGAATGAAAAAGATTTCACTGAAGGTCTTGCCGACAGCGATGGATTTCCCAGGGAGAAGGTATATCGGCGGGAGATTATGTCTTTGGGGAAAGGTCTCCCCAAAATGATGAAGTCTCCCGACATAAAGAAACGGCTCGATGTGACTTCTGAAGGTTGACAAAGGGTCTCTTCGATTGGTCCGCGCTATGCCTATAACTGTTATGAGACGAAATCGCATCGGGGAGACACGATAAGTGTCTCACCGACATGCGATTTAAGGTGGACTGCTTTTGACCACCAAGGAATCCTGCGTGGCTTCTATTCCTCCAATCAAAAGAAGACGACCTATTGACCGATTGACCATCCCTATGTGAGAAGACCAACAGAGTGCAGGCGAGATGGATCCATTCTGAGATCAGGGAGGCGACGGACCGGATCGGGTGTAATGTTCAAATCTACAAGGAGTCCCGATGATGTTCCAGAAGATGGTCAACCTGCAACAGAAGTCTGGAACATGAAGGAGGCCGAAGGAAGGAAGGATTTGTGACTCACAGGGATAGTTGTAGTAACCACCGGCGAAGATTGATTAGTATTAATGGTAAAGTGCCCTGGAGCATTCAAGGTGACTCTAATAGAGTTCAAGGTGGACATGAAGACAAAGAGTAAATGTTGCAGCTGCAAAAAGATCTAGAGGCTTCTCCTAAGCTCAAGCCATGACCGACCCGGACAGCAGGGCTTCTCATTGAATGCAACATTGATTATTTTCAAAAAGATCTGAGAGCCGACTCTCCTGCAATCAGTAGATATTTTTGTAAAAACCCTAAAATAGTAGCCAATGTGTTCCTTTTGGTAGATCCTATATAGATGCCATTCTGGCCTCTTTGTTAGGGTTAGAATTTTTAAGAGACAATTAGAAGTAGAGAGAACCAAGGGATAAAATAGAAGATGCAATGTTAGAACAAGTAGTTAGAAGAAAATCTAGGAGTTAATTAGTTAGCAGAAGGAGATAGAGTTGCATCTTGATTCTTAGTGATGGGAGCCCTTTTGTCTTCTTGTTTAGTAGTTAGATTCAGTGCGGGCTGTAATGCATTTTTCAAGTTCTCTTAGTGTAGTTGGAAACAATCTGGAGACATAGATTCTTTGTACACTGGTGATTGTGCCAGCTTTGTAAACATTGCTTATTTGTTTTACTGACGGTAGAAGCAATCAGAGTTTAATCTACTTCATGTTGTGTTCCTGAATGATATTTGTCTTAAGTTGATCATTTGATTTGTGAAGTCTTCAAGGAGTGAAATGTTATTTTGTGTTTTATTTAAATGGTAACTTGGAATCTATTATTTGAATTAGCATTGTGAATGAAAAAGGTTGTGTGTCAATCACAAGTTTACTTTGTTTTGCAGTTCTTAGTCTACAATTCCTTGAAGTTAACGAATCTGGTTAAAATTGGATGAATCATTATTCTTTTTTGTCCCAAAACCTTGATCCATCTTTTGTTGTTTCTTTAAAAACCCCAGTTAAATTAGGTTTTATTTCATGTTTGATCTTAGAACAATCCAAAAGCTCAACACCAGCAGGCCCCTTGAATATTACTATTACATTGACCAATTGAGCAACATTAGCACAGTTGAGAACCAACTACAAAGACCTTGGGAGCTAAGATATCCATGTGATCATCTTTCTCTTTTAGGAGAAACAGAGTAGCAATATTTTGTTTGCATGTTGTTGTGCCAAAACGCACGTCAATAATTTCTAGGGTATCCAAATGGTGTGAAGGGTTATCAATTTCTCCACCCCACTATATATGAGTTATTCATTGAGAGGAGTGTTTATTTTGAGGAGGTCTCTTTGGTTTCTGATCTAGTCACTTCACCTCCTTCATTCATATTGGAGTCACTTGGGCTAGATGACATATCTTTTGCGCATTTAGATCCATCTAGGTGGATTCTTAATGATAAGAAGTCTTCTTCCTCCACCTAAGATCTTAAAAGTGATGATGAGGATTCACCTCCATCTACTATTCATCATTCAATGGTTGATAATTCTTGTTACACCCCATTGAGTTGTTACCTATTTACTATTACCTTGATGAGTTAAAATGCTTTAATATATATATTTATGATTTTTTTTTGTATATGAATCTTGATGGAAATATGATGAATGAATGTTTGATATTTTATAATGTTTGGAAGATAAAAACATATGATGCATATGAATGTAATGTTATCAGCTAACTACTATTTTGATGTACTAAGTTGGATGTAGGAACAAATTCAAACCTCCAAAAGAGAGGGGGGTATCACTCAGGAGAAGAAGTTGGTTTGGTAACCTTGATGAGCCTAATTGAGCATACACACACTCACTTCTTAGTTGGTCTAGTTTATTAAAGATAGTTCAGGAAATGGTAAGTACCTTTTGTCAGGGTTTGTGAATGTTTTGTATTGGGTTATGATCTTGTTCTATGAATGTTTTGATTAGGGGTATGTGATTGAGTATTTATGTTGAGATAAAGTTCTTTGTTTGTTCATATTTATATGTTAATCGATGAAGTATATACATAGAATGTATATATGTACATGTCTCGGATAACTCATACATATGAGTATATGTGTGTATGAGTATACGTCGGTAGACTTACCTACTCATGCTCATGAACGTATAACCCATAGGAAATATCAATTGGACAAATACAACATATATAGATATTTATAAATATACACTTTGTGTATATACATTGATTGATGAATACGTGAATATATGTGTTTAAATATGGATATTGAAATAATGTTATATATATACTTACATTAATGGAAACGTATATACATATATATTAATATACATATAATGAATATATATATATATTATAATAATTATAATATATATATATATAAAATATATATATATATATATATCATTATATATATTATGTTATGATAAGAATGTAGAAATATTTTGAATAAAGTTAAGTGCTGCCATATGAATGAAACGGCTAAATAGAGGCCGCACACATGAAGCGATGGGAGACTAAGTTTCCAAGCTTTCAATCAGCGTATAAAGCATTTCGTATCAAACTGTAGACACTCAAAAAATTTCCTCACAATCGTCCTATTTTTCGTCTATTAATTAAATAGGTATTATTATTTGTTTAATTGATTCATTTAATACTTTCTTCTATGCATTCATTAATTCGCTTAAATCATTAACATATTATAAGCATTATCCATTTGCATTATCATTTATTCATAAATCATCTATCCATTTCATACACACTTTATTCATGCATAATAATATCCATACATTAATTTTCATTAATCTTATATCCATTGCATATTTTAAATCATTTGTATTTTCATAAATAAATTCATTAAATCATTCATCTAATTCACAAATTCACTTTAATTCTAAACTCCTAAACCTCCACCCTATCATAAATCCTCCTATTTATTTATTTATTTCACTTCAATCAATCACACTTGATTAAAGAATATGGGATAAACATTCATTTCTCCACTTCACTCTTTAATCCCACATTTCTCCTACAACATGAATCCATCATGTGAGGACATCTATATAAACCCTCTCTTCTCACCAAAAAGCATATTCAATTTCAATATATATTCGATTCCCAATTGCATATCTGATCTTTACATTCCATTCATCGTAAGCTTCTTGTTGCATTTGTGCTTGTGAAAATATGAGCGCACCAAATGCATAAATCAAGATCTTGATGATAGGAGAACAATGGAGTTTACTTTCCTTTGAATGCTGATGCTTTTATTTTTAGTAGTTTAGTATTTGTGTTTTTGTATTAGTTTTTATTTAGGAAAAGCTTCATTGGTGTTATGTTGAAGATTTGATTTTAGGTTTATAGATTTAAATCAGTTTTTCATTTTCAACATAAACATAATGGTGAACTCGACGTGAAGCAAATTTTAATTTTCAGTTTTTAGTTTTATACATGCACACAATTTGATGTTGTTTGTAGGAAGCAATTTTGCCTGTGTGCATTTTATATCATGGCAATTATAGATGTTGTCAACATTTTTATTTTCAATTGATTGTTTGCGTTTTGCAAAGAATCAGGTTTATAGATTCACTGTAGATTTTTAAGCTTGCTGAAAAATGAGGTGATAGTTTTTCTTCTTGTGCTTGTTGAAATCGAACCATGATTTTGATTCCTCAATGGTAAAATTACTAGTTTCCAACACCCTACTTCCTTTTTGCATAAACTTCTTAATTTGTGAACCTTTCTATATGTTGCAACATATATGCTTACCATCGACCCAATACTGAAATTTTGCCCACACCTTCAATACTCATTGATACCAACAACAGTAGTGGCTTAGGCACAACTTGTTACCAGATTTTCACCTATGGCTCAATCAGGTAGAGCCTATTGATATTTAAAAGAAAATGAGGTACATTTTATTATATCCCCTACATTGCATTCATGTGTACAAAGGAAATAACTTAAAAGATTACAAAAAA
The DNA here is from genome assembly GCA_007258455.2 of Sequoia sempervirens. NCBI lineage: Eukaryota > Viridiplantae > Streptophyta > Pinopsida > Cupressales > Cupressaceae > Sequoia > Sequoia sempervirens. The sequence continues at coordinate 185,781,643 of VDFB02168118.1, forward strand.
CTTAAATCATTGTATTTATACAGATGCATGAAACATAAGAAAGATTTTACAAATCTCTTCTGAAAAAAGGTAATCTTTATTGAATGTAGAAATATTCATTTGACTCACACAAGTCGTGAGTTTAACTTCTGCTTATTCAATACAAATCAAGATGAACATATACATGAATAAGTAAATGAAGAAAAGAATATGCATGTAGGAAAGGTAACCAGTCATTGCCTGAGAATGACCGGTTTTGTTGTGTCTTCTTGTCCAACTGCCATCTTAGTTGTCTTGACCTTCCTAGCTCCTTGATACTCATGTTTCCTCCATTAGGTCAAAGCAATGTGTTAGAGCAGTGCTCTAAGCAATGAAAGGTTACATACCATACATGGTCATTTACCTATGCATGTATAAATTGGTCTTAATCTGTATTAAACAAACATTCATATCCTGAATGTCCTAAAGAAAACATTGAAACCATCAAATACACTTGAAATATACATGTTTTTTCTAACTTGTTTGCTTCATGTGCAACTACAGGTGTAATCATATCTTTGTTTTGATCAAATACAAAATGAGTGGTGGAAATGTGGCTCCCATGAGGGTTGAGCTCAACTCATATAAAGTAATTTTTGGTAAAGGTTACATTGCTCATTGACCATAAGAAGAATTTCAAAGATTCATCTAGAGAGCAACCCTGTCTCTAAGAATGATGCATAATTCAAACCACTATGTCACAAAAAACAATGCATATTAAAGGCAGCGAGGTAAACACATTGTGTTTAGTATCATGCAATAAATTGAATACATGATCAGTTGAGGATCAAACTAGCATTCAAGAGGTAGTTAACTAGCATATGCAATCACAGATTCAAAACACGGTTTGGTTTCTTTTCATAAGAAAAACCATGATGAAATATCAATACAATGATTTTACTCTTTTTAAGATGATCCTTATTCATATCAATCTTAACATGGGAGTATTGATCATTGTTAATTCTAATGATGAATAAGATTTTACTAGGGCAGAGAATCCATGTAGCCATCTAAAGTGATCAAAGACAACTTAGAATTGTAGCTTGAACAATAAGAAAGCCTAGTATGAATACCTTGAGAAGAATAAAGAGGGTGGCAATGGATGAACTATACTTTTCACAAAGAGCAAAGGAAAAGTTGTTGGCAATGTGACAGATTCCTTTTTATCTAGTATTGGAGGGAAGATGTTTATGACAATCATTACATAACAAGGTAGATCAATAAATGCACAATAGTAGAGATACATACATTGTGAACAACTTGAAAGATATAGTACTTAATCTTCAAAGGTTCATTTCCAGTGAAATAACCGAAAGTTCCTGTTAATCATGAACTCTTACAACCTTACTCTATTGTACATTGAGAGGACAACTACAAGTAATTTGAGCAATGAATGTAATGGAGAATTAGGGCCATGGAAAGTATATGCAATGACAACAAAACTTTTAGCCATGATGAAAAACAGATACCCACAAACTAAAAAAAATTATGGCCTGGGATTTTATATATTTTACATTTGCAGTCTAAATGATGGTTTTCTTTAGCAAAACACATGAGAGACTCAGAAAATTACAAAGCTAGAGCCATGATGAACACACGAAGGTCAATATTTTTTCCATTTTTCTTGCAGAACACAAAAAATACAAAAAAATACAATAAGAATTGAGCTTTCATCACAGAGTTCAAGCATGCAAGATACATAGTTTTATCACTTTTTGCATAAATGGAAAATATGCATAGAGCCTTGACAGAGAGAAGCTTTAAAGCTAAGGCCATTAAGTGCAAACCCATAATATTTATAAAGAGCAATAGGCCATGAAAAGTCAAAGAGGGCAGGAAAAGCACAAATTTGATGACTCATAAACTATACAATTGAAAAAATTAACAAGGTTAAATATGGAGAGTTTCTCATTTCTTTTTACCTTAACATGGAGCTCATGAAACTTTATATACCAAGAATACTCGACCTACAAAGTTGGAAGCAGAAAATCTAGGGACATGAAAAGCCTTGAGGAAATGTTTGACAGCCTGTGGAAAAGTATGGTAACTATTTTAAGCAAAGACTGAGCTTTGAAAGGCAAAGATACAGATCCTTAATGGGCAAGAAAAAGAGAAATGGCCCACAACCACGGCCATTTGGGGTTTTAATACCCAGTAAAATGTATAAAAGATTCAGAACCATGGTCGTAGCCTGGAGAAACCCTTGACAAGTTTGGTTGTAGCCACTATGTGGAAAATGAAACCCAAATGCATAAGCAAGGTCGTGGGCATTGAAATGCAAGTCGAACAACATAAATGAAAGCAAGGATGTGCAAAAAACTAGAGAATTTATAGAGCTTACAATTTTTACAAGAAATATATAGCAACAAGATATCATATTTACTTTTATTTCTTCATCAATAAGCTCAATTTCAAGTTCTTCTCTTGCAGAAAATCAAAGTAGTATGAGAACAGATTCCAGAAAAAAAGACTTACCAAATTCTTTTTTGGGGGAAGTTCAATATAAAATGCCAAAGCCCGCAGCCTTAGAAGACAAAAAGCTTTCAAAAGCTTTCAAAATGCACAAAGATTTTCCATATTCAAAGGAAAAAACAGATTTCTAATGTTTCGGACCTCAACAATCTTCACAATGGCGTGCAGGATAGAAATCTCCAACAAGAAAACTCAGCTAGGGTTTTCCCTGTGGCGGCAAACTTAGCTTCTTCTTGAAGCTTCAACATAACACAATAAAAGCAATGATTTTTTGCCTTGTTTTTGTTTTTAGGTTTTGTAAAAAACCTAAATGATGCCGATGAAATGTGACTTTTGTCATGTTTTATAAAATCAATCAAATTTCAACTAATGCCAAGGTGGTCAAAACTTAAAGTTTTGTGGAATATTCCTTCTGCATTTTCATGTGTTGTTAACTTAGTTACATATGACTAAGTCCATGACCGATATATGAAAGAAATCTTTTATTTTTGTACTACCTTACATCGTTAAATACTTAAGTAAAGTGATATTTTATAAGTCACTTTTACTTAAAGTATTTCTTTTAATACAAAAATAGAAATATGTGTGTTATGGCTAAGTCAAAGGAGGAATGGAGATGTGCTTGTATTGATGGCATGCCATGAAAGAAGGCAGGTTATTTTCATTTGAGAAACATTGAGAGAGCATATAGGGTCAGTTGATGCAGTTTGAAGCACATGGAGGAGATTTAGGGACTATTTTGATTCATTTATGAGCTATTGAGAGCATCTTGGAGCATTTTTTGCTTGACTTTATAGTGGACTTGGTCAAGTTTGACCTTTTCATGCATAGTGATGTCTTTTGGAGTGGATATGGATGCTATATTTTGGGCTTTTTGAGGACTTATGAGTTAAGAAGCTTCCAGTTCCTATTTTGGTGGAGCTTGCTTACTTAGTCTTTTTGGACTCATTTTGTAATCAGTTCTTAATTATGCAATTTCTACACTTAGTGACTTTTGAAGTCCTTTGGCATATTTTTTTTGCAGACCTTTGTGACTCAGTCTTTTGGCTAATATGACAGTGGATACCATGATTAAGCAATTAAGTTAAGTGTTTTACCTTCTCAGTTTTTATGTTCCATTGTGTGCATGAGTTTAATTGATGAAGTTACTTGTGAATGTTTTTTGATTCCTTGTAATTTTTGTCTTAAAGTTAGCACCTTTTACATAAATATATACATATTGCAGGTCATAAGTTGTATCAAAATTTGTGAATGCTTTTAGTTATGAGAGTAAAATTTCCCTCTAAGAGTTTGACAATTCAAAGATCTTCTTATGAAATACTTATGCAAGAAGCATATGAAGCTGATTTGTGTGAGTTGAGCCTTATCATTTTTTTAGTTTGTGTGTAAAAGTTGTTTCATAGATTACAAGTCAAGTTAACAATTAGGTGCATCACCATAGAGATAGATTGTTTCATTTTATGTTATCTTTTTACTCTTTCCCTCTGCAGAATCAGTAGTTTAGGTGAGTACCAAGAGGAAGTCAGCCTTCTCCAGAGGTTGACCTCTATTCTTAAGTAACCCACAGCATTAGAGGTCTTCCCATGTTTTCTCTGAAAAGCTAAGTCTTGCAGCTTAGCTAGGGTGTAATTTCAGAAGTTAACACAACTTCTTTGCAAATATTATCTCCTCTACTGGCTGTCCTTTTTTCTTTTCATGTTCAAATCATTTCCCTGAATCTTTTAATAGTAGCGGCAACAGGACAAGAATTATTGCTTGATTTCCATTTCTTCTTCTTGTCAGAAGGCTCTGAGCTTTCTAGGTTAGGTACTAGTTTAAGATTATTTACAAAATTTGTTGTAATGTAAACATTTTCATTCAGTTCAGCTCTATAATTGAAAAAATCAAACATCCTCGAGTCTCAGAAAGAAAAATATTGTTTTGCCGATTGTATTTTCAAATGATGGACAAGCTCATTGCTTATGTTTGACGGCTTTGTTGCTCTTCACATTTTGCGGCTTCTCTATGAACTTTAGCAGCATCAAGCAAATGTTTGCAGTAGTCAACGTGCAACTCTATCTTCTTCTCATCAAAGCCATGTGTATGAGGGCTTGCCACAACTGACAATTGGTTGAACGCACAAAGTGCATTCATTAAATCTGATTCAGTTTAGATTTTAATTCTAGTTTTAATTCATATTTTAGTTTTTGTTTTATTTTAGATTATTTTTTTTAGTTTTAAATTAGATTAATTAAAATAATTTTAGTTTTGATTAGTAATTGGTTTTGTTAGTTTAATTTAATTTTAGAGCAATTTAGATTAAGTTAGTTTTGACTTTAGATTAATTTAGAATAATTAATATAAGTCAATATTTATTAATTTAGATCAATTTAGTTTAGTTTAGTTTTAAATTTATATATAGATTTTTTCTAATTTAGTATAGATTTTTTTTAGTTAGATTTAGATTTTAGATCAAAGTTTTGGTTCTCTCATATGGCCCCACATTCTTCATGTAGAGAAATATAATGCCATGGACTCGTAGAGCATACCTTACATATTTGTAGTGTATCCAGATGGTGTGAAGGGTTATCAATTTCTCCACCCTACTATATATGAGTTATTCATTGAGAGGAGTATTTATTTTGAGGAGGTCTCTTTGGTTACTGATATAGTCACTTCACCTCCTTCATTCATATTGGAATCACTTGGGCTAGATGACATCTTTTAAGGGTTTAGATCCATCTAGGTGGATTCTTAATGATAAGAAGTCTTTTTCCTCCACTTGAGATCTTAAAAGTGATGATGAGGATTCACCTCCTTCATCTACTATTCATCATTCAATGGTTGATGATTCTTGTTACACCCCATTGAGTTGTTACCTATTTACTATTACCTTGATGAGTTAAAATGCTTATATATATATATATATATATGATTGTGTTTTGTATATGAATCTTGATGGAAATATGATGAATGAATGTTTGATATTTTATAATGTTCTAAAGATGAAAACATATGATGCATATGAATGAAATTTTATCAGCTAACTACTATTTTGATGTACTAAGTTGGATGTAGGAATAGATTTGAACCTCCAAAAGAGAGGGGTGTATCACTCAGGAGAAGAACTTGGTTTCATAACCCTAATGAGCCTAATCAAGCATACACACTCACTTACTAGTTGGTCTAGTTGATTAAAGATAGTTTGGGAAATGGTAAGTACCCTTTTATCAAGGTTTGTGAATGTTTTGTATTGGGTTATGATCTTGTTCTATGAATTTTTTGATTGGGGGTATGTGATTGAGTCTTTATGTTGAGATAAAGTTCTTTGTTTGTTCATATTTATATGTTAATTGATGAAGTATATACATAGAATGTATATATGTACATGTCTCTGATAACTCATACATATGAGTATACGTGGGTAGACATACCTACGCATGCTCATGAATGTATAACCCATAGGGAATGTCGATTGGACAAATACAACATATATAGATATTTATAAATATACACTTTGTGTATATACATTGATTGATGAGTACGTGAATATATGTGTTTAAATATGGATATTGAAATAATGTTATATATAAAGTTACATTAATGGAAACGTATATACATATATATTAATATAAGTATATATGAATATATATATATATAATGTTATGATAAGAATTTAGAAATGTTTTGAATAAAGTTAAGCATTGTCATATGAACGAAATGGCTAAATAGAGGCTGTGCACATGAAGTGCTTATGGGAGACTAAGTTTCCAAGATTTTAATCAACGTATAAAGCATTTTGTATCAAACTGTAGACACTCAAAATTTGTCCTCACAATCGTCCTATTTTTCATCTATTAATTAAATGGGTATTATTATTTGTTTAATTGATTCATTTTATACTTTATTCTATTCATTCATTAATTCGCTTAAATCATTAACATATTATAAGCATTATCCATTCGCATTATCATTTATTCATAAATCATCTATCCATTTCATACACACTTTATTCATGCATAATAATATCCATACATTAATTTACATTAATCTTATATCCATTGCATATTTTAAATCATTTGTATTTTCATAAATAAATTCATTAAATCATTCATCTAATTCACAAATTCACTTTAATTCTAAACTCCTAAACCTCCACCCTATCATAAATCCTCCTATTTATTTATTTCACTTCAATCAATCACACTTGATTAAAGAATATGGGATAAACATTCATTTCTCCACTTCACTCTTTAATCCAACATTTCTCCCACAACATGAATCCATCATGTGAGGACATCTATATAAACCCTCTCTTCTCACCAAAAAGCATATTCAATTTCAATATATATTCGATTCCCAATTGCATATTTGATCTTTACATTCCATTCATCATAAGCTTCTTGCTGCATTTGTGCTTGTGAAAATATGAGAGCACCAAATGCATAAATCAAGATCTTGATGATAGGAGAACAATGGAGTTTACTTTCCTTTGAATGTTTATGCTTTTATTTTTCGTAGTTTAGTATTTGTGTTTCTGCATTAGTTTTTATTTAGGAAAAGCTTCATTAGTGTTATGATGAAGCTTTAATTTCAGGTTTATAGCTTTAAATCAGTTTTTCATTTTCAACATAAACATAATGGTGAACTCGATGTGAAGCAAATTTTCATTTTTAGTTTTTAGTTTTATACATGCGCATGATTTGATGTTGTTTGCTAGAAGCAAATTTGACTATTGGAATTTTATATCATGGCAATTATAGATGTTGTTGACGTTTTGATTTTCAATTGACTGTTTGTGTTTTGTAGAGAATTGGGTTTATAGATTCACTGTAGATTTTTAAGCTTGCTAAAAAATGAGGGGATAATTTTTCTTCTTGTGCTTGTTGAAATCGAACCTCCCTAAATGCAATGATTTTGATTCCTCAATGGTAAAATTATGAGTTTCCAACACCCTGCTTCCTTTTTGCATAAACTTCTTAATTTGTGAACCTTTCTATATGCTGCAACATATATGCTTACCATCGACCCAATACTAAAATTTTCACCACGCCTTCAATACCCGCTGATACCAGTGACAGTAGTGGTTTAGGCACAACTTCTTTGTAAATATTATTTCCTCTACTGGCTATCCTTTTTTCTTTACATTTTTAAATCGTTTCCCTGAATCTATCAATAGCAGCAGCAACAGGACAAGAATTACTGCTTGATTTCTATTTCTTCTTCTTGTCAGAAGGCTCTGAGCTTTCTAGGTTAGATACTACTTTAAGATTATTTACAAAAAATGTTGTAATGTAAACATTTTCATTCAATTCCCCTCTATAATTGAAAAATCAAACATCCTCTCGTCTCAGAAGAAAAATATTGTTTCGCTGATTATAATTTCAAATGACGGATAAGCTCATTGCTTATGTTTGACGGCTTTGTTGCTCTTCACATTTTGTGGCTTCTTTATGAACTATAGTAGCATCAAGCAAATGTTTGCAATAGTCAACATGCAACTCTATCTTCTTCTCATCAAATCCATGTGTATGAGGGCTTGCCACAACTGACAGTTGGTTGAACAAATAGAGTGCATTCATTAAATCTGATTTAGTTTAGATTTTAATTCTAGTTTTAATTCAGATTTTAGTTTTAGTTTTAATTTAGATTAGTTTTTTTAATTTTAAATTAGATTAATTAAATTAATCTTAGTTTTGATTAGTAATTGGTTTTGTTAGTTTAATTTAATTTTAGAGCAATTTAGATTAAGTTAGTTTTGACTTTAGATTAATTTATAATAATTAATATAAGTTAATATTTATTAATTTAGATCAATTTAGTTTAGTTTAGATTTAAATTTAGATATAGAATTTTTCTAATTTAGTTTAGATTTTTAATTTATTTAGTTGTGATGAGTCCAATTAATGGCTTAATTTTGATAGGGTTTACTATATATTTGTTGTTGTTACCATAGACTTTGGCACTTGGTTGTTGACATTTTCCATGTTATTTCCTTAAAACCATAAACCTTGGGCATAAGTTTATCCCTGTGACTTTTAATGACATTAACATGCTATGTGAATTATTTGTGTTAATTTTACATGTGGTTGAATAGATGTTACTTTAAGGTAATTGTGGATATGCAATTATTTGTGCATACTAATGTCATTATGTAGGTTTACACTAAGATGTTGATGTCAACGAAGCTTGTGAAGTGGAAGAAACTCCTGTCAGCTGGTCAATTTCCATGAGAGTCAATAAGATGGTCATTAAGAGGTCAAAGGAGGGAAAACTCTCAATGGAGGGAAATTCTTACTTTGAATAAAAGATTGTAACTACCCTTTAATGGTCATGTTTATTTGTTGAGAAAATATAGGGAGTGTGTTGTGCTAGATTTTTGTTGGGGCAAGTCTGCTTTGACCAAATCTGGCGCATGCATAACTTCCTCCCTCTTTTTCTATGCTTTCAATAAGTGGCATCCTCTTATTTTGATGGAGTCAACTGCCTAGGTAGTTAGGGTTAGCTAGAAGTTTTTCTCTCTATAAATAATAGTTAGATGCCCCTTTTCATAAGGTTGGATGTTCTAAGATTGTACTTGCATTTTCTAGTTTTACTAATACAGTCATATTATTGAAATGTTGTAATCATGTTTTCAAGAAATAATATGATATTCTGATTTGCTACAACTGAGTTAGCTTAAGGAAGACTCACTCAAGGGGGGCCACTTGTGAGAATTCCACCCATTTAGTTTAAAAGTTATTTTATGTTCAACAATTAGTTTCAATTTTAGCAGTTGTCTGTTCCTACAACCACTAGAATTATGTTATGTGATTGTTCCTACAGCCAAGGAAGACATAGTAGTTTCATGTTTGTTTGCTGAGATTCTTATTTCTATCATCCATTTTTAGTCCAGTTATTGATGCTTAGTGTAGTTTTTGATTCATGCTCAATGCTTAAGTTGATTTCTTTTCAACATTTCATTTCTAGTACTATTTCTTTTCTAGTTTATGGATTACTATTGTGGAGTCCTAATGCACATACAGTGTTGACCCATTTCAAGTTTACATACTTGGGTTGACAATGAAATGCACCTTCATGATGAGTAAGATAGCTACTTAGTGCAGATGTCCAATCTCTAAATCACAACTCTAAGGGATTAGTTATTGAACCATTAGAGGAGGCCAACATTTTTGGCGCCATTGTCGGGGATGGTGTCAAACTAAGACATTCTTTGGAGTCATTGATAGTTTTGTTCTTGCTATAGTATCTCTGAAGTTTGTTCTTAGCATACCCCTCATCTAGAAAAGTAATGACCTATTATTCTTTCACCAATTCTTTGTGTGAGTTGGTTGATACTGAGTTGATACTGCATGCATAGAGGTAGGAGAAGAGATGCTTATAGGAGATTCCTCACCAATGACCCTAATCTTGATAATCAGCTAGTTGAGTTTCAAAATCTGCCAAATGACGAAGAAGAAGAAGAGGCACACTCTTTTGTTGATGCATTTCCCAATTTGACTAGTTTTGACACTTCCTCTAAAGACCAAAATCTTATTGAGAATCCATTTGCTTTGGAACTCCATCAATCAGGCATGGCTGATGCAAATAGAAACAAACCCAACTAGCCATCTTTTCCATTTCCTATCACTCATCAAAATGAATTTGACAACCTTAAAAACATCCCTGCTTCAGTCCTTCCTAAGTCTTATGGACTTGTCACATAAGACCCTGACACATTCTTGTTTAAGTTTGATATCCTCTGTAGAAGCTATGACTATATCACTGATGCTCATAGGCTTAAGTTGTTTCCTACCACCACGAAAGAAGTTACATTAAGATGGTTTATGAGCTTGGGTAGGAATATTGTAGAGACTTGGGATGATATGAAGACACAATTTCTTGAGAAGTATAAAGAATATTGTAGGGGCAGTTATATGAGAGGAGATGACATATTTAGGATGCATCAGAAGAAAGATGAGAGTTTGGAGGACTACATTTCAAGATTTATGTTTTGCTTGCAGAAATCCCCACATCATACACTCAATGAAGAGTCTCAAAACGTTCTTCCTTAGAGGGATCATTGAAATTTGCATTGATGCTCTGGACCTAATGGGACGAGGAGATATCACCCAAGTTCCTTGGGATGATATTAAGAAGATATGTCAAAACTATTCTAGGGCAACTTCAAAAAAAAGAAGAGGTTACCAATCCTATACGAGTAAATCATCCACCAATGAGGTTTCAATGATGGAGATTACTCACTTGTTGGCAGATTTCAAGCAAGGCATTATAAACAATTTGGACACTCAACTAGATACACTTCAAGCAAAGAAAAAACATGAGGAGGCAAAGACAATGTTAGCAAAATATTGCCCTCATTGTAGACAAAAGAAGAAGGATTATAGATACAAAATGGTAGCTAACATTGACAGCAAGCAAATTCCACCTGAGTTCAAGCCAATCTAGGGTGATGATGATCAAGTCTACTACATTGCACAAAGGAGACCATGGGCCCCAAGACAAGGTATGCCACCATATCCATTATCTTTTGTTGGGCCTTATGCATCTGGTAATCAATGGCAACCCCCATACCCATCCAACTATGGAGGATATCCACCTCAACCTTGGAACAACCCTCCAAATACCTGGCCCAATCACCAAAACTCTCCACCCCAGTGGCAACAATCTTAGGGGAATTGGCAGTAGTTCCAGGGGAATTGGCAGCCACCTCCAGGAAACTGGCAATAGACGTCCCAATGGAGGGGAGGACATCAATGGCCAAACCAAACAACTAGTTACATGCAGCCACCTCCACAACCTCAATAGCCTACCATAATGCCTCCTCCTACTAGCTCAAGTTCAAGCACGCCTAGACCTACTTAGTTACTAGCTTAGCCCACACCTAACCCAAATAACAAACCACAGCAATAGCCAGTCTACTCTGCATATCCTAATCAATTCCTTGCATATGTTGTGAGTGTGAGTGACATTCATCTGCATTCAAGAACCACTTTGCCAGCTCCTTCCACCCCTATCATCACCAAGCTTCCTATGGAAAAAGAGGAGCATCAGAATGTCCCCATTTATCCAAGTGTGCCTAAAAATCTTGAACCAGTTTAGTAGACTAATAAAGACCCACCATTTCCTCAAAGGTTAGAAGTTGTTAAACAAAAGGAAGAGAAGGAGGAAACAACCTTTCACATTTTGGATCAATTCAAACACATATGTGTCAAGACACCTTCGTTTCAGGCCATAAAAGATGTCCCTATATACGACAAAGCAATCAAGGAAGCATGCCTCAAAAAGTTAGGAAGGAAAAAGAAAGACCCCACTACCATTCATGTGGTGGGACAGTTGGCAGATATCATGCTTGGGAAAGTTACTATTCCCAAATACATTGACCCAGGTAGTCCTGTGGTAGGAATTGTTATAAATGGAATCCAAATAAAGAATGCTCTAATTGACTTGGGAGCAACAATAAATGTGATGACTAAGGATATCCTCTAACAATAAAATGTTATTAACATGAGACCTACTCCTAATGTCCTACAACTTGTTGATAGTTCCACTATCAAACCATATGGTATAGTAGAAGACCTTGTGGTAACTCTAGACTCTTGGGAGTATCCAACATATTTCATGATCCTTTCTCCTAAAGCTACACTAGGAGGGTATCCCATTATTCTAGGAAGGTCGTGGCTAGCCACAAAAGATGCTTACATTGGATGTCGGTCAGGGGACATGACTATTTCTGATGGGAAAAGCACTAAAAATCTTGTTCTCTACCCTCCTTCTCAACCATCCCATGATATGGATAACCCCATATGGCCCCATATTCGAGAAGAGGCCGAGGAAGTCAATTCAGTGGCACAACTCATGATGATAGTAAAAAGTCCTTTCATGCAGCTTCAGGAGGAAGATGAAGTGTTGTCCCACATAATTCAGAACCATTGTGAGGTACATGAAGAATCAACCTCTCATGAATCTGGTCTTGTAGGTCCAGTGAAGACACTTCTGCCCGCTCTTCCTACAACAACTGATATGCTTCATACATTTCTGCCACATGAACTAAAAATTCCAAGCATTAGTGAAACAACCACGATTAAGTTAACCACACAAGTGCAAGTATTAGAAGGGAAACATTTGAATATTAACAACAAGTTGATTCAAGAGTAGCAGTTGTCCCTGACAAACCTGTTGAAGACCCACCAACATGCATTTGCATGGGACTACCATGACATGAAAGGATTGGACCCCAAGCTCTATACTCGTAGGATATATATCAGAGATGATTGTACACCAGTAAGGCAACCACAAAGGAGAATCAACCCTGCATTGAGGGAGATTGTAAAAGGGGAATTACAAAAAATATTGTATGCAGGATTTATCTACCCTATCTTAGATAGCCAGTGGGTGTCCCCATTGGTAATTGTGTCTAAAAAGGGAGGTAAATGGAGAGTTTGTGTTGACTACATAGAACTCAACTCTGCCACCAAAAATGATCATTTTCCCCTTCCTTTCATAGACCAAGTGTTGGATTCACTTGCAGGTAAGTAGTATTTTTCTTTTCCAGATGGATTCAATAGTTATAACCAGATATAGATTGCACCTGAGGATCAAGAGAAGACAACTTTCACCTGTCCTTGGGGGACTTATGCCTACTCAGTACTTCCATTTAGTTTGTGTAATACACCTGCAACTTTTCAAAGAGCAATCATTAGTATACTTTCAGATATCTCACATGATTGTATGGAGATCTATATGGATGATTTTACTACCAATGGTGTTGATTTTGCAGAAGCATTAGAAAATCTAAGGAAAGTTTTACAAAGATGTGAAGACCATAATTTGTCCTTGAATAGTGAGAAATGCTTCATGATGATGCGGGAAGGAGTAGTCCTTGGTCACTACATCTCTCAAAAATGAATTCAAGTGGACCCAACCAAGATTGAGGTGATTACCAATCTTCCTACTCCTGCCAAGCAAAAAGATGTTAGAATTTTTCTGGGACATGCAGGATACTTTAGGTGCTACATCAAAGGCTTCAGTAAAATGGCAACACCAATGTACAATATCCTAACTAAATATGTTGAGTTCTAATGGGCAGAGGACTATGACAAAGCATTCTCTAATTTGAAAGCATTTTTAACCCATGCTCCTATAGTCAAAGGCCCTAATTGGGAACTCCCTTTCCATATTCATACAGATGCATCAAACAATGCTATAGGAGTTGTCTTGGGAAAGAAAGAAGGAGCAATTGAGAATGCAATCTATTTTGTCAGCAAAAACCTCCAAGGGGCTAAGTTTAATTACACAGTGACAGAGAAGGAGATGTTGGCAGTCATCTATGCCCTTACCAAGTTCAAGAATTACATAACAGGATATCAATCTTTATTCATATAGACCATGCCGCCATAAGATACCTCGTGAATAAGCCCTTTATTTTAGGTAGGCTAGCAAGGTGGTTGTTGTTGATGCAGGAATTTGACATCACCATTGTTGACAAACCAGGAAAGGCAAATGTTGTAGCAGACTTTCTCTCCAGATTGACTACATCAGAGGACATTCAAGTCATTGATGACTCTTTCCCTGATGAAAATTTGTTTCCATCAGTGTGCACACAACTTGGTATGTTGATATAGCCAATTATCTAGTTACAGGGAGAGTTCCTCCTCATTTCTCTCCAAAAGAGAGAAGGGTGCTCATTGAGAAAACTTTTCTTTTCTCATGGATTGTAGGATGCTATATTCTACATTGGACCAGATCATGTCATGAGGAGATGTGTAAGGGATGATGAGACATATGATATACTACATGCATGTCACAATGAACCTTGTGGAGGACATTTTTCAGCCAAGAGGATATCAATGAAGATTCTTAATACAGGATATTACTGGCCCACACTTCATAAGGATGCAGGCAAGTATACTAGGAAGTGTGATAGATGTTAGAGGATGGGTCGACCAACTAAATATGATGAGATGCCTCTATACCCCTAAGTAGTCATCACTCCATTTGATAAATGGGGACTTAATTTTGTAGGTCCCATTGATCCTCCATCAAATGGAAAATCCTACATCTTGCTTTGCACTGACTATGTGACCAAGTGGGTCAAGGTTAAAGCTATGAAACATGCCAGAGATAATAAGGTTGCAAAATTCCTCTATGAGGAAATCTTCACACATTATGAGGTTCCAAGGGAGATAGTAACAGATCAAGGGGCTCAGTTTACATCAACCCTTGTCACAACATTGGTCAATGAATATAATGCGAGGCATAGAAAATCTACCCCTTATCACCCTCAGGCCAATGACCAGTCTGAGGTGACCAATAGAGAAATAGAGGCTATCTTGACCAAAATAGTGGCTATTCATAGGAAAGATTGGGCAAACAGGTTGCCAAAAGTTGTCTGGGCTTATAGGACCACTTGGAAGACAACCACATGTTTCACTCCTTTTGAATTATTGTATGGGAAGACAACCATGATGCCTATTGAGTTTGAGCATAAAACTCTTAGGATTGCACTAGATCTTGTGATAGACATATCTGAGGCACAAAAGGATAGAATCATGCAAGCTAAATGCTTTGGATGAGATGAGAAAGACAACCTTGCATCATACCGAGGTAGAGAAAAATCAAAGGGTCAAATGGCATGATAGATACATAAAGGAAAAGAAGTTCCAGCCAGGTGACTGGGCACTCCTTTATGACTCCGGGTATCAAGATAATGCAGACAAGCTGCAGACTAGGTGGTTGGAACCGTATGAAGTTGCAAAAATCTTCCCAAATGGTGTTGTTAACCTCACAACCATTGACCCTATTAGATTCAAAATCTTGGTCAACGATCACCGACTCAGGTTGTATCATAAACCAGCTTCCAAGCAATAATTCATGTGACAATTTATCCAACACCAAACCTTTGAACTTCCTGCAGCCAAAGGAAGTGGACCTAGTGTCCCTCCTTTTGCCTAGCTAAGGTATGCATGTAATCACATCATAATAAATATTTCCACTTTTGTGGGAATCCACTTCTTCATTAATAAACCCATCTGCCATCCATCTCCATCTTTTCTCTCTCTTCCGTAACTCCACCATCACTTCACTCCACCATCACTTCACTTCACCATCACTTCATTCCATCACCACTGCATTAATTATTCAACCATACTTTTAAAGGTAACAAATACTTTCCTCCACATTCCTTGTAAAAGATAGTCCAAATTTTTAGGTACATGCATGACAATCTATTATATCTTAATTATCTTTAGTGCATTTACTTAATTACTATAAATTAATGTTGATATTTCACATAGCATATAATTGTACTTTACCCTGTCATATCATAATTACCACCCAGCCTGTGCAGACACATGCTAAAATTTAGGTTGGAGGGGGAGTGTCGACCCACATGTCCATGTGTCATCAATGTCAGCAAATTTGAAATAAGCCAATTTGAATGATAGAGTGAAATGACGGCTTGCATGTGTGAAATGACATTGAACTGCCACCATTTTTCTTGATGATACCATTCATTTATGTTTCTTTATTTCCTTAGTCATAATCTTAAACATCACCAAAAAGGTAAATTTCATATGACACTGGTGATAGCACTACAAAGGAGTTGCAAGAAGAAGGAATTGGGTTTTTAGAGAAAGATTGCAGGAAAGGGAATTTTGCAGAAGCACTTGTTTGATTGCGGGCAGCTGAAACAATGGGAGGTCAACTGATTAGGAATAAACCCATGGTTCATGATGTGATACTGTAGGATACACTTTCTTTGGCTAAGTTCAGGAATTGTGGATGGCTAGATTATTTCCTGAAACTTGATAGCTTCAATGAGGACATTGCACTCAAATTTGCACATACATTCTCTAAGGGGAAGGCAATGGTAAAAGGGTTGGAAGTGATAGTCATTGAGGACATAATTGTAGAGGTAATTGGTTTGCCTATCGATGGAGATCCATACCCTGCTTCCAGAGATGCAAGGTTAGTTAGGGCAGAATTCACTGAACCTAGCGACCCTCCACTGGTTGTAGATAAGCAAGGAACGAGGAGAACTTCTCTACCCTGGAGAAGTGGAAACAAGTAGTCATCCACATTGTCAAGTATATTACTTGTGAAGGTCGCCAGTCATGCCTCCATTCTGTGCATTTTAAGCTCCTGAACCATATGGGACATGGAAGAAGAATGAATGTGCCCAATGTGTTGTATAACCTCCTTGCAATCATGGCAGTTGAAACGCAAAAAGGTAGGGATAATTTTGTCTCCCATCATTGTTTAATATAATTGTTAGTAGAGAAATCTTTGCAAGAGGTGTCTAGTACATCATGGGAGGAATTTGTAAACATTGATCAATTTAGACCAAAAATGTGCATCTTAGAGGTCAGCCTCAACCTTGTAGGGTTAGTAGGGGATAGAGGGTTGTTGAAACCACTTTTGGAGCTTCAACCTATGGTGCAAACCCTAGCATAAACCCTCCTACAGTCGAAGAAGCTATAGAAATTGGCTCCTCTGAGTCAGAATATTCAGATGAGGAAAGTTCATCCTCAGACCTTGATGTTAATGTTCCTCCCAAATCCCCAATTGGAACTAGGGCTTCCATTAGAAGAGAGGAGGCACAAATGTGGAAGGGGAAGGCCAAGAAGCAAATGCCAAAAAAAGCAACACCAAGCCCTAGGAAACGAAAGGCTAATGACACTGTTCTTCCTGCAGCCAAAGAAAAACATACAAGCCCTCCTAAGAAATCAAAGTCAGTTGGGCCAGCCACTGATATACCTCCAAAGAGAAGCCCTAGACTTAGGAGAACATCTAGGGAGGAGATAGAAGCCCCTATGGGGCAAGTAAATGTTGAAGAAAAAGATATTTTTGAAGAACAGGCAAATATAAGATTATTAGAGCTTACTGCTATTGCAGAACAGGTTGAGAATCAAGAGCAAGATGAGAATCAAGAACCCCTGCAACTGAGCAGGATGAACAACCAGAATCACTGCAACTGGTGCTATTTGAACAACAAGAATGGTGAGAGAAAATATTTTGGTAGGAACACATAAACCTCCTAATTTTTCATGGAATCTTGTAGCTCTGAACCTATGGAGTGAGATGCAAAGCAAAGAAGAGGAGTGGAAAAAGGAAAAACGCAAGCTACAGGAAGAGGTTAAAAAAATGCAAAAATTGAAGAAAAAAATGTAGAGATTGTTGCATTGAAGGATAAGGTGGATAATGTGGTAGCTTTAGTACCTCAAATGTTGGCATGAAAAACTCCTCTAAGAGTGTATGCACTACATTTGAAAGAGCTGAATCTTTCCTTCAAGCTATCAAAGATTATTTTAGGTTTAAGCCTCTCTATTGACACTCCATGTGAGTTTTTCTAGGCCTACCAGTTTTCCCCTCCTGAAGTTAAAAATATCTTGTGTGAACTATACCTGCATAATTATGTTGTGTCTAATGATCATGATTGGAACCCATTATTGTACATTGGATATCTCCATTTAATGGAATTTATGTCATGGATTCAGAATAAAATTAGTTGGGGGCAGTAGTTTTGAACTTACAGGGAAAGAGAATTTCATACTCCCTTGCCTCTTAGGGCTGAATCTAGTAACCCTATAGACATTTACCAAACATGGTATAGAATTCTTAATCACCCAAGCTACAAAAATAGGATCATGCCTATTAGGGAAGAAGCCTACAAGGAATATGAGAAGGTAGCTGAAACTACAAGGAAATTGGTAATGGGGTACTTATCACAAAGGTGGAACAGTTTGACTGATGAGTTGAAACAAGTTGAACCCCACTCTTTGAAAAATTATGCTATAGCATGCAAACAAGTTGATAGATACATACATATTGGAAGGATGAGGTAGCATTATTGGCTTCCATTAACATTTCAGCCACCTACTTTATTATGGCATGTGCCAGATTACATGTTTTATTGGTATGACATAGCTGCAAAAAGGAAAAGATGGAATAGATTGGAGAATAAGCAAGGATTCTACTGGGACCTAAATTCAGACACTACGGAGACGATGTGGGATAGTTGGCAGTTGGTGACTTTAAAGCATTGACTAGGCAAAATAATAGTACTCCCTCTATTGGAGGACCAACAAAACATTAGGTTGGGGGGAATGATGAGTCCAATTAATGGCTCAATTTTGATAGGGTTTATTATATATTTGTTGTTGTTACCATAAACTTTGGCACTTGGTTGTTGAAATTCTCCATGTTATTTCCTTCAAACCATAAACCTTGGGCATAAGTTTATCCCTGTGACTTTTAATGAAATTAACATGCTATGTGAATTATCTATGTTAATTTTACATATGGTTGAATAGATGTTACTTTAAGGTAATTGTGGACATGCAATTATTTATGCATGCTAATGTCATTATGCAAGTTTACATTAAGATGTTGATGTCAGCAAAGCTTGTGAAGTGAAAGAAACTCCTGCCAATTGGTCAGTTGCCATGAGAGTCAAGAAGATGGTCATTAAGAGGTCAAAGGAGGGAAAACTCTCAATTGAGGGAAATTCTTAGTTCGAATAAAAGATTGTAACTACCTTTTAATGGTCATATTTGTTTGTTGAGAAAATATAGGGAGTTTGTTGTGCTGTATTTTTGTTGGGGCAAGTTTTCTTTGACCAAATCTAGCGCATGCATTATAACTTCCGCCCTCTTTTTCTATGCTTTCAATAAGTGGCATCCTCTTATTTTGAAGGAGTCGACTACCTAGGTAGTTAGGGTTAGCTAGAAGCTTTTCTCTCTATAAATAATGGTCAGATGCCCCTTTTCATAAGGTTGGATGTTCTAAGATTGTACTTGCATTTTCTAGTTGTAGTAATACAGTCATATTGTTGAAATATTGTAATCATGTTTTCAAGAAATAATATGATATTCTAATTTGCTGCAACTAAGTTAGCTTAAGACTCACTCAAGGGGGCCCACTTGGTGAGAATTCCACTCATTTAGTTTAAAATTTATTTTCTGTTCAGCAATTAGTTTCAGTTTCAGCAGTTTTCTATTCCTGCAACCACTAGAATTATGTTATGTGACTGTTCGTGTAGCCAAGGCAGATAGAGTAGTTTCATGTTTGTTTGCTGAAATTTTTATTTCTATCATCCATTTTCAGTCCAGTTATTGATGCTTAGCGTATTTGTTGATTTATGTTTAGTGCTTAAGTTGATTTCTTTCCAGCATTTCATTTCCAATATTGTTTCTTTTCTAGTTTATGGATGATTGCAGTGGAGTCCTAGTGCACATACAATGTTGACCCATTTCAAGTTTATGTCCCTGGGTTGGCAATGAAATGCACCTTCATGATGAGTAAGATAGCTACTTAGTGCAAATGTCCAATCTTTAAGCCACGGCTCTAAGGGCTTAGTTATTGAACCATTAGAGGAGACCAACAATTAGATTTAGATTTTAGATTCTATATTTTTCTA
This sequence comes from Sequoia sempervirens, assembly GCA_007258455.2. Classification (NCBI taxonomy): domain Eukaryota; kingdom Viridiplantae; phylum Streptophyta; class Pinopsida; order Cupressales; family Cupressaceae; genus Sequoia; species Sequoia sempervirens. The sequence continues at coordinate 185,801,531 of VDFB02168118.1, forward strand.
ATTTAGTTTAGATTTAAATTTTTAATTTAGATTAATTTGATTTTTAGATTAAATTAATTATTTTTCATTAGCTATTTTTTTTAATACATAATATGCAGCCAAAGTTGCATGCATTATATTAATATTATCAAAAAATTACATTGATTTAGCCCCCCAAGATGGAAGAGCAAGAAGGCAGAGGCAATTCACAACATTAACCAGCAAAACATCCAAAAGAAGATCCAAAAGCTTGGGTCGGCATTACATAAAATATTAACATTGCTTCATCAAGCCTAACAAAACATCCCTCCCATTCCCAAACCTTAGTCATTTTCATCATAGAAGCATCATGTTCCCATGAGCTCTACAAATTCATGGCACCATTGTATTCCCTCCACCTCATTTAAGCCCAACCTTCAGGAGAGGAAGATGGAGCCTATAGTAGCCCAGTGTCTGTGCTGCTATAGTCCATTGGCACTTAAGTTGAGGATAAAGGGATGCCATTTGACCTCCACCCTCTACTGAAACATGTGAATGGCATCATCTAACCACGAGATACCAACTCCTAGCAGGGTAACCACCACCGTGTCAATGTCGTCAACCATAATGGATGCTTTAAACATTGAGCGCAAAAGAAGCAAGCATTGTTCCTTCAACAAGTTCAAATCCAAAAGGGAGGCGAGAAAATGAGAAGAGATGTCTGAGTTCGCCCTGGTTCTACTGTGCGAGAAACAATAACTCCTCCCAAGCACCATTCTTACTACTTCCAAGCAAAGAATATCCTTATTGAGGCAAATATTTTTCAAATGTTGATCAGAAATGTAGCCTAAGAAGGAAGCCTCCTTCTTGGAGCTCTTCAACTTAATTGGAGTATCCATGTCTTTATCACCGTTTTCCATCCTCGACTTTGGATAAATATAAAACCATTCATTGTCATCCATTTATGGGCAATCGACTGCATTAAACTCTTGCATACTCTCAGTTGTTGCCAATTGAATCCCTAAGCTCAACAATTGATCTTCGCACGAAATTTTGTTCAATCTCCTATGAATGTTCTTGAGGATATCTTTGGTCGGGTACTTTGTCAATCATTGATTAGCTCATTGTGAATGCATTCCAAAAGCAGGATGTACCTCACCCTTCTCTTCCCTCCACACTAACGGGCTCAAATACTACCAAATTTGGCAAAGCCAACCCTTCTGACAGATCCATCATTTCTAATTTAATTCATCGAACGTGAAAGCTCCCTGGCGACGGGATGCCAACTATTTTGCCTTCTCTGTCTTGTCTGAAAAGGCCCATATGCCAGATCTAGCCATCTCTAGCCTAGACTATGAGAAACCATTTGGCACATGGGCCTTTAGCTAGATTAAATGTTAGTTTTATTTTTAGTTTAGTTTTTGATTTTGGGGCTAATTTTGTTAATTTAGCTTTTGTGCAGGTTTGCAAGTCAGAGACTTGAAAACAAAAACTTAAACTTCCGCATGTCAAAGAATTAAATGAAAGACTCGCATTTGTCAAAGACTAGTGATTCAAACTACTAATCAATGTGTTACAAGTTAGATTGTCAGAGAATCTATCTTGAAATATTGTGTCTTCTTTTTTATATTAGATCACATTTAGATTAGTTAGTCTAAAAATAACTTGAGTGTTTTCTTTGACATCATTAGCAGGGTTAAAATTAACTAGTGCTTGCATTGTCTTGTGGTTTACATCTTGTCTTCGGATGCGTGTGCTCTTCCCTCATGCCACTCAACAATTTTAAGAATAAAAAACATTCCTTTGACATTTTTTATAATCACCCACACATTTCGATTTGGATTAAAAATGATCCCCATGCAAGTGTGAGGAAAATGTGTTGTGTATGCTCTCTCCTTGCGCTTTGTGTGATCTAGGAGATCAAAAACAACATACTTCCTTGCTTTTGTTTACCCTTTAGAGGGCTTGCCTTGAAAGAGGGAATGACCCAAGTGACATTGTTTCAGTCTACTATAATAATTGTCACAACCATTACAAAAGTCTCGGATCACCTGGTGAGGATGTCCTATGCAGACAAGTGCCACCCCTAGTGTTCACGTGACATGTCAAAATCCTTTCTTAGGAAGGGACTGGGAGGCCTCTTAATTGAGCTAATATTTCCTCACACATAGGCACCAATATTTCCCTGGAACACAAACTAAGAACCATTATTTTAGTGGCCAAAAACCCTTTACTTGCTAGTGCAGGAACGGTCATTCGAAGCCGCCCCACATCTTCACTATTCATGTGTAGAGGCAAAAATTCCTCTTTGGGGGAAAGAGACTTGGTGTTACCATGTCGTGTAAGGGGGAGCTAGTGTCACCAAGTCTCTAGCTGTCCACCTTGTTTAAGTGGCTGGAGAAATCCAAGTGGGGATCTAGCAAGTAGTATCTCTTCCTATCCTAGTTTGTGCAAAGTGTTTGTCATTTCATATCAAGATCAAACTCAAAAACATTATGTCTACTGCGTCTTGCATGTGTGTTCAAAATAAATCTCAACCAAACAACACACCTAGGAATCTGCAACATTTCAACCTTGCAAACCCCAAAAAGTCAAACAACAAAAACATCCAAAATGAGCCTATCATTTAAATCTCTCGGGGGAATCGTCCTTCAGTTTTGATCTTTCAATAATTGCATTCCACCTATTCCTTGCATATCCTCTACCCTTGCATATTCATCATTGGTCAAATAAACCTTTAGCTTGCACTTAGGTTACTCTTCCTAGGTCTTGAAATCAAACCTTCGGCTATTAATCGCTCGTATCACTTGAGGTTTATCATCCTTGAGTTAGGGAATTACCATTATCCTGGAGTAGGGAAATATTTTTTAAGTTCATCATCTCCTACATACCCTCTCTTGATCACTTATCCTTGTGTTTATCCATCATAGCACAAGTAAATCCTTGCATCATAATTACCTTTGGACCTAGAGCTGCCTAGAGCTCTTGCATTTTTATCATATCAAGATTATCATACCATACCAGTCTCATATCTCATCTTAAAGTCATATCCTAATCTTAGGTCTCATACATTATCTTGTCTCAGGTTTAAGATTAGAATAATTTCCCATGACCCCTAGGACAAGATTAAATGTTTCAAGAAGGGAACCCTTGGGGAAAAGACTTTGATGTGGAAGATCACATTAGTGTTGCAACTAGTGAAATAAATGAAACAAATAACGAAGAAATAACCCAATGCCATGTCGAAGAAGCACTTAATGCTCGTAGATTCACTAAAATACTTATAGAGGTAGTCAAGAGTAATCCACAACAATACTTCAAGGCCCTTGTTGATGATGGAATCAAACTACCTCCTGATTTTGATATATCCTTACTCATGATGAATGACAAACATGAATCTAGTGAACCTAAGCATACAAAAACAAACAATGAGGATATAATCAAATATCACATACCCTTTTATTTACAACTTGGTTACAAGAGATCTTCAAAGACGTCAAAACCTGCACCTACAAACAATCCTATTTTGGATGAGCTTAGAGCACTAAGACAAGAATTGGATACTCTCAAGAACAGTAAAACATCATCCCACAAGTTCTCCATTGAAGATATATTTCCTTATCCTTTCGATATGAGCATATCAATGCCACCTTTTCCTAGTCACTGGAACATACCGAGACTTGATAAATATAAGGGAAAAGGAGATCATAAAGACCACTTAAGAGAATTTTGTGTTGGTACCTTGGAATTTGTAGTTGATGAGACATACCTTATGAGATTATTCCCTCGCAGTCTAGGAGAAGCTATGGAATGGTTTTCAAAATTACCTCTGACCATCAAATCTTTTCAAGAATTGGCTGATAAATCATCTCCAATTATAGTTTCAACTGTGAACTTAAAGTGACCATGACAAACCTTTTTAACACCAAACAGAAACAAGGAGAATCTTTTGTGTCATTTTTACAAAGATGGAGATATTTAACAAAATGATTACCTTATACCCTTTCAGACAAAGAATTGGTTGACCTCTTTTGTCAAAATTTGAACAAGGAAATTGGAAAGGAACTTCACCTCAAATGTTTGGATTCATTTGATGAAGTCATAGAAATGGGATTTTGAATCGAACAAACTCTCATCAATGATGGAACTATTAAACTTAATAACGACAAAGATCAAAAATTAGGTTCGAGCAATAAGACACCTTTTTGGGTAAAGAACAAGAATGTAGTCAATGGCAGAGTTGTTGATGCGAAAACAACTAAAACATCATCACCTATCTACAACCTTAAAGGTTCATCTTCAGACAAAGGAAAAGAAAAACAAAGAAGCTTCCCTAAACAAAATTTTATACCATTGGGACAATCGCTTGAATCTATATTAAAATAACTCCTTGAAAATTATCTTATAACACTACTGGAGATGAAAGAATATAATCCACAAGTAAAACCCCATGGTGGAACAAGGATCACTTTTGCGACTATCATAGACAAAAAGGTCATAAGACTAATAGTTGCAATAAACTTCAACATCTAATACAAGACCTTATTGATGATGGTAAGATAGCAGTTGACAAACACACTCCTGGTATCTCTGATTGTGAGATGTTTAAAAACCCTTTCCCTAAGCATGACAAGGATAAAGGAAAGGACCTTGAATCTAGTGAGGGTGTAAACTATACTATTGCTAAGTACATGATTATATCATAAATAACATTAGTGAGGTTGATAATCATGTGAACATTTTCATTATAAAAGGAAAAGAACCTGATTACAATGTTACTACATGCAGAGGCACAGTTACTCTTAGAGTTCCTATTCAAAACCTGTTGCACCAACTTCATGATACAACCTCGTAGAGAATTTAGGTAAAATGCCTACACAAATTTCTATACTTGATTTGATACGCCTATCTCTTGAGCATAAATCTATCCTTGATAAAGAACTTGCTACTGCTACAATGCTTACAAACTTGCATGTGGATCAATTCCAAGCTATGGTGGGACACATCACCTCTCCTCACAGTGCTTACAGACTTGCATGTGGATCAATTCCAAGCTATGGTGGGACACATCACCTCTCCTCGCACTCTCACTTTTGTTGAGAACAATGATTCATCCATCTGACAACCGCATAACACAACTTTACACATTGAAGTCCTTGTCCATAATGTCAAGATCAAGCGAGTTCTGATAGATGGAGGAGCATATCTTAATATTTTTACTCATAAATTGATCATTGAATTACGGTTCTTTGAAAATGCAGATAATTCAAAGAAAAATATTACAATAAAGGCAAATGATGAAGAGGAATGTTCATCTAAAGGTTTAGTTATTTTACCAATCAGGGTCAAGCCTGTGGTAAAGGATGTGGTTTTTCAAATTCTTGATCCCCCTCTGACCTATAACATCCTCCTTGGAAGACCTTGGATTCATGCAATACAAGCAGAACCTTCTACATACCATCAGTGCATTAAATTTCCCACACAATGGTGTTGAAATCACAATACAAGGAGATCTAGACCCTTTCAGATATTGCAATAATCTAAGCCCTGAGACCAAAATCATAATCCCTAGCAATTGTGAAGCACTTCCTTCTCAAGCATCTGTTGATCTTGAGTCCTTAAAAGCGTCCACCTCAAATTCCAATGAAGCTGAGATTAAAATAAAAGTAAAAGAACATGGAGTAGGGGAATATACCTTGAATCGTGCTCTTTGCATTGGAAAGCTACCTTTATCTCCCCACACTTATGGCAAGCCACAAATGACTAAGTCATCCACTTCATTTACCCCACCATCAAGTACCAAAGTCAAGGTCCATGACATGGGATGTGGAGAATACCATATGGACAACTTATCCACACGTGACAATGATAATAAGGCTAAAGGTGTTCAAACTTCCAACAATGATTTCAAGACAGATGGTCATGCTTGGATTGAAACTTTATGGGATCCTGGTGATACATCTGCCTTTACCATGTCCACTTTAGCCCAATCCTTTCATGTCCATAATAATCCCATGTTTGATCATGATATCTATGATAATCCGCTTTTTATCATGACCTTACTGAAAATATCCAAGACTATCCTTCTCCATCTTTCGAACCATCATTCTTCCATTTTGACCATCTTGGGTTAGGGTATCCATCCCCTACCATTGCCTCTTTTGAGTCTTCTTGCCAACTTGTTAAGGATGTGCAAGCTTCTTGTGATGTTAACAATGCCAAAAAGGATAGTCTTGAAGAATCCATTGAATGCATTGCCAACCTTTTTCATGAACCACACATTCTCACCACTTCATATGTCTCATCCATCTTACTCATATCCATCCACCTCATAGAAATGGATCAACAAGTATCACCCAAAGAAAATAAAAAGGATGTAATTCAAGAATCAAAGGTACTAGTGCCTTTTTCAAATGGAGATCTAGAATCAAAAGAAAGCATACAAAGAAAGAAAGATCAAGAAAAGTCATTTAGCCAAAATAAAAAGCTATTGGACAAGTCAAAGAAAAAAAATAAAAAATGAAAGTAAGCACAAAGTGGTCTCTAATCACACCCCTTCATCAAAAATAATTAGGGGCATCTATCAAAAGAATGAAAATAAGAAAGAATTGATCTCCAGCTATACCTCTCCATTTAAAATAACTAGGGGCATTTATCAAAACAGAATGTCAAAAGAAGAGCTTGTTGATCCTAAGTCTCCATTTTTCATCCTTTTCACCCAATTCATACATTCTTCCACATCCATCCATATGTGCTCATTTATCATATTATTCCATCTCCCTTGGCGATGCTCTTTGATGAACCTTTGATGATGACCCCTTCACGTACTATAACTCATTGGTTTCCCAAACTCCTTTTCATGTGAAGCCTAATGGCCCATGTAGTGTATGTGTTAGGAATCATGCCCTAACTCCCTTCACCCACTACATTAGTCATCCTCTGCATCCATTATCCACACCTTTCATCCAAATCATATCTTTTCATCTAGCATGATCATCCAAATATGAGCCTAACTAGTTGGGTCCATACGTTATCACTACTATGTATGTATCTAGGGCATACCAGTTATCTACTCCAAAAGGTGAATTGCTTAGTGATCCCATCAACAGTATGCATATTCGCAAGTTTTATACCTGAGTACTTCAGGGAGTGCACTCTTTTGAAGTCATGAAAAAATGCAAAAAAAAAGGAAAAAAGTCTTGAAAAAAATACAAAAATGGAAAAAAGTCCTAAAAAAATACAAAAAATGGAAAAATCCCTAAAAAAGACAAAAAAATGAAAAAATTAAAGAGAAATCAATTCGTTCAATGGTGAAAACCACTTTGGCGGTGCCTTGAGCAAGTACCATGGTGAAAATCGAGAAATCGACACCATGTGTAGAGACTTCACTCCTCTTTCCTTCAGAGCTCCACTTGATATTTCCATACCATTTCCATTCACCCTCCACTTCATAATAGCCTTTTGACACTCACCATGGCTTGTGAATTGTTTGACATTCCCCTCGCTTGGTCGCTTCGCTTCGCCAGGCATACTAAGTTGGTCTTATCCCTCACTAGGGCATTTTCTCAAACTTAGCTATGGGTTGGGATACTTAGCATCTTGCGGTCAAAAAAATTATCCTCTTTGTCTGTCTGTCTGCTCGCTCGCAATTCATCTCATTCCATCATAAAACTCTAAAAAATCTAAAAAAATAAAATATTCCAAAAATCCAAAAAATTCAAATATTCCAAAAATTCAAAAAAATCAAGTATTCCAAAAATCCAAAAAATCAAATATTCAAAAAAAAAAAAAATCAAATATTCCAAAAACCAAAAAAAAAACAAATATTCTAAAAATCCAAAAAAATCAATTATTCTAAAAATCCCCAAAAAAATTCAAATATTCCACAAATTTAAAAAAAAACACATCTCCAAAAGACAATGATACTTTCAGATCGCCACATAGCTTTGAACTTCAACAAAACCAAAACATGTCATGATTGACAATCAAATAGACATTACATACCTATCAATCCCTCTTTCAAATCCAAACAAACACATGAATTGTGACAAGAATTTGATTTACATGGAAGCATGATGCCTATTTGTTTGTTGATCTTTGATTATCTTATGATTTTATCTTTGGTGGCATGTCTTTTAGCTTCTCGAGGATGTCTTGGACTAGAGAGGCGATGATGGGGCATGTTCACTTGTTTGTTATCTATGGATTGTTTCTTATTCACAGGATGACTCGTCTTAAGACATGGTTGTCTAAAATCATCGAGGACCTATGAGTCTCATGTGGATAAGAACATTCCTTTCCTGATAGTGTCTTCCATGGAATAAGTATTCAGGTCATCTAAGGTCCTTATACCTAGATGCTTATACTTCATTGCTAAATAAAAATGCAAACAGTATTCAGGTCATCTAGACATTCATGTTATCTAAATGCTTATACTAATTTGTGACATAATAAGCTCTATGATGATAAAGAACTTTGTAAAGCACAAGAAGCTTCATCACCTCCATTTCCTTCACATCTCTTTTCATCCATCATTTCTTCCATCATCCATTTCCTTCGTCATTTCATTTTCTTCATGTCGGTTTATCTAACTGGTGTTTGTCTTTTAATCCAAATATCAAATCAATCGACTTGATTTTTAGCATGGGACTCCAACGCTCCATGATCACTCAATTTATTAATCAATCATTGTTTTGCGCTAGCATCAATCTCAATAAGCTTAATCATGGGAATGCGAGTTTTGCTCTCATTTTTGGGCCATTCAAGTTGAATATTTTTTGAACCATGCCTTGATTTGCAAATTCATGGGAATGCGAGTTTTGCTCCCATTTTTGGAGTTGTGGGCTAGGTAGACTTGGAATCCGAAGGGTGAAATGGAAGTGATGTTTTTGGTAAATAGTTATTTTATGGTCATTTTTAATTGCACGGTTGATTGCAATAGAGTCTTCGAAGGACGACCTTATTTCACAACCATATTAGTTTATTCATCAAGCCCTGGCACACTAGTTTTAACCCTTTAGAGAGCTCTTGAATGTGTTCCTTTGTGGGTGTGCTTCCCTTGGTTCCTAGTTGAATATTGGTGGAACGACATTTTGCATATGGTTGCTCTACTTTTGGGGAAACCAGTGGGTCCCTCTCAACAAACGTAGGATAGAAAGGTGATGACTTTTGCTCGTATTTGTGTTGAAATAGATTTAAGTAACCCTCTTCCAGAATCTTTGGAAATTTGTGTGGGTTTGTCTTGTTAGATGCAACAACTTGATTATGAGACCCTTCCTTTCTGATGTCGGTTGTGCCATGAATATGGTCATTTGCAAAGAAGATGTCTTAGGTTCAGATCTTCAGCGTCTCAACCTACTCAACCCCCTCACAATCCTTTTATGGATGACAAAGGAAAGGCTCCTATTTCTAGTGAAGTGGAAGATAAAGAGGGCTTTACTCCTGTTAAGCCTCGTAACAGGAACCACAGGCAAAAGAGAACTTTCAAGGAGAGGCAAGAAGGGAACACTTTTAATCACTTTGATATGCTGGATGATCTTAGTCAGTAGGAGGTGAACCCTAGTCTGGTGGCTCTAGATTTGGGTGTCTTGGAGGTGGTTCAGGAGGGTATTATTTCTAATAATATTCAGAGTATTCAGGAGGGTAGTTTATTTCAAATGGATACAAATCTAAGTTTGGCGGATTCAACTATTCTTGTGGCCCCTATAGCTATGGAAAAGATTGAGGTAGAAAACTCTCTCCCTTTGGAGAAGATGGTGTCTGATTTGGAAAAAGGAAACAAGGCTTCTCCTTCTTCAGGGCTTCTTCAAAAAAATCCTAAGAAAGGGGCTCCTGAGAAGCCCTTCAAGGCTAGGAGAAAGAAGAATTTTGAGAAAATTAAGATGATGGGGGATACGTTGGTGGAGTCAGGATTTGTTAAAACTCTTGATTCTCTCTTTTCTAACTCTCAAAAATGATTATTCTCTCATGGAATGTTAGCCACTTGAATAGTGGCCCTCGACAAAAAGTTGTTCGTGATCCAGTCTAAAGTCATTCTCTTGATATGGTATTCATTCACGAAACTAAACTTTCAATTGAGAGTATGTGTGGTTTAATTCCTAAACTTTGTTGGTGTGGATAGTGCCAATGTATTGGAACTCAAGGTAATGATGGGGGATTAACATGTTTGTGGAATCCATTGAAGATTTTCCCCCTTTGGTGTATGTCCTATAAGTATTCTATTTATGTGGTTGCCTCGAGTTTGGAGACTAGGGAAATTGTTTTTCTAACCAATGTTCTCTGTGATAATATTTATCTAACCACTTTTGGGACATGTTGATATTTGCCTAAAATCACTTTTTTTAGAAAAACTAATGATTTTAGCCTTGAGAGGTTCCATCTAAAGGGTTTTAATTGAAGAGGGATAGATAAGACCCCCTTAGATCAAACCCCCTTGGATAGAGCCCCTCTAGTATTAAATCATACCCATAATTGAGTCTCCTTCGCACCTATCAAAATGCTAGCAAAAAAACACGTTTATGTTACCTTTTGAGGGATTAAATAATGTCATTTAGAAATGATCTTTTGCAAGATTGCAACCCTCAAAATTAGATTTCCAACAAGTATAGTTTTGATATATTTTCATTTTATCTTGTATTTAATTTTTAATATTGATTTAATATAGGTTTTTCTTCGAACATCAAGCTCTCCGTTCTACAAAGGTGGAAAAATAGTAAACCATTATATATTTTTTTCAAAAAATACCCTTTCCCTAGGTATTGATGTCATTGTTTCACTAAAAAAATAAAAATTGGATTTCGATATATACACAACAAGTTAGGTTGTACGACACACATGTATGTCCAAATTATTGTTACAGTGACTTCAAAAATTAATTAAAAAAATATATGTAACAAAAAATTATGAAAAAATATCCATTCCCTAGATATTGATGTTGAGAATGTATATTCCAAAAATTAGAATTTTATCCTTTACAGAAAAAAAGAAAAGAAAAGAAGGTTAGGTTGTACGACACAAATGTTACTTTTTGAAAATGTTGTTTTTTTGTTTAAAACTAATTATTAAAAGAGATGTTGAAGGTTCATGATTTATTTCAATAAAATTTTAAAAATATATATTTAGAATCTACACACAAATTGCCACAAATCACTAGTTCACATCATCTTCAAATTCTTAACGGTTTAACTACTATAGGTCTCAAAAGATGAAGATTCAATTAAAAATATGGATGTAAATGTCCATCTTGGGCAAAAAGTGAAACACAGTATTGTGATTTCACCACCCACAGATATGTCAGGTAAGTTATGCCTTTGGTCTCATATTTTATTTATTTGAAGTTTTGTCCCTCTCTTTGTTGGTGACTTTAATGCTATTATTGATCTACGAGACAAGAGGGGAGGAGTGTTGAGGTTGGAGCCTTCGACTTTTGTTCTTTGTGATAATATTTATTTCCTAGATCTTTTGGATATTAAACCTAGCAATGGCTAGTATACTTGGAATAATAGATGATGTGGTGAGGATTGTATTGCTCAGAGACTGTACAGGTTCTTGGTTTCCTATTTCTGGATTAGTGGGTCCTAGTCGATTAGTTTTGAGATTCTTGACTGGAGGGGTTCTGACCATTGGCCAATTAAGCTTTTTGCTTTGAGTGCTCATGTTGTTCGGTCCCCCTCTTTTAAGTTTCAACTAGTGTGCCTGCGCTAACCCTCTTTGCAAAATTATATGGTTGATTGGTGGCATCATGGTGGACCTACTTATGGTACTGCAATGTTTTCTTTTGTTAAGCAACTGCAATATGTGAAGTATCAGCTCAAAAGGTGGAATAGGTAATGTTTTGGTAACATCTTTCATGCTAAGGCTACAACTCAGAACAATTTGGATGCTATTACTTGTGAGATTAGGGAGTTTGGCCTTTTTGAGGATTCTCTTTTGGTGGAGGCGCAGGCTTTGAAAGCTCTAGAGGAGTGTGAGTTGTGAGAGGAAATTTATTGGAAACACAAGGCACATGTTGAATGGTTGCAGGAAGGGGACATAAAAACTGCCTTTTTCTTTAATTTTGTGAAGGCTAGGGGACATGGCAATTCCATCCATTTCCTTTTGAACTCCAAGGATGAGCATTTGTCCTCTATGGGAGATATTTCTAGATAAGCCTCTCAATACTTTGTTGCTTTGTTAAGGGAGGATTCCCCCAATGTGTGGGCTGAAGAGAATCATGTCTTGTCTTGTTTCTTTGGAAATGAACGAGTACCTCTTGTGTTGCATTTCCCTAGAGGAATTGGAAGCTACTATTTTTCAAATGAAAAAGGGGAAAGCCACAAGTCTTGATGGGTTCCCAATTGAATTCTTTTAGGAATTTTGGGACATTATGAATTTAGATTTATTGGAGGTGGTGTGTGAATCTTAGAGGAACAAACAAATGCTAAGGGCTATGAACTCTACTTTTCTTGCTCTCGTCCCCAAATGTGATGGGGCTGATAGGCTGAGTATGTTTCATCCCATTGCCCTTTGCAATGTGGTTTATAAGATTCTATCTAAGTTGTCCTTTACAATGTGGTTTATTAGATTCTATCTAAGTTGATGGTTGGAATACTAAAGCGATGGATTAGCAAGTTGGTCTTTGAGGAACAAGGGGGCTTTGTGGTGGATAGGAAAATCTTGGATGGAGTGATTATTGTTGTTGAAAGTATTCATTCCATGGCAACCTCAAAAGAAAAAGCTATGTTCATCAAACCTGACATAGCTAAAGCCTATGATAGATTTAAATGGTCCTTCTTGCAGAAAGTGCTTCTTGATTTTGGTTTTGCTAAGGAGTGGGTTATGTGGATAATGAATTGTATTGCGTCCACTTCCTTCTCGATTTTGGTTAATTGTCTTGAGCTAGTGACAATTGTCTTGGTTATGTTTGACTCTATAGTACAACGACGTCTCTAAAAAGTAGTTGTTAGTATATTTACCTTAAATTGACTACCAATAAGGTTAATACTATACTCTAAAGTATGAGGACAATTTATTTTCCAATATTCTTTTGGCTCATGTACTACTATTTCCCAATAACTATCAACAACAAAACCAAGAGTTGGAAATTGGCATGACTTGTTATTTAAGACGTTCTCTCTCATTTCATTACCACAAAGACCTTGAGAAATCAATACAAACTGTTGATTACCCTTGTCAAAATCTAAAACGATAGAAAATGATGTATCCTTCATCATGATGAATTATGGGAGTGTTGTGAATATCAAGATCCCTCTCCTTTATGCAAAGCCAATTTTGCATTTGAGTAAAAGGATCAAGATGTCCTTTACCATAGGTTGTACCCTTTTTTGCTATGTGTATCTAACAAATTTGATTGGATATCCCCCTTTCCACTTGTTTCACCTAAACATAGTACTTATACAAAGCAACATTAAATATTGGGGAAATATCTATACTTTTTCTTGACTGATCTCATATGCATTTGATGAAAACTTCTATAAAATCTTACATGAGCCTATTTTCTTCCACTTCAACTTGTTATATGTTCCCTGTGGGAACCTCTCCTTTCACAAATGTGCCATCACCAACTCACTGATCTAAAATTCTTGCACTCTTTTATGCATATCAAATTCTCCTCATATTTATTGACACTCTTCTCCAAGTTCTCCTTCACTTATTTGTGCAAATCATGGATATATTTGACAAAATCCTCTACTACAAACTTTTTCTACCCAAATCTGCACTAACCCTCAACTCATCAACACCCCTGGGGTTGTACCCATACACAATTTGAAATGGACTCTTTCCCACACTTTGATTAATCTAGCTATTACATGCAAAATCGGTTATGCCAAAGTTAGATCTATAGTTCATAGCATCATTAAAATTTGAATTCAAAATATCTTAACATCATTAGTGATTATTCCAAGGCATCCTCATGTAGCCAAATATATTAAGAATCCACTTGAAATGTTTGCATACCACAATCTCGAGAATGGTTGTCCTTGTATTATGAGAGTGTGGGTGGATCCTCGTCCATCCATCCATCCATCTTGAGGTGGAATACTCGAGAAGACCCTCAAGCCCAAGAGAACTTATTCACCTCCTAGCCCACAAAAATGGTAGGATATTAGGTCCACTCCATCCCTCAATCCACCTTGGAGGCACTCCATCCTCCTTGATCAAGCCCAAGAGCACTCATTCAACTCTTAGGCCTTGAACACTTCATCTTGGGGTGGCATACTTAATAAGATGCATGAGTATTCCTTCCTCAATAAGCTTAGGAGCACTTGTGCGCCTCTCGACCCACAAACACTCCATCTTGAGGTGATGTGCTTGATGAAGGAAAGGATGGTACTTCACTTCTTGTGAACTTGGAAGGTTGATTGACCTCCCTCTTTTTAAAACACTTCTATAATTTCAAAATAGATTGCTAAATGAATCTACTATATTCATTTGTAATAAAATTTCATATATATATATATATAATTGGGAAGTAGGTTTTAGAATATAAATTAAGAATAACTATATATAATTTATACTCTCAAACTTACTTCCCAATAACATTCTTTCTTAAACAATATTTATTGCCAATAGATATCTTATATCCCAATTTATTATTTTTCTTTTTCCAATCACATCTACTTTATGATTTCTCCACAAGGAAATGATCTCCCTTTTATATCTTATTATTAAGGGAGTCACAACCTTTCACATTGAATCACAAACTTTCACATTAGGATTCATGTCATATTTATTCTTAATTGATTGGTTGAATGATGTTATGGGTGTCTTTCTCAAATGAAATGCTCTCCCTTTTATATCCAAATTCGAGGAAGTCACACCTTTTCACCTTAATAGTTACAACCATTTATTGTTGCATTTAGAGGATAATAATTTAATTTTAAAAAGTTAATTTTCCAGTGTTGTTGTCTATTACTTGTAATCAATCATAATAATTTTTCCCTTTTCTTTTCATTCTAGATCTACCTTCCTTATATATCTTATCTTGCTCAAGAGACATAACTCATGTTGGTTGACCATTCTTAACAAATTAATCTTTATTTAATGCTAGTTTGGTGTAATATTAATTATTTTTATTGATTTCTTTCGAAACATAGATTGTAGACATTTAGGAATAAAATAGGACATTACGGTCCAACTTGCTCAAGATTGTTTATCCTCAAGCAATTGCAAACTAATATGCTCTTGAAGTTACCAAGATCCCAAATCAACCTTGTAGATTTGTAATTCTTAGACACTGCTTCTTCGTGTGATGAAGTTAGCTTCGATTGTGGTAATTTGATATGATTAGGAATTGAGAAATCTAGAGCTAGTGACAACTGTCTTGGTTATGTCTGACCCTATAGTACAATGATGTCCCTAAAGAATAGTTGTTAGTATATTTACCTCAAATTGACTACTAATAAGGTTAATACCATACTCTAAAGTATGAGGACAATTTATTTTCCAATATTCTTTTGGCTCATGTACTACTATTCCCCAATAACTCTCAACATCAAAACCAAGAATTGGAAATTGGCATGACTTGCTATTTAAGATGTTTTCTCTCATTTCATTGCCATAAAGACCTTGAGAAATGAATACAAATTGTTGATTACCCTTGTCAAAATCTAAAATGATAGAAAATGTTGTATCCTTCATCATGATGAATTATGGGAGTGTTGTAAATATCAAGATCCCACTCCTTTATGCCAATTTTGCATTTGAGTAAAAGGATTGAGGTGTCCTTTACCATAGGTTGTACCCTTTTTTGCTATATAATCAAATGGGAACAACTACATAATTCCCTTAAATAAAGTATATTTCATTTCATATAATCATTCAAACAAAGTTTTGAGGCAAGTTTGATTCTAATGAGGATGTAATATAAAATAGCTTATAGGGTGTTTGTAACACTTCAAAAGATATTTCAACTTTTATCACCCTGTCATAGACTCGTAGGTAATTAGTGACATGTCATAACCTTCGAAGTACATATTTTCTAGATAATACTCAAGTACAAAAAATATTGGATTGATCAAGTTTAAAATAACTTTCTTTCAGTGTTTACAAAACCGCTCTAACATGCTATAAGTGTTCTTCTTTTGTCTTACTAAATATTAAAATATAATTTAAATAACAATAAAAAACTTAACAAGATATGGCTTCAAGACTTCATTCATCGATCTCATGAAAGTGCTTGGAGCAATTGTCAATCCAAATTACGTCACCAACCATTCAAACCCATCCTTTGTTTTGAATGTGGTTTTCCATTCATCTCCCTCTCTTGTTATAATTTGATGATACCCACTTTTTAAATCATTTTTTGTGAAGTACTTAATTCCACTCAAATAATCCATCATATCATCCATTTGCGGAAATGAAAACCAATATTTAATAAATATTTTATTTATGGCTCTAGAATCCGTACACATCCACCATTCCCCATCCCTTTTGAATGTCAAAACTATTGAAATAACATACAAACTCAATCTTTCTCTAACCAACCCCTTATCAAGTAACTCTTGTACTTTCCAAATTATCTTCTCATTATCCATAGGCGTCATTATATATGGTGCCTTGTTTGGAAAACTTGCACTCAGAATCAAATCCATGCAATGACTTATGCTCCTCATGTGTGGAAATCCATTGGGCAACTCCTTCATCAATATGTTAGCATATTCTTCCAATATTTTTTAAACTTTAATTGATATCTCTTCATTTTTAGTTGTTATCCTAGTTGTTGCAAGTTTTGGAATGATTACAAAACATGTTCCCTCTCTCTTCAAGTCTTTCAAAAATCATTTTTTTGGAAACAAAACAAACCTCGAAGCCGCTCTCCACTTCCTCTTCTCTATCCTTCAATGGATTTAAGGTGTACTCTTTTCCATCTTTCTTTATCCGATAGGTGTTTGTCCTCCCATGATGGAAAAATTACATACAAAGTTTCCAAGCCTTCCCAAAAGGATGTGGAATGCATCCATTGGCATCACATTGCACGTAATTTCATCCTTGTAATTACCAATATGAAAACTCACCAAACATTGCTCATTCACCACCAAATGATGCTCCTTTTGCAACCACAAAACTCAGTATGGGTTGGGATGTTTGATTCTTTTTAATTTCAACTTGTTCACCATTTCTTTGGATACAATGTTATATGTGCTACCATTCTCCATAATTATTTTACAATATTTTCCATCTATCTTACACCTTGTTCAAAATAAATTCTTTTGAATTGGTTCTTGTTTCTCCTTGTCTGAATTTGACAAAATTCTTTGCAATATTAGGGACTCTCCATCTTCAAGATCCTCTCCATGCCTTAGTGAAGTATCAATTTCATTTTCAACTTGAGCTACATAAACTCTGACTTCTTTTTCTTTTCCACCACCCTGTTGAATTTGTGAACATTCAAATGCTCGGTGTCTCGTTTCTTCATTTTGAAAACATGTATCACTGAATCCTCATCCTCTACCTCTACCAAAATATCCTCTACTATGAAAATAATCTCCTCTTCCTCTAGATAAGTCTCCTCTTCCTTTGTTTTCCTGCATGCTTGTATGAGATGTGCTTGCTTCCTCTTATTTATTTTGGTAACCTCTACCACTTCTGAATTGTCCTCTTCCATGTGAAAATTTGCCTCCACCTCTAAAGTTGTTTTGTTGTCTCCTAACAATCTTCTCTTCCGCTTTCAATGCATATCAATATGGCTCTTCCACACTAATTATTCAAATCATACTTAATTCATCTTGGATTGAATTATGCAATGTATTCATATATCTTGACACCTTCTCAACATCATCTTCCACATGTCCTACTCAAATGTTCTATTTGTAAAACTCCTTGGTGTATTCTTGCACATTCTTCTCTCTATGTTTCAAGTTTTACAAATTTTTGAACAAGCTGATCTGGTAATTTACAGGCAAGAATTTTTCCTTCAACTTCGTCACCATCCTCTCCAAATAATTTATTTTCTCTTTACCTCTGTGTTGTCTTTTGGTCTGCATGTGACTCAACCATAAAGAAACATGTCCCTTCAATTTTGTGCATGCAAAATTCACCCTTTTTGGGTTTTCAATCGACTCGTAGTCAAAATATTTCTCCATCTTTGATACCCAATCTATCACTACTTTTGGATTCAAATTTTCATTATAAGTAGGAGGA
This sequence comes from Sequoia sempervirens, assembly GCA_007258455.2. Classification (NCBI taxonomy): domain Eukaryota; kingdom Viridiplantae; phylum Streptophyta; class Pinopsida; order Cupressales; family Cupressaceae; genus Sequoia; species Sequoia sempervirens. Next base: position 185,819,630 of record VDFB02168118.1, read on the forward strand.
TCAAATCAAGGTTTACTACTGATTTTTGCCATTACTTTTAGAAATTTGCTCTTTGACACATTTTTATCATCATCTTCCAAGTCAATTTCGGGTGCTACAACTTCATCTTCATCATCCTTGATGTCTACCATCAAAATTCCTCTACTTTGTGCCATTTTCATCACATCCAACCTAGTTGTGATGCCTTTCAACATCTCCATGACTGTCATATCACCATTTCGTGGCCCTCTTTGCCCATGTCCTCTTTGTGCCATGTTGATTACCCTTTGCAATTGTAGGTCTCCTCTTTTCACATGGCCACAATAATAACTCTCAAGATTTTCTTCAACATAGTCACAATCCAAGCTCTGATACCAAATTGATGCAGTTCGATTTTGTGAGCCTTATCAGATTGACAAAATTTGTAGCTAACAAAATTTTAGTCACCAATGCTATCTTACTAAATTTAAGCAAATTTAGAATTGCACAATAAATAGTTTGTAAATCTCATTTTTATTATGTGGCCGAATTTTCAGTCACACACATGTTATGCAATCCACAAGTTTCATTTATTTGCCAATCCTTTATTCCTTTGTCATACACCTCCTTCAACCCATATTTTATCCTCTATTTCATTTAATCTTCGTGCTTTTATTTTTTTATTCTCCTTTCATCATTACTTCACAACCCCTATACTCTTCTTTACTTAGCATCTATTTACTTCTCTCCCTACATGACCCCTATCTTTCCCTTCTTCGTTGTTGCTCACACTTTATTCCTATTTTAAGCATTAATCTTTAACTCCCATGACTTCTATTTTTCTTTCCTTATGTTCACTCTTCAACTACATCATGCTTCTCCTACGACCTCTTTTCCACACAACCTTTCTCTCGCTCGCCTCTCTACCTCCCAAGCACCCCCCTTTCTCTTCTTTCTCCCACACGAATAGGAAGAGACGCCTCTTTCCATGCCATGCCAACAACCTATTCAACCCTCCTTGAGATTTAATTTAATATTCAAACTCATGGAGAAATCTATTCTATAAACTAAATAGATAAATGTCTTATTCCATGGTCATAGTCAATCTTCAAAGAAACCAAATGAAATTAAATCTACTAGACATCGCAACAAATGAAATGCATAGGTAGAATTTGAAATTGATACACGATATTTTGTGAATTAATGACAACAATATCATTCAATCTCCTCCACAACTAACCACCAAATTAAATTGCAACTCCAACCGAAAAAATCAAAACCAAAACAAGCAACACAAAACTGAAATGTTTTGGGTTATGTGGATTGCCCATTCGTCTGGATGCTCCTGCATCAATTAAGCTTGCTAACATTGATGCTCAAACTAGATAGACATTTCTTTTCCGCTAATCCTCTCCATGTGACCACTAGCTACATCGCAATCTTAACTGATCAAAGCCACACAAGCATGCAAGTAACACATGCAAATGGAGAAAGAAGAAATATTACCTTGAGGAATTTAACCTCACTTTGGACTATCAACAAAAAGACCTATTTAGAGGCCAATATCCCCTAGAGATCAAAGATTCTCATTGCTCAATTGAGGACTATCCCACATTGTCTTTAATGTGAAATATGTAGATGGAAAACACCTAGATAGATATAAAGAGAGAATACATGTCTTTTGAACAACTAGATCATAAAAACATTTTATTTTAAACTCTAAATTTTTCAAAGACATCTAATTCAAATACATAAATAATTTAACAACTAGTTATTTTTAAGATTTATTCACTAAAAGATGATGGAGGGGATGAAAAAAAAAAAAACAACACTTAGGGCACATCCCCATGCAACTGCTTAGCTTATTTTGGCTAGCAGCGACTGCTTACCTTATTTTGGCATTATTTGTGGCGCTGGTGGCCCCATGAACAGTTAATTTTGCTACTTATTTTTAAGCAGTCAATTTAAATTTCTATTTATGATTTTTGATAATAATTTGTGCAATTAAAAATTGAAAAGAAAAAATGAAAACAAATATTAAAAAAGAGGGAAAGAAATTTGTGGAGCCATGTTGCATTTGTGACATTATGCAACTGCTTAAGCCCCCACTTTTTAACTAGCTTACCCCCTTTCCCCATGTAGTTGCTTAAGCATGTTTTCTACTTAAATTTAAGCAATTTAAGCAATTGGAGTGTTCCCATGCAAAAAAAAATATTTCAGGAAAAGGATAATTTGGAATCTTTTTGAGCAACCACTGCTTAATAATTGAAAATAAGCTGTGAAAAAAAAAAGGGCTGGAAATAAGCAGGCATAATGTTAAAAATGCCGCATGGCTCTACAAATTTTTTTCCCTTTTTTTTTAATATTTGTTTTCATTTTATTTTTCAATTTTTAATTACACAAAAAAATATTATTAACTATTATAAATACAAATTTAAGTTGGCTGCTTAAAAATAAGCAACAATATTATCTGTTCATGGGGTCACCAGCGCCACAAATAATGCCTAAATAAATTAAGCAGTGGCTGTTAGCCAAAATAAGCTAAGCAGACCCAGAATCATTTTTTTGATATGGGAACACTCAAGCTGTTTAAACTGCTTAAATTTAAGTAGAAAACCTGCTTAAGCAGCTACATGAGGATAGGAGGGTTCTAAACTAGGTATATCTTTGCCCTACACCCTCATATGAGGTGAACCCTGAGATACCTTGTGGGCCACCGAAGTGACTAGGGATAACTAGATATTTTTGCTTTTGGCCGGCCCAAGTTACCGGGTTCAGATATTTTGCTTCTACTCGTCTCTAATGTTGGTCAGCATTAAGTATTAGGTAACACTAACGTGAGTACATCCATTACGCCAACTAGAATGAAGGACGGGAATTATTTTTCCTCAGCCCATCCTTTCTAGGGTTTCAAAAACACTTTTTTTTTTGGTTAATCTTTTTCTTTTCTTGATTAGGGTTTGAGATTCGCGGTGCCTTCCAACTAAATTACCTAGCACAAGGCGATTCAAATTTAAGAACCAAGAAATTGGTCTGCCCTGTAAAAAACTTTGGAGGGATATATTTCATAAATTGCCCTCAGAAGAGGCTTTCTCTGTTATTTTTTAAATTTTTTTTCGGAGAAGAAGAAATGGGTGTCCCTGCGTTTTACAGATGGCTGGCTGACAAATATCCATTGATCGTGGTGGACGTTGTGGAAGAAGAGCAAATGCAAATTAATGGCGTTGACGTTCCAGTTGATACGAGTAAACCAAACCCTAATAAAATGGAGTTCGATAATCTTTACTTGGACATGAATGGAATTATTCATCCCTGCTTTCACCCTGAAGATCGGGTATATATATTCTAAGGCCTTATTAATTTCTACTTGTTCTTTTTCTTTGATGGGTTTAGTCGTATAGATGGCCATAGTTCATCCTTTTGAAAAGGAAACGTCTTTTAACGATATATTTGTTCTGGATCTGATGTAAACAATGTGTAGTTATATCTACTGAGTTTGGTGCTCTGATGCCAAAAATACAGTAGTTAGGATATAATAGAATACATATTCGAGAACTGAGTATAGTGTGCAGGAAGATATGATGCACCTGCAACTACACCATTTGATAGGTGTAGTTGCAAGTCGTGCTTCTCCGGTCTTGTGATAAACCTTGATAATTATGTATAGTACACGATAATATAGTGTTGGGTATGCTTAGGACCGACTGCTTTTCCAAACATAGGTTGTACTGCTGTCATGCTGGAACCCCACGTTTTGGATTGTATTATATAGCAGTTGTCACACCATAAACTCCTCACATACTGGAATGAACCCCATAACTTTTTTTCTGGCAGCTGTATGATTGTTGCATTGTGGGGTGATTTGAATCTGGCACGTGCTCACCGCAACTCCTGGACCTTGGGAGAACAATGGAATTATTAAATCTGCTTTATATTCACTGATTTATTTGGTTAAATTATCTTATTTTGAAATGATAGATTGTGCAGCTTCCTTATATAATTGCTACCAAAAGCTGAAGCGTGGAGCACGAGAGAATGGATTTCCGAGAAATTGTGTAATCTGTGTGATGGCCTACAATGTATTTATAATTTTATAGTACTCATAAATTTTGAAATATCGAATATGGGAGTATTAGGTCAAAGGATTTTGACGTCTCTGGGAGTGCATAATAGGAAAATAGACAAAAGAAATCAGCAGTTCCCAGGGACAGAGTATTTTTAATGCCGTATATTGCTGCTTTCAGAGGGCTGATGGTCAAGTTTATTTTTTTGGTAGAGGTTCCACCGTTCCATCTATGCTCCTTCATATTGTTTCCTGCCTTCTGCCTTTTTATCTGTTGTTTTTATAGAAGTGTGTCTTTAAACATACATTTTTAAAATCTCTTGCTCCTGGACGTCAGAGGCACCTACTCCAATAGGCAAAGTGAACTTTTTACTCCCAGGTTGGTAGTGAGGTGAAGCTCAAGGAGTAAAATTTGAACAATAATTAAAGTTAGATGTTTAAGGCATCCATAGTATAAAGTATTACTACGCAATTTATTGAAAAAGATGTGAAGTTTTTTAAAATCAACGTTTTGTACCACTCCATGCAATCCATCACCAGGCTGAATCTTATTGTGGCCGAATCTTATTATGGAGTTGTCCTTATATAGACAACTCCAGTACTACAAGATGTCTATTGGGTTTATATTATGAGAAGAGGTAATTATAAACAATCAATTGTTACGAGCATTTAATTTTGTAACAAACTAAGTCAAAAACATAAATACATAACTCCTAAAGCCAAGGGTCCTCTAATTTGATAATAATAGGTTGCCATTAGGGATTCAAACACAAGCCTTAATTCATGCCCAAATTTTTAAGTTTATATTCTAATCTCCATAGTCTGCCCAAAGCCTTCACCTTTCTTCAAATTTTGAGAATATTAAAGTACCAGTGGCCTTAGAAATTATGCATTTAATGTATTTGAGTCAGAGTGCCACAAAATCAAATAATTATAATGGCTAACTGTTTGCATTTACTTCTTTCTTGTAATATAAATTTATAAAATCAGTGGACCTCTTTTATTTCAATTTGAGCTATCTATCTGACGTGCTGTAGTCCACAATTTGAACATATAAGCCATCTTGATGATGGTTCGCATGTTATGATCCAAAAAGGCAATTTAAAATTATTGACATCATCTTTTTTCCAAAAATTGCCTTGTACTAAATAAAGTTGAAAAAGCCAGGTTAGGAGGTTTGCAGGTTTTGAACAAAATATTACAGTCACCTAAACTATCGCAATTTACATTGTCTACCAACAACTGGATAACTGCATGATTTCATTGGAGGAGTCCCTTTAACTAAGGCCATTCTCCTATTTCGTAATGTTTCCTTTGTAATTATGACCTTTTTCTTTTCGGTTCCCTATGCTTGTCATCCATCTTGGACATTTTTTTGTTTTCATATTTTTTGAGTACCCATTTTCTATTCCTTTTGCAAATTAGTTTATTCATAATTACAGAAGTGCACTCTTCTACTGTAGCTTCTTTACCATTTGCTTGAGGGGACATGGTCTTATGATTTGGGTTGCTATTCCCAGTCATCAGCTTGTTATTTGGTACAACCTAAAGGCCTTTAGAGGCACCAAGAAATAAGCCAAAGCATGCTAAATGGATTTGGTGTTGATGAAAGTGTAAATCTATGTATTCCTTGTAATTTTACTTTTTTAAGCACCTACTATGGTGCAGAAAACCTTTTCCCACATATACATATTTGCATTATGGATTGCCAGCTATATTTGTGAATAATGATATTTGTTCTTAATTCTTGAATTTGTGCCATTGAAGTTGAGGCTGCATTCCTTGCAATCAACCTTTTGACAATGCCATTGTTGTTTGCAGCCTTCACCAACAACTTATGATGAAGTCTTCAAGACCATGTTTGATTATATAGATCGGCTGTTTGCAATGGTACGACCAAGGAAGCTTTTATACATGGCAATTGGTAAGTATTTCAGTGATGCGGTTTACTTTTTGCAGTTTTTCTTTTGATATGATAAAATTTTAGGTGATGATTATTGAAATATAGGTAGAAATTGTTCTTATTTTTGCAGATTTTTTAATGTTATTAATTATAATTGGAATTTTTAAAGGCTTTTATATGGCTTTTTACATATGCAATAGGGCTTTCTGTTTGACAGAGCACGGATAAGCTAACTTGTTTTATAAAATTTGGTAACTGGTCAAATACTCTTAGGACTGGACAGATTTGTCGAGTTCATTTCAGATGTTTTGATCACTGTTGAATTTTTTTCCTGATTCATAACCATTCAAAAATTCTGGATTTCCTAATTTTTTGACCTATCAAACAAAATGAACTTTTCAAACTTGGTAACCATGCTTTTTGGATTATATAGCTCTAAATGTGATAGAATTACTCAAATTGCGAGGCAAGGTTTTCTTGATTATTTCTAAGCCAGAAATTAATTTCTCAGAATATATGTGGTGTATGACTATATTTTCTTTTGTTGTTTGTTCTACTTTAGTACCATTTTACATTTTATATATTATTCTGGTTAGATGAACTTTTATCAAGAGAATGAAGATTTTATTTCTGTCTCAGATGGTGTTGCACCAAGAGCTAAGATGAATCAACAGCGTTCACGGCGTTTCAGAGCTGCAAAAGATGCAGCTGATGCAGTGAGTGTGTTGGAAGTTGACACCGATTCATGCTAAGCACCTCATTCATGCATATCATAAAAACATAATATTTAGCACAAAAGTGATAATTCCAACTTTGTACTTGTTTTAATCAGGCCGCAGAAGAGGAAAGATTAAGAAAAGAGTTTGAAGCGGAGGGTAAGATTATACCCCTGAAAGAGAAGTCTGATACATGTGACTCAAACGTTATTACTCCAGGGACACAATTTATGGCCACATTATCCATCGCCCTTCAATATTATATACACTCGAGATTAAACTATGATCCTGGTTGGCGAAAAATCAAGGTATGTCTAATTATATTTATTCAATTTCTGTTGAATACTTTTATAAATAGACACAATATGTAAAATCTCTTATATGTTTCCGGACCTTTTTAAGATAACTTTGCGGTATATTGCTTTGTTATGCTTGTGTTTGAACTTTTTTGTACATGATTTTTGAAGGTGTATTCATTCTAAATTTCTAATCATCTCTGAGTTGATCATTGAAGGTCATCCTTTCTGATTCAAATGTTCCGGGTGAAGGCGAGCATAAAATCATGTCATACATTCGTGATCAAAGAAACCTGAGAGGTTATGATCCAAATACTCGACATTGCCTGTATGGGTTGGTATGTCCTTAACTATGTTACCCAGTGATAACAATTTAACAGCTACTGTGGATATTGAATCAAGTTTTTTCATGTACTATTTTTTTATTGCTTTGGAATTTTTAAATGTTTTCTTCTGGATTGCTACAGGACGCTGACTTAATCATGTTGGGATTGGCTACTCATGAGATCCATTTTTCAATTTTAAGAGAGGTCAGTACTTGATTCCCTACATTTTTGTCTAAGCTATTGCTATTCTTTACTGTTATATACCTGCTATAGCATTAGAATGGCAATCTACAAAATAAAAATACTTTACAATCGCATTATTAGCAGATACCAATATGTGTTTGATAATGCAATAAATTAATTTCAATTCAAGCAATTTTGCCTGTTTTTTGTTTTGTTTGCTATCATCTTAAATGCTTATGCTGCTTAAGAGGGATATTTATCTCGTCATTTACAATCTTTACAGAAAAAGTGCTTCCATATTGCAATGGCAATTATCCTTAAATGAATGTTGCAAATGACATCAAGTGACAGTTTTACTTTTCATGATGATGATATGATTCCTTTTTCTCTCCCTGGAAGCTCAGGTTGTATTTACACCCGGACAAGAAGACAAATGCTTTATATGTGGTCAGATGGGTCACTTGGCAGCTGTATGTGAAGGGAAGCCAAAAAGAAAGCATGGGGACTTTGATGAGAAGGGCGGTGAACAGAATATTATTCCTAAAAAGCCCTATCAGGTTAGTCAATATTCTTTGATATGAGACTGAGATTGAAGCTACCTTTGGACAATCACAAGTCCATTTTTAACTTGTAAACACCAGTTCTCCTTTTAATGAGCATAACTTCTGTATGAATAGATTCTGTGGGATATCCTTAATTAGTGTTGTTTTTAGTATTTACTATTCTGACGTTCTATTTTGATGTCTGAATGTTTGACAGTTTCTCCACATTTGGACTCTGCGTGAGTATTTAGAGTATGACATGAGGATTCCAAACCCTCCATTCCAGGTTGACTTTGAACGGCTTGTGGATGACTTCGTCTTCATGTGTTTCTTTGTTGGCAATGATTTCCTTCCACATATGCCTACATTGGAAATTCGTGAGGTTTGTATTGATTGTAATCTGAAAAATTTACACTGTTATTCTGTTTTGCTTATTTTTAACAGTTTCCCTTTTATAACAAATAAGTTTTTACATTTTATTTTAGAAAGAAAATATGTTGGCTGCATAAATTACTGGTCACTGTTTTAGGAAGAGCCACATTCATAAAAAGTAAAGCAACACAGATTCTTTGATTTCTGACAAGATACAACAGAAATCAAGCACAAACATGGCCTAAGAAAGTGGCCCAAAATAGATGAACTGGGGCATGAACTTACATGAAAGACATCTTCATACAAATTTAGAAAATTTGAATCGAAGAGTCAAAGGGGCTGTGTTTTACCAAGAAATAAGTTTTCCAGTTTCCACAAAAACCAGCATACCAAATGTAGTCTGTGGCTGTGCAAGTAGTTAGGATGAGCATGCTTTCTGTTCTGGTGAAAGTTACTCCAGCATTGAGAACATCTAAGTACAAGTATTTCAGTGTACTCTAACACTGCCTGTTTACTCTTCTGTTGACACTGCCCTCTACTTCTCTTCTAGTATCTTCAACTAGCTTCTCATGATATTCCTTCCCAGGTAACCCCAGTTATTGCATGGGTTATAATTATTGAAAAAACTCATTGACATTTTGCTCACACAGTTGTTCGTCATCATTGTTTCTGTGAACTTGTTAAGGATGCTGTCAACCTGAGTCACTCCATGGGCAATCTCAAGTCTTTGCTTTGCTATGATTGTTGAATTTGAATACTACAAATCCCCATTAAGAGTTGACCAATTTTACTAGATTCAAAAGTATAAACTTTGCTTTGGTTGCTTCTGTGTTAATCTCTTAGTTTCATTCATCCGGTTTCCCAAGCTCTGCATGTGGCATTACAAACCTACACTCAGTTCCTCCCATGTTCTTAAAACATAGCAGGTCATATTGTGTGCTATTTCAGGCAATGTAACTGGATTTACTGGAGTAGGCCAGCCATAAAGTGTCAAAATTACAAAACTCAATGGTAGCTTCACTCTCTGAGATAAACTTACCTTGATTTGCCAATATGCTAATCCCTCTTCATTGAGGTGGAGCAGGGCTTTATAAAATATAATCATGCCCAAAAACAAAGAATTCAAATGCTTATTTCACAATTTTTTCATGGTGTTTAAATTATGAAGATTATTCTGCTTTACTATGCATGCAAATGTATGGGTTCATTATTTAATTTTTGCTACATTTTATACATCATTATTCCTTTCAAACAGAAAAAATTGAAAGGCTACTTAATATCTTAAAACACAATTTTGATATTTTATATTGTGTGAACATAAATAGGTCTATTTCTCTTCCTAATTATCTGAATTATGAAGTGCTTATAGCTGTTTATTGTTTACAGGGTGCAATTAACTTGCTTATGGCTGTATACAAGAAAGAGTTCACGTACATGGGTGGCTATTTGACAGATGCAGGCGAGGTAATGTTTCATTTGATTACAACATTTCTAGCCAGTTAAAAGATTTTAAATTTTTTAGCTATGTAGTTCTGCGAGTTTCTCTGTAATTTCAATTTTGAAAGAACTACTGGATTTAGCCGTTGACTATGCAGCCATCAGACTGCACATTTGACCGTGTTTATTAATTTATTAAAGATAAGATTTCAATGCATTTTGTATTTTCAATTAATTAATAAATACAGTCAAATGTGCATTCTGATGGCTGGGTAGACGTTGCCATGGTGTGCCAGAATGGCTTTATTAATTACTTCTATTTAGCATCTGAATCTCTATCAATCTGGGACAAAGATAAAAACAATCATTATTTAGTGAACCAATCATTTTTTTCATTTTTTGTTTTCATTTATATTATTTGATTCTTTATTATACTACCACACTTTGATAGGGATACTGGTCAACCCTACTTCTATGAATTTTGCATCTGACTGTACTTGCACCCCAATTGAGGCAAACTGTTTTATGTTTATTCTGACTTCATGCTTGCTTGTAAGTATTGAACTTCTGACCTATCTGCAGTAAATACCAGAATTACTATACTAAACCTGCGACAGGATTTTACCTGACTATTTGCATACTTAAAATAAATCTAGTTAAGTTGCAGCATGAGGGGGAATTAATTGGTTTGGTCCATATGCCATTGATTTGTGCCTAGCCTTAGTTCATGCATGTTTATTTAATACTTGACATTTGATTGTATGTGAATGGTCATATGGTCTAAATATAGAGCTATCTTTATACATCAACATAGTGATTTTCAAAGAACTGTGTAAAGTTCCTTTTTTGTGTTTCATAAGGTTTTTTGTTTGATTGTAGTTTTAATTACCCTAAAACACTTGCAACATTTCTCTGTTCAGGTCAGTTTGGACAGGGTCGAGCATTTTATTCAGGCAGTTGGATCGCATGAGGACAAGATTTTCCAAAAACGATCTTATATACATCAGGTATCTACAATCCTTTCTGCTGACTATGAAGTATTAATTTAGTCATGCTTTTAACCTTTATTTGCAAATGGCACATTTCTTTTTATTGTTGAGTATTCAGAATACACAACCAATGGTACATAATGACAAGACAACTTATCGTATTTGCCATTCACAGGCATAGGTTTAATTGTTAGTACTCTGCACACATACTTGAGATAGAGACACATTTTATTTATTTGTGTATCTATATACTGAAGCTAAATGTGCCCTTGTGATGATGTCATCTATATGTTGTATAATAAACTTCATACTTAATTGAACTGTGGGAGCTGGGCATCCTAGTTTAAAGTGCATGCCAATGGTGATTGTGAGTTCTTCCATAAATTAATCTATGGACAAGATGATGAATAGGAGTTTATTTCTTTTATAAATTAATCTGGACCATGATGGTTAGCTTTTGTTTGTTATCTGTTTTTTCAAAAGAAAAAAGTATTCATGTTGAGAGTGATATTAGCTAGGTAGTTCATATTGTGCCCAGAAGCTTAAAGAATAAGTGATGGTGTCTTAGATAGGATATATTAGATGCATATAACCAATCAAGTGAATTAAACGAATATCATAATATCAAATGTTATCAAATATCACAAAAGGAAATTCTGTTGGTATGCCATCACTTCTACTACCACTACCACTATTCGTTTTTATCTTTGTTGTGTTATTCATATAAATCACAGTTATTTTCTCAAGGATTTGATCTTGGTCAAGGATAGCATCATAGACCATGTTTATACTTCATGGAACTGTCTATTGCTTGATCTCTATTTATAATGTGTTGAGAAATCGCAAAATAATATTTTAGAAAATGATATGCACTAAGAAGTCTGATCTATTGTTGCTTTGATTTTTTTCAATTACAGAAGCAATTGGATAGACGAAAGCGCACAAAGGGTAAGCCAAATAACAGAGATAATGTCAAACCCAATGTTGATCCTGAGTCCATAATTCCAATCACTCCATATAAGGATTCACGCCTAGCTTGCTCTTCTCAGCCATCTCCATATCAGTTGGATGTATCCAGGAGGCCTGCAAAGCTTAGGAGAGTAGAAGAGCAAGATGCAAGTATTGGAGCAGCAATTGTCAGTGTTGAAAAGGAAATTGCTGATGAAGCCGCAAAGGTGAGTGCCGAGTAGATACTCTTTAAAATTATAGTTCATTTGTAATGCAACTCTTAACCACTGTTCAATTATTCATATCTTTGGAGTCTGGACAGATGTACTTAAACTTCACCCCAAATGGTTCTAGGAAGGAAGCTTATATCTAGGGATATACATTTAATACTTAAAACAACTATTTGTTATATTTTTTTTCTAATTTCTCAGATAAATCCAGAGTCCCATTGATAGTTGGAATGGAGTTCAATTTTTTGGTAATACTATCTCATGTTATAGTTCTTATATTTGGTGTTTTCTTTCAGGAACAACAGAAACAAGAGAATGAAGAAGAACTGAAACTTAAACTGAAAACCACGTTACGTGAGAAGTCAGACCTATTTAATTGTGATCAACCAGAAGCTGACAAGGTTTGTAAAGAGAATTATTTGTTGTGGAAGCTTGCTTAGAATCTTATGTTATTTAATAATAAGTGTTTTTGAATAAGTGAGACAGTGAATAGTGAAGCCTATGTGTTGTGTAGTCATCCATTAATAAATTATGATCTTAGATAATACTAAAACTATTGTTTCCTAATAGATTACTTGAAAATTGAAATCATAAACTATAATAATGTGCAAAAGATAATATTTTGGAATGGGACAGTGATTAAATCATAAACATATGTAATATACATGGTGGAGCTGAGATCAGCCTTGTCTGTTGCCTTTCTATCATGTACTTGATCTCAAATTGAGTTGGCAGTACATTATGTGTAGTCTCCTCCCGAGTGCTGTCCTTATGTATGGGAAAGGTAAACCATCATAAATGCTGGGAGTGCACCTTTTGTTAGAGTTTCCTGCGATTTGCACCTCCAGACCATACATTCTCATTTCAAATTCGCACTTTCCTGAATTTATTGAAATTCTTAACCCTGATGCATGAGGAACTCCCAGTGATTTGAACATCTTTATTGGTTCATCTCTCGCTTAGCATTTCTCATTCCTTCTGTTGTTGGTGTTTCTCGTATTCTGACTTGATATCTGCAATATGTTTTGTTTGGTATGACAATTTTCTCACAGGCAAGCTGCTACACTGAAATTATCACTCCCTCTCCTTATCATACTTGTGAACACTATTTTATTCTGCCACAGGCTATATCCTTCAAAGTTTGTTAGGACTACATTGGGATCCAAAAACTAAATTATCCACGGTTTTCTATAGGATTCAAAAATTAAAATATCCAAGGTTTGCTTTAAAATTAAAATGCTGCCGTTTCTGACTACAAAATCTCTTTTTCCATGATCCCATGTTCTCACCAGTGATATGTAAGTGGTTCAATGGCAGTCTAATAAGCACCTAGTTTCTTGCTATTTCCTAGATATCCAGTTGATCTTTGCCCTGAGCACTAGTAGCTTCCCTTGAATTTCAGGCTCCTTTGTTGATCTAGGAAGGAACCTTACTTTCCTAGAAATCTTATTCTGTAAGACATAAGCAGGGAATGTGTTTCCTGATTTTAGTGACATAGTTTGGAGCATCATTCATATTAAAAAAAAAATAGTATATCTTACTAACACAAGAGATTGATAATGTGATCAATAGTCTGTTATAATAGAATTCAAATTTACAGCTTTGCTTTTGTGAAGGTTAAATTGGGAGAGACTGGGTGGAAGGAAAGATACTATTCTGAAAAATTTGAAGCACATACAGAAGAAGCTCGACAGCAACTTGTGAAAGATGTTGTGAGTTCCTTCCCCGCTTACAGAAGCTAAGAAAAAATGTAGAGGGTTCTTTACTGCTTATTAATGGCTAGTGGCATGCTACACATTTATCATTGTTATACTTCTCATTGGGGTTTCAATGATATACATGTAGAGTTTTCTTTTTTGCATTAGGCTCCATTGCCATTGCAACGGGAAGGTTTTTTTGACTTATTTTTCCATGGCAGGTTTGGAAATATACAGAAGGACTTTGCTGGGTGATGCGATATTATTATCAAGGGGTGTGCTCATGGCAATGGTGAGGCTTAGTTGTGAGAAATGCTAGTGTAGCTTAATATGGCTTACCCTATGAAAACTCGTATAACATATGATTTTAGGAATGTCTAATGTTTATGCATGGCCCAAAAACATTCTGAAAGATAATTTTAGTTGGAGTTGCATCATATTCTGTCATGGCGGAGTATGTGCTTGTACAACTGTGATTGTCATGTTTCTACCTTTTGCTTACCCATGGTGAAAAACAAGACCCTTACTGCCATGTTTCTCTTCGAAACATTATAAGCCGAGACTGTGCATTCCATGAGGTTGACGAAAAGTATGGATATGCCTGTATAATTTTAAGCTTCTATTTTGTGTCCTGTCTAGCTTTTTTGAGATTTTTTTACTTCGTAGTTTTGCATCTGTAATTATAAGTAAACTTAATTTTGTTTTTGAAATATTTTTAATTTGGTTTAATAATTAGTAATCACATTTTCCTACTAATATCTAATATGGGTTAATAGGAAATGAGAAGAGAATAACTGGTGGGTGGATGTATTATGCGTTTGTTCCTGAATTCTTGTTTCTACCTTTTGCTTACCCATGGTGAAAAACAAGACCCTTACTGCCATGTTTCTCTTTGAAACATTATAAGTCAAGACTCTGCATTCCATGAGGTCGACGAAAAGTACGGATATGCCTGTATAATTTTAAGCTTCTATATTGTGTCCTCTCTAGCTTTTTTGAGATATTTTTAATTTGTAGTTTTGCACCTGTAATTATAAGTAAACTTAATTTTGTTTTTGAAATATTTTTAATTTGGTTTAATAATTAGTAATCACATTTTCCTACTAATATCTAATATGGGTTAATAGGAAATAAGAAGAGAATAACTTATGGGTGGATGTATTATGTGTTTGTTCCTGAATTCTTATACCAGTTAGTCTGAAAATGATAAATTGAAAGTGCATCTGAGCCCAGTGCATGCTGAACTTGTGCAAAAACAAACAATTCTGCACTGTAAGCAAATTGTAGATCTGAATAGATTTCTGTCTTTGTTTTTGTTAGGTATTATCCATACCACTATGCTCCCTTTGCATCTGATCTCAAAGATCTCAATCAGTTAAAGATTGACTTCCATCTTGGGAACCCGTTCAAGCCACTCAATCAGTTAATGGGAGTCCTTCCAGCAGCAAGGTAAAATTTCTTTCAAAAACAATTTCAATTTTGTCTTGTTTGTCTTTCTCTAAAACATAGTGCCTGACTCTTTGTTGCTTCTGAAGTTCAAATGCACTTCCCGAGCAGTACAGGCGACTGATGACTGATCCAAAATCGCCTATAATTGACTTTTATCCTGCTGGTGAGAATTGCTTTTATGTTCAAGTCTTAACTGCTTTTTTTTGTTTATTATATATACTTTTGTCTACAGAGGTTTACAATCTTTGGTCATTGATGAACATAGTTTTTTTGGGTGACAGATTTTGAGGTTGACATGAATGGAAAGCGTTATGCATGGCAGGTATTTGAAATAACAATCTGATACTTTGCATTGGCTAAGATTATCCTTTTGTGTTTGAGACCTGTTTGAATCCTCTCTTTGAATTCTACCAATATAGAGGCTTGTAGCCAGTGTGTTTGGAATTCAAATTAATTTTTTTTGGACAGGGCGTTGCTAAATTGCCATTCATTGATGAGGCCCGTCTTCTTGGAGAAATCAGCAAGGTTGAAGGCACATTAACGGTATTGTTTCTATTCCATTATTCCACTGCAAAATAGTAGGGTTTGGTTCCAGCTTCATAGTTTGTTTACAATAAAAGAAATATATTTTTGCCCATCCATGATTTGATACGATAATATACTAACATACTTATTGGTTTTTGGGGGCAGGAGGAAGAGAAACTAAGAAATATGGTTAAGTTTGACTTGCTTTTTGTGACTATAAGTCACCGTTTAGCCCCGTGTATTTTTTCTTTCTATGACCGTTACAGACATCTTATGGGCAAGGAGAGAGCTGAGGTCAAGGAAATAGTTGATCCTGATGTAAGGTACGTCAAAAAAGTGTGGCATTACTGTTCTAGTTTTAGTGAAGTGCTTACACATGCATGCAATGTTACTTTATTTCAACCTCCATGCAGTCCCAGAGATACTGTTGTATCTGCTTCGACACTATCTAGTAGCTTAGCCAAGTTCCATGAGTTTAAATTAAAATCAGTATGACATGAAATACTGCTAAACAGATTTATTGCCAATAGAGTTTCAAACATTTCTTTTTCTACCAGTAAATGAATATACTTGATGCATTCTTTTGTTTGTTTTCCTTGTTTTCCATATCGGTTGAAAGAGGGACAAGTCTTGTTGTATCAATGTGAGATGTTGATATCAAAATGAAATTCGATGGAAAATTTATTTGAATTGTTACATTTCTCTAATCTGTGAAAGCTATTGCAGTGGTGGACTGAATGGATTTTTCTCTCTGTGTAATGGGGATGCTTGTCCACCAATTTTCGCTTCGCCCATTCAGGAGATGGAAAATATCATAAACAATCAAGTGCTGTAAGTAATTTTTATTTAAAGGTCCAGGATTGCTCGTGTGGAGATTCAGTGTTGTTTTGATTCTTATTTAAATGAAATATATTGCAGGTCAGTAATTTTCAAGTGTCCTCGACCACACAAGCACATAACAAGACTGCCTGATGGGGTTGTCATGCCCAAGAAGGTCGGTAGGATGGTTTAGATGCTTGGAAGAGTTTATCTCTGCATAAACCACTAATTTATGATTGATTTGATAACATAAATTGTCTTTTAACTTTTCCAAAAATTAGTTGCTTTTCAATTTCATTATTAAATGTGTAATTTTTATGTCTATTTTTTTTTCTGTTTTTGTCTGGTAGGTTGTGGGTGAGCAGGATGTGAAGAGTCAATCAGCTTTGTGGCATGAAGAAAATTTT
>VDFB02168118.1:185836589-185907027 GCA_007258455.2 Sequoia sempervirens
TTCTCCCACTTGTGTTGAAGGATGGGAACTCAAGGGATTAACTGATGAAGTTGAGAGATAGTGCAAACTAGTTACTTTGAAGTCATAGCAAATCCCTAATCCACCAGCATTCTTTCTCTTACTCGCATACTCACAATCCTACGCTACTGCTTTTGTTCAGAACCCTGGTGATGTGGACAAAGAATGGCTTCTTAAACTATATACTCCTCCCCTTTACCTCTCTCCACCATTTCTATCCACCTCCCCTCTTTTTTCCGTCATGATTATTCCCCCTTCTGTGTGATGGCTATAGTGAATATATGTAAAATTGTTGTTTTTAGGGTTTGAAATTTAAAGTAATTTGGTTTCATGATGTTGAATATATGTAGTTGGTAAGAGTGGACAGGTTTATGAACACATCCTTTAGTGTTTTTGTAACAATAGAAATATCAACATAGCGCAAACAATGTAAACCTAATAGGCTTTGATGGTATGCCTAGTTGCAATTGGTATGAAATAAGAAAATTGTTATAAGTGGCAGCAAGCAGAGAGTCCATCCAATAACTGTACAACTGCGATTAAATGAATGAAGGCGGTGGATTGAATAGATTAGACAATGAAAAAAATTGAAGGAAACAAATCAACGAGGCAGATGAGTTTGATGGTCGATCTTGAGCTGCAATCGATGTTTTTTTAGCCGCTTCTTCTTGTGCATGAGTTGATGTCTGGTAGATATTCATAACGATGAGCACATATTATCAAACCATTCATACTACGTAGTTGGTAAAACTGATCTGTAGGCTATGTATCCACTCATCGCTGAGGTGATTTAGTGGACAGATATACCAATGGGTGAACATGATATCTTCTCAAGTAGTCCCCTCTTCTACGACTTGTACTCCACTACTGTCGTTTCCTGATCATTCTCACCCCTACAATATAAACACGGTGCCATTAACTTATGAGGTGAAAAAAGAGTCACATCTGCAATACTCAAATATTAGCCAGATTTATAAATAGAGTCACATATCTTGCCGTATTTTAAGAGATTTGTAACATCAACGTACTTTATTAATGCCATAGTAGCTGTCAGAGTCAGGACAAAATGCAAGATGTGTAGATACAACAGAGATAAAAAGAGCAACGTGAAAAAGTAATGGCCACAATCACATTGATCGTCTTTGGAAAGCAATGAGCTATTGATTGCATATTTTAGGTTGGACATGTTCATATTGGTTACGCCTTCGGCGTAAAAAATAATTCTTTTAAAAGATTGAAGCCCAAGAAAGGATAAGTAAACAAAGGCTTAAGCAATATATCTAATGATATTATAAGATATATTGAGAATATTTAAAATATTTATAAGGGATTTTTATTATTTTAAGGGGATTATGAAGATTTACCAATGTAAATAAGGGGGATTGTTTAAGATTTTTACTTGTAAAGGGAGATAGAGTGGATTTTTGTAAATCTTATGGTTTTTAACCATAATGGGAAAAATTTGATGTATAAAAGAGGGGTGAGAGTTTAGAGTTGATAACCAAATGGTGAGACATTAGAGAATTCTCTTGGAGAGAATTGTAACAGGGAGAATTAGTCAAGTTCATTTTTGAGAAATAATTCTTTGGAGGAGAATATTGTAAGCACAAAGGCCTTTTGAGTGTCTTCAAGTGTTGAGAGGAGATTGTGAGAAATTTTATGTAGATTTGGAGCTTGGATATTGTAACAAGGCATTTCTATTGCTTGGAAACTTTAATAAAGCGGTCTACCTTGAGAAGTGGACTTGGAGATGTAGCTCACATTGAGCGAACTCTGTTATCGTCCTGCGTGTTCAAATCTTCTGTCTTCTTCTATCTTCTATCTAATTTTATCTCTATTTAATTTTAGTTTTTCAATTTAGTATTTGAATTATAATTACAACATTTTAGTAATTAGTAATTTCATTAATTTATGTAAAAGTGAACCTAGTCTGTAATTTCAATGATTAAACAACATAGTAACACAATTATGTCTAGATCGAGAATAATTGTAATTAAGGTTAAATACATTTTCATTGTAAACCTCTAATTATAGATTATTGGATGAACAAATTATGGATGACCCACTCCAAGAATTATGCTACAATTCAGGAGCAAAAAAGGATAAATGACTGAATTCAAGAGAAAATTCAGGAAATCCAGAAGAAGGGTGTTTTTGATAGCAAGGCCACTACCAATGCTAAAGATATTATGAAAAGACACAAGGATTACTATAAGAGCTCTAGGCAGATGCAAAAGAATTCACTGATGCTACAAAGGAAGGGGTGCCTATGCTATTAAAAAATGATGGAGAACTGAAGGGCCAAAATGAATGGATGAAAGATTGCAAGGTGATATTGCATGATGCTCTGGAAGCAGCTAAGAATGGAGAATCAACACTGGATGAGTCATGTGAGCATTTGGAGAAAATGGTAATCATGGAGATAGTTGAAAGAAATGCTTCAAAGATGCTGATACTCATTTGAGACAAGATTATTTAGATCATGTGACAAAAACTCATTTGTGGCTTACTAGAGCCTAATTGTTTATGTTTAATTGTTGTTAGTTTCAAAAGACATTTATGAAGGGGTGTGTCCTCTTCAAAGTTTTGATATATAAGTTGGACATATAGTGATTAAAAATTAAGAGTTAATAGGGAGAAATAAGAGATATAATAGAAATACTTTCAAAATGTTTACAAAATAGATTATACTGTATGAACCATGATGCATGAAATTTTGCAAAAATCAATGGAAGATCATAAATTTTGTGTGGCTCATTATTGGTGTTTGTTTCTTGTTAATATAAGCAATCATCTGGCTGTCTCCATATTGCTACTTCTTTGTTATTTGAAATTGTATATCCAATTTGGTATTTCAATTTCATCAAAACACATTTGTTGTTATTGTGTGGTCAAATTAATTGGTTTCTATCAAGAGAATTAAAATCCTTTTAATTGATTACAGTAACTTAGGGGTAACATTTGGATCAATAAGAAGAGCTAGGTAATTGATAAACTTGTCATATTGTCTCCATATTGATGTTGTCTTGTTATTCAAATTAAGGGTATATCTTATTTTTTCAATACACATTTGTTGTCATTGTGTGATTTTGTTACTTGGTTCCTTCAAGAAAATCCTTTTAATAAGTCACAGTAACTTGATAGGGTCAATTGGATAAATAAGAAGAGTCTGTCAATTACATCCCCACACATTTATACAAGGTATAAATAAATTCAAGTGCCAAACAATAAGAATTGTTGCCAATAGTAGTCACTTATCACAAAACTTCATTGAGTCCGCTTACCCAACAAAGCATTGGTCCATCTCATACTTCATTCACATTTCACATTTCATTCATATATTATTTATACACTTACTCATTCTAAAATCTGAAATATTACATCAGGAGTAGAAGTAATTAGCAAAGTTGCATCTATTACACTTTATGCCACTGTGATAGACCTACAAGTTCAACTAAGTCATGCAATTTTGAATCTGCTTTTGTCATCAAGGTCTACCCGCCTAGGTTCTGCAGAGCCTGAAGTGTAGGGAGTCATCAATCACATAGGTTAATTCCACTCATTAGTTCAAAAATGTTACAAGTCTGATCATAGAGCCTGACATCCTCTTAGGATTTGTAACCTGCATTTTTGGGATCCAACACCAACTATAATTTCAAGATCTCAGGGTCTAGGGGTGTAGTGGATGGAGTAGGATCAAATTTGGCATTATTTGTGGGGGTTTTAACATATGAAGTATGGGTATTGGTGCTAGTGTTGAAGGTAGTTTTCTTTGGCTGATTAATGGGATTCTTCCCATGATCTATAAATGATGTTTTCTTAGCAGTAGTAGAAGGATCTAAGGCTCTGGTGGTTGAAACAGATGTGGTATAGGTATCAGCAATAGAGGTTCCCATCTAGACTGTTACTTTAGGAATTCCAGGGGTAATCTCAGTGGCCAACTTAGAGACATTTTCTTCAAAGGTCTTCTGCCTAGTAGCATCTTCTCTCATCTTTTCTATTTTATGTTTTTGAGCATCTCTCTCAAGTTGATTGGCTCTAATCCTATCTTCTTTCTCTTTAAACCCCTTCAATCTATTCTCTTCTTCTTCCTTAAGCCTACGTTCTTCTTCTTCTAAGGCTTGCATTTCTTTGTTTATGTCTTCTTAATTTTCTAAGACATCTCCAAGCTCACTCGATGCAGGAGTATAGTAGGGTTGATCAATAGGTTCTTCCTCAAGAGAAAGGTGCACTTCTACATTAGGAGACTCACCTCTTAGCTTGAAATTTTTTCCATTAAAAATAAACCTGACTCCATGGGTTAAAGGTTCTTATTCTTACTCCGAAACTCCCACGTATCCTTTTCTCTTGAAATGTCAAGTTCATTATCAAACACTTGCTCAACAGGAAAAATTCCTTGATCTATGTTAGAAACTTCAAATTCATGTGCCTCTTCCTAGATATTTGTAGTATTCACTTCAATATTAAAAGTGGGAGATGCATCACCAAGGGATTCAATATACTTACTTGATTCATAGCATTTCTTAACCCAAGCGGGTTGCTTCTCTTTTGCAGGTTCATATTTTTCCTTCTACTCAGGATGCTTCTTTGGATAACTTATGGTCTTCTTCATGGTGTCAAATATGTCAAAATACTTCTTACGTTCCTTTTGAGAGTTTATCTTTATACTAGTATTAGAGACTTGAGAGTCACCACCCAGAATGTTGGGAAATATAAAGTGATTGCACTTGACTTTGTACTTGTAACCTTAGAAAAGATTTTAAACATAACCCGATACAAGGTGAAAGAATGAACCAGGACTTGACGCATAAGACTGGGTATAATGTGACTATTGCAACAAAATTTGAACCAATTATTCTTCAGATAGTAAAAAATAACATAATAAAATACTTGAATCTGACTGTACCAGATCTGAACTAGAGACTTTGGACTTAGCAAATCCACAACAAAGTCACCAATCTGTTGGTTGTTTTTTAAGAACCAAATTGATCTTTAGAAATACCTATGGAATTTTCCATTTCCAATACTTAGTACTCTAAAGGGATTGGCCAATGAATGAGTAAAAGCTGCAAAACTTCTACTCATACACTTTGGGCTCTGTGAAACCCAAGTTGGTGATCCCACAATGTATACTCAAGAATTTATATAACCACCATTTCAATACATTGTAAACAATAGATAATTCTCATATAATTACTCAATAATGTAGTATATCAAACAAGTTGGCAGCTCATTTATTAATACCCTACACTTGGAGTATGAGAACAACGAAACTCATCACAAAATAACTACAGTGGTACTCATTTGAAGGTTTGTAAATAAAAGTGATTAGCTGATGAATCAACCTAGAAACTGAATTCTGAATACTTTGCATGAACCAATGCCTTATCCTAAACACAGAGTCAATCTCAACCTATGCAACCAGACAATAAATCAACAATAGCAACATATAATCTCAAGAAACACTGCATTAAAACATTCCCACATTACAAGATTTACAAAGAAGGAAAGTTTCTAAAATAGAAACTATAGAAGATCGTAAACACGATCTTACCAAAATATTTACAATAAATTACAAGAGTGACCATTAGCTAAAAATAGCATAAAGTATTATTCTAACAGGAACAACATTGAAAGTTGGGAATGATTTTTGTACCGGGCACTCTATCCCTCAATTCATAATGTTGGTTTATAGGTTTGTTAGGTACAAAGTTATAGCAGTAGAAACCCTTGCAAGTGTTTATCTGTTAAAGAATATTCAACAAAAAAAATCAAACAGTGAGTGATCAAATTCTCAAAAGGAATTATTACATAACAAAGAATAACATGCAAAATCATGAAAAACAGAAAAGTTTTTTTCTCACACAATCTATCAAATCCAAATTCCACAACTTTTCCTAGCATTCTACTTGCCCGTGCCATTTAAATCAATGCCTATAATTCAAGAAACCACATCAATTCTTGCTCCTTCAACAACCTGCAAAAAAAATAGCACTAAAATAAGAGATTTGAAGATTCTACAGTTAGACAATAATTTTAAATGGAAGTTTGTAAGGAAACCTTTAAATGTCTAAACACACCCCTGATGGTTAAAAATATCTACATAGTTTGGCTTCTTTCATGCTATCAAATCTAAACTAGGTAGTTTACTGGTTCAAATTTTTGGTGTCGATTTGGACTTCCTCTGATCTCTGGTTTTTCTGATCTATATGCATATTTGTTTGGTCTATGTTAACTTTGTCACAAAAGGCTAGTAGGCTTGAGTTAATTTTGCAAGGATCATCACCCCAAAAAAGAAGGCCAAAAGGCCCTAGCTGTGAACACCCCACTCTGAATTCATTCTCTGCCAAGGCTTTTTTTTATCTTTGTAATGCAGAATTGGTTGCTTAGAGCCCACTATTTGCATATGGAAAGTGGCGTGCAAGTATGGAAAACCCTTGAGGGTATTAGATATGATGCATAGTGGTGGATGCAAAAATTTGACCCAAACAAAGGACTTGGCCCCTGCATTCTGCACACCAATAACATCTCACAGAGGACAGTTCATAAAGGCTTAGTTTGCATCTCTTTCTAGACCAGAGGGCTCGATGCTTCAAGACCACAAATTGCAATGAGGAGACATTTCAAATCGCCCCTATTCTGAGGTGTTCTTTTTGGTGTTTTAGCATACAAAGGCTCAATCCAGGCATGGAAGGCTGAATTATGTGGCAAAGAAAACGTACGTGTCAATATGCCTTGCAAAAAAAATAATGTGTGTCCTCCATAAAAACAAACACAAGCAAGCTTGGGAGAATAGGATAAAAATCAAGAAGGAAAAAAAGAGAAAACCCTTTTTACAAATTTTAAAGATTCAAAAAAAAAAACCATTGGCCTAAAATAACAGTGTATAAATGACAAAATCCAGCTCTATAAATCTCATATGCTAAAAACATGTGTAGGAAAACTCCAAATGGCCCTCCATCAACACCTATCCTATGAATCAAGAACTCTGTAGAACATGCAAAATAAAAAATCCCCCATTTTAAAATAAAAAAAATTATATGCCAATGGGCTAAAAAATCAATAGGCCAATCAAAAAACAAATTTAACTAATATCTTTCTCTCAAAATTCACATAAATAAAAACACCATATTCAAAAGATTAATTTTTTCCATTGCAAAGATTTCAATGCCCAACTAATGTATCCAAGAAAAAAAATTTATGGTGCCTAACTAATGTATCCAAGCCAAAAAAATTATGGATTTTACAAATGCTAAAAATAATTACCAATGGGCTTAAAAATCAATCAATTTCTCATTGCTCTAATATTTGGAATGGATATCAGAACAATACCAAGGATGGGAAGAGTATCATAACTTTTGGAGGAGAACATGGAAGTCTTGTGGGCAAGAGTTGGAGCTGTAATAGGGTTTCAAAGCTTTGGGAGGAGCCAGAGTTGATACTTGGAAAGTTGAGCTAGAGAGACAGTTTGGTGTCTGAGTCTGTGAGGTTGTGTTTGTTGATCATCGATACTCGCAATGCACAAATGGCCCGAATCAATGAGGTCTTGAACTAAGTGTTTGAGACACTTACATTGTTCGGTGTCATGCCCATTTTGGCGATGAAAATGAAAATAAGCATTTGGTGTAAAGGTGGGTGGTAAAGGTTTTGTGGGATCAAGTGGTTTAACTATAGGAAAAGTTATCATCTATTGTTGTATCGGTTGATTCATTGTGTTATGGAGAGTATCGGGTAAGGGAGTAAATTATCTCTTCAAGTCCCCATAGGTATAGGGCACCACTGCTTTAACAATTGCCACTTGATTAGGTATGGATTGAGTTTGTTGTTGAGGAGGTAGATTGAACTATAAAAAGCCTCTGTTTGGTTTTCAAAAGTTTTGCGTGTTGTTTTGGTCATTTGGTTCAAACTTCTCAGCTTAGTTAGAAGTGAACTTTGAATCATGACTAGAAACCAAGTTGTGATAGTCACAAAGGGTCATGCATAAATGCATGAACAAAGGAAATTTCATCATAGTTAACTTATCTTGAAGGTTTGTGTGCAAGTTTTTGATAAAAATCTTCTGTAGATGTGAATCAAGAATTTTGACATCAATTTGAGCATACAATGACTGATATCATGAAATAAAATCAGTGACTTTTTCATCTTTGTTTTATTTACATCGCATTAAATCAACCATTATCTTTTTAGGAGTCATATGAAATTGGAAGTGACTTATAAAGTCATCCACAAGTTCATTAAATGAGTGGATTGAATGATTAGGTAGGTTTGAAAACCACTCTAATGTAGTGTCTTTCAAGGTCCTAGGAAATTTTTTGGCTAATAGTTTATCGTCAAGGACAAAATCACTGCACAAGGCTGTGTAAGCATTGACATGATTAGTAGGGTCTCCTTTACCTCTGTATTTCTCAAACCTAGGAATTTCAATTCCTTGGGGCATCGGGGTTCTTAAGATCTCTAAAGATAAGGGGCTACTATGAACATGATATGTTGGTGGAGCATTTTGACTTTGGGTAATGGTGGAGGTTTTTAGTTGCATGGATGAAACAGTGTTAAAGAGTTGTGTAATGATGAGATCAGTGTAAGTGGTATGAGGTGGAAGGGAAAATGGTGATGGAGTGTATGTAATGTTAGGGGAGGTGAAAGGGACACTAAGAGGGGTGAAGGTGGAAGATGGAACATGCGATGCCACAAAATAACTAGGAATGCTAGCTGGAATAGCGAAAGGAGTCACATGACTAACCTATTGCATAGTTGTTGTAACTTGAGGAGTGGTATAAGTTGGTATGGATCCTATGGTGGAAGGAGGAGAAATGTGACGTCCTCCTTGGCTTACACCAATGTTTTCTAACTGGGAAGTGGAAGGAACATGTTTGTTGTATATTTCAGCTATACTTTTCATAACTTATAAGCCATCAGCACTTTCAATTAGGTGATGAAGGTTTTTTATCGTAGGTATAACAGTGGTGGAAATGTTTTCAAGACTTAAATATTTTTGTAAATGTGCAAAATCCTCATGAATACTAATGACTTTTTCTTGCGGAATGGAATTGTTTTGTGTGTCAATAGGCATTGGACAGAAAGGGGAAGGCATAGTAGTGGTAGTATCCATGCCTAATGTACCATTGTCCATACTAGGAGTAGGAGCTCTTGAGATCCCAAGGTCCGCAACGAAAGTGTTATCGCGGGAAGCCATGATTCTAGAACTTTGTCTCACTAAAGTATTATCAATAGGGCACCAAACACTCATACAAGTACCAAAAAAGATGAGGTGAATGTAAAAAAAATGCAATATAGGAGTGAAAAATGTAAATAACATAAATTTTGCAAACTAAAACAGAGAAATAACAACAGAGAATAGAAATGTAGTAAATTCCCAGAAAATGCCTAAAAGTGCTATCTAAAATGTGTAGGTGGACTGATTCACCCAGGGTGGTGAATGAGTCGAAGTATGGTATTTTTTTGTGTTTTTTAGAAAATTTAAAGTGATTTTAATGCTTTTCAAATGCAAACTAAGGATGCAAATGCAGATTTACAATTTTTGAATGATATGATATGCAAAAATTAATTCTAAACGAGTCTTTCAC
This sequence comes from Sequoia sempervirens, assembly GCA_007258455.2. Classification (NCBI taxonomy): domain Eukaryota; kingdom Viridiplantae; phylum Streptophyta; class Pinopsida; order Cupressales; family Cupressaceae; genus Sequoia; species Sequoia sempervirens. Next base: position 185,846,192 of record VDFB02168118.1, read on the forward strand.
TAATGCAATTTGAGAAACCCTAGGGTGCAAAAACAAAATAATAACCTAATTGAATTTTGATGCAAATGGAACCTAGGATGCAAGATGCAATTGAAATCAAAAAGATAAAGTGCTCAATATGCAGGTTCACCAAAATGAATCATAGATTTTTGGGAATGAGGTTTATAGACTACTCTTGCACTCTTAGGATCTTTCACCTAAAAGGAGAGAGATAAACCCCACCAAAATCTACATGTTTCACTCAAATTAAGAAATGAATGATGTGATTAAGGCTAAATGAGATGATGTAAATGAAACTAAATGAACTAATTGAATAATTATGAATGCAAAACCTAAGAAGTATGCAATATTTGAAAACATAAGCAATAATTGAAAACATAATGTGATATGCAAGCATGAACTAAAATATGAATGAATGCAAAACAAAATTGAAAAAGGCTGAATCAGAGTGCACCTGGGTAATGGATGATGAATTTGGAGTGTCTTGAATGCTGATAGAGATCGGTGAAAATCACCAATGGGACTCATTCGCCACTGATGGCGAATCGGTCCTACTTCTATCAAAAACTTCTAAAAATAAGTTTCTGACTGTTGGGATTTGGAATCCGACAAAATCTAGCTTTATAGCCTTAAGGTGGGACTCATTCACCACTGATGGAGAATCAGTCCTCTCCCAAAATTCTATGAAATTAAGGACCAATTTTGTACTTCCAGATTTGCACTTGTCTTTTTGTCGGGTTGACAGAGTCAAATTTGTAGAAAACGGACTGTAGGTTGTCTCCAAGCTTGAAATAGGTTTGATTTGACTTGAAACACTTTGTTGACTTCTTGACCACCTTTAAAAACCTAATTTTTTGAAAAATTTGCATACACAAGTTTGTAAACACACATGCAAGATGAGAAAAATGGTTAAGGGTTAGGTTATAGGGATTTGCCTTGGTCAAATCCCACTTTGGTAATCAAACCCTTAGTGAAAAAATGGAAAGAAATGAACAAGGAAAGATGAATAAACAACATGCAAATGTCCTAAACTCACCACAACCTTGTTGAAGAAATCTGAAGATATGTCAATGGCTGCTCTAAGATACTTGTTTGATGCTTGATTGAATGATGCAAAGTGCTTGAATGCTAATTGATGAATGCAAATGAACTTGATGATTGAATGATTGTAGGAGATGTAAAATGAGGAGATAAACACTTATTTATACACACTTTTGCCTTAGTAACCCAATAATACAACATCACAGGCTGACATAAGGCAATTTTGAATAAAACCCTGAAAGAAAAATTGAAATATTTTGAATTTGGAGCCAAGAGGGACTCATTCACCACCCATGGCGAATGGGTCCCACCTTGGACTTGAAAGTGGGTGATGGGAATTAAGTCACATTTAATGTTATTTGTCGGGTTTACATTAAAAAATACACTTAATTAAGCCTTATGAGTGCATAAAGGGGTCAAATGAAGCATAAGAAAGGTGTAAATAGTGAAATTAAGCATAGAAAAGCGTGAAATCTTGTTACAAGACTTTGCAACACTTCAAAATAGGATTTGATAAGTAATGAAAAGGTGATTTTAGGTGAATTGTAATGAAAAGAGTCTAGAAATGTGTAGAAATGTTTTACAACACTTCACAACACCTTCACAAGACACCTTAATTTGAATGTTTAGGACTTAATGTGAATGCATAAGTCACATTGCAACATTAAATCAAAGCAAAATAGATCAAGCATAATGAGAGAAAGACCTAAAAGACCATGAAAATGTCAAAGAACCATTTTTCTATGGTACAAAATCAATTTCATCAGTTAGTTGCATTTACAACATTGCATTTAGTCTTACGCATATCATACAATCCCTTATTTGAATGAACCACCACAATTTTAGGGTTCTATCTCTCTCCTTTCAGGTGAAAGATCCTAAGAGTGCAAGAGAAGTCCATTGACAAATTATAAAATTGCTGGTTCATTTTGGTGAACTTGCATATAAAACACTTTATATTTCTTATTTGCATTTGCATTTGCATCCTAGGTCTCATTTGAATCAACATTCAATTAGGTTTTGCTTTGTTTTTGCATCCTAGGGTTTCTTCAAATTGCATTAGTGAAAGACTCATTTAGATTTCATTTTTGCATATCTAATCATTCAAAAACTTAAATTTTGCATTTGCATATGAAAACCATTAAAATCACTTTAAATTTTCTGAAAAACACAAAAAAATCTCATAACTAGACTCATTCGCCACCCTGGGCGACTTAGTCCACCTGCACATTTTAAACAACATTTTCAGGCATTTTTTGCATTATAGTTTTTTGTAGTTACTTTCTGTTATACTTTCCAGATTGTTTGTTTTCTCTTATTTCTTGCATCTTAGTTTACTTGCATTCATTTTCATCATGGCTTTTTCTTTTAACAAGTTTTGGAATTCATTGAAATCCTTAGTAGACATGTCCAATTGTTCCTTTGACTGTGATCCTAATGGCCTTGAGCTACCTCATGCTCCTTCAACTCCTCATGATTTTCCTCATGATGTTGAAATCATTGGAGAAGATGATGATAGCATGAACAAGTTCTTAAACAAATTCCTTGACAACCTTGAAGCTAATGAAACCTTTTACCCATCCATGAAGTCACAAGATCTTCCTACTATTGCACCTCCTAATCACTTTGGATACCTACATCCCAAAACCAATGAAGGACCTAAGTTCCCTCCATCAAATGGACCTAGTTCCTCTAAACAACCATACCCTCACCCATTTTATGATCACAAAGTTACAAACACACCAATCAACCTTGAAGAAACATATGGAAAAGGCTTTACTATCTTAAGCAAACAAGCATGTGACATAACAAATGAGCATAACATTCACCAACTTTTAGAACAAATACCAACTAAAGAAAACACAATAGGACTAGGATATCAAGATCCTCCTCATACTGATAAGCCTCCTTTTGAACTTTGGAGACTTCAAGATGATGATCTGTGATCTTTGATTCCCCTCTTGAATAGAACATTCTCCTTCCATGTGAATAACCATTACCTGATACTAATGAAAAGGATGCTAGGATCCCCATGGGTCCTCTTCCTCCTTCCATTCGTGAAAAAGGAGAATATAGCAAATGAAAATGACCTTACAAATTGAAAAAAATCAAGTTTCCTACTCATCCTCTACTTGAATGTGAAATGAGACTTCAATTTATTTTAAATAAAGGCCTTATACTCTTACCACCTATGAATAGGTTGGTTATCCATCCCAAAGATTCTAACATACCGTTTTGCAAATATCATCGTGTTCTTGGACATCGAACCGAACAATGTCAAACATTGAAGGACATATTGGACAAGTATCACTTCATTGATACCGATTTATTTCCTATCATCCCTTAAAAATAAAAATCCTCTCCTCATGTCATAGTTGTAGAATTTTCTATTCTCACTATTGCATGATCCCTTCCCATCACCCAACTCGGCTCATTCTTTCCCTACACTCAATGGGGGAAATAAGTTGTTAGCCTTGTCCTTGTAATGCATTTGTCTTTGTCTCTTAACTACATTATTCATTTTTCGCTTATATTACTTAAGATTGAGAAACCAATAATTCGGTTAATGGTTGACATACATTTGCATTACTAGCTTCTTTCACATTTTCATTTGATTTCATGTGCGTATCATGCTCCCCCGTAATGTATGTTTGATGCTCTCTCTCTCTTTGTATACTTTTCTATTTTTACCTTTATTATTCTATATATCATACTTTCTCTTTGCTTTTTCACTTTTGTATCGTGTTCTCCTTTTGGGGATGACGCAAAGTGTTGAGACAACCTATGTCTCTTCCATGTTGACCCAATATGTCCCTTTTCCTTTTTACTTTTTCTTTTCTTTTCCTTTTGGGGATGACACAAGGCATTAAGACCAAAATTTCTCTTTCATATTGACACAAAATCTTTTTCTTTTCATTTGCCTTTTTTGTTTTCTTTTCACTTGTGTTTTCCTTTTGGGGATGATGCAAAGTGTTGAGACCGCAATGTCTCTTCCATGTTGAACCAAAATGGACTTTATTTTTCTTTTGTTTTTGATCTCTTTGTGTCATTTTTCCAGTTCTATGTGCTTTGGGGGATGATGACAGTTCCAAGCTCTTTAATCAAAACATTGTAGAAATGAACATAATGACCCCAAATCCATAGATCCCTTATGTGTTTGGTGTGTTCCTTTTTGGGGGGAAACCTCCTTTTCTTTTCTTTTTTCTTTTTCGTTTACATGAAGCAGCCTTACTTGGAAACATATGACTTGGCATAGGGCTTTCCGAGTTGGCTCTCATGTCTTTTTTTTCCTTTTTGCATTTTTCCTTCGCTACTTTAAAGTAATTGCTCATAGAACGGTGTGTAGAAATTCCTTTAAAGTGGGGGCATACAACGGTATAATTCCATTTGCATTCTTGGTTCTTAGTGTAGCCTTTTCACATAATACAATACGTTTGTCACTTTGTGGACGACATTGGGTATGATGTCCTTCATAAGTGTGATCTATCTTAGCATATTACATTCCTCTTGGTGGCCTGATGCGACGCACTACATCCCCTAAGTTGTGAATATTTTATTCTTTGATTGGTCCTCTCTTGGAGACATTAGACACAATGTTCCCTAAGTGATAAACCTTGCATGAACTTAACAAGACTCCTTTGAATACATTTTACATTTTTACATTTTTCGTTTTACATTTTTGCATCTTTGCCACCTTACATAACACAACTACATGCCTATGGTACCTTTCTCTTTGTTCATGAGTTCTAAGCATGCGAAGCTTTGCTTGTCTCATGAAGCACGAAATGACATTTTCCTTTGTGGTGCCTTGTTAAAGTTATCAGGAGGTATAACTTTGATATGGTTGAGTGGGAAGCCCATTCAGCGACATGACTTTCCCCATAGCCACCTATGTGTTTGTGAGTGCATACCAACTAACGTGTGTATTTCACCCTTTTGGTGCTTCTCACCCAACAGACTGCCATGAGTTCCGTCACCCCAGAGTGAGTATGCATTTTATTTTTCTCACAAACAACCTAGATCTAATCCACAACTAGTTGGACAAACGATTAAAGCTTCATCCAACTTTTCCTTCTCTTTCACTTGTGTTCCTTTGTTCTTATGTTTAGTTTTCCATGGGATCTTCATTCTGGGGGCTTGATCATCCCTCTTGATCGTTGTCATTCCATATTGTTGACATAAGTGCACTTGGATCCTTCTCAATATGTATAGCTACTTTAGTGTGAGTTTGAAGTAAGTTCATCCTCTCACTAAAGTAGGGACTAAATGTAGCACAGAAAAATGGATCACTGAAATTTTCATGGTCTTTTAAGTCTTTTTCTCATGATGCTTGGTCTATTTTGCTTTGATTTAATGTTGTAATGTGACTTTTGCATTCACATTAAGTCCTAAATAATCAAATTATGGCATCTTATGAAGGTGTTGTGAAGTGTTGTAACACATTTCTACACTTTTCTAGACCCTTTTCATTACAATTCACCTAAAAATCACCTTTTCATCACTTATCAAGTCCTATTTTGAAGTGTTGTAAAGTCTTGTAACAATATTTCACGCTTTTCTATGCTTAATTTCACTATTTACACCTTTCTTATGCTTTATATGAGCCCTTTATGCACTCATAAGGCTTAATTAAGTGTATTTTTTAATGCAAGCCTGACAAATAACATTAAATGTGACTTAATTCCAGACACCAACTTACAAGCCCAAGGTGGGACCCATTCGCTATGGGTGGTGAATGAGTCCCTCTTGGCTCCAAATTCAAAATATTTTAAATTTTCTTTCGGGTTTTTATTTAAAAATACCTTATGTTGGCCTATGATGAGGTATCATTGGGTTATTAGGGAAAAAGAGTGTATAAATAAGTGTTTTTCTCCTCATTTTACCTCTCCTACAATCTCCTAATTCATTCAAGCATTCAATCATCCATTCACTCATTCAATCACTTTGCATCATTCAATCAAGCATCAATCAAGCATCTTGGAGCATCCATTGACATAACTTCATATTTCTCCAACAAGGTTATGGTGAGTTTAGGACATTTGCATGTTGTTTATTCATCTTTCCTTGTTCATTTCACTCCATTTATTCATTAAGGGTTTGATTACCAAAGTGGGATTTGATCAAGGTAAATCCCTATACTTTAACCCTTAACCATTTTCCCCCTTTTGCATGTGGGTTTGCAAAATTTTGTATGCAGATTTATCAAGAAATTAGGTGTTGAAAGGTGGTCAAGAAGTCAACAAAGTGTTTCAAGTCAACTGAATCCTATTTCAAGCTTGGAGACAACCTACAACCTATTTTATGTAGATTTGACTCTGTCAACCCGACAAGAAGACAAGTGCAGATCTGGAACTACAAAATTGAACCTCGATTTAACAGAATTTTGGGAGAGGACCGATTCACCATCAATGGAAAATGAGTCCCACCTTAAGGTTGAAAAAGCAGATTCAGTTAGATTCCAGTTCTCGACAGCTGGAAACCAGTTTTCAGGAGTTTTTTCCAGTAGCAAGATTCATTCGCCATCAGTGGTGAATGAGTCCCACTGATTTTTGCCAACATTCAGATCATTCCAAATTCAACATTCATTGCCCATGTGCACTCTGTTAAGCCTTCTTTCAATTCTATTTTGCATTTGTTCATGTTTTAGTTCATTCTTGCATATCGCATTGTGTTTTCAAATATTGCATATTTCATAGGTTTTGCATACTTAATCAATCAATTTCATCATTTAGTTGCATTTACAACATTGCATTTAGTCTTACACATATCATACAATCCCTTATTTGAATGAACCACCACAATTTTAGGGTTCTATCTCTCTCCTTTTAGGTGAAAGATCCTAAGAGTGCAAGAGAAGTCCATAAACAACTTATTAAATTGTTGGTTCAGACCCCATGAACCATATCCTTTGAGTATTCAAATAAATATTTTAAATCACATATGCATTTCAATGAGTGCTTTATACTTTGAGATACATGATTCTTTTAGGATTCACATGCACCTTGTAGTGAGAACAAGAAGGGTGAAAAATGCATCCAATGCCTTTTACCATTTTGTATTGTGCCTATTTTGAGACAATATCTTTATATTTGAACACACCACTAAAATGGCCTTTTTTGTGAAAAATTAGATCCCTTGACTAGTGTCTTTGTTTAGACATATCCTAACTTACTCTTAGTATGCCTTATTTTTTGTATGTCTAAAATGCACATCTACCTATGCACTTTCTTTTAATTAATTACAAGTTTAAATTTAAACACTTTCTACAATGGTGACTAAACACATTAATTAGGTGATTTATTATTTTTGATTAAGAAAACAGGGTTAATGGGCCCTGAACCAAACAACAATGCGAAACATGATTTACAACTAGCAAATAAAATCAAAACAAAACAACAAAGAAAGAACAAGATTTCTAGCCAATAGAATAGGCCTACATGCCACTCGCAAAGCTACAAAAAAACAATAGTCGAACAACAACAAAGCAACCAGTAGGACATACCAAAACCTAGCTTATAGGCCACCAACAAAACAGTTCAAGCACCCGAGCTTGAACCCAACAATTTTTCCTCCAAGGGCTTGTCAATCAAGACAAAGTTTGTCTTAGGAGTACACCTCTTCTTACACTACACCTTAGTCCAAGAAGAAGAAGCAAAAACAAGGTTTGAATCTTTTTGACAAGAAGGGGGAGAAGCCCCTTTTGAAAAGAAAACAGGTGGAGTAGCATGAACAATGGGTGGAACATCCAAATGTAAAACAGGAGTAGCCAAAACTATGGAAGAGACTATATTATCTAGAATGGGAGTAGTAGTAGCCTTAGGGGAGGCAACATGCACAACACCAAGAATGACTTTGTCCAAAATATGAGTAGCAGTTTCCACAGGAGTGGTAACATTATCAACAACAACCACTTTCTTATGAGCAGGAGGAGGAGGCTCAAAATCCTCACTATCAAAAGAAGAGGAATCATTCAGGTGCACTATTAGATGGTCCTTGAGGGAATTCTTCCACCAAGTAGAAGAAGTGGTAGGATGATGCCAAAAAATGATCAAGCCCCCCGATTTTCAGAGCCGATTTTTGGGACCCATTTTTGGAGCCTATTTTTTGGGACCTATTTTTTGAGCCTATTTTTTGGGACTTGATCTAGTCCCACTTTTTGGAGCTGAGTTTTGGGACCCACTTTTGGAGCCTGATTCTTAGAGTTGATTTTTGGGACCCATTTTCAGAGCCAATTTTTGGGACCCATTTTCTGAGCTGATCTCTAGGACCCATTTTCAGAGTCGATTTTTGGGGACTATTTTTTGGGACTTGATTTTTGGAGCCAATTTTTGGGACCCATTTTCAGAGTCAATTTTTGGACCCCGATTTTCAAAGCCGATTTTTGGGACCTGATTCAATCCCATTTTTCCACATCCCTGTGAGTTCTTGCATCACTCGCACCCATTTCCGCACCACTGTGAGTTCCTACAACACTCACACCCATTTTTGCATCCGTGTGAGTTCCTGCACCCTTGGTGTAACCTGCCTCCATTTTTAGAGCCAATTTTTGGAGTCCAACTTTCAGAGCCAATTTTTGGGACCCATTTTCAAAGCCGATCTCTAGGACCCATTTTCAGAGCCAATTTTTGGGACCTATTTTTGGGGCTTGATCCAATCCCACCTTTTGGGGCTAAATTTTTGAAGCCGAGTTTTGGGGCCCAATTCTTGAAGCTGATTTTTGGGGCCCATTTTCGGAGCCAATTTTTGTGACCTATTTTCTGGTGCTGATTTTCAGAGCTCGATTTTTGGAGTCAATTTTTGGGACCCATTTTCGGAGCCGATCTTTGGGGCCCATTTTTAGTGTCAATTTTTGGGACCCAATTTTGGAGCTGATTTTTGGGACCCATTTTTGGAGCTGATTTTTGGACCCTAATTTTTAGAGCCAATTTTTGGGACATGATTCAATCCCACTTTTCTGCACCCTTGCGATTTCCTACACTACTCGCACCCATTTTTGCACCGCTGTGATTTCCTGCAACACTCACACCCATTTTTGCACCTGTGCGAATTCCTACACCCCTGGTGTACCCCACCCCCATTTTTGCACCAATGTGAGTACCCCACCTCCATTTATGATTAGGTGCAAGTATCTACCCCCATTTCTGCACCGATGAGAGTTCTTGCACCACTCACACCCATTTCTGCATCGGTGCAAGTACCTACACCACTCGCACCCACTTCTGCACTAGTGCAAGTTCTTCCACCCCTGGTGTACCCCGCCCCCATTTTTTGTATCGGTGAGAGCACCCCACCTCCACTTCCATGCCGGTGCAAGTTCCTACACCACTCGCACCCATTTCCGCATCACTGTGAGTTCTTGCACCCCTGGTGTACCCTAACCCCATTTTTGCACCGGTGTGAGTACCTCACCTCCATTTCTACTTCGTTGAGATTACCCCACCCCCATTTCTGCATCGGTGCACATTTCTGCACCACTCGCACCCATTTTTGCATCGGTGCGAGTTCTTGCACCCATGGTGTACCCTGCCCCTATTTCTGCACCGATGCGAGTTCCTACACCACTCACACCGATGCGAGTACCCCACCCCCATTTCCTCACCGGTATGAGTACCCTACCCCCATTTTTGCACTGGTGCTCCCCCTTGGTGCTCTTTTTTGGTCCCTGGTGCACCCCTGGTGCAACACTGGAACGATTTGGTGGATCCTTGGTGCAAACCTAGAACATGTTGAAACACTATATTGGTGTGCTCCCCTTGACGCCCCCTTGGTTTGCTCACATCGGTGCGAGTGGTGCGAGTACTCCGCCCCCATTTTTGCACCGGTTTGAGTACCCCACTCCCATTTCCTTGCGGGTGTGGGTACCACACCCCCATTTTTGTGTCGATGTGAGTTCCTGCACCACTTGCATCGGTGCAATTTCGTGGCCCCCATTTCCACACCACTATGGATTCTTACACCACTCGCACCAGTGTGAGTACCCTGCCCCATTTCTGCATCGGTGTGAGTTTGCCACCCCCATTTTCGCACCGGTTTGAGTACTCCGCCCCCAATTCTGCACTAGTGAGGGTTCTCACACCACTCGCATCGGTGCGTGTTCCCGTACCACTAGCATCGGTGCTCCCCCTTGGTACTATGTTTTGGTCCCTAGTGCGACCCCTGTGCAACATTGGAATGGTCTGGTGCAACCGTAGTACATCTTGTTGTGCCCCTTGGATGCCCCCTTGGGGTACTTGCATTGGTGCGAGTGGTGCGAGTACCGCACACCCATTTCCACACTGTTCGAGTTCCTATACCACTTGCACCGGTGTAAGTACCCCACCCCATTTTTGCATTAGTGTGAGTTCCTGGACTTGGGAAAGGGAAACTTGAACCCCACTTAGGCACATGGAACCTCACTTTGGACCGAACTTCAAGAAGGGAAACCCAACCCCACTTTGCACTGAACTTGGGGAAGGGAAACCCCAATCCCACTTAGGCGCTTTGGATCTAGTGCATGTCCAAGATGTTCAAGTCGCCAAGTCGTGCAAGTCACCAAGTCGCCCAAGTCACCCCTGGAGCTCCACTTGGACACTGGAATTGGAACTTTGAAGCCAAGATCTAGTGCATGTCCAAGTCATCCAAGTTTCCCAAGTCGCTAAGTTGCACAAGTTGCCAAGTCCCCCAAGTTTCCCATGGTGCTCCCCTTGGACACTGAAACTAGAACTCCAAAGCCAAGATCTAGTGCATGTCCAAGTCGTCCAAGTCACCCATGTAGCCCAAGTCACCAAGTCGCGCAAGTCGCTAAATCGCCAAAGTCACCACTCGTGCTCCCCTTGGACACTGGAATTGGAACTCCAAAGCCAAGATCCAATGCATGTCCAAGCCGTCCAAGTTAGCCATGTCACCCCTGGTGCTTCCCTTGGACACTGGAACTGGAACTCTGAATCCAAGATCCAGAGCATGTCCAAGTCGCCCAAGTCGCCCTTGGTGCTCCCCTTGGACATTGGAATTGGAACTTTGAAGACAAGATCCGATGCATGTCCAGGTCACCCAAGTCACCCTTAGTGCTCCCCTTGGACACTAGAATTGGAACTCTGAAGCCAAGATCCAATGCATGTACAAGTCGCCAATTCACACATGGTGCTCCCCTTGGACACTGGAACTAGAACTCTAAAGCCAAGATCCAATACATGTTGAAGTCATCAAAGTCACCAAGTCGCGCAAGTCACCAAAGTCACCCCTAGTGCTCCCCTTGGACACTAGAATTGGAACTTCGAAGCCAAGATCCAGTGCATATCCAAGTCATCCAAGTCACCCAAGCCGCCCTTAGTGCTCCCTTGGACACTGGAACTAGAACTCCGAAGCCAAGATCCAATGCATGTCCAAGTCATCCAAGGCACCCAATTCACCAAGTCACCTTTGGTGCTCCCCTTAGACACTGGAACTAGAACTCCAAAGCCTAGATCCAATGCATGTCCAAGTCGTCCAAGTTTCCCAAGTCGCCAAGTTATGCAAGTCACCAAGTCACCCAAGTCATGCATGGTGCTCCCCTTGGACACCAAAACTAGAACTCTAAAGCCAAGATCTGGTGCATGTCCAAGTCATCCAAGTCATCTAAGCCACCCCTGGTGCTCCCCTTGGACATTGGAACTGGAACTCCAAAGCCAAGATCCAGTGCATGTCCAAGTCACCCAAGTCGCTAAGTCATGCAAGTCACCCCTGTTCTCCCCTTGGAAACCAGAAATGGAACTCCAAAGCTAAGATCCAATGCATGTCCAAGTCGTTCAAGTCACCCAAGTCACCAAGTTGTCCCCAGTGCTCCCCTTGGACACTTGAACTAGAACTCTGAAGCCAAGATCCAGTGCATGTCCAAATCCTCCAAGTCACCCAAGTCGCCAAGTCGCCCTTGGTGCTCCCATTGGTCACTGGAACTGGAACTCCAAAGCCAAGATCCAGTGCATGTCCAAGTTGCCCTCAATGCTTCCCTTAGACAATGGAACTGAAACTCTGAAGCCAATATCTAGTGCATATCCAAGTCATCCAATTCGCCAAAGTCACCCAAGTCTCTCTTGGTGCTCCCCTTGGACACTGAAACTAGAACTGGAACTTCAAAGCTAAGGTCCAGGTCATGTCCAAGTTGTCCTAGTGACCCAAGTCGCAATGTTTCCCAAGTCGCCCATGGTGCTCCCCTTGGACACTGGAAGTGGAACTCTGAAGCCAAGATCCAATGCATCTCTAAGTCACTAGGTCACCCAAGTTTCCCTTGGTGCTCCCTTTGGACACTGGAACTGGAACTTCCAAGCCAAGATCTAGTGCTTGTCCAAGTTGTCCAAGTTGCCCAAGTCGTGAAGTTTCGCAAGTCACCAAGTTGCCCCTAGTGCTCCCCTTGGATAATGGAATTGGAACTTTGAAGCCAAGATCCGGTGCATGTCCAAGTTGCCCAAGTCACCCCTAGTGCTCCCCTTGGACAATGGAACTTGAACTCTGAATCCAAGATCCAGTTCATTTCCAAGTCATCCAAGTCGCCAAGTTTTCTAAGTCACCCAAGTCGCCCAAGTTGCCTCTAGTGCTCCCCTTGCACACTAGAACTGAAACTCCAAAACCAAGATCTAGTGCATGTCCAAGTCCTCTAAGTTTCCCCTGGTTCTCCCCTTATACACTTGAACTGGAACTTTGAAGCCAAGATCTACAATGCATGTCCAAGTTGTCCAAGTCACCCAAGTCACCAAGTCGCGCAAGTTGCCAAGTCACCCAAGTCACCCCTGGTGCTCCCCTTGGACATTGGAACTAGAAATTTGAAGCTAAGATCCAGTGCACTCGCACTAGTGTGAGTACCCCATGCCCATTTTTGTATTGGTGTGAGTGGTACGAGTTCATACACCATTTGCACTAATGCAAGTACCCCACCCCCATTTTTGTGCCGGTGCGAGTTGTTGCACCCCTGAAATTAGATTGCCCTAGTGGAACTGGAAGGCCCTCTCTAAGAACATGCACCCCCTTATACGCCGATTCGAATTTGACTTGGGAAAAGGGAAACCCAAGCCCCACTTAGGCACATGGAACCTTGCTTTGGATTGAACTTGGGGAAGGGAAACCCCAACCCCACTTAGGCGCTTTGGACTGAACTTGGGGAAGGGAGACCCCAACCCCACTTCGGATCAAACTTGCCAAGGGTAAACCCCAACCCCACTTTGGACTTGTGAAGGGACTCCCCAACCCCATGTAGGCACTGAGAACCCCACTTAGGTATTGGGAACCTGACTTCAGCCTTGGTGAAGGGAAACCACCACCCCACTTAGGTACAGAGAACCCCAATTCGGACATGGTGAAAGGAAACCCCAACCCCACCAAGGCATCAGGAACCCCACTTTGGACTTGGTGAAGGGAAACCCCAACCCCACTTTGAACTTGGTGAAGGGAAATCCCAACCCCACTTAGGTACTAAGAAGCCCACTTTAGACTTGGTGAAAGGAAACCCCAACCCCACTTCAGACCTAGGAATGGGAAACCCCAACCCCACGTAGACACCGGGATGAAGGGAAATCCCAACCCCACTTAGGTACCAAGAACCCCAGTTTGTAATTGTTGAAGGGAAACCCCCCTTCGTACTTGGTGAAGGGAAACCCCAACCCTACTTAGGTACCAAAAACTCCACTTCAAACTTGGTGAAGGGAAACCCCAACCCCACCAAGGCATCAATAACCCCACTTCAAACTTGGTGAAAGGAAACCCCACTTTGAACTTGGCTCAGTACCCCACTTTGGACTTGGTGAAAGGAAACCCCAACCCCACCAAGGCATTAGGAACCCCACTTTGGAATTGGCATAGGGAAACCTCAAACCCCACTTTGGACTAAACCTGTGGGATGGCAGCCCTAACCCCACTTCTCTAAGGTGACCTAGTCATAGACCTAGGGTCCACTATCACGGGCCATGCCTCTGTGCGACACTGAAACAATAGTGGGGTACTCTCATTCCCCCATAAGGGTTATTCGATGGATTCCCATGCAACTGTAGGAAATATCCACATTTTCGGCTACCACCCTAAGATCCACCTTTCCACTTTTTCCTTGGGAAACCATTACCGCACATGGTTCCCCTTCACCAAGCCTTGAGAAGCCATCAGAATACCAAGCTTTCGAAGAATACCACATCCTTTTGATATCATGATAACCTTCCTTTGGTTCCACCCACATACTTGGTTGTGGTCTTTACTTGTCTTGGTACTCACTTTGGAACCCTATTCTGGACCCTATCTTGAACCCTGGTGCAACCCTTGGTGCACTTGGAACACCCCTGGTGCCCCCTTGGAACAACCTTGTTCTACACTTTGGTGCAACCCTTGGTACACCTAGAACACACCTTATGCTCCCTTTGGTACTCTATTTTGGTCCTTGGTACGACCCTTGGCGCAAGCTCGGTGCATCCTTGGTGCAGCCCCGATGCACCCCTAGAACAGACTAGTGCACCCTTGGTGCGACCCCTAGTGCACTTGGAACACCCCTAGTGCCCCCTTTGAACAAACTTGTTCTACAATTTGGTGCAAACCCTAGTGCACCTGGAACACCCCTAGTGCTCCCCTTGGTACTCTATTTTGGTCCCTGGTACTACCTTGGTGCACCCTTGGAATGGACCAGTGCAAGGCTCGGTGCACTTGGAACAACCTTGTTCTGTACTTTGGTGCAACCCCTGGTGCTCTTGTAGCACCCCCGATGCTCCCCTTGCTACTCTATTTTGGTCCCTTGTGCAACCCCTGGTGTAACCCTAGTGCTCCCCTTGGACACTTGAACTAGAACTTCGAAGCCAAGATCTAGTGCATGTCCAAGTCATCCAAGTCAACCCTGGTTCTCCCCTTGGACACTAGAATTGAAACTCTATAGCCAAGATCTAGTGCATGTACAAGTCATCCCAATACCAAGGTCATGCAAGTCCCCAAGTCGCCCTTGGTGCTCCCCTTGCATGCTGGAACTAAAGCTCTGAAGCTAAGATCTAGTGCATGTCCAAGTCGTACAAGTCTCCCAAGTTTCCAAGTCACCCAAGTCACCCCTGGTGCTCTCCTTGGACACTAGAACTAGAAATATGAAGCCAAGATCTATTACATGTCCAAGTCACCCAAGTCACCCAAGTCGCACAAGTCCCCAAGTCGCCCAAGTCGCCCTTGGTGCTCCCCTTGCATGCTGGAACTGGAACTCTGAAGCCAAGATCCAGTGCATGTCCAAGTCATCCAAGTCACCCAAGTCAACCCTGGTGCTGCCCTTGGATAATGGAACTGGAACTCCAAAGCCAAGATCTAGTGCATGTCTAAGTCATCCAAGTCGCCCAAGTCGCCCAAGTCGTGCAAGTCCCCAAGTCGTCCAAGTCGCCCTTGGTGCTCCCCTTGCATGTTGGAACTGGAACTCTGAAGCCAAGATCCAGTGCATGTCCAAGTCATCCAAGTCGCCCAAGTTGACCTTGGTGCTGCCCTTGGACAATGGAACTGGAACTCTGAAGCCAAGATCCAGTGCATGTCTAAGTCATCCAAGTCGTCCAAGTCACCCCTAGTGCTCCCCTTGGACATTGGAACTAGAACTCCAAAGCCAAGGTCCAGTGCATGTTCAAGTCATCCAAATTGCGTGAGTCACCAATTTTCCCCTAGTGCTCCCCTTGGACATAGGAACTAGAAATCCAAAACCAAGATCCAATGCATGTCTAAGTAGTCCAAGTCACCCAATTCGCCCAAGTCGCCAAGTCGGGCAAGTCGCCAAGTCGCCAAGTCACCAAGTCGCCAAGTCACCCAAGTTGTCACCCCTAGTGCTCCCCTTAGACACCAAAATTGGAACTCCAAAGCCAAGATCCAGTGCATGTCCAAGTCATCCAAGTTTCCAAGATGTGCAAGTCCCCAAGTTGCCCCTAGTGCTCCCCTTGAATGCTAGAAATGGAACTACGAAGCCAAGATCCAGTGCATGTCCAAGTCACCCATGTCGCCCCTAGTGCTCCCCTTGGACAATGGAACTGGAACTCCGAAGCCAAGATCCAGTGCATGTCCAAGTCATCCAAGTCAGCCAAGTCAGCCAAGTCACCCCTAGTGCTCCCCTTGAACACTGGAACCATAACTCCAAAGCCAAGATCTAGTGCATGTCCAAGTCATCCAAGTTGCCCAAGTCACCAAGTCATGCAAGTCCCCAAGTTGTCCAAGTCACCCCTGGTGCTTCCTTTGAATGTTGGAACTGAAACTCAAAAGCCAAGATCTAGTGCATTTCCAAGTCACCCAAGTTTCCCTTGGTGCTCCCCTTGGACAATAGAACTGGAACTTCAAAGCTAAGATCTAGTGCATGTCGAAGTCATCCAAGTTGCCCAAGTTGCCTCTGGTTCTCCCCTTGGACACTGGAAATGGAACTCCAAAGCCAAGGTCAAGTGCATGTCCAAGTCATCCAAGTTGCGCAAGTCACCAAGTTGCCCCTAGTGCTCCCCTTGGACACTGGAACTCAAACTCCAAATCCAAGATCTAGTGCATGTCCAAGTCGTCCAAGTCGCCTATTTTTCCCAAGTCGCCAAGTCAGGCAAGTCACTAAGTCGCCCAAGTCGTTGCCCCTAGTGCTCCCTTGGATATTGGAACTAGAACTTCAAAGCCAAGATCCAATGCATGTCAAAGTCATCCAAGTCACCGAGTCGCACATGTCCCTAAGTCACCCAAGTCACCTCTGGTGCTCCCCTTGAATGTTGGAACTAGAACTCTGAAGCCAAGATCCAGTGCATGTCCAAGTCACCCAATTTTCCCCTGGTGATCCCCTTGGACAATGGAATTGGAACTCTGAAGCCAAGATCCAGTGCATGTCCAAGTCATCCAAGTCACCCAAGTTTCCAAGTCACCCCTGGTGCTCCCCTTGGATACTGGAACTAGAACTCTAAAGCCAAGGTCTAGTGCATGTCCAAGTCATCCAAGTCGTGCGAGTCGTCAAGTCACCCAAGTCGCCCATGGTTCTCCCCTTAGACACTGGAACTGGAACTCCGAAGCCAAGATCCAGTGCATGTCCAAGTCATCCAAGTCACACGAATCACCAAGTCACCCATGGTGCTCCCCTTTGACACTGGAACTACAACTCTGAAGCCAATATCTAGTGCATGTCCAAATCGCCCAGTTCACCAAGTCATCCAAGTCGTCGAAGCCAATATCCAGTGCATGCCCAAGTCACCAAGTCGCCCAGTTCACCAAGTCACCCAAGTTGCCAAGATTATATATATATAACACCTCTCGAGCTTTGGGGTGGGACGAGACTGTCGAAATGGGACTCAATGGGAGGCCTCTCAAATGACACCACCCCCCATATAAGTTGTCACGGGGCCATGCCTCCGTGCAACATCAACACTCTTTTCTTCACTTGTTTGTGGGAATCAAATGTGCCCAAGAGACTAGACTACACCTCCAAACCAACCCAAGCTCCAAAACCTGCAAACACTAGCTCGCCAAAATATCCAATGCACAATGAAATCTAACTAGCAATGCAAACTTATATACAATGCAATGTAAATCCAATATTTACACAAGATACAATGCAACACCAGTGTGGGGTAAATGGATAACTTTATTGATTAGAAATGTCCCCTGGCCTGGTCTACATTCAATTACAACTTTACTTGTTGCTCACTACCCTGAGCTCTTCCCATGAGCTCAATTACACTTCCCACCCCTAGGTTTGCACCAAATCTTCAAGCTGCGATCTATCTCCAATCTCGCTCCCTTGGCTATAGCTCTTCATGTTGCTTCCAAACCCTATGACATCTGATCACTTCATAACTACACTATGGTTCAATGCAACTGGAAGACCTCTCGTGGCTCCTAGAAGAGTCCCCACTCAAGACCCAGGTCCCCCTTCCAACTCGGGAACTCCAAGTCCAACTCCCCTGACCCAAGACCCCCTTCCTCTCTGCTCGAGATATCTAAGTCAACTCACCTCACTGCAATGCTCATGGACTCTGTTTCACTCAACTGAACTCAACTCCACTCCTCATTGCACCCACATCCTCCATCCTGATCACTTTGCTTGCTAATGAACTTTGATTGTTGTATATGCCTCCTTTGGCCACCCCACCATGACACTTTTCCTAAAGAATGAAAATAGCCTTGTAGAACACAAGTCGGTTGTGGTTGGGGTACTCTCATTCCCCCATAAGATTTATTTGTATGAATCCCTAATAGTCGTAGGATGCGCTTCAACTTTTGCCCACATCCCCAAATTCTACCCTTCCGATTCACCCTAGTTTTGGCCCAGAAACCCATTGTCATGTCTGGATCCCCCTTCAAGTTGGCCTTAGTAAGTCATCACAATGCTGGTATCGAGGAATCCAACATCCTTAACATCATGACAACAACCCCACTTTGGTTCCCTAAGGACTCGGTTGTAACATTCTACCTTGCCTTGGCTCACTTGAACCCGAGCTATGAACCCTATCCGGAACTCTAACAAAACCCCACATCTGACTCAACTCATGTTCCAACTCAGCTCCTGACTCAGCTCAGGTCGAGCTCCTAGCTCAACCCTGGTTCTGCCTTGGACACCTACCTTATCTCCTTAGCACACTACACTCCCTTACATCCTCCCCCACTCTAAATTAGGCGACATCCCCGATGTCGACAACACTGTCTGTGACACTGCTGTGAAGGCCTCACTGCTTCGTTGAGTGACTTAGAAGGGAGTGGTGGAGTCCTTCTCCAATTACTCCAACACCTTGTCCTCATACTTCCACAAACTCTTGGCTTGTTCCCATGTCATTTCATCTTTGGGCTGGCCCTGCCAATGAACCAAGAATTCCATCCATTTCCTATTTCCAAATCCTCTCTCCCTGACAACAATCACCTCTTGCACCTCCAAGCTTGGCATGTACAAGACATTCACTGGCCCCCTTGTTGGCACATTCCTACTATTTTCTTGCTTATCCTCATGATATGGATGAAGCTAACTGACATGGAAAATGTCATGAACCCTCATATGGTTTGGCAACTGTAGTTTATATGTGACCTTGCCAACTCTCTCTGTCATTGTGTAAGGCCCATCGAACCTTCGAGCCAATGTTGGACTCAACCCCCTAGGCGGCTGAAATTGAATTGGGTCCATCTTCAAAAAGACCTTGTCACCAACCTTAAACTCCAAATGCATCCTCCCTGAGTCTGCAAACCTTTTCATCCTTTTTACAGCCTTGACCAAGTTGTGCCTAGCCAAATCAACCTGGTCCTGCCAATCCTTCAATCTATCCATTGCACCTAGACACTCATTCATGTATCCACTCAGCTCTATGTGAAGAGTCAGTGGTTACTGCCCTGTAGCCAACTCAAATGGTGAATACTGACTCGATGCACTCTTTTGCATGTTGTAACAAAATTGAACAAAATCTAATAAACCTGACCAATTGGACCGGTCCGACCAAACAAATTGCCTGAGATAATCCTCCAATATCCCATTTATCCTTTAAGTATGTCCATCTGTCTCTAGATGATGACTGGTAGACATGAGAAACTTTGTTCTAATCAGTTTGAACAACTCCTTCCAAAATGAACTGGTGAACCTGGCATCCCTATCACTGATGATACTAAGTGGAACGCCCCAATGCTTCACAACATTCCTGAAAAAAGTAGTCTACAACATCCTTTGCCCTACACGGTGCATTGCACGAAATAAATGTGGCATACTTGGATAATCTTTCGACCACAACCATTATATTGTTATACCCATCCACCTCTGGCAACCCTATGATGAAGTCCATACTCACACTTTCCCACGGTCTCACTAGAATAAGTAGGGGCTGGAGGAAACCTCCTAGAGGCTTGGTCACAACCTTATCTTGCTGACATATGAGGCAACTCTTGACATACTCGTCCACATCTCGCCTCATCTTCGGCCAGTTAAAGCCCCTCTCTAGCAGTGCAAAATTTCTCTTTTGACCTAGGTGCCCAGCCCACATGTTGTCATGACACTCATGCAAAAGCTCCCTCCTCAAATTCTTCCACTTTGGGACATAGACTCGATCCTAGGTGAAGACCAACATTCCATCCTTTATGCTAAAATTTTGAGTCCTCCCTTCCTTTGCTTGCTTGTACCGCTCTGCTTCTTAAAGATCCATCTCATATCCTTCCTTGATGGATTCCAACACCTCATTGAATAGCATCACTCTTCTCTCCCCAGCTTCTGGCACCACTTCCTCCACTACAGCTAACTGAGCCTTCCTACTTAGAGCATCTGATACAACGTTTTTCTTCCTTGGGTTGTAGAGGATCACAAAATTGAACTTTGCCAGAAATTCCTGCCATCTAGCTTGATTTGGAGTCAACTTGGCCTGTGTCTTAAAATACGTTGAGGATACATTATCTGTTTTCACCACAAACTGAGTCCCCAAGAGATAATGCCTCTAAGTCCTGAGATAATGAATATTCCCTGTCATTTCCTTCTCATGGGCAAGGTAATTCTTCTCCCTATCTTATAACTTCCTTGACTCATAGGCCACTTTATGTCCATCCTACATCAACACCCCTCCATCCGACACATCCCTTTAGACCTCAAAAGGCCTTGTGAAATCAGCCAATGCCAACACAGGCGATGTTGTGAGTCTCTCCTTCAATGTCTCAAATTTTTCCTAGCACTTTTCTGTCCACTTCCACTTCCTATCCTTCTTGAGAAGATCAATGAGAGGCGCAACACACTTTGAATACCCCTCCACAAACTTCTTGTAATAGTTTTCCAAACCTAAAAATTGTCTCACCTCGTGGACATTCTGCAGAGGCTCCCAGTCCCTGATTTCCCTCAACTTCTCTAGATCTGGTCTAATATTTCCCTTCCCAATGATATGACCCAAGAAGTACACTTCTTCCTGAGCAAACACACACTTCTCCTACCTAAAAAATAATTTTTTCTCTCGGAGCAACTCAAAAACATCTGCCAAGTGTTGCTTGTGCTCTTCCATGTTCTTTCTATAGACCAAGATGTCATCCAAATACACTACAACAAACTTGTCCGAGAACGTCTTGAACACATTTTCATGAGTGTGCAAAATTTTGCTGGTGCATTGCAAATCCCAAAGGGCATCACCATGAACTCATATGACCCATACCTGGTCACACATGCAACCTTCTCCTCATCCCCTAGTGCAATTCTCACCTGATAATACCCATGCTTTAGATCAAGTTTACTGAACACTCTTTCCGCAGACAAGCGATCAAATAAATTTGAAATAAGAATTAGGGGATACTTGTTCTTGATGGTTAGGTTGTTGAGGGCTCTGAAATCCATGCATAGCCTCAATGTCCCATCCTTCTTTTGGAACAAAACAAGTGCCCCATACGAAGATCACGACAGTCTAATGTACCCTACCTCCAACAACTCCTCCAACTATTTCTTAAGCTCCACCATCTTTGGACCAAACAACCTATATGGTGCTTGGGATGGAGGCCTTGCCCCTGTTCCAACTCGATCTTATGGTCAAATTCCCTTCTCGGTGAAAGTTTTGCAGGAAATGTCACTGGCATCACATCCTCAAACTCAATGATGATCTCTTCTACTTCTCGAGGGATTGGAGTCTCCTTCACATCATTCAAATTATCCCACCCTCTAAGTAGTGCAACTAGGAATATAGGCTCCTTATTCTTCCCCTTCACTACTTTCTTCATGCTCATCGTTGAGACCACCTGAGACTTCCCTAGCTATCTCCTATCTAAAGTCTTGACCACACATGTCTATTTCAGATCCAAGAACAACATTGACTCCAGGTGAGGAATCACCACAACTCTTCCAATCCGTAGAAATTCCTTCCCCAAGATCAACTCAAAGTCATCCATCTCGATGGCCATAAGATGCATGTGGCCTTGCCATGAGCCAACTCTCACCAATTCATTCTTCACAATGCCAACCACCCTCTTGGTTGGTGAGTTGATGGTATCAATAGAATTGCTACTTGGAGTTGAGCCTCAGTTAAAGGCACTGTACAGGATGAACACTATTGAATTGTATGAGCTAAAGGCTCAGTTGCAAGAGTTGCTTAACTTTGGTTTTATCATTCCAAGTGTGTCCCGATGGGGAGCAACTGTCATATTTGTAAAGAAAAGGATGGAACCTTAAGGTTGTGTATTGATTATAGAATGCTTAACAAGGCTACCATCAAAAATAAATATCCGCTTCCTAGAATAGATGAATTGTTTGATTAGATGAAAGGGGCTAAGGTATTCTCGAAAACTGATCTAAGATCAGGATACCATCAACTAAGGATTAAAGATGACATTTTCAAAACTGATTTCAGGACTAGATATGGGCACTATGAGTTCATAGTGTTATCGTTTGGGCTAACCAATGCCCCGACAACTTTCATGAATTTGATGAACAACATCTTTTGAGACTACCTAGTTTTCCTAGATGATATCTTAATATATTATAAATCAGAGGAAGAACATGACAAACATCTAAGGATAGTGTTGCAGCGTTTGAGGGATCATAATATTTATTGGAAGATGTCTAAATGCACTTTTTACTAGACTGAGGTGCACTATTTAGGACATGTTATTTCAGCTGATGGGATAGCAGTGGACCTAGATAAGATAAAGGCAATCATGGAGTGGCCAACACCATAAAATGTTTCAGAAGTTGAGAGCTTTATGGGACTTGCTGGCTATTATAGAAAATATGTCAAGGGGTTCTCAACAATCACAACACCCATCATCACACTCCAAATAAAGGGAAAGAAATTTGAATGGAGTGACAAGTGTGAGAAGTCCTTTTAGTTGCTAAAGGAGAAACTTACTTTTGCACCTATCTTGATTCTGCCAGATTTGAATGGGCACTTTATAGTGATAACAGATGCTTTAGGTTAGGGTGTAGAAGTAGTTCTTACGTAGGAAGGACAGACAGTGGCATACAAGTCTAGAAAGTTGAAGCAACATGAAGTGAACTATGCACCACACAACTTGGAGTTGGCTGCCATAGTGCATGCCCTTCAAATGTGGAGGCACTACCTTTTAGGGAATCCTTTCAAACTGAAAAATAGATCATTTAGGATTGTAGTATATTTTCACTCAACCCAACCTGAATGCTTGACAGAGATGATGGTTAGAGTTTTTGAGTGAGTATGATTTTGGAATCAAATATATTAAAGGAAAATAAAATAGAGAAGTAGATGTCATAAGCAGGAGGAGAAATCTTGTAGCTATGGTCACTATTAGATTGAATTTTAGACAATAGGTGATTCAAGCTTTGCTAGGAGATGAGCATCAAGATAGGGTGAAATAAGCCCTAGAGTAGGATCCTTCAGATCATAGATATGATGGATATATGTTTGAGATTGATGGACTCTTAAGGTACTAGGGATGGATGTAGGTTCCTAATTCAACAGGATTGAGGGAATTAGTGCTAGAAGAATTTCCCAATACACTGTATTTAGGGCACCCCAGTGTGACAAAAATGATAGAGGGACTTAGACCATTGTATTTTTGGCCAGGACTTAGGAGGGATATTACTACTTTTGTAGCTTGATGTTTAGAATGCTAGTGAGTTAAGGCACAACATGTGCATCCGACAACACTTCTATACCCACATAGGGTGCCAAAATATAAATGGCAGGTAATCACTATGGATTTCATTTAGGGGTTGCCTATGACTAAGAACTGACATGATTTCATCTTGGTTGTGGTTGAAAATTTGACAAAAGTAGCTCACTTCATCCCTGAGAATGTTAATGATGGATCCTTGGTCTTAGTGAAAAATTTTATGTAGGAGATTTTTCGGTTGCACGGAGTACCAGAGACTATCATCTTTGATTGTGACACTCAAATGAATTCTACGTTTTGGACTACATTGAATGTTTCTTTGGGAACCAAATTGAATTTTAGTTCAACTTATTATCCTCAGACCAATGGTCAGACGAAGAGGATCTTCTCAGGATGTATTGTATGGATCAACAACATAAGTGGGAGTACCTACCTTTAGTGGAGTTCACATATAATAGTTCATATCATGCCTCTCTAGGAATGGAACCTTTTGAGGCTTTGTATGGCCAAAAATTTCACACACCTATTAGTTGGGATAAAGTGGAAGATAGGATTGTTATCGGGCTAGAGATGTTGAGAGAGATGGAGGATCAAATGAAGTTGATTAAGGAAAAGTTGAAACAAGCTTCAGATTATTAGAAGAGCTTGGAAGATAGGAACAAAATGTTTAGATAGTTCTCAATGGGAGATAAGGTCTTCTTGAGGGTTCGACCGTAGAAGAGTTCAATCTCATTTGACAAGAGATCTAAGCTTGTCCCTAGATATGTTGGGCCATTTGAAGTTTTGGAATTTATCAATCCAATTGCATATAGACTTGCTCTACCACCGACTCTATCCCGTATACATAATGTCTTCTCTCTATGTTGATTGATCTCAATAATGAAACCATCAGTGAAGACATCTAACAAGGAAATAATCTGACAACAGGGATCCAAATGAGGCAGTTTATAACTTCAAAATCACTGGTCAAAAAGTCAAAAGTGCCCCTACTGGATAAAGGTGCCCTTGCTTCTTGAAACCTAAAATTGACTTTCAGGAGTTTAGAAACAAGTCATTCTTTTCAGGATTGAGCTGGTCACCTGATGAATCATCAAGCAATATTTTCCCACTCGTCAATCAAAAAAGATATCAAATCAAAGCATAGAGGGTCTAAATGGAGAAACTGAAGAACAAGCATTGAAAATTGACTAAGGCAAGTGCAAAAATGCCCCTTCTAGAGAAAGGTGTCCAGTATTTTGGAGCCTCAAACTCAGTTTTTTGACTTAATATCTCCTAGGAACATCTCTTCTATGTTGATTGATCTCAACAACACATCTGTCAACAACTGACAAAGATCAATTGAATGACCGTGAATAGAGATCAAACAGAGGCACCTCAACTTGCAAAATAGTGAAAAGAGTACTCAAACTCAAAATGGATGCCTAAAATGGTCAATGGAAGTTTTGTTGACTCTAGTTAAGATATTTTAGAGGAAAAATGGCCAAATCATCCCACGATTAGTGGAAATCAACTTTTTGAACTCTAAATCAGGCCAAATCAGGCTTAAGACATGAGTTGGTGCCCAAACTTCAAGGATTCAGGTTTGAAACAATATAAAGAAAATCTAGGCATCCCTTTTTCATTATTTCTTTTGTAGGTTGAAGATAAAAAATAGAAAATAGTTCTCAAGGATGTCTTTTGAAGATCTAGCAAGGGTTTTTGACAATTCTTCAATATTTTTTGAAGATCAGAGGCATAAGAAGATTTCTTCTCAGAGGTTGGATTCAGAGAAAAATATTCTTAGGGAGACAACTAATAACTTCCAATCCACCTCTTGTTTACTTCCTATTTTTTTGTCTTAGGTATTCTTGCATGTCATAGAAATGAGCAAGCTACCACAGATTTGACCAATTGGGTTGATCAGGATAATTTTCCAATAAAACCCATCTTGTTAAATTTTCAAGAAACAACAAACTTGTTGCCCCTATTTTTGGGGGTTTTTCCAAAAAAAATTTAGAATCAAAATTCTGAGGATCTGGGTTTGTTCAGCATTGAATCATGAACAAAACCCATTTGCTAGATTTTTTTCAGAAAAATACTTCTCGGTAGGTGCTATTTTTAGGGGTTTTTGAAAATTGTCAGAACAGGGTCGTGTGCATAGTCAATATTTAAGTCTTTCAGGATGTAGTACTATTAGGTGTAATACAAGACCAAGATGGCCTTGTACCATGATTTCCTAAAAATGACTAACACAGACTTGCATTAGGTGAACCCAATGGTTGATCCAGAAGACTTGGAGGGCACGAATCAAATCACATTACATAACATAAAGCAATCTAGGTTGCTTCAGGTTGCGTCCATCCCCATCACATTATAGAGTGTGGAGCTTGTAATTGCTTGCATTAAGCATTACAATCCTACCACAAGAGAAATCAGATTAGTGGATGGGAGGGTAATCTGCAGTTTGAAACCAAAGGACATTGAAAAATGTTTTGATATTCCACCATGCCCTATCAACGTGGTCATATTAGTGACATAATGCAATAGAGAATTCGAGGTAGCCAAGAATAAATTCCAAGGAATAATGGTAGAAATGTGGCTAAAAGTGAAAAAGGCTAACTTGCCTAAGTTGGTTGGACGAGGAGAATTCAGAGATGAGTATGCAGTGTTGATCACTCTACTCAACATAATCACTGGATAGGAAGAGGGCAATCAGTTTCAGTCATGGATGTACTATGTAATTTCCAATATTATCAGAAAAAGAGAACACCATGACTGGGCCATCCTGATCAGTGACACACTCCACCAACAAATTACCGGGTTTGTAGAGGCTCATAGGTTCCACATGTGTTCCTACCTAGTATACATGATTTCCTTCCAAGGTGAGTTCAAGACACTAAACAATGTGGGGACCTTAGGTGTGCAGAAGCTCCATGAACACTTTTTATGTCTCGAGTTTACTCAAGCAAAGCGACACTTCAAAATTACAAGTGACCTCTTCATCATGCACACTATATGAGACTTAGACCATGAGATGCACATGCATATTTCACAATCAACCAAGGAGGCAATGGTGGACTGGGTGGATTGGTTTATCCAATTCCCTACCTTCACCTACATACACGTGTATGGCTACATTGGTCACCCCGCCATGATGCCACATTACCCTTCATATAGGGTAGTTTTCATGGAATTCCTAAGGTAGTTGGCTAAAGTTCATGCTCACCTATGCCTGAAGAAGAAGCCAACTGTGAACTTTCCCATCCAGATGGGACTCTATAGTTGTAGAACAATGACATATGCCAAGTTGATAAGCTAGGAAACAATGAGACTCAATCTCAAGTACCTCATTGGGAGGTCATATGATCCTAGAGGTCTCTATGCAGTGCAGCCTACGCAACACTCATCACATGAATCTTCTATGGAAGATTACTGGGTCAATTATGATGATAAGTATGAGGTACAAAGAAGGAACTATAGCAAGTTCAGGCTCTCAAACATTGTTGACTTTATGTCAGAAGACATTGAGGGCTTATCTGACGATGAAGGGGAAGTCATTCTCCCCTCATTCTTCATAGATTCAATGGACTCACAACCACTCGGAAGAGTGGATTGGTACACAAAGGAAAACCCATCTATAGAGGAGAGAACGAGTAGAGTTGTCAGGAACAATCAACTCTACCTAGACATCAAGAGGACAAGGTAGTACTTCCCAGAACAAAGCCGCCATAGGTTTAGTCTACACTACCTTTGACATCAAGGAAGAATCCCAGGCAGAAGTAGTGGAGAAATCCTCCCAAAGGGATGTGGATGTCAGGAAACACAAGAGGAAGAACACAAGGGTTATATGTGGAGATATCCACACACACACCCAAGATAGTCATGGGAATTGCTACCCCTGAGCCAGTGATTGAGATAGTCACTACAGAGATAGAGCTAACAACAAAAGCAACAACAACAGAAATGGTGCCTGTGATAGAAATAGAGCCACCTACATCACCGCCATCACAATAGTCACAAGTCCCCATCAACTTGGACTCTCCACCAAGAGACATCACTCCAACATAGTCTCATTCATCGGGCATTCAAGGGCCCCATATTCCTCCTTCCAGCAAAGTTAGCTGGGATTCTATCTAGCTTGAGGGTTTCCTAGGAAGGAAGAGGGAAAGGCCCTCCTACGAACTTGACTTCACAAAGTTTGATCATGCCCCACAATACATGCTAACAAATAAATTGAAGAAGTAAGTTCACGTGGAAAGGAACATAGAGAATAAGTTCATCATAGAGATTGCTACCCCACCTGAGGATAAAAGCATACATGAGGTACAAGTGGAGGACTTCACATTATCCAAACTTAACCTCAGAAAGACCACACATTAGGTGGAGGAAGACCTTCTCGAAATCGCCTCAGTGAGCATCCAAGAGAGGATGGCTAAAGATGGAAAGGACAAAGTAGCCTTAAAGGATGAAAACCAAGAGTTGAGGATGTACATTTCTAGCTTAATGCATGACACCTTGAACGTCTCGACCTTACCACATGAATTGTTGGATCTTCCCGCAAAGCAGAACCATCATCAGTTGATGACATATGGAAAACAATTGAGAGATCAAGTGGAGGAATTTATTCTCATAGGGTGATGTATACTGGTGAATCTATACCAGTTACGAGATAGAGTACATGGACTCCGCACAGAGATTCAACAATCATAGCAAAAGATAGCATAAAAGAGGCCAGGCGATGAAACCACAATTACAGACTTGCAATTGGCATATCAATCAGTCTTCAATGAAGAGAACAAGCAACATATTTTTTCTTGGAAAGAACAACTAGCATACAAGGTGAAAACCTACGATGCCAATTCAGTAGAACTGATTGACTACTGATGGGTTGTCACAAATATTATCAACTTCACAAGAATGTTGGTAATATCCTTCCCTCACATAGAATATCAGTGCGAGGGAGGAGAGTACATTGAGATGGATACAGTGCATAATCAATTCAGGGATGTCATCCGCAACACCTTCCTCGATGATCCCAATGGTTGCAAGTTAGCCAAAGTGGTAGCTTTGTCTACCAAGTTTGATGAGGCAATTGCCCAATGTATAGACTTTCAACAAAAACTCAAGACAGGCGAAGTAATGCTCAAGTTCCACGCCATTATTTTGCAAAGCATTAACTACCCAGAGGTTGATGAAGTCAAAAAAGGACGTCGTACCCTCTAGAAAGGCATTAAATATGACTGGAGTTAACTTGATGCCCCTTTCCAAGTTAACTCCATGTCTCACAGATCATGCATTGTCAAATCCCACTAATCGAGGATGTCTAATTGATTTCCATAATTTTTGGATCTCAGATCTCCACTAAACGTGGATGTCTATTTTGGAGGCACACTTTCTAATAAAGTTCACCTTTAGTTTAGTTTCAGTCAACTAAAGTAGTTTCCAATTGACTCTTTGTTTAGTTTCAGTTAACTAAAGTAGATTTCTAGTTAACTAATTGCTCACCTACTTTTAGATATAGGAATAAATCTTGTTGATTGGCAAGAATTGTTTGTTAACTCAAGGAGATTTTAGGGTTTCCTACTCCTTTGAGTTCTATAAATAAGAGCCTTGGGCTCATTATTTTGTAACTTTACTTCACAGCAGCAAAATGTTGAGCATTTTTCCTTCATATTGTTCGCTTAGTATATGTTCTTGGATCGTATTTGTTGTAGTTAAGCACCAAGTACAACTTGTGCTCTCTCTCTCAGATAGGTGTGTCCAATCTTTATTCATTTATCATTGGTTTGATTGAAACATGTGTAATTGTCTCTTTTAGATAAGCTACTGTCCCAATGTGTATTCTTTGGTGAAGTATTGAGATAATAAATCAGGAGAGTTACCACGCCTTTGATCCAAAAGTCTCAAGGTTTTATCATTATGTGTTGTGTTTAATAATTTGTTTTCAATCTACACCTCAAAAAGGCCTTGGTGTCTCCTTGGGAATTTAGGAGATAAGATTATCGTCTCTTTGTTGTTTCTCGTAATTTACTTTTCGACCTACACCTCAGAAAGGTCTTGGTACCTCCTTGGGAATCCTGAGATATAAATTACTGTAAGGATTACTTGTGTGAGTTCTATTTTAGTACGGATCTGTGAGTTTAGAACCTTCGGATGCATCCTGAGTGACCAATTCGACCAAGTGATTGAACCTTCCATTCCCGCTCCTATGCCCTCATGCTCTTTTAATCTTGAGGAGATAGGATAGATTAAAATCCAATTTAGTCATAGTTAAGATCTACTAAAACTAGAGAAAAATATTAGCTATGACGCATTGTGTTTATGCACCCTTGTGTCCTACCATTGAGTAAAAAAGATAGGATAGTAGTTTAATCTCTTTACTCTTTCCTTTATGCAAAAATAAAAAACAAAAGGGATCTTCCCCTCCCAATTTGAAGAATCAAACACTAATAACTTGCAATAGTTGTTTGTTTCCAATAAGCACTCCAGAGGTGCTAATTGAAATTCCAAAAACATTGAGCTTACTCTGAGTACTAGCCACCACCCACAAACGGATGGAAAGACATAGATTGTTAATAAATGGGTGGAGGGATATCTTAGGAACTACATTGCAGGGCAATAGAAGGGTTTGATTAAGTGGATTTACCTTTGTGAGTATTGCTATAATACCACTTACCATATTTTGATTAAGATGACACTATTTATGGAATTGTATGGATATGAGGCACCTAGCTTCCTTGACTTATTGTTGAGTGACAATAGAGTGCCTAGTGTTGGGGATTTGTTGTAGGAGAACCAGGATATTATGAGGGCTCTTCGTGAGAATATACAAAAGGCACAAAATCAACATAAGCAATATGCAGATCAGAAGAGAGTTGAGCGTTCATTCGAGGTAGGGGATATGGTGTAATTGATGTTGCATCCTCATCAACATTCCACTCTCAAGAAGAGTGGTGCAGAGAGGCTTAATCCATGCTACTATGGGCCTTTCAGGATCATCAGGCGAGTTGGAGAGGTGGCTATGAGTTGGAGTTACCAGCAGACAACAGGGGGTGACCCCACAAAGTTGGTTTACAATTTCTAGGAGATTTTGATTTTTGTTGAAATCACATATTTTTAGAAAATATAATGATTTAAGCCTTAAAAATTTCCATTTAAAACATTCCAATTGAAAATTATTTGATCAAACTACCTTAGAACAACCCCCCTTGGATAGAACCCCGCTAGTTTTAAACCATACCTATAACAAAGTCTCCTTTACACCTATCAAAATGCTGATAAAAAACCACTTTTGATTTACCTTTCGGGGGATCAAATGTATTCATTTAAAATTTATTTTTTGTAAGTATGTATTCCTTATTATAAGCTTCCCAAAAAGTATAATTTTAAATAAATTTGATTTTATTATATATTTATTTTTTATTTCTTGTGAATGTAGGTTTTTCATTGAAAATCAAGCTCTTTGTTTTGCACATGTGGAAAAATAGAAGATTATCAATTTTTTTTTGAAAAATATGAATGCACTAGATATTGAAGTCCTTGATCCAACAAAAAAATAAATTGAATTTTGATACATACCAAAAAAGTTATGTGTTATACAGTCCGTCTATTTTTGAATTGTAATTGGTTTGACTTCGAAACTTGATTAAGGAAA
This sequence comes from Sequoia sempervirens, assembly GCA_007258455.2. Lineage (NCBI taxonomy): Eukaryota > Viridiplantae > Streptophyta > Pinopsida > Cupressales > Cupressaceae > Sequoia > Sequoia sempervirens. The sequence goes on from VDFB02168118.1 coordinate 185,877,345, forward strand.
AAATATTCAATAAAAAACTATGAAACCAACTAGAAGCACTAGATATCATAGTTACAAATATAAATTCAAAAAAATAGAATTTTAGCCTTTATGGAAGAAAAAAATTGTGTTATACGGTGATCGTCACTCCTTAAAAATGGTGTTTACTAAAAAAAACTAGTTTTTGAAGGAGATGGAAAAACAAGTGCAATCTGATTCCCAATATTTTGAAAAAAATTATATTTAGAATCTACAGACAAAATTTCACAAATCACTAGTTCGCATCATCTTCAAATTCCTCATGGTTTAGCTGCTATAGGTGCCCAAAAGTGAAGATTTAGTTAGAAAAAATAAGTTCAGTGTCCAATTTGGCCAAAAATTGTAAACCAGTATTGTGGGATCACCCAGGGTACATAATGTTTTCCATGTGTTGCACCTCAAGAAGGCATTAGGACATCGTGTTGTTCCTTCTACAGCTTTACCACCCATGGATGACGAGGAGAAGTTGATTCTGGTGCCCGAGGCTATCTTGGATGTTAGAGAGAGAAAATTGTGGAGACAGGTTATCAGAGTATTTGATTAAATGGAGGGACTTGTCGGTTGAGGATGCTACATGGGAGAGTGAGGAGATTTTACAACATCCAGAGTTGAGATTGCTTGGGGACAAGCAATCTCAGGAGGGGAATACTGCAATTTCCCCTTCTAGTTAGACATTCACACATTGGCATGATTAGCCTATCAGTGGCACTCATAGGCTAATAGGAGTGGTTAGAGGGTCTTGAGGCAGTTACCTAGTCAGTGTATGGCTTCTTCTCCTAGATTCATTGGTTTAATGGGGGGTTTCCTATGTTCATTTGAATGTTGGAAAACCTAATGTTGTTTTGTGCCAAATGTTGGAAAACATAATGTGTTATCCAGATGTTGGCAAACATAATATTTTGCCATCATGTTTGCACTTTATGAATTATGAAGTTGTATTTTAATATTATTATAAAGTGCAAATTACAAAATAAAATAATTAATGATTAATTAGAAGCTTCTAGAGGGGGGAAACCTCAAGAGGAGAAAATTATATAAAGAGGGGGTGGGCTTGGCTTTGAATCATCTAGGATATTTGAAATTTGATTTTGGTATGCTATGTTGTGGAGAAGCCTTGGGTTTCCACAATCTACATTGGAGGTCTTTGGGAACGATTATTCCCATTGATTTGCATAACTGAGGTAGTGAAACTATCTACTAAAGGGTTGCAACTATTAGAGGTGATACATCAGTCATCTCACCATTGCAAATTTAGTGGCCAAGGGCCAAATTTGAGGAGATTCGATTAGGAGCTATTTGCAGATTGAAATACATCATCTTCATCTTCACTAGGATGATTTTACATTATATATATTCTGATATCTTATTACATTAATCACATCAGCTTCATGAAGGCCATGATTTTATTCATGGAGGCCATTGTGTGCATCGATCTCACCTTCTAGCTAGAACTCTCCATTTGTGAGGTCAATTCAATGAAATTTGATGATTGAAGGAAGACTTTGAGGCTGCGAATGATTTTATATCTGCATTTTACATCAGAATAGGGGCGGCTAGGTGAAGGCATCAATTTGGCCTAAGAGGAAATCATTTTGTCTTGGTTTTTGATTGCTACATATTCATCATCATAGGCACTGCTATAACCAGGTTTTTCATGATTTTTGGAGTTGATTTGCATTGTTATTTTAGTCATCTAGTCTTGTTGTTGTAGGTGATCATTTATATCATATTTGGAATTGTATTAGAACATTTATTGTAAACCAAGAGTCTTGGATAATCATTGTAATTGATTTGTCAAGAAAATAAGGAGAATAAGTTGCATGCCAATTGTAATGTTCATACCCATAGTACTCTTGATTATCATATTAGTTTGCATGCCAAGTGATTGGCAAAATGTCAATTGGTTGTAGATGCACATTTTTCATATAGAATTCATTTATATGCATTCAAAAAGACCAAAAAGAATTGCATTTTCATTTAGTTTCCTTGTGAGATACCTTAGAAGTCATTTGAAATCATTTGAAACATATTTTTCAACATTTCAAGCAAACATCAACAAACTGAAAACTAAAACAACAAGTTTAGAGGTTGTATGAGAAGTGTTTGACAATATTCCTTGAGGCCTTAATCAACAAATTAGGGTTAGATATTACAAGGAATATTACAGTAGTTTTAGAAGTGTGAACATTTCCATTCTGTTCTATCCCTCTCCTTAAGGTGAAAAACCTAGAAGTGTTAGAGGGCCCATAGTAACCAAAATATTTGTTCACATTTTGGTGAACTTGACGATATTCCTTGAAGGAAAATTCACATCAAAACTAGCAAGGGATATTACATGTACACACTGTAAAACTCCTCAATGAACCCTTCCTGGAATCTTGATGCACTGGAAGGATCCCAAACACTGTGATTATTCTTGGTGAACATCCTTGGTGAAGGTTACTTTCAACTAGTTTACATTTTGTGGCTAACCTTAACGGGTGCTTGTTGTTGGTGAAAATTAAAAAAAAAGCTAAGGGGATTATTTCATATGACCTACTTGAAGTAGTTGCAGTAGCAATGAAATGGTAACTAGGAAGGATAACCTCCAGTGAAATATCTAATCTGCAAAAAACTTATGAAAACCCTATGTAAATCAACTTCTGTAAGCACAATTGTGACTCTTATGTGTTGCCACCAAATGAAGTAAACCTTGAGTGTTATTTCACACCTATAGAATGCTTGAATCTGAAAGAAAATTATTCTCCAAGATCAATCTGCAACAAGAAATCCTTGTTTCTCCTCTTTTGAGCCATAGCATCAATTTTTCATAAGTGTTGAATAATGAATAATGCTTGGATGTGCTTTTTACAAAGCTTTTATCTCCTCTTGAAAAAACATGACTCCCTAGGAAATTTAATCAATTTAATATAATAAAATGCATTTGATTTGTTGCCTTATATTATATCATTCATTTGGGGGCGCTCATAACAATGACTTTCATAATTTGGATTTAATGTTATTAAATAGGCCTTTATAATAAATTCAAATAAATTCATTATAATAACCACTTTAATAATAATTAAAAATATCATAATCCCATAAATAACCATCATTAATCAATTATGTCGGCACCAAAAGGTAGCCCACTGATTCCTCTACTCACCAAGGTGCCTTACTACAAATAGTATGACTGGACTCCAACAACTTGGTGACATACTAAAAATAGTAAGTATGTGTAAACTAAGTCCAAAACACCTCCAAAAGGAAAACCCTGAATATTCCCAAGAGTTGGAGAAGAAAACACTATAAAATACCATCTGAGAACTAGATAACTCCCTCACAATGCCCTCTAATCACCATCATTAGCCTACGAGGACCAAATGATAAGCTAATCTGCCAAACTTTGACACTGGCTAAAAAGGGGGCATTACACATTCTCCTCATGGTACGACATCCCAATAGGTTGTGGTATTAAATCGAAAGCTATTGTATGTTGCGATACTCCAAGGGAAGTTGTGCCTAGGTTTGACCATCCTACACAAGGTTGCAACCGGTTTAGTAGAAATTTCCATGGCCATGTGGGACCCCTTGAAGACTCATTTCCATTACCAACTCCACATGACCCTCTTCTTTTATTTTATATGGTATAGATCCTCATGTGAGGCACAAAATGTATTGCTAGGGTATATGCTCAACAAATAAGATATGTGTCATTTAATTTATTTCACTTTGCAATTTCTTCAACTTTCCACTTTGATAATTTCTTCGACTCTTCCACTTGTGACATTTAAGATAATTTTTCTTGTCTGCAAGACTTCACAAATTATGCAATCGCTATCCATCTGCATGAAACCTATGTGATTCCATCTACAATCAGCTAGGGTAGATGTTTACTACCGAAACCGATACCATTAGGTATTTTACCCTATAGTTTGCTCAAGTTCAAAGATCAAACTCCATAATTGGGAAAAATAACAAACATCTGCAAATGAGCTCTCAAATCACCTTTTATATTTTCCCAAAGAACTTTCTAGAAGGTACTTTTAATTTCCCGCTGAATATAATATTTAAAATGCCTTTATAAAGTGACTTTATAATATATTGCCTTTAAAAACATATAACTTATAAATTAATTAAGTAAATTCATTTGTACTATTTTCTTTATTGGACAACTTTAATTAATTAATTCTGTGATATAGCCCAAAATTGGCCTACGGAAAATAAATAGGCTAAAGGGAACATTTTAGGCTACTCCATGGAAGGGGATATTACATTTATTGTTGATCATTGTTGCATAAGGTTTAGTGTGTGTTGTTTGCATTCATTTCTAGTTTGTTAATTATATCTGAGAAAACCCTAGTCTCATGAGGAATCAAATATGTTTAACATTGTAATAAAGATGGCTACAATGTAGTTGTCATATCCTTTTCAAACAACTAGAAATTGTCATTTGTAATCCATGGAGAAACTCAAGGATATCATCCTCCAATCTGCATAACAAGTTGAACCCCTGGACAACTACATATGGTCACTTGCATTAGAAAAACCCAAGTATAAAACCATGCCAAACATACTTGAAGAAGTCCAAAAGTCCTTTTAAAACTATAACCCAAAACTTGATGATGCTATAAAAAAAAAATGGAGACAAGAATAAAAATCAGCCATGAGCATGGCTACAATGTCTGCTGATTTTCCTTATACAAATGAGTGCAAACTCTACTAAAACGTTGATATTGCTTTGCATAAGTTGCTACAAATATGATAAAATCTCACCTTCTATAGTGCTAACTAGAGCATAATTAGGAGAAAACATTCTTGGGAGATCCTCACCACCTTGAAACCTATCAATAACTTGCATAATGCACTTGCAAATAATTGATTTCATTGGGAAGTGGGTTGACACATGCTAGGAACACTTTTAAAGAGTTCATGCCATTTTGAAGTCATCCTAAAACTGATGGGTGTTCTTCTAGATTGATCTAACCACTAAGAGACTTAATCAACACATCAGGGTGCACCATCAACTTATCCATGTCACTTAAGTTGGTCATGTATATGCTTAGCATGATTTTAAAGGGCATAGATTTGAGAGGATGCTACTTCTTATATTGCTACTATGCAAGCATTTTTTGGAGATGCCAAAGAGTGGATATTTTTAGCTACTACTATTTTTATTTGGATTTTTTTTGGGATTTCTTCTATTTTTGGAGTACAAGTTTGGAGAAGTTTCTAGATCATCTATTTGAGGGTAATTTTTTTAGGTAACCTTCTAGAATGTCTATTTTTATTGTAGTTATCTTTATCAAAAATCTATTTGAAGTTTTCTGATTATAAATTTTAGTTGATGTACTTCAAGACAAATTTGTTTTGGTCTTGCACATTTGTATTTTGGGATTGATTTGTTTGCAAGAAAAGTATTGGTAGCATATGAACTCTTTCTTATTTGATTTCGGTGCAAAATCTTGTAAAAACTCATTACAGCTGAATTTTCAATACAATTTGGTATATGCCTATTTACTGCTAAAATTGCTGCAATATTTTGTGAAGTATTGTATCTATGTGCTTAGGTAAATATAATCATTTGTTGAATTTACAAGCTTTCTAATGCAAGTGTAAGGTAGGGGGACCTCCACATGCAAGGCCCCAAGTCATGGAGGGCCAAGATGTGGAAAGTTTCCCTAACTTACCTCAGCTAAATGGGATGTTTAGGGTATGAGGATGAGACTGATGAGGACTATAGAGTCCTTCAACCACTCTACAATCCCAAATTTTGAAGTGGTGCTAGGCGAGCTGGTTTTTAGGTTCAAAACTATGCCTTAGGGAGCTCTCTACCCAAGGACGTAAGCACAACCCTTAGATGACAGTGCGGCACCCTGGCATCTCTAAAGTGTGTTGGTGCCCTTATGACCAAACAACAACAAAGACGAGGCCAAACCTATAAAAACGGGCTAATGGCCCAACTAAATATTACTAAAGGGACAAAATAATGAGATTAAGTAAATGAAGTATTCTCTTATATGGTAAAGTAAAAATGCAAGAGTAAGGGTGACGAGAAGAATCTCACAAAAGAACACGTTCGCTAACTAGCTCCTCAAAAGCACTTCCACCTACACATAGAAAGAGAGGAAAATGTTGGGTGGTTGTATAGGGGTCTACCTCAGAAAAACCCCTGTTTAGGTTTTTCCACCTCCATGGACAGCCAAAGAAATGAGATAAAGAGAATAATGTAGTGAAAAGAACAAAAGCACTACAAAATAGTAAAGTGCTAACTCAACCAAGTGATAGAAGGAAAGAAAGGGAAGCTTACCACCTCCACTAAGAGCACTCAAGGCTACTTGGGGGAGAAAATGAGAGTAGTCAAGCCTCTGCTACAATGGTGTTTCATTCCCAACTTGTTCTACCAAAGATGGAGTGTTGTGTTTGCTACAATGAGGTGCTAGAATGTTGCTTGAGAGCTTGAGAGAGTGTGAGAATGGATGCCTAAAGTGTGTAATGGATTGCTTGAATGCTTAGAGGATTGTGTAGAAGATGAAAATCTTTTTCAAGAGATGAATTTGAAGGAGTGGAGAAAAACGACAATATTCGGGTTAGTCGGTCAAATGGGGTGTTGTAGCTTGACTCCCAATGAGAAGTGTAACGCCTTTGCAAGTTCATCCACAGGAATCTTCCAAGGACGTAAGCATGTTGTGCAGATGTTTGTGCACCGCATGGGTGTCCCGACATAAACGCCTCCACTGATGCTCAAAACATGCGCCAAGTGGGATGCAAGCAATGGGCTTAGGTGGAATTAAGCCTCTGAACTTAGTTTTCTAAAGTGGAGAGGGAAAAAAAGGGGGAATTTACACATGGGGTACAAATTCACTCCTATACATCAGGTTCCCATAAAGTAGGTGCTTGTGGCTTTGTATGCAATTCCTTGACTTTTTCATTTAATAAATTGTGTGTCTTTTGTTCAAATTAATTTTACACTTGTTTTAAATTCATGCTTTTTGGTTTTTGTATTTAGTTGAAAAATGTGAGAGTTTATTGTCATTTAAGTTTTCTGTGAAAATAATAAAGTCTCTTGTCTTGTGTAGAAGTGCTCAACTGTTGTGACATAACTTGAAAACAAAAAGATAGGTTTTCTTTTAGTTTGTATTACTACATGCTCACATAAATCCATGATTTTTTTAGCAGGATTAGGTGGAATTAAGCCTCTGAACTTGGTTTTCTATAGTGGAGAGGGAAAAAGGGGGGAATTTACACATGGGGTGCAAATTCACTCCAATACATTTTTCCCCCACTTTAGTGAGCACGAATACTAATGAGTGCTCGATAAAGTAGATCAAGGAAAGTGTAATGTTAGAAATGTATACTTGAACCATCGAGGAAGCAGAGCTCGGTCTAGTGTACTTGAAGGTGCAAGGCAAGTAGAGGACTCCATAGCTGCTCGAAACTATGAAGTTGAAAAGAGAAAGTGCCTTACAGGTTCTCAGTCCTGTAAGGAAGGTGTCCCCCAAAAAATCTAGCATGGAGGATACCCCATGAAGCAAGCACCTTACAGGTTCTCAGTCTTGTAGGGAAGGAATTCTCCATGAACTCAAGCATGGAGAACACCCAAGGAAGCACCCCATAGGCTCTCAATCCCATAGGGAAGGTAACCCCAAAGATCTCTCACATGGAGGAAACCCGAGAAAGCACCCTACAAGCTCTTTGTCCTACAGGGGAGCCACCCCCAAGATCTCTCACATGGAGGAAGCTCAAAGGAAAGCGGACTTTACAGAGTCTGAAAGTGGCCATGTAGGCAAGTGAGTAGATAGTTGCATATACTGTTGACAATTTTGAGAACTTTTGAAGGGGTCCCTTGGGAACCCACCGTGAAGAGAGGGTCCACTCAGGGGATGTGCAGTTCAGAAGTAGACGTTCTTTCTCTTGATTCGATCCTTCATCAAGGAATTCGAAAGGAAGAATATGCTCCCACGTGATGGGAAGATTAAAGTTGTTCCCGCTTTGGAGGAAGGTTTAAGGTCATTTCTTTACGAACCCATGATGAAGGAAACACATTCCGTTAGGGTTCTAAGTTGAGAATATAGTTATGGAGAAAGGTTTACGAGGATTTTAAAGAAAAGATTTGTTGGCCGCGAATGCATCTTTTGAAAACCAAAATGTTGAAGAAAGAAATTTGTCGCACATAGGGGGGACAACTCAAGCAAAGAAACAAAAGATAAAGAGGAAGACACAAAAAGAAAGAAAACCTAAACAAAGGGCATAGGGGTAGCTTGATATTTTAGGGTTAGAACTGCTCATAAATATATATATATATGTGTGTGTGTGTGTGTGTGTGTGTGTGTGTGTGTGTGTGTATAGTAACAATATATAAATGAACTATCATCAACCCCCTACTATATCAGGCCATGTGAAGAATGCACAAGAAGACAAAGTAAAAATAAAAAATTGGGTCAACATGGAAGGGAATCCTAAATTCCCCCAATGCTTTGCATCGTCCCCAATTTATCAAAAATCAAGCACAAACATGGAAGAATGATGTTACAAATAGAAGAAGGTTTACGACACAAAAATCACGCCTGTATCCAAGCACCATAAGGGGTGACAAGGGTCATCTAGGAACACATAGCATGATCACAGGGGAACACATCACAAAACACACACACACACAAGATCAAGAAGAGGCCTCCTCCTAACATTGATCATCCAAGAGGTCATCTACTTCCCACTCTAGATCATCATAGGGGGAAGGAGGATGATCCTACAATGGAGGGATGTTAAGAGGAGGGGCGTCCAACCCTCCTGCAAAAAGGGCTAAGGAAGAGGGCACCTCGAGGTCCTCTCCACCGAGCTCTTGTGGAGTAAAGGTCAGGGATTTTACGAAGATCACTGACAAGGCCAAAACTTCATCCACGGAGTTAAACATACACCCAACAAAAGGGAAAAGGAGGTCGGAGGTCGGAGGTTGCAAAGGAGCAAAGGGCTCTTGCTCAACCATAGGAATGTCCACTACAACTATTTCTGACGAAGGAATGAATTCCTGAATGGGAGTAGGAGAAACAGGCTACAAGACAGCAAGAGGAGTTGGTTCAAGGGCCTCGACAGCGGGCCTCCAGTAGGAGGCCACAGAGGTTGAGACAAAGAGGACTGTCCTTGGGAGACCTTCTTCCTATCATACCGAATGGGTCTAGGCTCGGTCAGCAGAATAGGAAGCTCGAATGTGGGATGCTTTGAATTTCACCAAGCGGGCACCATAGGATTCTCCTATAGACGAGGAGCAGAATCTGATGGTACCATAGCAAAGTGAGAAGAAGTGTCAGACTGGCCATTGGAAGAGGAAGGAGGATCACGGGACTGATTCTCTTCTTCCTTCTTTTGAGCCTTAGCAGCATCGCTGTCAACCTTTATGCAAGCCCTATGTGAAATATCATAAGGCGAAGGAGGGTATCTAACTTTTGCCTTAGACGCCCTTTCTTATAGTTCTAATAAATTTGGTGCATAAGGTCTGTCCTAGGTAGGAGAGGACCAATAGACGCAGGCCAAGAGTAGTCCAAGGAGTAGTTGCCACGTGCAACCAGTGGTCTATAATCGGTGTCATAGATTACATGTACGGAACCTCTGTGGATAAATTTTAGACATTTATGCATAACAAAGGGTACTGCGTTCATCACTACCAACAAAGGGATACCCAATTTCACCCTAAAGAGCTTAGACCCAGGGATGATGTCAAACAAGAAGTTCACAGATTTAGGTCCCACCAGGACCGATAGGACAATACTACCTAAAGGGGGCATGAAAATCCCGTCATGTGTGCAGATAATACTCATAGGTGCATCATACCTATCTATATGTAAAAAGTTGATCAACATTATCTCCTCAGTAATTATGTTTACTTGTGATGTTAGATCAACAAGAACACCCGATATGATATTCCCATTGATCCGTGCGAGAATATAAAGAGGAGATGGTTCTTTGTGGAAACCCATCGACAGGTCCTATGAAGTAAAGGTTATGCCAGTACCACTGTCCACAAGCTGCACAGAGGGGATAGGTTGATGCATGAAGGAGTCCATAACACACACTAGACAATACTTCCATAGAGTTCCTAAAGGTAAAAGGATAAGACAGTGACCCAACTAAGGTTTCATCGTGCAATACCTTTGGAACCTTCCAACTACAACAACTAGGGGTCGCAGGTTGGGTTGTAAGGAAACAAGCTTACAACACTCACACCTACAACACTCCTAGAGTATGAGGAAAGGAACTGTCAGTATCACAAAAATGGAACCAAAATGGTTCACTTTGGGTTCACCAAAATGTAAGGTAGGGTGACCTCCACGTGCAAGGCCCCAGGTCACAAAGGGCCAAGATGCAGAAAGCTTCCCTAACTTACCTCAGCTAAATGGGATGTTTAGGGTATGAGGATGAGAATGATGAAGACTATAGAGTCCTGCAACCACTCTGCGATCCTGAATTTTGAAGTGGGGCTAGGCGAGCCAGTTTTCAGGTTCAACATTGCACCTCAGGGAGCTCTTTGCCTAAGGACGTAAGCGTGGCCCTTGGACGACAGCGCGATGCACTGGCGTCTCTAAAGTGCACTAGAATCCGTACGACCAAACAACAACAGAGACAAGGTCAAACCTATCAAAATGAGCTAACATCCCAACTAACTATTGCTAAAGGGCTAAAATAACAAGATTAAGTAAATGAAGTATTCTCTTATATGGTAAAGTAAAAATGCAAGAGTAAGGGTGGTGAGAAGAATCTCACAAAAGAACACATTCACCAGCTAGCTCCTTAAAAGCACATCCACCTGCACACAAAAAGAGAGGAAAATGTTGGGTGGCTATATAGGGGCCTGCCTCAGTTAGACCCCCGTTTAGGTGTTTCCACCTTCACAGACAGCCAAAGAAATGAGATAAAGATAATAATGTAGTGAAAAGCACAAAAGCACTACAAAACAATAAAGTGCTAACTCAACCAAGTGATAGAAGGAAAGAAAGGGAAGCTTACCACCTCCACCAAGAGCACTCAAGGCTACTTGGGGGAGAAAATGAGAGTACTCGAGCCTCTGTTGCAATGGTGTTTCATTCCCAACTTGTTCTACCAAAGATGGAGTATTGTGTTACTACAATGAGGTACTAGAATGCTGCTTGAAAGCTTGAGAGAGCATGAGAATGGATGTCTGAAGTGTGTAATGGATTCCTTGAATGCTTAGAGGATTGTGTAGAAGATGAAAAACTTCTTCAAGAGATGAATTTGAAGGAGTGGAGAAAAACGTCGATGTTTGGGTTGGTCGGCCGAAGGGGGCATTATAACTTGACTCCCAATGAGAAGTGTAACGCCTTTGCAGGTTCAACCATACGAATCTACCAGGGACGTAAGCGTGCCATGCGGACGTCTTTGCACCACGCAGGCATCCCCGATAGAAATGCCTCCATTGACACTCAAAATAGCCACCAAGTGGGATGCAAGTAGCGAGCTTATGTGGAATTAAGCCTTCAAACTTGGTTTTCTAAAGTGGAGAGGGAAAAAAAGGGGGAATTTACACATGGGTGCAAATTCACTCCTATACAACAGGCTTCCATAAAGTAGGTGCTTGTGGCTTTGTATGCAATTCCTTGAATTTTTCATTTACTAAATTGTGTCTTTTGTTCAAATTAATTTTACACTTGTTTTAAATTCATGCTTTTTGGTTTTTGTATTTAGCTGAAAAATGTGAGTTTATTGTCATTTAAGTTTTCTGTGAAAATAATAAAGTCTCTTGTCTTGTGTAGAAGTGTTGAATTGTTGTCACCTAACTTGAAAACAAAAATATAGGTTTCTTTTAGTTTGTATTACTACATGCTCACAAAAATCCATGCCTTTTTTAGGTCTTATTTTTCATTTATTAAGGAAATATATCATTTTGTTGACTTTTTGTAAAAGGGATCTTCCCCTATGAATTTGAATAAAGTTTTTACCTTAAATGTCATTCTTTTTGTGTTGTACCTCAAGATACAAATTAAAATGCTAATAGTTACCAAAATTAAAACATAATAATGAGCATATATATTGTATACTCACAAAATATGTTTGCTACACACCTTCTATGACATTTCTTCCATTAGCGATGCAATTTTTCCATAATATCCTTTATTAATGCATTGATTCAAAATAGAATACCAAAAGTAGAAATGTATGCAGCTTTTGGGAATCAACCGCCTTCAATATTGATGTCGCTCAACTATAGTAGCCAATCCAAAAGCATAAGTTTTTGTTTTGTACTCACTTATCTTTGCACCAAATTGTAAAACATTAAAATCCAAACACTCAAATGCTTTGGTCAAAGGAATGGTAATACAATTTCAAAGTTAAAATCTAGTCATTAAGAAATTAAATTTTAGTATTTATTGGCCATCAAAGAGATTGATCTCCCTATTCTTTTTTTCAATTTTCACTTCTTTAAGAGATGCTTGAATGCATTATTGGTAATAAAATAAAGAAAGTGAATTGCTTTTCTGAACTAAACTCTACCTTGCACCTAATTAGAAACTCTTCAACTGGATTCTTATTTCCAAATTTACACTAGTGCAACTAAAATATCTGCTAAAAAAATGATTCAATTCATACTATAGGAAACCATTGTGTCATTAATCATTAAAAATTAGTAATGGGAGCATGATTATGCTTTACCTTCATGCTTCCTTTTGGGTTGTGTAAAGTTAAAGCACTTAAATTGGGACTTAAATGTAACATTAAAATGTTTGTATATTCATTAAAAATATTGATTATTATCTTGTATGTCAAGATATGGAGCTTATTATTGAAAAATATCAAATCGATAAAGCTTTCCTTGCCATCTAATTCACTTCTATGTTCTTGGTGGTAATTCATTGATAGGATAGAAGAGGTCATTGATGCAGACGTCTGTAATGCAAGGGCACCTTTTTGCATGCACACACAACAATGTTTGGTTGTCAAGTCTAGATTAGATGGATTTCTTGATGTAGCAAGAAAATATTTTTGTGATACAAGTGAAGGTGCATTCTCACGTAGCCTTTCTTCATCAGCAAGTCACCTTACCCATATTCCTAGATTTTAATTCTAGAAGACAAATTTCATTATGGAATGGAATGCCAGCCATACATGCTCTTGCAAAAAAAATACCGTGAAGATATGAATTTTCCAAACTTGAAGATCCCCTTTAAAAATTGACAAGGTTTCTATATGAGTATACCAGAGAAGGATTTTCCAAAAGGGCGTTTGCCTAAGATATTTATTCAGGTTATCGCTAGGAAGCTTCCAGTTTCATTTTGAAATATAAGAGTAATTTTTTATTTATTTTTTAATTATATTATCTTTTTGTGAAGTCTTCACTGCATTTGGTATTTGAACATGGTGGTGATTGACAGGTTATCAAACAAGGGAAAAACATACATTGTTCTACTCAACAATTGATTTCGATAAATACCCTATTTTTCAATTCATAGCAATATTATAAATACTCTAAGAATGTATTATTTAGTAGAGATAATTCTCATTTACAATAAATTTTGGTGGGAAACATGTTAAACAGTATGAACAAATAAAAGCTAATATGTTGAAGCATCCATTTACTAATTGATTTAAACATGATGTAACTTAAGCTTTTACATGATGAAATGGTAGCTGCTAGTATGATAGAAAAATGATGCATTGATTTTAAAATATTCCATGGAAGTTGACAACTACAACTAACACTATTTGTATTATAATCACTACCTATGAATGTAAAACATGTTCCACACAGTTCTTGATGGCTATAAACCATAAAACAATATACTACAGTCATAGATTTTTGGTGTAAGTCAGTGCAATGTGTAGATGATTCTGGTAGTGAGGTTGAGGTAGTTGGAGTTCAGAGGCCTATTTCCTTGAGGATGATATTAGCTATGCAGTTGAGGAGGTGTATGCATCAGGGCTATCAGCTGTTTGTAGTGATAGTTAATGATTTGGAGTTAGGAGAGAGCTGAGAGGTGTCACTTGATAGGAATCCCATCCTTTGATAGTATGTTGATGTTTTTCCTAGCGAGATTCCAGGGATGCCTGGTGTAGGAGCACCTAAGGAGCAACGGGCAGTTTCCTAGGTAAAGAAGAAACCTAGAGGGTTAGTTTTGATTTTGTTTTTCTTAAGGTCATGTATACCATTTAGTGGTGATATTAGGGATGTTTTTGATTTTTTGGAAAAGGGTGGACAAGAGTTAAGTAGTTTTAGATCTTCATTTTGGCTAAGTTGTAAAAATTGCTAAAGTTTTGAAAACACAGTGGGTTTTATAATTTGTATCTTTAGGTCATCTAAAGGCTCGACCCAAGAAGCTAAACTATTTGAGAAGCATATTTAAATGTTGCCTCAACTTTTTGAAAGGTTGGAAATTCATTGTACCGATTGTGTTTTTAGAAGTTGAAGAAAAACAACGTTCTTGCCATCATTTTTCTGGTTTTTGTTCTTTAACAGTGTTTAAATGGATTAGATTGTTATAGTTTTGATTTGTATAATGTAGTTTTGGTTGTATTCAAGCATTGTGTAAGGTTAAGAAGTTTCTTTGTTCCATTTATAAGCTTTTGTTGTAAATAGTTCTTTTCTGCTCAAGTTCTAGTCTGAATAGACTATATTTTGAAAATGTGGTGCTAGAGCACTTTTCCTCCGTACAAACAGTACGGGCCTTTGGAAATAGTGCATAGTCACCATGCTTGTAAATATGTTAATTTTTAGGTTTTTTTTGAGTTCAATGGATGCTAGCAAATTGATGCCCTAGGTGAGCCAGAGCAGGTCTGGCTGGGGCAGACTTGGAGAAAAAGATCCATAACTTGCAGGGGAGAAGAGATCTTTGAGAAATTATTTTTTGTGAATTTTCTTGAGGGTCTTAGCTATGCTTGGAGGTCAGTAGGATGTTCTAATATTTCACCTGGAGTGAGAATTCTTTGACAGTCTAAAACAACATTGAGGAAGTTTGGAAACCCTAGCTTCTTGACCATTTTGGTGTCTGGACAGCGTACAGCCTGAACAGGCTTGAAACCCTAAAAATCTTGGAGGTGAGGGCATGAGAAACACAACCCCTAAGCAAATAACCTAGGTCTTTGGTGGGTTTAGAAGAAAATAGCAGTTTGACTCTGTTGGCAGGCCTAATTAGGGCTTAGGGCTTGTAGCTCTTTCCAAACCATAGGAAAGGAAATGTGTGAAAGCGATGGAGAGTTAGAAACTTGTGGTTGCTTAAGGACCCTAGATAGGCTGTTTTGAAGCTTTGCATCACATTCTCCACCCCTGCAAGAACAAGTGGAGTGTTGTGGAAAGATTAACCTTTAGGAAGGATTAAGGGTTAAATGAAGAATGGAGGAATTGCATCAAGGATAGCTTGATTGTTGAAAACTGAAAAGGTAGAGAGGTTGACCAGGAGAACCAGGGGAACCTAGTCAAGAAGGAGTTCCTATAGGTTAAGGTGGAGTAGCATAACACCGAGGAGGTTTTCCAAGTGAGACCCAGAGCAAGAATCAGTGATTGATTCCTCTAACCCCCCTCCCTATCAAATTGGTATCAGAGTGAGCAAAAGATTTGGGAAGCATCTTATATGTCAGAAGTTGAGTCAAGTGAATCTCCCATCATGGTGACAAATGCACAATTAGCCAAGATGGTTGAAGAACAAGACGAGGACAACAAGTTGTTAAAAGAAATAATAGAGTAACTTGAGAAAGCATTGAACAATGTGAAGTTAGAAGGAAAGGTACCAAAGGAAGAAGAGGTTGCAAAGGAAGATAAGGTCCCTGAACCTAACCCTATTTTGGAGGAGGAGCCTTTCTTGAAGGCATTGAAATCCTTGAGTGGAAAAGCACTTGAAGGCATACCACTATTTAGTGGAAATATGGAACTAGACCTGGTCATGGATTGGATAGAAGGCATGGAGAATCATTTTGAGTGTGATGGAGTCACTGAAGCTCAGAAGGTGAAGGTTGCTAAGTCAATATTGAGAGGATCAACCTTGACATGGTGGAAGTTTATTCAGACAGAAAGGGAAAAAGAAGGCAAACAACCCATATCAACTTGGAAAGGAATGGTTGCTAAGGTAAAGGAAGCCTACATGCCAGATGACTATGAGATTCAATTGCACAAGAAGAGGCAAATTCTAAGGCAGAAAGACCAAGATGTAAACACTTATACTAAAGAGTTTCAAAAGCTTTGCATGAGATCTAATGTGACAGAGGATGAGAGTCTTAAGGTGGCTAGGTACCTTAATGGCTTGAAATGGAACATCCAAGAAGAGATGGCTCTTTTGAGTCCTAAAATAGTGCATCAATGTTATCAGTTGGCTATCAAGATTGAGGAAAGGAACAAGAGGAAGCAAGATAAGTCTTCTAAGGGCAGAGGCAAAGGCAGAGATCAAAGAGGACAGCGTGGTGGCTACCAAGGTAGAGGCAGTAACCAAAGAAATCAAGGAGAATCAAAACTCACTGAGCATGGAGGTGAAACATCTTCAAGAGGAGGATTTAATAGAGGAAGAGGACCTCAAGGAGGTTCAAGCAGAGGAAGAGGAGCAGGAAGGAGTAATTCTTATTTTGCAAACATGAAGTGTTACCATTGTAGCAACTAGGTCACCCTGCTTATAGATGCCCAAAGAAAGCTTCCTCATCTAGCAATGAAAAGAGAGTGGCTTATGCACAAGAGGACACCATGAGTCCTAAAACAACTGAGATCAGTCATATAGAATCTAAAATTGGAGAGAATCTGATGTTTAACAAAGTTCTGATCAAGCAGCCAGTCAAGGAGGAACCAAAACATAGAAGAGCTCTTTTTAGAGTAAGGTGCAAGATACTTGGAAAAGTGTGCAAGGTCATAGTAGATTCAGGTTCAATAGATAATATAATCTCAGAGGAGGCAGTAACAAAACTAAAATTGGAGAAGGTACCTCATAATAACCCTTACAAAGTCACATGGCTGAATAAAGGGCATAGTGTTTTGGTTAATGAGTAGGTAACGGTGGAGTTTTCCATTGGAGGGTACAAGGACAAGCTAATTTGTGATGTATTACCCATGGATGCATGCCATTTACTACTAGGAAAACCATGGAAATATGATAGAAGTGCCATTTATGATGGGAAAGAGAACACCATCTCATTCAAGAAGGATGGAAGAACCTTCAAGTTGCAGTCACTGTTAGAAGAGGATGATGGATAGTCAAAGGCACCAAACATCATGTTGAGCAGTGGTAAGGAGTTCCTTAAGGACCTAAACCAAGGGAATGAAGGATATGTGATCATGATGCAGTCCAAAGAGGAAGAAAAGGCTAAAAAGATAGTCTTACCAGAAGCAGTCCAAAGGTTGCTTGATAAGTACAAGAGCATAGTTAGTGATGGTACACCTGCAACTTTACCACAAAAGAGGGCAATAAGTCATCAAATTGAATTCATACCTGGAGCCTCATTGCCTAACAAAGCAACATACAAACTTACACCTGAGTAGAACCTAGAGGTAGCTAGGCAAGTGCAAGAAATATTGGATCAAGGCTTGATTCAAAAGAACATTAGCCCATGTGTAGTGCCAGTGGTTTTAGCAACAAAGAAAGGAGGTAAGTGGAGACTTTGTACTGATTCTAGGGCAATAAATAGGATCACCATTAGGTATAGGTTTCCTATTCCTAGAATTGAAGACTTGATGGATTGTCTTGGAGGTGCTCAGTTCTTCACAAAATTGGATCTCAAGAGTGGATACCATCAGATCAGAATTAAGGATGGTGATGAGTGGAAGACAACTTTTAAGACAAATGATGGTTTATATGAGTGGAAAGTGATGCCATTTTGCCTCTCAAATGCCCCTAGCATGTTCATGAGACTCATGAATGAAGTACTTAAGGATTTCACAGGGATATTTGTGGTAGTATATCTTGATGACATACTGATTTTTAGTAAGATAGAAGAAGAACACCTCAAGCATGTGGAGATGGTTCTTAAAAGGTTGCAAGAGGAGAAGTTGGCAATCAATCTTGAGAAGTGTGAGTTCTTCAAGCAAGAGCTTGTGTATCTAGGTTTTGTAGTGTCCAAAGGCTCATTAAAGATGGACCCAAGCAAGGTGGAAGCCATCATAAACTGGCCTACACCAACCACAGCAACAGAGGTAAGGAGTTTTCATGGATTAGCCCAATTTTATAGAAAATTTATAAGGAACTTTAGTGGTATATGTGCACCAGTGCTAGATACTATCAAAGGTGGTCTGAAAACAAATTTTAAGTGGACTCAAGAGGCTGCTAAAGGGTTTGAAAAACTAAAACAAGAAGTGGCAACTCAACCTATTCTATTATTGCCTAGTTTTGACAAGTTGTTCACAGTTGAGTGTGATGCAAGTGGAGTGGCAGTAGGTGGAGTGCTAAGTCAAGAGGGCAGGCCTATAGCCTTCTTTAGTGAAAAGCTCAATGAAGCCAAGCAAAAGTACTCTACCTATGATCTAGAATTATATGCTTTAGTGCAGTCCCTTAGGAAGTGGAGGCATTATCTGTTGCCCAAAGAGTTTGTGGTCTTTACTGATAACCAGGCACTTAGTTATATCAACACCCAAGAGAAGTTAAGTAATAGGCATTTGAAATGGATGGAATACATCCAAGCCTTCACATTCACTATCAAGCACAAGAAAGGGCAAATGAACAAGGTGGCAGATGCATTAAGCAGAAGGTTGTTGACAGTCCAAGAGATACAGCTGAAGAGCATTGGATTAGAGAGTTTCAAAGACCTCTATGGTGAAGATGAAGACTTCTCAGAGGCTTACAAGGTATGCTCTAATTTTGAGAATCATTTTCATAGCCAGTATTTTGAGTATACATTGCAAAGTGGGTTGTTGTTTAAGGTAAATCAGTTATGTGTTCCAAGAGGGTCAATGAGGGAAAATATGATTCAAGAAAAGCATAATGGCAGTCTTAGTGGGCATTTTGGTATCAATAAGACTTTAGAACTAGTACAAAGGTTTTAATATTGGCCTAAGCTGGCAAGAGATGTTAGAAAATATGTGGAACAGTGTGTTGTATGCATGAAAGCTAAGGGAGGAGCTAGCAATGCTGGTTTATATCAACCCCTGCCCATTCCTAACAGACCATGGGAATGTGTGAGCATGGATTTTGTGGTAGGTCTTCCTAAGACCAAGACTGGTTTTGACAGTGTTTATGTAGTAGTGGACAGATTTAGCAAGATGAGTCACTTTATTCCTGGCAAAACTACTCATGATGCCAGCTACATAGCTCATCTTTTCTTCTAGGAAGTT
The DNA here is from genome assembly GCA_007258455.2 of Sequoia sempervirens. NCBI lineage: Eukaryota > Viridiplantae > Streptophyta > Pinopsida > Cupressales > Cupressaceae > Sequoia > Sequoia sempervirens. Next base: position 185,896,588 of record VDFB02168118.1, read on the forward strand.
GTTAAGATCCATGGGCTACCTTTGAGCATTGTTTCAGACAGGGATGTGAAGTTCATGAGTCACTTTTGGAAGACTCTATGGAGCAGATTAGGTACAAATATTCCATTTGGATCAGCTTACCATCCTCAGACCGATGGTCAAATAGAGGTGGTTAACAGAGTGTTGGGTAATCTTTTAAGGTGTCTAACCAAGGAGTATGGACAAACATGGGATATGGTTATATCACAAGCTGAATATGCCTATAATGATAGTGTAAATAGAACCATAGGGAAAAGTCCTTTTGAGGTTGTGTATGGAATGCACCCAAGAGGCATTTGTGAACTCAGATACCTTGGATCTATGGAGAATAGGAGTGGACATGCATAAGACTTCAGTCAGACCATGAAGGAGATCCAGGAGCAGGTCAAGAAGACAATCACTGAGGCTACCCAAAAACTGAAAGAGAAGGTAGATATGTCAAGGAAAGAAGTGCAGTTTCAAGTAGGTGACTATGTTATGGTCCACCTTAACAAATCAAGGTTGCAGAAAGGAATGTCAACCAAGCTACAAATGAAAAGAGTAGGACCCTACAAGATATTGGCCAAGTATGGCAAGAATGCATTCAAGGTGGAATTACCTACTGATCTAGGAATCTCACCGGTGTTCAATGTTGCTGACTTGATCAAGTACAAAGGGATAGTCAAGGATTTGGACCAGGATAGTAAGGAGGTCTTCAAGGACATCAGAAACCTATCCATACCAACTCCCGACAAGCCACAAGCAGAGAAGATCTTGGAGTCAAGAGTGAAGAAGACTACAAGGCACAAGGTGTACTTGGAGCATCTTGTCCAATGGAAGGATAAGCATGAATCAGAAGCTACCTAGGTAGAAGAATTAGAATTTAAGAAGAAAGGAATTGATATGTCTCTCATCTCTCCTAAAATTCCTTATTTGTTTGTGCTGAGAGGGGGAGAATGGTGTAAGAGCACCTAAGGAGCAACAGGCAGTTTACTAGGTAAAGAAGAAACCTAGAGGGTTAGTTTTGATTTTGTTTTTCTTAAGGTCATGTAGACCATTTATTGGTGATCTTAGGGATGTTTTTGATTTTTTGGAAAAGGGTGGACAAGAGTTAAGTAGTTTTAGATCTTCATTTTGGCTAAGTTGTAAAAATTGCTAAAGTTTTGAAAACATAGTGGGTTTTATAATTTGTATCTTTAGGTCATCTAAAGGCTCGACCCAAGAAGCTCAACTATTTGAGAAGCATATTTAAAGGTTTCCTCAACTTTTTGAAAGGTTGTAAGTTCATTGTACTGATTGTGTTTTTAGAAGTTGAAGAAAAATAGCGTTCTTGCCATCATTTTTCTAGTTTTTGTTCTTTAACAGTGTTTAAATGGATTAGATTGTTATAGTTTTGATTTGTATAATGTAGTTTTGGTTGTATTCAAGAATTGTGTAAGGTTAAGAAGTTTATTTGTTGTATTTATAAGCTTTTTTTGTAAATAGTTCTTTTCTGCTCAAGTTCTGGTATGAACAGACTGTATTTTGAAAATGTGGTGCTAGAGCACTTTTCCTCCGTACAAACAGTACGGCCCTTTGGAAATAGTTCCTAGTCACCATGCTTGTAAATATGTTAATTTTTTAGGTTTTTTTTGAGTTCAATGGATGCTAGCAAATTGATGCCCTAGGCGAGCCAGAGCAAGTCCGGCTGGGGCAGACTTGGAGAAAAAGATCCATAACTTGCAGGGGAGAAGAGATCTTTGAGAAATTATTTTTTGTGAATTTTCTTGAGGGTCTTAGCTATGCTTGGAGGTCAGGAGGATGTTCTAATAGTTCACTTAGAGTGAGAATTCTTTGACAGTCTAAAACAACATTGAGGAAGTTTGGAAACCCTAGCTTCTTGACCATTTTGGTGTCTGGACAGCATACGGCCTGAGCAGGCTTGAAACCCTAAAAATCTTGGAGGTGAGGGCATGAAAAACACAACCCCTAAGCAAAGAACCTAGGTATTTGGTGGGTTTAGAAGAAAATAGTAGTTTGACTCTATTGGCAGGCCTAATTGGGGCTTAGGGCTTGTAGCTCTTTCCAAACCATAGGAAAGGAAATGTGTGAAAGCGATGGAGAGTTAGAAACTTGTGGTTGCTTAAGGACCCTAGATAGGTTGTTTTTAAGCTTTGCATCACCTTCTCCACCCCTGCAAGAACAAGTGGAGTGTTGTGGAAAGATTAACCTTTAGGAAGGATTAAGGGTTAAATGAAGAATGGAGGAATTGCATCAAGGATAGCTTGATTGTTGAAAACTGACAAGGTAGAGAGGTTGGCCAGGAGAACCAGGGGAACCTAGTCAAGAAGGAGTTCCTATAGGTTAAGGTGGAGCAGCATAACACTGAGGAGGTCTTCCAAGTGAGACCCAGAGCAGGAATCAGTGATTGATTCCTCCAAACCCCCTCCCTATCAGATTGGTATCAGAGCGAGCAAAAGATTTGGGAAGCATCTTATATGTCAGAAGTTGAGTCAAGTGAATCTCCCATCATGGTGACAAATGCACAATTAGCCAAGATGGTCAAAGAACAAGAGGAGGACAACAAGTTGTTAAAAGAAATAATAGAGCAACTTGAGAAAGCATTGAACAATGTGAAGTTGGAAGGAAAGGTACCAAAGGAAGAAGAGGTTGCAGAGGAAGATAAGGTCCCTGAAACTAACCCTGTTTTGGAGGAGGAGCCTTTCTTGAAGGCATTGAAAGCCTTGAGTGGAAAAGCACTTGAAGGCATACCACTATTTAGTGGAAAGATGGAACCAGACCTGGTCATGGATTGGATAGAAGGCATGGAGAATCATTTTGAGTGTGATGGAGTCACTGAAGCTCAGAAGGTGAAGGTTGCTAAGTCAATATTGAGAGGATCAGCCTTGACATGGTGGAAGTTTATTCAGGAAGAAAGGGAAAAAGAAGGCAAACAGCCCATATCAACTTGGAAAGGAATGGTTGCTAAGGTAAAGGAAGCCTACATGCCAGATGACTATGAGATTCAATTGCACAAGAAGAGGCAAAGTCTAATGCAGAAAGATGAAGATGTAAACACTTATACTAAAGAGTTTCAAAAGCTTTGCATGAGATCTAATGTGACAGAGGATGAGAGTCTTAAGGTGGCTAGGTACCTTAATGGCTTGAAATGGAACATCCAAGAAGAGATGGCTCTTTTGAGTCCTAAAACAGTGCATCAATGTTATTAGTTGGCTATCAAGATTGAGGAAAGGAACAAGAGGAAGCAAGATCAGTCTTCTAAGGGCAAAGGCAAAGGCAAAGATCAAAGAGATCAAAGAGGACAGCCCATTTCATGAGCTCCATACCAGATGACCACTCAGGAGCTTAAGGAGCTCTAGTTACAACTTGAGTTGTTAGCATAGGGATTTATTCGTCCTAGTGTCTCTCCTTAGGGAGCACCAGTTATTTTTGTGAAAAGGAGGGATGGGTCCCTTCGATTGTGCATTTATTACCAATAGTTGAATAAGATGAGAGTGAGAAACAAGTATCCTTTACCGAGGATCGATGATCTATTTGATCAGATCAAGGGTGGTAGGGTATTTTTGAAGATTGATCTTAAGTTAGGATATCATTAGTTGCACATCTTCAAGGAAGATGTCCATAAGATCACATTTTGTACTCGTTATGGACAATATGAGTTCACAGTTGTGCCATTTGAGTTAACGAATGCACTGTCTATGTTCATGAGTTTGATGAATGGTGTGTTTCACCTATCTTGATCGATTTGTCCTGGTTTTTTTAGATGATATTTTGATCTATTTGAGGACCATGGAGGAGCATCATATAGATGAAAATAATGTCTTTACAAAATTTTAAGAGAAATTACAATTGAATTTCAAACATTAATGCAAACAAGCAGTTTTCTCAAATCACTTTAAATAAATAGACATACCTTGCATGAAAAGTACACTTGTATTCTTCTTTTGTTGGTCATACTTTCACCAAATGTAAACCTTTGCATTCCATTTTTCATTGGCTTAACCACAACAAAAATGTGATGTTCAACACATAAAAACTAAACTCATTCATGTCTTGTCATGTTTACTCATTTGGATAGATTCAATGCGCTATGAGGGTAAATGGAAATGTAACTCACAGAACACAAAACATATACAAAACATTCATGAATGCATATTGCATAGAATAATGGCACTTCATTTATTAATGCAATGTAACCAAGTACAATCATCCGTACTAGAACATAACATCATAATGGAACATATTGTATCACAATGTCAAAGTCACTATCATAACATGTCCCGACTATAATTACCCAAGTACATATAGCCGTTGGCGGTGGTTGAGAAACCAACCTTCGCGAATCTTCACTACAACTAATCCCATTAGTCAAGGACTTAACTGCCTGAAACAACATATAACAAAAAGTATATGAAATATTTGTTGCTAACTATAGTTTTATTTACCTACAAAATTTTCCCAATAAATTACACTCTCGACTGACTACATCATCCCCCCACAAAAGTAGTCATCTTCTAAACGACAAAAAAAAAATAGTGAATAGAAAGGAAAATTAAGAAGAGATGAGAAAGCGCCCTTGGGTGTATAGATGATGTAGGGGTCATCATGGCTAATTATTGTTGCTAGAGGAGTTGAAGCTTCTCATTCATTGCCAACTGCCTCTTAGGTGCAAGCTTCACCATTTGGACCACCTAGCCAAGTTTGTTCTTCACCTTCTCGAGCTCCTAACTATTTCCATCCAACTCCTTGCCCTTCTACTATAGGTTATCATCATTCTCAGCTAAGATTTGTTTCACATCGACCATCTACATATCCTTCTCCCCCAACTAGCCATCTCTCTTAGCCAACACTTGCTCCCTCTTAGCCAACTTCTCCTCAAGAGCAACAACTCTCATCTACTCGGTAGTTGTTACCTGAGCTAATTGCTCCTATGATTTATGGATCTAATCCACCAAATTTTCCCTATTGCTAGTTGCTTGGGCTAAGGATCTATCTCTGGTCTCTGTGGCCTCCTCTATGGCGAGTGTTTGGTGATGCCACCTAAGGAAAATGTCTTTGTAACATCCCTCCATGTTGTGGACCACTGTGAGAACTCTCCATGTCTCTCGAGTGCCACATGTCAGTTTGGTTGCCACACAACCAACATTTCTCTTGTCTTCACTCCCAACCATCCCTTTGATGTGAAGCACCAAAAGATCTCTACCTCACATCCTTGTTGCATAAATGCTAGGATCCTCTTGTTCTCTTGTGCCACCAGAGGATCCAGTCATGTGACTAGTTGTTGGTTGATCTCTCCCACTTCTTGTGTGTACCTCACCATTCCTTGCAACTCAATCAAGTACCTATGCACCATGTCGAGGGGGTTGTGAGGGTCTGGAGGGGTCCCTCTGACTCATCCTCACTCTATGCTACCTCCCCTAGGTGTGTTCGTCTCCATTTCTAGACTAGTTGTGATGGTGAAGGTGTTGTATGGCCTAGTCGTGGAGTTGCTCATGAGGGTAGTCATGAGGGTGGCTATGTTACCAGTGCCACTCCTACATGGTAATGTATTAGTCGTGCAGTTGGGTGGCCCAACTATGTAGTTGGAAGGCTTAGGAGTATAATCCAACCAAACTATGGTTGTGGAAGAGTGCCCTCTGGCTACCCACTTGGTTGTGTACTTGATAGTTGTGTGTTCAGTTGAGGTTGTGTGCTTGGCTGAGTAATCGATTGTGGTTGTTGTGTGCTCTCCTATGTACTTGGCTAAGTACTTTGTTGTGACATACTCAAATACTGGGATGGTTGCTCTTGATGGGCGGCTTCTCTCTCCATGGGCTCATGTGGTGGCTCTTGAGTGGACCTTGGCAATGGTGGAGGGGTGCCTACTGGTGCACCCATCTCCCCCGACTAGGAATCCAACACCTCTTCCTCCTCTATCCCTTCATCTACTGCCACTTCTACATGTGTTGGTGCAATTGGTACATGTGCTACCTACGATGTAGGTATAGGTATTGTTATATGTGGCTCCTTGTGTAGCTCTACCATTATTGCATCCTCTACCTCCTTAGAATCCATGTCCCCTACCAAGGAGATCTCCTTTGTGCTCATATCATTGTCCTCATCTAAAGACAAGTCTATAGCCTCCTCCACACTCAGTGTGTCACCGTCTCCACTCTAATCGTCGTCGTTAGGCTTGGGGAGTGAGGTATCCATTTTCCTTCTCTTAGGTGGTGGTAATGACAATGACACCTCTTCGCCAACACTTTGTATGCCAAGGTTTTCCCAATAAAATATGTTCAACCAACCATCCTCTATCTTCCCGACTAGCTACAACCTACCCCAGTTGTTGGGTGGCACCTAGGTGAAGATAGCATCCAACAATAGTCCTATGGCATGTTGGGTCATGTAGAAAACCTTATGTCTAAGGCACATGAAATCTCAGATACATTCTAACAACCTTGTGGCCAAGTTGTACACTTTCCCTGTATATAGCCCTATCATGAGATCGATCATCCACATTGCTATGTCAGACACTCGACTTGCTCTCATGAGCCTACTCTTGATGAGGCCAAGTAAACACTTCCATTTGGTATTGTCGAGGAAGCTCTTCTACAAACCCTTGTTGCCTACGCTCCATATGTTATCACGTTCTTGTTGCACAAGGTTTGATCTACACATCCTCACCACCAAGTTCTCCTTGTCTATTTGGACATTTTCTCTGAGGGCTTTGCAGTTAAAGCCCCTGCAAGGAATCCCAAACACCCATGTCAACTCGGGAAACCCATACGATATCTAACCTAGTAGCCTCTATAATTTATGACTAACTTTTGACTATGTTGATCATAATGTATGAGCATATGCCTCAGATAATGCTCAAACTCATGTGCATTAAAGAATGCCATTTGTGCTACCTTATCCACCTATTTTTTTTCCAACGGTCTCTTCATAATGTGGTTATCTAGTGTTGAGAGCCACCATGAATGGAATTCTATACCGTTCAAACTCTCCCATGTAATATTGTTTGGGGTGACCACATCTCCACTTTCTCTTGCCATCTCCATGCTCCTTGCTACTCTCGGCTAAATTATTTGAAGCTTCTTCCCCTTGCTGCTACTAGCCTCCATATCCTCTTTGAAAAATAATTAATCTTTGACACTATTTCTCTTGGGTTATATGCTCGATGTTGATTGTTATGATAACCGTCATTCGTCTTCCATACTAACTTCTTTGGTGCTTTTTCATTCTTTGTTGGTTCACTGTTCCATATGCTTTCCTTATGTCTCCTGTTGTACCTAACCACTTTGAGCCTTGCTATTATGGGGAACCTTGAGCCATGTCGTATGACTTCATCAATTCTCTTGCTCATACACAGTTTGACATAATTCTCTTTCACCATACGGTGATCAGTCTACTTTTCTTATGAATGGTGTATGATATGCAATAAGAGGTTTCCTTTGAGCACTAACCATACAACCCTTCTATGAGCAAGTATGCCCTTGGTAAGAACACCTTTGGTCTTTCGTTTGCAATTATGTTTCCAACCTTGTTGCACTATATGTCGTACGGGGTTCTTGTCTTTTGCATGGGCTGTCTTCTTCCTTTGCTCGAGTTCTCTTTACTAACTTTTGCCTAATAGTGATGTCTCCTATATGTCTTACAATGTGGTGAGGGCATGGGGCTTCTTCCTTAGCCCTTGTTGTGGGAGGGTTGGAATCTCCTCCCCTTAATATTCTAGCACTGTAGGCTCATCCTCCTTCCCCTCATGATGATCTAGAATGGGAAGCAGATGACCTCTTGGTCGATGAGTGTTAGGGGGAGGCCTCTTCTTTATCTTTAGAATAGATGTGTGTGTGTTGTGATGTGTTCCCTCGTAATCGTGCTATGTGTTCCTGGATGACCCTTGTCACCCTTGTTGGTGCTTGAATACATGCATGATTTTTGTGTCGTAAACCTTCTATTTGTATCATCATTCTTCCATGTTTGCAATTGATTTTTGAAAAATTGGGGATGATGCAAAGCATTGGGGGCATTTAGGATTCCCTTCCATGTTAACCCATTTTTTTAATTTTTACTTCATTTTCTCGTGCATTCTTCACATGGTCTAATATAGTAGGGGGTTGATGATAGCTCATTTATATACTACTATTATACATACATACATACATACATACATACATACATACATACATATATATATATATATATATATTTATATATATATGAGCAGTTCTGACCCCAAAATATCAGATCCCCCATGTGTATCTTATTTGAATTTTTCTCTTTTGCTCTTTTCTTATCTTTCTCTCTTCTTTGCTCTAGTTTTCCTTCTTATGTGTGACAACATTTTTCTATGATACTTCAATTTACAAAAAATGGATTCATTTTCAATGAATCTTTTCTTGGAAATCCTTACAAACATTTCTTTTTCGAAAACAACATTCACAACTAGGAATCCTTTTGAGAGAACTTGAGATCTTTCCTCCAAGGTGGGAAGCAGCTTTGACCTTCCCCTCGCGAGGGGGCATTTTATTCCTTTCAAATTCCTTGATGAAGTGATTCCTTGATGATGAATCGATTTTAAACATCTTTCTTGCACTTTCGAATAGCGAGTCCCTTGAGTGGACCCCATCTTCACGTCGGGTTCCCAAGGGACCCCTTTGAAAGATTTTCAATTTTTTGATAGTTAGCATGACTGTCCACTTGATTTCCTATGTGGCCGCTCTATTTTTGGACATGCTTTATCTGTGGGTAAACATGTCACTTTGCAGGTGCGCCTGTGAAGCTGCTTTCCTTTACAACTCTATGGAGTCTCCTTCCTTTGGGTTTCCTCTATGTGAGAGATCTTGGGGGACACCTCCTTGCAAGTATGTGAGTCTATAAGGTGATCTTTCCTTTGGGTTTTCTCCATGTAAGAGATCTTGGAGGACATCTCCTTGAAGTTTGTGGGCCTATAAGGTGTTTTTTTCATTTGGGTTTCCTTCATGTGAGAGATCTTAGGGGATACCTTCTTGCAGGTCTGTGACCCTGTAAGGCACATACTTCATGGGGCTTCCTTCATGTGAGAGATCTTGGGGGTTATGTCCTTACAGGTTTGTGGGCCTGTGAGATGCTTTCGTCCTACGGGATTCATCCATCATTGGTCTGAGGGCCTTCAGTGTACTTTGTGCAACTTCATAGTTCCACGAAGCTATGGAATCTTTTGTTCTATCTTGCACTTTTGAGCTTTCCAGATTGCGGTCTGCTTCCTCAATGGTTCAGGTATACAATTCTAAACCTATTACCTCTTCAATCTACTTTATCAAAGCACTCATCAGTATTTGTTCTTGCTAAAGTGGGGGGAAAATGTATAGGATAAAATTTGCACCCCTTACTCAAATTCCCCTTTTACACATTCTCACCTTAGAAAACCAAATCCAAAGTTGAAATTCTACATTAGTTGACTGCCTTCCTTCCACTTGGCATCTGTCTGTTGTGTTGGTAGGAGAATTTTCTTTGGGCACACACGCGCAACACACATATGTCCACATGGTGCACTTGCGCCCCTAAAAAATTCCTGTCTAAAGTTGGCAGAGGTGTTATACTTTCAATTGGGGTCCATTTGTAATGATCGTCTTCAACCAACCGACCCCGAAAATGGAAAATTCTTCCATCTCCTTCAAATTCACTTATCTTCATCTCATTTGATCGTCTAGCAATTCAATCTCATTCTCTAAGCTACAGATTGGAATTCTCTCAACACTTCCAGCTCTTTCTTCACTCTCAAGCAACACTTCAACACTCTATAAACTATGCAAAGCAAGTGTGAAGCAAGCCATTGCAATGTGGGATTTTGGTCTTGTGAGACCTCCCTTCATCACAGTCGAGGTTGTGGTGATTAATCAAGTCCTTCACAAAGATAGATTTGAAGAGCAGATATCACCAAATCTAGATCCAAGAAGGAGATGCGTGGAAAACAACCTTCAAGACAATTAAGGGTTTGTACAAGTGGTTATTCATGCCATTTGGGCTAACCAATGCACCGAGAACATTCATGTAACTCACAATTGAGGTATTGAAAGATTTTTTGGGAAAATTTGTCATTGTTTATTTGGATGATTTTTTTTTCAATAAGAATTTGGAGGAGCGCTTGATGCATGTTCGGAAAGTTTTTGAGAAACTAAGAGAAGAAAAGATGTTGATCAATCTGAAGAAATACAGTTTTGTGAAATAGTAGTTGGTGTGCTTTGGATTTGTTGTCTCAGTTGAAGGTCTTAAGATGGACCCAGAGAAAGTGAGGGCTATCATTGAATGGCCTACCCCAAGGAGTGTTATAGAGGTAATATCTTTTCATGGTTTGGAAAGTTTTTATAGGAAGTTTATCAAGAGCTTAATTAGCATTTCTGCACCCCTAATTGAAATTATGAGAGGGGATAGAAAACATTTCAAATGGATGACAGGGTCAGACAAGGGTTTTGAGATGTTGAA
>VDFB02168118.1:185907127-186284188 GCA_007258455.2 Sequoia sempervirens
TGATTGTAGAGTAGTGGACAAAAGCATTACAATATTCATTAGACCAAGACCACAAGGTAGAGGATTAATTGATGAAGTTATTCTTGAATCCTCTTCATAGGAAACATGACCAACTAATTGGTATTCTCTTTTAGCACTAGGATCATACAAAATTAGAAGCAATAGTTTTAATTTGCTATATATATTTTTTTATTCAAGGGGTAAATGCTTTTGACCGGAGCTATGAACCGGATACAACCATTCAACAATACCACCCCAACGGGGTTTGAACCTTTGTGGAAAGAACAAAAATGCCACCTATAAACCAACACACCATGCCAATACCGGCTTAATATTCTATATATTAACCATCTTTTACTTACAAACTTTTTTTGAAAAAGGCAGTTAGAAGGTGCCATACCTCTACTGCATTTAAGCCAAGATCAATTAGTATTGCACCAGGTTTCAACCAATCACCATGAACCAAATTTGGCTCGCCTACTATCTAGAATCACAACTACGTACTACAGACTCATCACTGTGTGAACTGATGTTTATCTAGGGTATTAATTGTTTAACTTAGACATTGATGTGTATACCCTTAGCTTCCAAATATTCTTGTCTCATTTAATTTTTTGTCGACATCACTATCTTTGGATAAGTCAACCAAATTCTAAGGTCATCTCTAGATGGGCATGCTCTCTGCCAAATATGATGAACTAGGGCATGAATGAACTAAATGTGTTACATATCCATCAACATTAAATTATTTGGATGATCAGAAAAACTTCAAGAAATTGTAGACATAAGGAGAAAGATTAAATAAAAACTAAATGAGATACACTCTTGACAATCTTTGTTTGGGATTTTCACTACTATTTGGTTCTATGTTATATTATTTTCAAAATTAGAAGTTTTTTTATTATGATCAATTAGAATAGACTCTACAAGAAATGCATAAATATATTGTCTTGTGTAAGAAGCCCACGAATAGAAATAATAATTTGTTGATAAATCACAAGAGATAACTTTTTGCAGTCAAACACAAATCTCTAGATTTTTCACACTGATCCAATAATTATCGCCAATGAATCAGAATAGTAGTATCAATCTTAGTTCAATGATATATGTCAATATCAGATTCATAATTAACAATAAATTTTAGATATTCCACAGACCGATTACTGGGTTCAAATCTCGAAAAGTTGTTTTTATTTGGCATCTCCCTCTCAGAAACTCATCTATCTTTGTAAGTCAGTAACATCTCAAGAAACACTATGTACCGGGTTGTGCTGTTGTGAATTGGAAGTCATGTAAATTTTTGTAACATGAATCGCTAGTAGAATCCAAATTTTTGTAACATACTAGCTAGTATAAGTTCTACACTAAGGGCCTCTACCATTTTGATGGAAAAAAACATGATAATGGGTCTCTTTAACTTAATCCCATAATTTATGAAGAAGACCCTATGGGGGATGATTAATTGAATTGAAAAAGAAGACAATTCATTATGCAATTAGTACTCCCCTGGTTGAAGTTGACAAGAGGTATATGCAGTATAGAAGTTGCCAAGTCAACTTATTAAAGGCTTTGGACATCCAATTTGATAATCATGCTAGAATAACAGTAAAATTTTGAGAGATTGAATGGTTCTCCTAGTGTAGGTGGATTTGCAAGGTGTACTTTACTCTGAAGCATTCTCATGAGGTCAAACACAATGATAATAAATATGAACAATATCTAAGGTATATAGAAATAAATGTCTTGTGGGCTTCAACAAGGGGTCGTTTAAACCAAATTGGCATCTAGCATGGTCATGAATTAAAAATTAACCAATATTATTATACCCTTATTGTACCCTACCCTTTATTAAACCCTAATTTAAGCCTAAATCTACCACTTACCATAGCTCTAACCTTAGCTTCAACTTTTATTCTAGATTAATAATTTTAATCCTAACTTAACATTAACCCTAACCCTATTTAAACAATAATCATAACCCTAATTAAATCCTAATTGAACCCTACTTGAACCTTAATCTAGAACCCTAACCTTAACCCTAATTGAACCATACACCTAACTCTAATTAAACCTTAATTGTAAACTAAACTAAAATAAGCTTAATTGAACCCTAACTGTAACTTGAACTTGATTCTAATCATAACACTAATTGAATGCCAACCCTAACCCTAATTGAACTTGAACCCTAACTCTAATTGAACCTTGTTGTTGGGGTTAAATTAGGGTTCAATTAGCATTCTAGTTAAACCCCAATTGTAAGATTAACCAAAATAAGCGTAAATAAACCCTAACTATAACTTGAACTTGACCCTAATCATAACACTAATTAAATTCTATCCCTAACCAGGTAATTGAACCCTAATTCCAACCATAAACCTACTTGTTAAACCCTAACCCTAACTCTTATTGAACCTTATTTTTAGGGTTCAATTAGGGTTTAATTAGCATTCTAGGATGGAGATTAAGGTTAGGTTAGGGTTAGAGTTCTGAATATCTTAATATTAGCTTATAGATTTGACCCTAACTATAATCATAATTGAATCCTAACCCTAACCCTAATTAAACTCTAATTCTAACCCTAACACTAACCATAATTAAATTCTCACTCTAACCCTAACCGTAATTAAATCCTATTGTTAGGGTTGAATTAGGGTTAGGTTTAGGGTTCAATTAGAGTTCTAGTATAAATCTTGGGGTTAAGGTTATTTATTTCTTGATATTAGTTTATAAATTATATTAATTATTCAATATAAATAAATTAAATAAAACTACATCCTATCTAATGTATACATCTGTAAAGGTTTGATTTGGTGTATGCGGGGATTATTTGCAATGCATTGGTATACTGGTTGATCATTCTACTATATTTAATATAATTAAATAAAACTAAATATTATTTTCAAAATAATTCACCAATAAATAATTATAATTTGAGAATAAATTAAGAAATGAAAAAATATATAAAATAACCTTTTTTATTTCTTTGCATCCAAATGATTTCATTTTGTAAAATCATATTAAATTCCAACTTCAAAAAATCATAAAATATTTTACATGCTTATTTTTATATTTTTGAGTTGAATTGTGTTGTTCTTTAAATTTGAATAACCAATCATAAAGCAAATAAATAATCAAATCAACACAATATTTAAAAACTTAAATTTCATTTTAAAATTAAACTAAATTCTATTTTCTAAAATTCATAGAATATTTATTACTTAATTATTAAATTCATAATTAATTAAATTATAATGATTATGTGATATAAATGAATTAAATATTAAATAGAAGTACATGATCCTTTTAAAATAATTCAACAATCAAAGACTAAAATTTAAATTTAAAAGTATTCTTTATATTGTATTTTTTTCATTTGTACATACAAAATATAAAATACTTGAAGTTGATAAGTTTTAAATTTATTAATTATGATGATATCCAAAAACTAACAAGAGCTGCAGAGCAGCGAAGTTCCTGCCAAATTGTGCAAGAATAGTCATGTTTTTATTTGTTGTGTCTACTATGTTTTAGCAACAATGTTGATATTATAACAACTTAATAATAATCTTGAAATTTTTCAAATGGTGACATGTAATACCGTAAACAATATCCAAAAATAAGACAAGTTACAAATAAGAAACATGTATTGTCCTTTCAAAATTGACAATCTATGTATTCAAATCAAATACAATGAACAACCTGCATTGCTTATTAAAAGTGAAATTATAAAAAAAATTGTAGATTTATTTTATTTTTCTTCTATAAATATATTTTTTTTATTTGTCATCCGCCTAGTAATGCCTACTTCTCCTTTTAATGAATGTTTTATTTTGTAAGGGTTGATTTAGTGCTGTCGTTGATCTATTTCCTGCATATATCAATGGTGCCTGCCATCCCGTGATCGGGAATTCAAGGATCGCGAAATCACGGGTGGACGCTACGTGTCCTATCCGGGGGAGATCAAGGGTTGATTTAGTGTTGCCGTTGATCTATTTCCTGTAGATATCAACGGTGCCCGCCATCCCATGATCGAGAATTCAAGGATCGCAAAATCACGGGTGGGCGCCACATGTCCTATCCAGGGGATCAAATTTGAGCTATCGCTAACCAACTACCATTTGATCTGAGTCGTTCCCCGCCATCCTGCGATGGTGCTTGGGTTGATTGCGAAATCACGGGCGGGTGCCACGTGTCTCATCCGATGAAGCCTAAAGAATAAAGGAAACACTAGCCGGCTTTAAATGTATTAAGGGGTGGATTACTAAAGTGTTCTAGAGATGCACATGTTCTAAATCCACAGATATGTTATAATCTCGTTGGAAAAGCTGCTCGAAGGTTAACGACATGGCTGGCGACTGTGTTAAAGGAACGAGATCAAGGACACCCGCTATCCCGTGATCAGCGATTATAGGGATTGCGATATCACAGGCAGGCGCCACATGCCCTTCATAAAGGATGAAATCTGCGTGACCATTGATGAGCTGTCTCTTCAAGATTAACGGTGCCCGCCATCCCGCAATTAGAAATTTTGGGATCGTGATGTCGCGGGTGCCTGCCACGTGTCTAATCCAATGAAGCCTAAGGAGTGAAGAAAGCATTCGCCAGTTTTAAATGTATTACGGGGCGGATTACTAATGCGCTTGTAAGATGCACGTGTTTTATTTCAACGCAGATGTTATGATTTTAAGGGAAAAGTTGCTCGACAGTTAAAGGAAAGGATGATGACCATTTTTGAAGGAGCAGGCTTTATGGTAAAAAGATCGACGGTGCCCGCCATCCTGCAATGATAAATCAAAGGATTGTGATATCGCGGGCAACCACCACGTGGCATTCCTTTGCGACGTATGACATAGTGGGCCCCTTTATTGCTATGTTGGCAATTATGTCAGCCTGTTTTGAAGATGGCCGTCGATGATTTGATCAAACTAAAGGATCAACGGCTCAAATTTAAATATGTATAAAATTATGGTTGGAGTCATTTGTGCAGCCCGCGAGTGAACTTTAATAGCAGATGAGACATCCACTGGAAAAATTTGATCGACATAAAATCAATTTACTCATCTCATTTGTATCACAAAACATCCAAGTATTTCGTGAAAATACTTTCAGAGCCAAAGGTGAAATTGTGAGCAGCTGCTGCTAGAAATTGGAGTTTGTGCGAAAAAAGCCATGAGTTAATTTTCTTTGTTTCCCAGTCATTATGCACCCAAATTTGGGAAAGGGGGGTCTGCTATGCTTGTCACTGAGTTCAATAAATTTTTTTGTTAGGGCTATTGTTTAATCATAAATTGTGAGGAATTGCGGTATTTTTACTCTGTAATTTCCTATCTCTTCTTAGTCATAGCCACTTCAAGTGTAACATTGTAGTGAGGCCTTAGTTTGTCTAAAATAGCGCCAACCAAGTAGCACTCTGGCCACATTGAGTATTTGAAAAGAAATTTGTATGATGATTTCCTAGATCAATTTCCATTATCAACAAATGAGAGAAGGAAAGGTTTGGTGTCGATGCGATGGAAAATCCTAAGGGAGGGGTTGGTGTGTAATAATTCCAACATTGTTGATGCTAGAGTTCCACTCACAAGCTTAGAAATGTTCAGATTATGGTATGGACAGAGGAATTTGCCTCATCCTTTTTCAAATGGATGGATGTACGACATGGGAAAGCTGGTTGTTTCAAATGTGTTCCCTGATGTGGACTTACTTAGAGTAGTGGCCAAAAGATATGACCCTATCACACGGGTAATCAGAGATAATGATGGAGGGGTTATATTGGAAATTAACAGAGATGTTATCCAACAGACTTTTGATTTGAGTGAGCCAAGTGATGACTTGGTTCCTATTAATCTTGAAGAAATGAAGCAGGAGTATACAAAATTAAAATCTCTTTTTAGGGTTAAGCTACTTCCACCTCATCTAGTTAAGGTAGGGGGTTCACAATTTCACATCAGCCCTAGTGACCAGGAACCCTTCAGATTGAATTTTTTTGGAAAGCCTTTCCTAGCTACTTTCTATTCACTATGTCAGATTTTGGGTTTCAGCCCTGGTGCAGTAATACCAATTGCATACATGTTCATGGGGGTGCAAATAAAACACCCTAACTTCTCTGTAACATATGACTTTGCTTCTTTTTTGGTGGAGAGGATAGATGAAGGATTGTCAAAGTTGTAGAATGGTGATACTGGTACTCAATTCTTTTGGTATTCCATGTTGATGCATATGTTCTTGTTTAGGAATGCTGATTTCTTTGCTGAGAAGATGAACTTAAGACAATTAGTTAATGGAGAAAGATTGTCAGTACAAATATGGGCTACAGATTTGTCCTGTAATAAGGAAAACACTAGTTATGTGCAATTTGATAATTGTTTTGCTGCAAGATTGAGGGCTAGATTGATGGTAAATGTACCTAGGATCCCTCAGGAATTGCATGATTTCCTTAGGCCAAAGGAGAGGAAACTAGAATTGAGGGTTTTACATAACTGGAGTGACATTATCCCATATCCAGTCAGCACTGTCCTGAGAATATATGGATTTCAAGGAACCCCTCACATACTTCCATACAATGTGCCACCAAGACTAGGGTTTGCAGAAGTTATGTGGCAGATGGGGTGTATTCATGAAGATAACCTAACTGGAAAGGGGAAGGGAACATTATTCCCTGATTATATAGTAGTGTCTGACTTTACATTTTCAAAGGGAGGTTGGACACATTTTGACAAATTCTTTGTTAATTACCATTTGAGATTTGGTCCAAGGCGACAACATGATCCTGACGGTTTCTTTGCTATTTTCAGACAAAGAATAAAATGTGGCAAATTTGCACACGAGTTCAATTTCCCTGAGGACCTGATCAGGAATGAATTTGATTTAAATAGATAGGAATTGAACAAGGAAAAGTGGATAGCTTTTAGTAAGCTACTGGATATTGTGCATGAAATGGATCCGACGTATGATCCATTGATGGAATTCACTCCATACCACAAGAGAATTAATTTTTTAATGAAGAATTTCAAGGAGATAATGGAAACCTTGACAACCAAAAAGATAAATTTAAGGCTAAGTCTGGATATGCAAGGACAAAGTGATATGCCAATTGAAACAAGGCCGACATGTCACCTACGTAGTGCTGCTACCCATCTATAGGAGGAAAGGATACCGGGCAAAGGATGAGGAAGAAGTAGACAGAAAAGGGAAGAAAAATAATGGAGGCTTCTTCACGACCAGCCCAAAATTCAAAGTACATGGGCTTTCAAAATCATTGAATTAAAATCTTCACCAAAGCTAGCCCCCATCACCACCACACTGAAAGCCAAGCCCTAAGAGGCTAAGAACTTATCACCTACCTAAGGATCTCATAGATGAAATTATTGCTACTGATCAAGACATGCAGGTTGGTATGTCGTCCCCTCCTAGGTCAGCTGAATTGGTTCTATCTGATTTGGATATGAAGGGTAAGAGTGTGTAGGATGCAAGAATGGAGGCTTGCAAGGAGTTCTTAGATAACAATGCATTTGTAAAGACTCCTGTATTCTTGCAATTGGCATGGAGGATGAAATTTGAGGAATATCAAAATAAATGCAAGGAGAGAAGAGAACTAAGGCCTGACAGGTTAGATCAGGAGAATGATGAAGAAGTGAAAGCTAAACTAATGGAAGAGTTCAAAAACATCACTCCTGAAGAAGGAAGACAACTAGTGAATCAAGCTGGTGTTTTGATTTTGCTTGAATGGAGTATCACAGATGCAGTGGCTTTCAGTGCCATTATGAAGTTCAAAAATCCTTTTCAGGATTCTGAAGAAGAAGTTAAGGCAGCATTACCAAACTCTACCTTCAGTGAAGAATATGAGACCTTGGCAATTTGGGCATTGGCTCCACAAGGAAGAAAGCTAGACATTGTTGATATTAATTCAAATTTCAAAGGAGGATTAATAATAGAGAGGGCTTCAGAGACTACAACAACCAAAGCCACTAGTTTAATTGTGAATGTGGCCAAGTTGGCCCAAAAGACTGTTGAAAGGGAGGAGGCTGAAAGAAAGAGCCTAATGGAGAAGTATAACATTTTAATTGAAGAATATAGTAAAATGCAATAGAGGAATGTTGAGCTGCAAACTGAAGTAGAAAGGTCTGGCATGTACATTACCTAGGGAAACATCCAATGCTCCAGATCCGAAGACATCACCTCCCACGCGTTCACTGCCTCGCCTCCAAATGTTTCTACACTAGGGTCTCCCATTCAAAATCCCGCTCTTACCCCTCCTCTAGAACAAGTCAATGAACAAACAGAGTGCTCTATTGATCCAACAAAGAGGCAGCTCATGCAGGAAATTGATCAATTACAGACATCACTAAGGGTAAAAGAGGAGGGTTTTCTTTCAAAAGAAAAATAAATTGTTACTCTTGTTTTGGAGCATTTAAATGAAAAGGTGGATAATAAACTGCCCTCTATACATTCTTTGTATTCTTTGCTATCTGAAGCAATAAATAATATTGATAGGGATAAGGAGATAGTGATTCCAATAATTCAAAATTGGATTCCTAGGGCAAATAATACCGAGGATGTTATGACTAAAGCCTCAAGGTTTGATGCAAATAACAAAAGCCCCAATCATTGAAGCCTACTTCTTATATATTAGTTAAATCATTGCAAAGTTTTCGCATCTTTACCAAATGATCTTAAGTAGGAAGATTTAGTATTGGTAAAGAACTTCAATGATTGGGGTAAATACACTGCTACTCCGAGATAACCGATGAGCGTGGGGAAATCAACACTCCAACAATGGTAGGATCAGCAAGCAAAGTCATCAATAATCAAATTAAAATAATTTGTGATGACTCGATTAAGGATTTGTTATCGGGTAAATTGTATGGATAAGATTATTGGTACCGGCTAATTTTTGGAATCTTTTGAAAGAGATGCTAATCAGGTAGCGGTAAAGTATTTGTCTTATAGTACAAAGGTAAAAGAGGTGATTGATTTTGACTAGCCAAGTGACAAAGAATACCAAAGGTGGGTGGCTAAGTATTTGAATGATGATGAGTAAAAAGAGTGGGCTACCAAATGTGTGGAAAACGTATGCTGCTAAGCATAACGCTTCAGCTTTGTATGGACTGGTTTCTTTGGTGTGTGGGTTTTGGGTGTGGTTTTGTTATTGCATCAACCTTCCTCCTCACATGATGAATATGTCTCCAAATGATTGTTGTTGTAACAATTCTTTGAACAAGAATATTTTTCAAGGTGGTGGTTGTTGTAACAATTTTGAATATCACTGTGTGCTCCAATCGATCGGTGATTGTGTACTCTTTCTAGCCCTAAGGCTTCTGTTTGCTCCTTCATTTTCTAAGAAGGATTTCTGGCCGGCATCGGTTATGCTGATAACTTTTGTTGAGTCTAGGTGAAGTTGCAGAGCGACTTGTAAAGTCCGATGGTTTTAGAGAAATGCAATTTAGGTTTTGAGTCATTATGTAACAAGTTTTGAGTTCATAGAGATTTAATGTTGTATAACAGTACTAGCATTTGAGTTGAAATGAAAATTCTAGCTCATGTCTCTCCATTGTACATGCATATCTGAACTTTGAATGAAATAACTAAGGGTTGTTTTATCCATCTCATTGATGTGGTGTGTATGATTCTATTTTAACTTTAATTCAAGGAATTAATCAAAATGCTTGAATGGGATTATAGGCGGATATGTGTTGTATAAGGATTTGATAAGAAGTCTTGCGTTAGAATGCACACTGATGAAATTGTAATGCAATATTATCAGGGATCTTATATGTGATTTATTAAATATGTTATAAACCTATAGATGCTTATGAATTTGACTCCTGCAATGGATATATGGCACTGATCTAAGTTGTAATTATTCGTGTAGTTCAGTATTTGTTTGTCTTTTCCTAGAGCTTGCTACAAATTGCAAATCATTAACTATCTTATACAATGGATTGTGTTTAGTTATCTCACGCTCCAGATAGTTGATATTGTCTATGAACAACCAATTCTAGTTGATATTATCTTATCGTGTTGAGCTATTAAGTGAGATCATCTATTATTGTTAATGTTGTTTATAATAATGGTGCAAAGATTGTAAACACATTAAGGGATCACCCTCCCGGGTCTTGCAGAGCCCGAAGTGTACGAGGCTTTTAAAGTCCTCGTCAGTTGGTCCAGGTCCTTCGAGCTGCCTTCGATTGGAATTGGCAATTCCATAGGTATATTAGAAGACAAACCTGGTTACATTGTAAAAAGAACCAACATACACATCAACCAATTAACAACCAATTCTACAACTGACTTTTAATCTTTTATGATCACATGAAACATAAAACACACTAATTTCAAAGTTGTTAAAATCACTATTGAAATGTTTTAATTTTTTGACCTTCAAACATTAAAAAGTACATCATTAAATTAATTATGTAATGGCATAAAAATTAAAAACATCATGAATTAATTATGTAACTACATAAGTCAAATATAATTTTATTAAGAAATTAATATCAAATAGATAATATAATCACATAACTCATACATTTCAATGTCATTGATCTTCTTCTTCATTCAACTCTTTGTCTATATCATCCGATCTAGATTCGACATTGTAAGGATTGGTCATATCATCATCATCATCATCATCGATATCAGTTTCAGTAATGTCATCATCCACATAGATATCATCTTCATGAACATTAACTCCTTACATCATCATGATCTAGTTCCTCCTCTTCGACATCTTCGTCAGGGACATCATCAACTAACTGCTGATCCTGATCATCATCTACATCATCTTCTAGTTCTTTGATATCTTCTTCTTCCACCACATTATACTTTATGAACCTTCCTCTTGGATCATGTCTAATAACAAATGACCAACCCAGCCTTTTACTCCTCGAACTCCTCTAAGTAAATACTCACCACATTGGCTTGGAAGAACATAGGCTCATTTCAGCCTTTGATCAATCAACCTTTTGTATTAACCATGGTAAATCCATTATCATGTTCAATAATAGTTCTCTCTGTGATCATTTTCTTATATTCAATCAGAGCCTCTCATACCATGTGACAATGAACAAAATTAATCAAGGACTTAAAGTCACACTCCAAGTTTATCCAAAATCCCATAGTATCAATTTTCTGAGACTTCTGGATGTATTTCACTTCTATATGAAACATTAGTCACCTGAAAGACTACAGTTATACCAAAATCACAAGTTTTCTTCATGTCATCCAACATTTTGATTCGCAATTTATGACCATTGCACCACATAGCCTTTTGGTGTTTCACCTGTAATATGTCAAACATGTAAAAATTATTGCAATATTGTCATTGATAAACATATTTATTCTCTAATAATGTATGCAAAGAAAACAATCTCAAGATATATATACATCAATATAATGGAAAAATAATTAAATAATATGGGTGATTAATATATTTATACTTAACTGCTTATCTCTTAAACCATATGCTAAATCAATTTCCCTTTGTGTAACATTGGAATCTCCATTATGATGAGCTTCTTTAACCAATGAAGCCACACCTTCCCATGTTAATGTGCGACCAGATTGTTGATATCGTTCAATCCATACCGTCATCTAATCAAGATTGTTGGCGACGTACAAATGTAGTGCATCCCACTCTCAACCAACTGTACCAAAATAAATTGAAATTCACAAACGACGTATAATTAGTTAAATACCATAGTACACGACCTTAATTTATAATTCATGTATATTGAAGATTAAAAATTAAATAAGTACAATATACATAAAAACCATATGTAAAATGAATTCCAATTAATCTCTATGACCATCTTATAATTACCTCTCACTTTCCTCAATCTACCTTTCCCCAACAGGTACTCCCCTTCGAATTTGTTAATGGAGTTGGGATCCCAAATGTGATCTAAATGGATCTTTGCTGCAAACTTAGGGAGATACTCACTAATGTACACCATGGTCTGGTATACCTTATATCCCTCCACCATAGAACCCTCAGGATGTGCTCTTTGTCTAACCAAAGCCTTCAAAAATTTCAAGTGCCTCTCAACCATCCACATTGACCTTGTGTGTACAGGTCCACACAATTCAATCTCCTCAACTTGGTGTATGAGGTAGTGTTCTTGTGCATTGAAAAATGTTGAAGGTAGACACTTTTTCATTTCACACATTAGACGAGGAATTTTTCTCTTCCAATAATTATATCTTCTTTATGGATTTCTTTAGATGATAGCCATCTATAAGTGATTCAAGGTGCAATTATATTAACGATATTTAACAAAAATATACAATATATTACATAACAAGTAAAACAAATAGCAATTATAAGATGTATACAATGAATTGAACAAATCTCGCTACTTACCTCATGTATTTTCTAAGATCATATATAACTTGCTTGACATTGTTGTCAAAGTTGTCTATGAGAGATAGAGGTAGAACGTACTGCAACAATTATAAAATGACCTTTTCATTATTTTTCCAAAAGTAGTAAACACAATACACTAAAAAGTACATGCATTATACAAGTGTATATAATATACCGTATCAATTACCTTAATGAAGGTATGCCAATCATGTGTTTTCATCCCCAACTAAATTCACCTTTCTTTGTTATTATATTGTTTATGTTCATGAAATCTTGTGGGAAATCAATTTTTGCATGACTTCTTTATAGCATTGCTTTGCTGCTCATAATAACCAAGGAAGGACAATTTTATATTAATTTGGTCTCCATCACTATTCAATTGAATGACATTTTTCATTGCATGATTGGCTTCTTTGAATGTCACTACAAATTTTAACAATTTTTTCTTTGTCATGGCTTCCATCTAATATTTTCCATAACGCTTCTATTATATTCTTTTATGCATATGCATTGTATCAAACAAATGCACAATTTGTAGCTACTCATAGTAGGCAACCTACTAAGTTGTTTGGGATAACTTTTCAATCCCTGTGGAAGCCAACCATTAATGCCTTGATGACCTTCATGAAGCATATAAGTTAAACAAATTAACAACAACAATTATTGTCAATTACAACATAAGTAAACATAACACAATATAAAAATATAAATTCAAAACATATCATATATGATAGATAAACAATTTGATCTGATGTATAACCTTGACGATTAATTCCATTATATTCCAACTTCCATAGGTGAGGTAACATTCTTCGTGGTTTTGATGTAGTCTCCTCTTTCCCATTGAAAAGATATTTTCAAGTAGTTCGATACTTATGATTCTCTATGGAGGAAGTTCCTATACTCATCAAACACCTGCTTTCCTAAACTTTTTGAACGACGCGATTTCATCTTTGGATCACAAATTGGACATGCAAATTTTCCCTTTGTTTGAAGACCTGGAAGATCTTATAAAATTGGATTAAATATGTCAATTTTATAATTATATATAATGAATAGATTATTTTAAAACATTCATGATATCTACTTCATCAAATTAAACATTGTTAAAGTGCAAATTTAACGCTATAAATATATCACAAAATGTGTTAGCCCGAGTATCATGAATTGTCCATACAAGCATTGCATGGAATTGAAATTATCTTTGTCCTATTGGTCCGGAGACACATACATAGTGATGCCATTCCATAACTTTAGTAACTTGTCGATAAGAGGCTCGATATATACATTCATATCTTCACTTGGTACTTACCTGGTTGAATGAACATAAACATTACATAATTATTATAACCATTTTACCGCAATATATATAAATTAATGTACATGACTATTGAATAAAAAAAATATAAGTCATTATGCAACAAATAAGACAAATGAGATGCTACTACATTAAAGAAAATTGATGTAAACAAATACCTTGAAAAATCATTGACAACATTATGTGCTCCTCTTTTATTGACATCCATGGAGGAATGTTATTGTTGATAACAAAAAAAGGTCACACTAAGTAAATAGATCTCAGCTTTCCAAATGGATTGACACCGTCCGCTCCCAATGAAAGCCTGAGATTACGAGGTTCTTTAAAGTGTGGCCATTTTTCTTCCATGTCCCTAAATGCAAAAACCATCTTCGTGCATTCAAGAATGTCATCTCCACTTCTATTCCATGCATGGTAATCCATCAATTGCTTTAAGCTTTAATCTAAATAATTGTTGCATATGTGGAATAATGGGAATATAATGAAGAACCTTGCGAGGCACCTTTTTTGTTAGTTGATCTATTTGATATCTACTAATATAACATTTTGAGCATTCTGTTGCAAATTCCTGTCGTTTATGATATATAATATGATCATTGGGACATGCATCTATTGCTTGATACTCCATCTCGACATCTTCATAATTTGGCACATAAATCCTGTGATGAGCGAGGTAAAATATTTGATGGTGGTAACAAAAATTCACCAATCAATCTACAACAAAAATATTTGTTCATATAAAGAATATTAATGGTAAGCATATTTCATCCTTTATTTACTAGTGATGAACTAACAACAATTAAAAATAGATGAAAAATATGACATATATGATACATACCTTAACATCTCATGGAGATTGCTATGTTTGATAAAACCATTCATAACCTAAAAGTTTAACAAAGAACAATACAGCTATAGAAGAGTTGTTTCAGAGCCTTCATAAAGGGGCTCGTATGCCTTGTCAAGTACAGGTAAATCATGAACATCATCAAAGTCATCTTGATCATCATGATCAGCTCTGCCACTAAATGTGGTATGGATCAATGTATTTGTACCATCATCTTCAAATGTGTTTTCTGGCGCATGATCATCTTCTTCCATAGGATCATTAACTTCATCTTCGATATTCACAGCTCCATGTTCATCCGCTTGCAAAACCACATTCTCCGAGCTGTGATAATCCATATCATCTACCCTAGGGCACCCCACCTTTATAATAATGATAGACACAAATAAATCCAAGTGATCATGATCGTGATTATATATATATATAATGTTAAAACAATATAAACATTTACAAATTCAATCAATATAAACACATATAATGAACAACTTACCAATGGATGATAATCATGCCCCCCTTCAACGTGACCATGCTGCCTACAATGTTTCTCAACTGTTGTGATTAAAAGTCATCTCGTCTTTAAGCTCTTGCAATTATTGCAAGGACAATAACATTTCCCATTACCCTTTCTTTTCAATCTAGTCCACAATCTACCAAGTGTCTCTTCATTTTGTTCTAGACTAATATTATCTGACATGATTTTTCTTTGCCAAGCTTGACTATTTAGATCTTTAAAAAATATCAAACTCACACTCCAATAATTTTTATTCATAGACAGGTAACATAGTCTAATAATTCTGATATTTTACACCAAAAAAATTTGGCATGCAACCACCCCTGAAAAAGAGAAGATAGTTTGAAGTTAATGACCCTAAAAAACACTTTACAATGCTAATTCCAAAACTTATTAAATTCTGATTTTACTATGATTTACAACCTAAGACTCCTAAAAATCATAATATTGAACTTGATCACAAAATTCCTACAACAATGGAGGTAGCGAGCTAGTAAGAGCAAGTGACCCATTCCTAAGGAGCAACGAGTTGGAATAATCATTGCTAATGTCAATATGGATTTATCCTTTTAATTAAAGATGCAATGTGTCACTTCTTATGACGAGCTTATCCCTAGGGCCCTCAACATTGAGAGAGCCCTAATAAAAAACAACAGAAACATTGGTAAGAGCATGATTAGGGTACAAACCCTAGGCCTCCGTAGAAACATAAACAATAACTATAGCGGATTAGTGAGGTTACAATACCAGAAAGATTGAGACATTGTAGGTAATAACAACATCTTGCAATCTAAAGATTGTAGCCAATAACAAGCACACTATGTAGCTTACTGACATTTGTAAATGCAATCTACGGTAAGAAGAATGACAGTCACTTGAGATGTGACAGTAAAAAATAGGCTAAGCAGTGATAAGATAATAAAGCTCAAACCTTGCATAGTAAAGTGGAGATTTTAACAGTGAGTTTCCTTACCCCCTTGCTAATCTTAAGGGTTTTTCAAATGCTTTTGGTAGTGTTAGACAAGGCAAATGCAATCAGGAATGAATCGGCCCAAATAAAGTAAATGGTAATCATAGGTTCAATGTTTCTTCTTAGCCATTAATATTGTATAATGGAGGTAGTGGATTGCATGTTTGAGCAGTGTTTTGAGACTCACCAAAGATGGGAAAATAGAGAATAATACCTTGTGGACTGTGAAGTAGTGTCAATAAGGCTGAAGGATCTTAAGAACTACAATACCATGAAACAATGAGTCCCCTGTAGTAAGTAGGCAGTCTATAGAGCATAGTTTGATTTTATAGAATGATGCTCATGAAAGGAATCTTCAAGTGATAGTGAGTGAGTTGTTTGAGATTGCAGCTGAGGGTGCAATACCCAGTCTTAAAGGAAGTTAGCAAAGCAGTAAATGTGCAAGAAAATCGAATCATACACAACAAACAATTCACAATGTTATCTTCCATAATGCCTTGAGTTTGAAGACAAAAATCTCATTGTATCTTCATGATGAAAGTGGTGAGCTTAATGGTCAATCACTGGCAACCATGATTTTAAAACATGATATTGTGCTTATGGAGGCAACATTTTAAGCAAGGCAGTGAGTGGTGGTTTGGAACAATGGCAGGTATGAAGGACTCGCTTTATATGCATACTATGCAGTCTAGCTTAAGACAACATTCTTAGAAGAGATTGAAGGTGGATTATGGAACTCAAGGGTTACCATGAAAAATGATTAAAGCAAAGACTGAGATCTATTTAAAAGCCACGGCCATGAAGATATTAAAGATGTCACATGCAAAACCCTAGTAGCTGGAGTAATGAATACAGCTACAAAGAGGATAGTGTGCTAGGGCAGATTTAGGAGATTCCACATTATCTCAATTATAGGAAGTACATCATTTATTTATTTTTTAATTAAAATAAATCATTCTAAACCCTATATAGGATACATTGATACTTCAAAATCCTCTAAAGGAATTTGAGATTATGCAAATATATGTCAAGTAACATTCATAAGGTTTAGAAAATCTTGATCACTCTCTAGAATAGCCCATTAAACATGGGTTGTGCTTGAATGCACTACATAATTGATATAACAAAACCACTCTGCATATCAACCATAGTTATAGGCTCTTTATTGCAGCAAGAGGTAATCACTCTTCGATCATGCTATAATTACATCCTATCCTGTTAAACTTGAGACAACCTGAATGCACCCAATGATGATTGACACCTACATTATACAACCGAATTAACTACATTATATGAGTGCCTCCATTTCTATCACAACATAGCCACATTAAACTTGGGTCACACATGAATGCATCCTTTATTTGTTATAGCACAACTGTGCCACATGACCAATACAATTATGGATCACATAATTACAGTCACAAGAATCTATTCCTCTGTTGTGATCTTATGGTGATTCCACACAACAAAATCTGGACATGAAATTCTCAAAACCCTTAACCTCTAAAAATGAAATTTGATGAGATGTTGCTTTAAAGTATGATTTTCAAACTTAAAACTACAAATCTAACTTCACAACTGAATTCTGCAAAAAGACAATGACTACCCTCAACCTGGCGATATCTTCTTGATTTTTTTTTATTTTTCCCAATAAAATCGTCCCTAGTTCTCCACAAATTGTCTCAAGTAGAGCAAAACACTGTCGCAATAAATCAGGCGCGAACTCACTTTTCTTTATGTCGGCCACAATTTGATTTTTTTTAATTTTTCATGTTTGTCAAAAATTTGACGAAAATAATAGCCAACATTTCGACGAACCCCAGGTTAGTCAAAATTTTGATGAACGTCGGGGATAAACTTTCAAAAAATTGGAAATTACACATCAAATTTTACAAGCACCCGACGAACATCGAATTTTACATATTTTGTCGGATAGTTTCATCGTATTTTGCAATCAAATGTATTAGTGAGGATAGTACACATGGAATTAGAGTGGAAGAGCATAACTTAGAACAAAATAAAAGTTTCAATGTTGCATTGCACTGATAGAATACACTCCAATAGGAATAAAGGTCCAACTTGTCACCATAGTGGGCATGCAAGCTAGTCATTGCTAGGCAAAGGGATCTAAAGAGAAATAAATGTGCAATAACATGATAGCACAACTTACAAATCGAGGTGAAAAGGAAACCCACACTACAAAGAGAAAGTGTGCTCCAACTAAATGATCTCACGTGGACATATTCAAGGCAACCAAAGGAGTGCACAATTCCAAGCAAACAAAAGCATTATTAGAATAATTAGAAAATAGGCTCGACTAGTAATATAGTTCATGGGGTTAATAAAACAACATAGCCAAAGAAATGGTAAATCACTTAAGTGAAAAGGCCACATGCCAAACAAGTCAATATCAAAATGCGTAGACACTTGTCTCTATTTCATAGACTTTATGTGGGAATTTCGGTGTTTCAAAACTTCGGCCTAGAATAGAACTTATGTTGTTATCCTCCAATCATCTAACGGTGTAAATGTAAATATATTTAAAGCTATCTGAAGGGAAATTGATTCATCTCAAAACAAACATCTGAAATTAGTAGATGCCTTGGGTAAGCTATGTTTCTTCAGAGAACCTTAAATAGAACGTACTACTATGCCATAAAGCGGAATCAAACATAGTTTATTTCCCACCATTAATCCTTAGAGGAAAGTTCATACAATTTTAGATCTTGCATGATCAACCAGTTTCAACAACACCCATTAAACAAAATCATTAAACATGAAAGAACAAAAGACATGAGCACAAAGATTTACGTGGGGAAAACCCTTTCGGGTAAAAAACCCCACCCTCCAAAAGCATAGATCCATTGTATTATTTAGCAACAAACTACATAGTTACAATACAATTGTAGGCTCTAAGCCTTTACATGGAGATTTACATCTTGTTCCATCTGGAGAAAATTCAGCAGCATAACCCCTATGAATTTAGTCTCTCCTCTCACAACTCCTCAAGAAGAAAATCATATTTATAGAGCTTACAATGCACAAATTAGACATTTCTAAATTGGCTGCCAAAGGGTAAAGATGCAACATGGAAAGTTCCAAAACCACTACACATGCATAACGGTAAGTTTCCAATTGTCACCAAATGCCACATTGCAAAATTTTCACTTGCCAAGATAACTACACCTCGAAAATTCACATTCCATGTAAACTCAACACGGAAATAGAAAATTCATTTATGCACAACTCCACCTATAAAATTGAATTTCCAACTTGACTCCTCATCGAAATAGAAATTGCAAGTTGCAACTCACAATACAATGCAAGAAAATTAGCAACATTCAATATTTAGAAAAACAATGCTATGGGAAAAATCAAAGGTTGAGACACCTTATTTTTCCTAACACTCTCCCACTTGTTGAACACCTCTGAAGATTCCATGAAAGTAACAAGATTTAACTGCTAAGAGTCAACCAATGAAAACACATCTTCACAGCCATACATGCAATCACAAGAATCTCAAACAACGCTTTCGTGCTCCAACCAAGACACTTGCAACAAAATCCAAGATGTCCACCATCTCAGGCAGCAATTCCAACCGTCCTCCAAAGGAAAGGAACGAGCCATGGTGTATATGCACCAGTCTAAAGAACACAAGCATTAGATCCAACTAATAACAAAGGCTACATAATACTGCCACCACTCCACTGTGCTACAAGCTATATAGAAGCATCGACAACATCAACTTCAAAACATGCAACCCAAACACAACCGTGAAAACATCCTCCAGAAA
Source organism: Sequoia sempervirens (assembly GCA_007258455.2). Classification (NCBI taxonomy): domain Eukaryota; kingdom Viridiplantae; phylum Streptophyta; class Pinopsida; order Cupressales; family Cupressaceae; genus Sequoia; species Sequoia sempervirens. The sequence continues at coordinate 185,926,928 of VDFB02168118.1, forward strand.
GCAAGATAAAACATCAATTAGAACAACCAGGAAAATGACTGCTACCATCCAACTGACCAACCCACGTGACTAAAAATAGCACACATAGCAATTGCTAATCCATCCAATCACCCATACCTAGAAGGTATCCACATCAACAAAGTCATGCCACCTACATAGCCAACCCATCAACTATAAATACAAGCTCCATGTGCCAACCATTCAAAGAAAACCAAACAAACCCAAGAACTCCCACTACATGGGTAATGTCGAATCTGAAAATATCAAAGGCATACAAAGTCTACAAATCACAACACATAGAAAATGTAACCATGTAGTACCAAGGACCATCCACAAAGATCTGCAAATCCTACAACCAACTACTGCAAGAAACATCTATCTCAACAATCTTACATAGCTCTCCCATTTCTCCATATCTGACAAAAGAAAAAGATACAAGAATCTCCATGTCATCGCCAATATGACAACACATGGCCACAAACTAGTGATCATCATAGATCCACATAGAAATCTCACATCTAAAGTCATATGAATCCAAACATACAGGAAGAAGAACTAGACTAAAGAGAAAATTTTGAAAAATCATAAACATGTAGCATTCCCTTCTACATACACATCTAAATGCCAACCATGTCAAGTAACATCTCCTTCACAACCCTAATATAAAATCCATATCAACATCCAAACCCGTTCAACCTCAAGAGATCAAACATAGCATATGCATCATGTATCCACATGGATGTAAGCTTCTCAAAGAAGATCAAACTACTTCATTTCCCATCTCAAGAAATCAGCCCACTACCATCCCCTATAATCATCAAAAATGAAAATGTAAACCCAAGGAGATAACCATGTTATCCGTGTCTCACAATGAATCCTCCAGTACCATCTAATAGCATCTCAAGATCCATGTATGAAAGAAATCATAAAGCACCTGAGAGAAACAATAGGCAATACCTCTTAAGCAATAAGCCACTGAGTAGACCAAGAGTGGGGAATGAGAATGCTCCTCCAAGATATGCAAGCTATCATGACTCCTCCAAGAGAAATCTCCTCATAGGTCTTTGCTGAACTCACGTCCATCCAAGGTGTAGGCTCCTCAGACATTTTGCTGAAATCTCATCAAGAGTAACCATCTCAACAATATTTCTCTCATCTCAAGAGAAATATAGCCTCACCTCATTCTCCATGTATCTATGATCACCTGCAAAAAATCATCTCATGCTAAACTCCAAATGCATCACTGCATTGTCATGTTCTCAAGCATATGACCATTGCACCCAAAACATAGAGAATCACCAGACCATTTTCAAAGCTCCAATCATCTAAATTAGGAACTTATCATGACATCATAATCTTACCATCCCCCTTAGGAGATCCCATGCTCCAAGTGAACATACCATCGTCTCAAGATTAATGCATCATGTCAAAACTATAATCTAGAATCAAGAGTATACCATGACATAAAACAAACAAACATCACCTGTCAATCACCACCAACACCTCAACCTAAACACCACAAGAGTCCTCCATGGATCCAAGATGCTACACATCCTCAAATAGTGCTCACATGCAAATGTGAAGAAACCCTTGCAACAAGATCTAAGAGTCCCTCTAAAACATCTGCATCACTAAAGAAGATCATTCACCACATAGTGATGAATACAGAGTCACTACTAAAACTCCCACTGAACCATGGTACTGAGTTTTCCAAGCACATGACGCACCATCTCCCAAATCTGAAAATCATTCGCATCCACACACATACAAGTGCATTGTTGATCACACCAAGTGAAACCAAGATCTCTAAATCAAGGAAATAAACCATGATATTGGACCCCAACACTGACTATCCAGGTACTCACATATCATCCATCCTCTCATCTCAAAGCAACCACACCAATGCACAAGTGACCACAAACAAGGCCAGCTAACAAGTTTACATCAACACATAATCAAACCTCGTGGATATAGACAGTCCACTTCTGAGTCATCTATGCAATCATGTAGGTAAAGACAACCCACAACATTGCACAACTCATAGATTTAATCAATGCAACATGCAAACCCATTATCATATTGGAAATTGCAAATATGATATCTCAAAGATAATAACCATGTAGACAATATGACTCAAGCACCAGATCAAGCCCAAATCGGATTTTCCAATCATGTCCACAATGAGCATCATAGTCAAGGAATCCACCAAGCATCACCACAGAAATGTTGAGTGACTAATCACATACCAACACTCTCATGCAGAGAAAGCATCTTGCCTCCTCACACCATGCACAAAGCACGCAAGCAAAACTGCAACCATCTCATCCATTAACACCCCAAAATCTAGGGTCTAGAAAATAGCTTAACCACAACTCCACAAAATCATAAGTTTTTCTTGACCATGTAAAACCTACAAAACCACTGTGTTTGAAAAACACCCATGCGCATCCACACCCACTTCACATCTGGAAGACTCAAAAGTTTGAAACAAAAAAACCATAACAGTTAAACCATAATAATGGATTATCATAGATGAGCATAACCATAGATTTTTTTTAGGAAAATCTATAAAATCCTTAAGTCCAAGGAACATGAATCTGAGCCATGCAAGTACAAAGAATCTATAAAAGGAAAAAAAAATTCAGGAACTCCAGGCCCATTTCAAGCCAACTCCACAACCACCAACATGCACATGCATCTGAGAGAGATAGACTATTGCAAAAGCTTCCAGATCATCCAATGATCAACTCCATAGCCTACATGCAATCAAGGTAACAAAAAATAATGCCTTCTAATACCAAGAAAAAAGCACTCAGCATAAGCACATTACTCCATAGCTAAAAAACAACCCAAGCTTCTCCATATCACCAAGGATCTTCACACAGACACCCAATATGAAATCTTTGCTGCAACACAACCACAAAGTAAAAAATCTCACCCCGTGGATTAGGATTATTCTGCTATCAACTAGGAGCTTCAGATCACATCATTTCAGTATGACCAACTCCATTTTCTATGTCTTCGCCATCCTTCAAGTTGTGTGTTATCTCTTGAAACTAAAACAAAAAAGCAAAAACTTCCACTCACCAAAGGATCAATCTTTAGCCAATTCTTTCATATATCCTCAAGCTTTCCAGGCTAAGAAATCTTCACGAAAGGAATACCCAAAACCAAAAACACCATGAATTCTTACATGCATCAACATGCAAGCACATGCGAGCCACATGCGAGTCAATGCAAGTCCATGCAACACACATGCAAGTACATGCAACTCATACACATGCTAGCAAAAAGCAAATCCCAAAAGAAAGCTCTGATACCAATTGAAGGGAAATTGATTCATCTCAGAACGAACATCTAAAATTTGTAGGTACCTTTGGTAAGCTATGTTTCTTCGGAGAACCTCAAATAGCACGTACTACTATTCCATAAAGCGGAATCAGACAGTTTATTTCCCACCATTAATCCTTAGAGGAAAGTTCATACAATTTTAGATCTTGCACGATCAACCAGTTTCAACAACATGCATTAAACAGAATCATTAAACATGAAAGAACAAAAGACATGAACACACAGATTTACGTGGAGAAAACCCTTTCGAGTAAAAAATCCCACCCCAAAAACACATAGATCCATTGTATTATTTAGAAAAAAAATACATAGTTACAATACAATTACAGGCTTTAAGCCTTTACATGGATATTTACATCTTGTTCCATCTGGAAAAAATTCAGCAATATAACCCCTGTGAATATAGTCTCTCCTCTCACAACTCCTCAAGAAGAAAATCATATTTATAGGGCTTACAATGCACAAATTAGGCATTTCTAAATTGACTGGAAAAGGTTGAAGATGCAACATGGAAAGTGTCAAAACTACTGCACATGCATAACAGTAAGTTTCCAATTGTCACCAAATGCCACACTGCAAAATTTGCACTTGCCAAAATAACTGCACCTCAAAAATTCACATTCCATGTAAAATCAACACGGAAATAGAAAATGCCTTTATGCACAACTCCACCTGTAAAATCAATTTTCCAACTTGACTCCTCATCGAAATAGAAATTGCAAGTTGTAACTCACAAGACAATGTGAGAAAACTATCAACATTCAATATTTAGAAAAAACAATGCTATGGGAAAAATCAAAGGTTGAGACACCTTTTTCCCAACACTATCAATTTTCCAAGTAACTTAATAATTGTCATTTAGCATTTGATATTTTTTACAGCCATATTATGATTTATCAAAAGCTTATAGTGCATTCACCAAATAGTTAATTTTATAGTTTTTAATAGATAAAATTTACTACTGATCATATTATTTTTTCAAAATACAAGTATATTTTGCCAATGAAATTATTATTATTTTCAAATATATTATAATTCACCACCAAACTTCTTTTTTTTAATACAAGTATAATTTTCCAAAAAATAAATAAAAAATTCAAATCGATCTATATTTTCTATAAATTTCTAGTGATTTGAAAAAATAGCCAATAAAATTGGGTATAAGTAAAAAGTTGTGTCACATTTTTGGTCAACTTATTAACACAAGTGAAATTACATATTTCTCACTAAAAATCATTTTTGGTCAAACATATGATCTTGTTAAATTCATTCTAGCTAAGTTAGATATGTCCACACTTTTCCAACTAAAATTGTTGACTAAATGTATATGTAGCACCACTTTGAGGCCAATTTACCAAAAAAAAAATTATTTGAAAAACTTGATGTTTCAACAACTACTCATGTAAATAACATTTTTTTAATATAAATATATGTTTTTTAGATCTATAAGTGTAATTTTCAAAAAAAAAAATTATTATTATTTATATTTTATATTTTATTTTTACTAAAAGTAGACTATCAACACCAAAATATTAGGTTGATTATCATGTCAAGAAAAATATTAAAACTTATTTAAAAAATAAAAAACATGATGCACTAAAAAATAGTGAGGATGGCGCAAGGTGGAGCATCAGAGTGAAATTTTGCAAAAGGCGAAACGCGCTAGGATGCAAACGGTCAGGAGAAAAGGAGATGGGGTGACGAACCTGAGGAAAAGATTTCGGGCAAAGCAGGTTCTGAATTAGCCAACGAAAAAAAGGCTACCCATATTCATCAATGGGTGTTTTTGATTGGAAGATGGATTCATAAAAGCAATCCCTAGTATCAGCATCAAGAAGATGATTATGGAAATAAACAAAATCAGAATAGTTGGAGGAATGGCTTTCATAGTGATCAGCAAAGAGCAAGTTGGCGTAAACAAAATTCGGGCAAATGGAATCAAAAGGAAAATTTAAACAATGGCTATTTCAGGAGTGGGCGGTTCGGGAAAAATGAAAACCCTAGGGCACTTGGGGCAAGACATTGGAGTACCTCCAGGGACAGGAAATCTAGCTGTAATAGCAACCCCAGTAAAGAAGAATCATGGCAAAGGAAGAACAACAAAAATAACAATCAAAGCCCCCAAGAAAATTGCCCAGGAGAAGATCACATTCGTAGGGATAATTCCCAGTACTATGGAGCCCAATGGAATAACAAGGGACCACCAAGAGGTTTGAATCACCATAACCCCAAACAAAATTGGAAAAAGGGAGGCTTTTTTGGCAACAAAAGAAGGAATGAAAGTGGATCGGAAGCAAATGCTAAGCCTTGGGGCAGTAACCTTTTCTCAATGCCGGCAAAAATCATAAAGGGAAGAGTGGAGAGACTACGCGATCGTGCCCTCTTTGCGAAATGGTGTTGCCCAGGTGATTCGAAAGAAGAAATCATGAACTAGTAGCAGCAAAACTTTAAAGACCGAGTATGCATCAATCCTCTTCCTAATGCCTTCTACTTGATAGAATGTATAGACTAGGATCTAAAATAGCAAATAGTGTTTGGAAAACACCTCTTCTTTAATGGACATAACTTCCATTACAAAAACTGGGAATCCAACTTTGACCCATGGCATTGCAAGATCAAACAAACCCCAACATGGTTAAAATTGATTGACCTCCCATCAAAATATTGGAGTGTGGAGGCTATGACTAAGATTGGTGACTCCTTAGGGGTTTGCTTGGGAATAGATGAAGATTTCATAAAAGGGAAAGAAGACACAGAGACAAACATCCTAGTAGAAATTGAGGAAGGTGTAGGGATCTACAAAAGCTTGGAAATCATTTCGGAGTTTGGGAGTTGGATTTAGAAAGTAGTCAAGAGTGATGTCAATAAGGTAGGGAAGTGTCTTTTCAGAGAAGATATCAAGAATGGAGGCTCTGGCATAGTAGAAGTCAATAATCCCATGGGTAGTAAGCAAAATACCAAAATTAGTGCATTAGTGAATTTTGGTGGAAATGGAGGCAAGTTGGAACCAAGGTGTGTAGGCCTAGAACAATTGTCTAGAAAGAGCCCCAAAAAGAGAAAACTAGGAGACCTTGAATGGAAAACAAATATAATCTCAAGCCAAGACATGCCAAATGCTAAAGAAGTAACCTTGCAGGCTCAAAAGGATTTGAGCACTCTCTTGAAGCATACCAAAGACATGGAAAAAGTCATTTCATCACAAATAGGAGAAGTCTTGAACAACAAAAAGATCCCAAAAATCATAAGCCAGGAGCCTAGGGAAGCTCAAGAAAGAGAAATAGAGGAATCAAAGGAAAAGGAAGAAACAGATGTTAAAGAAGGTAGTGCACCTCAAGAGTATCATCAGGAGGAAAAGGGGGAGGAAGAAAACTCTCAATCAGATTATGAATCAGGTGAAGATTGGGAATCAAATGAAGAGGATGCAGAGGAAGCTGAAGAAGGGGAGTTGTGGGAGGAAAGAATGTTGGAACAGACCCAATCCAAACTAAAAAAGCCAAACATAAAAGGGAAAGGGAAGAGAGGCCCTAAAACCAATAAAGCTAAATTGGAAATAGCAACCAATGTGATAGGCCAAACAAAACTTTGGAAAGGAAAGGAGGCTCTCCTTCCCCAACCACAATGAGAATCATAACATGGAATGTTAGAGGCTTAAATGCCCCTAACAGATGGTGCATGGTCAAGCGCCAAATTGACCAATCCAAAGCAGATATATTCATACTACAAGAAACAAAATGGGACAAGAAGAGATAAAAAATAGAATGAAATGGTGGAAACAATGGGATGGTTGCTATGTAAGGGAGGAAGGGGCTTTAGGAGGGCTAGGTGTTATCTGGAACCCACTCACAGTATCAGGAGAACTGTTGGAGGAAAATAGGAATTGGATAGCAATAAAATGCAAAGTTCTACAAAGAAATGAGCAATTTACACTAATCAATACTTATGGCCCCACCCAAATAGGAGAGAAAAGGGTAGTTTGGCAACAAATCACTCAGGCCATATCGATCCTCAAAGGAGAAAAAAGAATCATAGCAGGAGACTTCAATGCAACCCTAAATTGTGAAGAAAAGAGAGGTGGGATAGGGAGAATTACAAGAGTCCAACAGGACTTCCAGGAGTTTGTAGATAATAATCATCTGATGGATATAACAAAAAATGGCACCTTTACCTAGACAAACAAAAGGAAAGGATTTACAAACATAGCTGAGAGGTTGGATAGATTTCTCCTATTTGGAGAATGAGGAAGAAGCAACCAAACATATGAAGCCACTATCTTACCCTACGTGAGCTCAGATCATTCCCAATGCAGCTATAATATAGCCAGATGCAGCCCCTGCAGGCTGCCCATTCAAGTTTGAGAAAATGTGGATTGGAGATGAAAAGCTTCTAGAATTGATTAAGAAATGGTGGAAGGAGCCCCAATTAGGGAACCATTATTGTTTATATATTCTGAATAGAAAATTGAACTATGTTAAAAAAAAACTCAAGGAGTGGAACAGAGAACATTTCAAGAATATCTTTCAAGAGAAAGATCAGGTGGAAAAGGAATTATGCACTCTCAATGAACATATCATAGATAAAGGAATGGATGGGGTGGACTTTGAGATGGAAAAATCCCTTAAAGAAGAACTGTCAGAGATCTTGAAAAGAGAAGAATACTTCTAGAGGCAAAAATATAGGGAGACATGGATCAAAGAAAGAGACTGCAACACAAAGTACTTTCATAGAACGACAGTAACCAACAGGAGTAGGAATAGAATAACATCCATCACAAGAGAAGATGGATCGATAGCCCAGTCATTGGAGGAAGTTAATGAGGAGGCCGTAAAATTTTTCCAAGAAATTCTAAATAGACCATCAGAGAATAATGAGGAATTCGGGAATACAATACTAGCTTCAATCCCAAAGATCATAGGGGAAGAACAAAATAAAATGCTATTCAAGCAAATAAATAGAGAAGAGGTGAAAAAGGTGACTTTTTAGCTAAATCCAAATAAATCACGAAGTCCAAATGGCTTTCCTACTTGTTTCTTCCAGGAATTATGGGAAATAGTAGGAGAATATTTATACCTGGCATCAGAAGAATCAAGAAAAAAGATGACCATGTTGGGAGCAACAAACCATACATTCTTGACATTGATCTCGAAGAAAAAGGACCCTGTGAGGATGGGCGACTATAGGCCAATTGCTCTGTGCAATACAGTGTATAAAGTGATCACAAAAATAATATCAAATAGACTAAAGGGAGTGCTAGGTAACATCATCTCGGAGGAACAGAGTGGTTTTACCCTGGGTAGATCAATTGTGGAAGGCATAATATCAACGCATGAAACCCTGCACTCGGCCAGAAAGGTAAGAGATCCATGTATGGTTATTAAGTTGGATATACTTAAAGCATATGATATGGTGGATAGAGAGTTCCTATTGTAGGTACTTAGGAAGTTTGGCTTCCAAGAGGATTGGGTAAAATGGATTAAAAGTTGTATCTCCATAGTAAAATTCTCAGTACTGGTAAATGGGACAGCTCGGGGTTTTTTCACATCTTCGAGAGGGATAAGGCAGGGAGATCCCCTCTCCCCCTTCTTATTCATCATCATGGTAGAAGTAATGGGAAGGGGAATAACAACACTAAGGCAGGAAGGCAAATGGAAAGGAGTGAAAGTTTCCAATGGTGTTGAGAACTCAACACATCAACAATTTGTTGATGATACAACTCTATTTGGAATGGCAAGCAGAAGAGAAGTGAGAACCATAAAAACATTTTTGGATGAATATTGCTAGGCATCAGGACAAAGCATAAACTGGCACAAATCTGAGGTCTTTTTTCTCAATACTCAACCGAGCCTTCAAAGAGATCTAGAAAGAATTTTGGGATTGAGAGTGGCAAACTTTCCAGGTAGGTTTTTGGGCACCCCCCTTTTTGTGGGCATCAACAAAAAATGCTATTGGGAAGAGCTAATTAATAGCTGCAAGAACAAGTTGGGGACATGGAAGGGGAAATGGCTTTTTGCAGCAAGAAGATTATTGATGGTGAAGGCAGTACTTTTAGCAATACCAATTCACTCAATGGCATGCCTAAAAATTCCAAAAGCAGTGGAAGAAAATCTCAATCAAATATTCAGGAATTTTTTCTGGAGTGGTACATGAGACCATCAAAAACTTCCACTTGTGGCTTGGAAAAAGTTTGCACCCCTAAAGAGGCTGGTGGAGTAGGTCTTAGACAATTAAGACTGATGAACATGGCAGTAGGTGCAAAATTGGTCTGGGAAATGTATGCAAAAGGAGATCAACGATGGGTTAGGATCCTGAGAAGAAAATATTTGGACTCAGACTCTCCAACCTAAATTCTTACAACTGAGAACCCTCCTTGAGGTTTAGCCATCTGGAACTATTTGATGGAGTGTAAGGATATTATCACAAAGCATGTGTCTTGGGAATTGAGGGATGGTAAGTCAGCATCCTTCTGGCAGGATTCATAGAATGGTAAAAAAGTTTTAGCAACTCTTCCTGATCTAGAATTAATCATAGCAGAAACTATAAGAACTTGGGGTGAGAAGGTATGCAACTATGGAAGGATGATAGTTAGGGAGGGTGTACAAGAATGGGAATGGAATTCCCTATTAAATCTAGAAGCACCACAGAACCAGAAGGATGCCCTAATGACAATATTAAAAGAAAGAGTTTTTTTTTCCTTCCAACCAAGAAGACATCATTAGGTGGTGTGGTTTTGTGACTGGTACATATTCAATCAAGCTTGGCTACAGGCTAAAGGAACAAGTAGAGGCAAGACAAAATTGGCCAAGCAAACTACTGTGGGGGAGAAATTGTCTACCTAAAGCAGGTGTGTTTGCTTGGCTAGCAATTCAAAAAAAGCTCCTAACTGAGGATAAATTAGCCACCTTCAAAATTCAGGGTCCAAGGAGATCTATTTTATGCAAAAATGATAACGAAACTTCAGATCAATTGCTACTTAACTATCCTTACTCAGCGCAATGCTGGCAACATTTCATGAGAAAACTCAGTTGGAAAATCCCCTTACCAAACTGCCTACTGACACAGTTCAATATGTGGCCTCTTCCCAGAAGAAAGGTAGTATTCGACAGTATTTGGCCCATAGCCCCATCAATAATAATATGGGAAATCTGGAAGGAACGCAATAGGAGGATCTTTCAAAACAAGGAAATGCAGCTAGCAAAGTTGTGTGAAAAAATTGAAGGAATGATTACTGAAACAGTAAATGAAGCAGTCAAATCAAACTCAAGGAAGAAAGGAACATACTCAAATTGGGATGACTAGATGAAACATGCTTTCAAGGGGCTCCTCATTCCCAAAGTTATAGGTCCAGGCCAAAATGCTTCTCAGCAAAAGAGAAAGGAAGTCAAATGGGAACCACCGGAAAGTGGTTGAATCAAGATCAACTTTGATGGGGCATCTCGAGGTAACCCGGGCCCAGGTGGTGCTGGTTGTGTAGCCAAAAATGAGAAGGGGGAGATAATGGCAGAAAAATCCAAACCTCTAGGAATCTGCACAACTAACAAGGTAGAATTCCAAGTAGCACTAGTGGGAATTCAGATGGGCATTTCCTTAAATGAAAAAAGAATTCAACTAGAAGAAGACTCCCTAATCACAATCAACTCGATAAGATAGAAAAACTCTCCCAACTGGAAACTGAATCATTGGCTCTAGTCAATTATGCAACTTTTGAGTAGGTTTGAAGAATACAAAGTATCACACATTTTTAGAGAAGGGAATCAAGAGTGGACTATTTGGCGAAAGAAGCTATAACCAAAAATTAAGGGAATTTAGGCTAAGTTTTTTTCATAAAAACTTGGGAATTTTTGAATCTTAATGGCTAACATTACTCCTAGGTCCTCTCATACATAGTTGCAATGACATTAGACTCCTAGTTGAGCAGGCTTCATACTGGGTCTTTGGGTTGTGCTCATGTGGATCCCATATGGCAAGGTAGGTGTTAAATATCACCCAGTTGGGGCCCATCATGGTTCTACCTAGAACTGGGTAAGTACCCTTCTTAAACCAGTAGAATTGAAATAAAAAGAATGTATCCTTATACATGCAAAGTACGTGGAAGAACACCTGATAAGGCCTTTCCATCAGAGATGAGCTGGGATAATGTTGTCATCCGCCAAAAGGACTCATTCGTAATAGTCAGGTAGCCAAAGGGAATTCTTCCTAATAATGGTGTGCCAGGCCTTGGATTCAGTGTTGAAAAAAACATTATTACCTTAAAGAAGCCTCTCGAAGTATTTTTTATAGTTTGCAAAGTCAGAGCGACAGGTGGGCTATAGGTGCCTTTCGTTATCAGCAGGTGTAAGCAGTTAGCACAAAGCTTAAAATGGAGACTCTGTTGGCTCTCAATTCGAATAAACAATAAGAAGCCTTTAGAGGTGAAATCACAGATAAACGTCTTTAGGGGTTGCTTTCTTCACCGCACCCAGTAATCCTATGGGCAATAAAGCTAGTGTTGGGTCCTAAGTTCCTATGAGCCTACCATAGGGCAAGGTCCAATTCTGAAATTCCTGCTATGTTTCTGGAAGTTCTCTTGCAAATGTAGGTTTCGAAGGAAGGCGCCAAAAAGCTTACTCAGATGGTCTTCAAGCATGCCTGGCTAGCAGAAATTGATGCAACATTGGATAATGTTGATGAAAACAAACTGATACCCATGCCTCAAAATTACTACATGATTCGCATGCATGGTTGGGAGGTGATGAAGTTTCCTTTGATTAAAACCATACAACCTAAAATTTATGAGAAGCTCTGGGATGTTCATGAACGCAGCATCTCCTTCCTGCTTCGTGCTACGAAGATGGTCACCAATTTGCCTCGCGGCTGGGCCCTGCGCTACGTGGAGGATGAAGAACTGGTAAATGAAGTTGTGGTCAGTGATGATGAGGACTGGGAACTAGGGTTGGGGAAAGAATGGCGCAAAAAATATGAGAGGGATCCAAAACAGAAAGCCAAAAGCCCAGTTCATGTCAACTGTGGTCCAAAATGCGCAGTGATCACAGATTTCAAAGCCTGGAAGAAAGGACTCGTCTCAGACGAGGATAGTGATGAGAAAGGCTGGTGGTTTGTTGTCTAAAGGTTATTTTTTGCATAAACCTTGTTGGTAAATTTGTTTTCAATTTGAAGGGTTTCTGTAGTCAATCCGCTCGATATGTTTAGCAGGGTTCATAATGTTTTTTGATGTCAATTCTGTCAATTTGCAGTCTACTCTCGGATATTATCTGTAATATTTCCAGGATTTTTGTTTCTAGCCTTGGATATTTTGGGCTAAAGGTATTAAAACAAGGTTGTCTATAGGGAAAAGTCTGGTTTGTGGAGTATATGCTCAATGAACTACCAAATTGTAATATCTTTCCAAAAAGCAATACAGGGTGCTGCCCCATATAGCAGTTATTTATCTATCAAAAAAAAAAAACATGATGCACTAGATAAAAGATTCTATATCAAGATGGTATGGTTTTTCTATTTTAGATAAATAGTTAATAGAAAAGTTGATGTCAAATAGAAACAACTATGTTTTAATTCACACATTTTAATATTTATTTAAAAAATATATTTATCAAAATTGAAAAAATAAAATCCATGCACTAAAGTTTCAAGCTATAAATACACGAAAATTGAAGGAAGAAAATAAAATTTAGTATATAAAGAGTAACGTCTCATGTAACTTCATTTCTTAACATTTTATCAACAACTAAATTATAGTGTCAACTTATATTCAAATAATTTTTTAATTATTTCAAAAAATACAAACATAAAATATATTTAAAAATACACATTTTATTAGTTTATATAATTTCAAAACTCAAAACATATGTTACTTTTTAGTGATTAGTTTAAAATTTGGATCAATGTTGGTTGTTTCTTTTATAAAATGTGACACAACTTTGTACTTTTACCCAATTAATATGTTTTTCGAAAAAAAATTAACAAATAGAAATTAATAACTTTTTCCAAAAAGTGAAAGATTCGCCAAGATATTCTCTTTTTCGGTGGGTTTAAGTTATCCTTGTTCTTATCCCCAATCAAATGGCCAAGCTAAGGCTTCTAATAATTCAATTGAGAAAATATTACAAAAAACATCAAGAAGCATGGTAAGGATTGGCAATCATAACTTTCTTATGATTTATGGGCATATCATACAATCACTCATACTCACATAGACACTACTTCATATCATATTAAATGTGGCATTGATATGATTATTCTTGTGGATCTCAAGGTCCCTTCTCTCCATGTATCGCTCCAAAGAATTATCAATGCTAATACTTATCATGAGTGCCACCTACAAGAGCTCGAAATGCTCGTTGAGCACAAAATAAATGTTTTAGAGCATCTACAATTTTTTTGATCCATAAAACACAATTGAAGTTGCAAGGAATATATTGATATTCAAAATCATATACATAGATGCAAAACCCCAAAATCAAGGCCTGAAAGATAAGCCTTGCAATGAACCCCCGTTGCCAGAAAACTACCAACTACATCCAATTACAAACCTAGAATACAAAAGATGAGACTAACAATGTAGCCTAGTTGCCAAAAAACTCAAATACTTTTGTCATTCTTCTTCATCATATAAATTTCCCACCTCTACCACCTCAGCAAAGTCCTTGCACCATTGAATTCCTTAGACCTCATTCATAACCAACCTATAGCAGAGGAAGTTGAATCTAATCATGGCCCAATGCCTATGGCAAGTTAGGTCTCTGTCATCCATATTCAGGGGAAACAGGTATTGTTCCACCGCCACCCCGAGACAAAGCATCCTATCAATATCATCTGGCCATGGAATCCCAGCACCCAACTCTACAATCGTGACCACATCCAAGTCATCCACCAGAAAGGTCGCTTTGAAAATGAGCCTAAGCAGTAGCAAGCAACACACCTTGGGGATTTCCAAATCCAAAAGAGTGGCAAGGAACCAAGAAGAAATATCAGAGTTCACCCTGAACCTATTGGAAGAAAAGCATAAAGTCTTGCCAATCACCATTCGCACCGCCTCGAGGCATAGGATATCCTTGTTAAGGCATATCTTCTTTAGCCTTTGTTCTGAAATGAAGCCAAGGAATGTTGATTACTTATTATAGTAGTGCAGTCTCACCAGAGTGTCTATTTCATTCATGAGTAGAATCTCCATCCTCCAGATCGATTTAAAGCTTGAATAATTAATTCGCAATATTTTCCAGCCGCAGACAAACATCATCCCCAAGAATAATTACCTATGAATTTCACACCCCACTTTCACTCCATGAGGATGGCATTTAAGTCTTAAGTACTTCTGTACATGTTGATCTTGTTGATTGCAGGTGCAATCTTTGTTTGTAGACCCTAGCCACACCTCGTCACTTCCACCACCAAGCAATTACCAAATTATGTCACATCCACAAAGGAAAATCTAATTTTGATCATCTAAGCAACCAGTTCAAAAATGGAATTTATGTCCATTAAATGATAATGATGGCCCTTGAATTCCTAACCAGCAAGCGAGAGATATTGCGCCTCATCAATTTGGTAAGAGATTCAACCCATGTGTCAAATCTATACATTTGGGCATAGACATATGGACCCAATGGCACATGGGCACCAATGTTATGTGTCATCCACCCCTCTGTTTTCCAACGAATCTGCATCAGTGTTTCCTTCCCTATAGATATGATTTATGGTATATAACTCAAAAGAATTCAGCAAGTTCAAAGTCTTGTCAAGCATCGCTCGTAGATTTTAATTGGTTGTCTCCCTACACCTGATGTTGTTGACCAATAAAGCTGAGTCACCCTTAATTGTCAATTTCTTTAAACCCATTTCTTTGCACAATGAAATCCCATGGAGGATCGCTAAGAATTATACCTCATTGCTTGTGCCATTCGATAACTGCTTTGCATAAGCCAACACTGTATTTCCTTTCCAATCTCTAATAATACAACTAGCACTAGACGACCCAAGATTACATCTAGAAGCACCATTGAAATTCAGCTTAAACCAACCCTCCAGAGGGGGAGACCAAGTTGTTTGTGCCCATTTCACCTTAGATTTAGAACCACCTTTCCCAACCCATGCAGGAATATGAAGCAAGGGCCACATCGCCCGTAGTTTAGCATCCCATTCAGAAAAGCACTTGTCTTTGACCTTTTTGTGAGCAAGCTTTGCATTGAGGGTTTCAACAAGGACCGCCTCAATTTTATTGATAAGAGAAAGAGACCCTGTGCCTTTTCCTTGAAAGAGCCTTATGTTTCTTTCCTTCCACATTTCCCACATTATGACTGAAGGACTTATAATTCACAAATCGCTGAAAACCGAACCTCTTTTTTAGTATTGGACATGTAGAGAACAAACAACTGAGGACATTTGGTAGTGCACTGCTCCACCCAAGCAACGCCCAAAGCCATTTCCAACAAACGTACGCATAAGGGCAGGAAAGCAAAAAATGATTGTTGAATTCTTCCTCTTTTTCACAAAACACACATCTAGAGGCGCCTTGGAAACCCATCCAACGGAATTTATTTGCTATCAAGATCTTATTCTAAATAGCTACTCAAGAAAAGGCCCAGCTTTGTGAAGACACATGTTGTTCTAGCATAGATGCAGGGGAATTTTTTCACGTAGAACACACCTTTGTTTGTATAAAATATTGTAGTCGTCCTTTGCATTGTAGTAACCAGCCTTTGCACCAACCCATAGTAGTGAATAAGTCCCATCATGAATCATTAAGACTCTCTTTTCCAGTGATTCGGCTAACAATTGTGTCTCCCTTTGGGGAAGATTGAGGTAATTGAAATCCTTCCATTTCTATCCTAGGGGCTAAATTTTGTCATCCTTGACAATATAGTCTTCGATACGTGAGCCCTAAAGGAATTTGAGTGTCACCTTGACCTCATCCACCTAGATCAAGCTATCTAAGATCAGATATCCCACCCATGAATCCTCCCAGAACAATGCTTTACTCCCATCATGAATATCCTAGGAGAGGTGGTCACAAATGGTTTTTTTTGTATTTTTGTATGAAATTCCATATACATGATCTGGGAGGTGGATTCACAATAGACAAAATGTCGTCGTCATCATCCCTGACTAAGTATTTATGATGCAAAATTTTGGCCCATTTGTTTTGTGGCTTTCTATGCATCCTCCAAACCAATTTTGCCCCAAGTGCCTTGTTTTGAAAGCTCAACACTTTAATACTGAGACCCCCATCCTCCTTGGTCTTGCAAAGTTTATCCCACGTGATTAATGCAATCTTCCTTTTCTCTTCATTACCTTTCCAGAAGAACTTCCTAGTTTTTTTTGTCATATCTTAATCCACACCATATGGTAGTGCTAACACCAACATAAGATAGATGGGGAGAGCAGATAAAACTGATTTTATCAATGTAATTTTTCCTGCCCATGTCAACCACTTTACCTTCCAAGAGTTAAGGCTCGCTTGATTTTTAATGGATCCCATAGACCCATGGATTTTAGTCCTTTGGCTAAGGGAATGCCTAGATAAGTGCAAGGAAATGGCCTTTTCTTGAAGTTCAACACACTCAAGATTTCTTGTTCCTTTCGAGCATTGGTGTTGAAGAAAAAAATTCTTGATTTATCTTTATTTACAATCTGACCAAAGGCCAAGGAGTATTTTTTTAGGATTGTGTTTAGAGAAATGGCTTCCTTCCTCTTTGTTGACCCCATTAACATGGTGTCATTAGCAAATTGTTGATGAGAGATTTCCTGAAGGGTAATGGTTACTTCAATTCCTTCAATTTGCCCTGAATTGATACTAGCAGTGATCACACGACCCAAAGCTTCAGCCATAAGGATATACAGAAAGGGGGAGATGGGATCTCCTTGGAAAAGCCCCCTGGAGACCTTGAAGAAACCCTCAAGCATGCCATTCACAAGCACTGAAAATCTTGGTGTAGAGATACATGTTAAAACCCAATCCAACCACCACTTATTAAAGTTGAAGGCCTCCATAACTTTGATCAAGAATCTCCAATGAACCATATTGTATGCCTTTTTAATATCTAGTTTAATAAGCATGTTGGCTTGTTTGGATTGTTGTATCGAGTGTATGGACTCCTATGCCACTATTGTTCCATCCAAAATCGATCTCCTAGGAATGAATCCAAACTATTCTTCAGCTACCAAATTTGGAAGGATGATTTTGATTCTATTTGTCATTGCTTTCATCATTACTTTTGTAGATTGTCTTGCAGAGAGATATGGGTATGTAATCATCCAAAGCTTTAGCTACTTCCTTCTTGGGAATCAATGCAATCATAGTGTTGTTAACTTCCCTTAGCAAGTTCCCATAGTTCGAAGACACTTCAATGGAATCAACCAACTCAACACCAATCAAATCCCAAATTTTTTGAAAAAACCCCATAGGAAGCCCATCCAGGCTAGGAGCCTTGTCAGGATGTAGTTGAAGACTTCTCATTCAACATCTTGTTTTGGGCATCTGAGACAAGCCTAGGGATGTGCCTGAACAAATCTTGATGGTGCTTCAAGCATGAACCATCTTCATTGTTTAGCAACTTGCAATAGAAAATAACTATTTCCTCAACCACTTTCCCCGAATCCTCCACCAAAGTACCATCCGCCAACTTGATGTTTGCAATCCTATTCCTCCAAAATACCTCTTCTTTGGCAAGCACATCTTCGTATTTTCCCATCAATTCTTTTTCCTTGAGGTAGCTCTGCTGATTCATCCCATCCCGGATTATTTCTTCTTCCATCTCTTGAAGATTCACTTTTATTTCTTCCTTTGTTTCAAAAATGTTTTTGAAGTGTGACCAATTTCAATCTTTTATCCTCTGCTTTAGCCATTTTAGCCTAGTCATCAAACATAACATCTTGGAGCCACTCACTTGAAACTCCTTCCACCATGCTTCCACTAACCCAGTGAAGTTGGGATCCTTAAGCCACATGTTTTCTAACTTGAATGCGGATCAAAGCAAGCTTCAATCCTCATGGATGTCCAATTGAATTGGAAGGTGGTCTGAACCAACACAAGGGACAATGCTTGCTTCCCAAAGAAAGGGGAATGCATCTAGACAGCCACTGAAAAGAAATCTATCAAGCTTCTCAACAATATGGCAGAAGCCCAGTCTCCTATTTGTCCATGTGTAAGTTTTGTTTTTAAACTCAACGCTTAGTATTTGATTCCTAGTGATCCAATCTCTGAAGTCCTTAAGAGATTGATTCTCTTTTTAGACCCCGCCTAACTTATCTCTACCCTCTAATATTGCATTAAAATCACCACAATGATAAAAAATTTCCCCTTGATTCTATTTCAAAAATGTCTCAATTTCTTGCCATAAATTTTATTTTTGGGTGCAAGAATTCAGACCATAAACATTTACCAGTCCGAGTTTCAATTTTGAATGTATACTGCGGACATGACAACCTTTCCAATGTGAGCTAGCTTCCAACATCTCAACTTGAACTATTTGTGCCCTCCAAAAATAAAGCAAGGCCACCAGAAGCCCCATCAACATGAACAACAATGGCATTCCACCATCTTAGCTTCTTCCTAACTGTGTCAAAGTCTGTGTTGGTCAGCTTTGTTTCATGAATTAGAATAACATCCGCTTTTTCCAGTTTCATCCTTCGCTTGACCACATGTTTTTGTTAGGGACATTTAAGCCCCTAACATTCCACGATAGTAGCCTCATGGCGACCCAGGAAGGGGACCTCCCTTCCCTAACCTCAGAAGCATTGTTATCTTTTCCTGACCGACCGCATCACCATCTAAAGTTCTCAACTCTTGGTGAGACTTTCTACCCTTGGATTTCTTTTTCCCACAATCAGGTTTTGTCTTCTTCATTGAGTGTTGTTGGATTCCCAATGTATCTGGATTTTCGAAATCCTCAACTTCTTCTCCGGGTTCCACCATTGCCTCCAATAGCATCTGATGGTCTTCCCTCAATAGTTCTCCATTTGTCATTTCCAACATTCCCTCATCTCCTCCGGTCTTCAGGCACCCCAAGTCGAAATCATTTCCTTCTTTACATTCCTCTTTAGCCTCCAAGGCAATCTTCATCGACTTTTGTTTATATCCTCCCCTAAGCTTAAATTCACAATGTCCTACTTTAGGTTCTCTTTTACGATTTCTAAAAATGGTTGCCACACCATAATTTCTTTTGTATTCTCTGATCGAGTCCTTGCTTCTAATTGATCTGTTCATCCCCATCCACCTGCGCGGAGGTCTTCCTCTTCTTGGAAGACTCCGTCGGCGAGGGTTCGACTCTGACTTCCTTATCTTTGTGTCTCCACTCCTCCTCCTTTGAGCCTTCCCTAGACTCCAATATTCTATTGGTAAAATCCTATTCATTCCCCTGCTCTGGCTCGAACCTTCCCAGGTCATATTTTGAAACCCTAGCGGTCATCATCCTTTTTGACAAAAACTTTCACTCTCCCACAAAATGCTCAACTACCACCTTCTGGCACCATTCCCTGATCGCTGTCATAAGGACCACTTCATCCACTAATCCCTCCTCCAAATCCACCATTATCACCACTCTTGCTTTCGCTCCCAATTTTCCATTTAGGAAGTTCTCATCTGCCCCAGAAAGGCCCTAACGCACCCCCTATTGTCATTAGGGCATCACAATTCCAATACTCCACCGGAAGACCCTCCAAACATACCCACATGGGCACAGATTTGATAATATGTTTGTCCGGATCAAAATTCGTGGTCCATTCCATACAATAAAAGCCATAATTTTCAAAAAACAAGGGATCTCCATACAAAATTTCATATTTCCAATTTGAGTTAATACATTCGATCAAAATGTAATGCTGAGCTAAGGTTCGTATACATATTCTGTCTTTGAATTTGTTTAACCACCATTGCGTGACTTGTTCACCTGTTGCCCCTTATTGCACCACTTCGCAATGAGTGCCCGATCTTTCATCCGCTCCACTATCGGGTTCAAGATCTGGAAGGGAATCGCTATAGCGTAGCTAAGAACCTTCTTTGCAGAATGCTTCAAATGGTTTGTGTCAAACAACTTACCACACCGATCCGCATACTAGTGTGAAGGCCCTTCACCTGCCCTCATCTTCTCCTTGCCTCTCCACAGTCTACTTGTGCATTCCCTACTTCCTGTCATTTTGACACGCCAATTGTCGGAAGTATTGGCTCTTGGCTTGCTTTTTTCCTAGCACCACCCATGCCTATTCCCCTCTGCTCGCATCTGATTCAAGGCACTACGCTTGTTGAGGTTTGAATTTTTTATCCACCTCCCTCTGCCTATTGCCATCTCATCAAATCTAGGGGTCCAACCATTCAGATGCTTCCCTGGGGGCGCAGTATTGTTCTCCCGCCATCACTATTCATGTTGTCCCTTGTTGCGCCACCCCAAGTATTTGTAACTTGAATGGCACCTATCCACTCACCTTCCCCTTTCAAACACCCGCTGAGGAATGTGTGTTCTTTTGTCTGCCCATCTCTCTACTACGAAATCATCCCGTGGTCGTCCTTCCTCTTTGATTTCGCCCCACGCTTGTCTGCCGAGATCACCCGCTTTTTTTCCCTCCTCTTCGCTCATTTTCGCTCCAATTATTAATTTATGATAATTAGGTAGAGCATCTACAATATTATCAAAAGTAACTTTGTTCAATAAATACATTCTTCATCATCCCTTCCAAGTTAGTGATCTACTTCTCTATCAGAACCAGAATAACAAAAACCCTAGCTAGTAGTAAAAGATTTTACTCCTAACAAGTTGGGAACCTTTATCTTCTTTTATTTCTATGGATTAAGGCTTCTCTATATAAGATGTCTAGCCTCTTATAGAACCTATCAATGTCATTCATCTTTGTCCATTCTACACGTGATTCACCATGCTTTTCTTTGTAATATTTCATCTCTAATACATGTGATAGACATGTGCCATGTCACTTGATTTCTGCTAGTCATGCCATGGTTTCTATCATTTATCCACTTACATGATTTCATGTGCTACAGTTTCATATATCTTGCATCTTCTTCGAATGCAAGTTACCTTCTAAATAATGCATGTCTTCTATGAATATGACCATTGAATATGCCTAAAATGATTCTTCGTGTCTTTGGTTTCTAACTTGAAAGTTTTCTATATGTGTTTCATTCTTATTCTTTTCTTGGGATAAACCATTTTTTCTCATGTTACTTATTAGTTAATCGTGCAACGACTAATTAATTGCATTCATGTATTTTTTAGCACAATATGTTTCATTGAATATGATTAAATAATTTCATATATACATCAATACCATAATCCAAAACATGATAAGAATTATCATTAAGCACTCATAGAAATACTAAAAATTAAATACATCTATAACATAACAATCCCATAACACCTGAAATAGTCAAATCGAAATCTCTATACATATTTGTCTCAATATTTCTATACATATATCAATGATACAAAATTGAGTACACCATTATAACAAAATGCGGTGTCTCTATATACAATAACATATGTCATTACAGTGCATGGGTCTTGAAACCCTTTGCTAGCACTAGATAGTCTAGTAGAGTTCTTGTAGTTTGTGATATAGTTTGTTGTACTAAGGCTATTGAGTGTGAGCATGGTCATATGTGAGATGTGTTGTATACCTTAAATGCCTGCAACTCACCTCTAATATCCATATCCTCAACTATTGATTATGTCTCACTCTCTTATAACCTCTCTATTTGTGTCATTTGTCTCTCTATCTAGCTTGCCAATACTTGTATGTGTGAATTATCAATATTCATAGGTACCACCGCCTATGCTCTTGCTACCTCTCTCTTGATTTGGTCTACCTAATTTTATAGTCTATTGTGCTCTAATTTTATTGTGGCCAACTCTATCTCTACTCTATCTTCTATAGCTATCACTTGATCTCACTTTTTGTGAGCAATATAACCTTAGTGGTGGCTCAATCCACTCTAACCCCACACCCTTGTATGCAACTCTAAGTTAGGTAATAGGATCAAAAATATCTCCAAGTGCCCTTGGGTCATAAATAGCCTATAGTTAGCCCAAACACCATGCTCCAAGTCAACCAAGGAGACTATCTAAGCTAAAAATTAACCAACAATTTCAAGATAATCACATACTGCAGCTGAAAAAAGTAAGTAAATTTCTCATTAGTCTTCTACATCATCATTTAATCAAAGCACAAACAACACTTCTAATGCACTACTAACACAAAAATGTAGAAAAAAATAGAATGCTCATACCTGGGTCCTTGTCCTACCAATCAAGGTCTATAGGTATTGTGGGTGTAATAGATATTGTTGATATGATAATACCTTCCTCATCCCATGTCGTGGTAGCTCTTTTTCTTTCACCTCACTCCATTGCTCTATGTGGCCTCTACCACTACAACCTTGGCTTAGGTTTGTACCCTTTGTTTGTCTCTGCCTACTAGTGTATCCTCCTCTCATTGTCTCCACATATCCATTGATAGTGTTCACACCACTACCAATAATACATGAACCTCCTCGTCATCTCTCTTCTCCTCCAAATCATATCATCCTACTTATTGTCTTGCATCTCCTACAGGGGTGTTTGGTGTTGGCCTCACCCTCTACCACCATGTGACATACCACAATGTCAATTCTACAGATCATCTATATCTAATATGGGTAATGGTTCATGTCCCTTATTTCCATTTTCACTTAGAGCTCAATCTCTACTAATATTAGGCATGTCACATCTCTAAGCCTCACTATACTCTAGTACACCCTAGTGTTCATAGCCAAGTCAATTAGCACATCTTACACCTACTTGAACTATCTAGTAATTCTAGTATATTCACATAGAATTAAAATTTAATCTAGTTTCCCTTTAAACCATCTACTCCTCTACATGTATTCTATTTATCATATATAGGCTCTTGCACACACTCACATGTCTATATAGGGGAACCATATACATTCAATTTTTTATCCAAAAAATTATATCAATATATGATAATTTTATGACCTATCATAGCCTCCATAGGTCGTAGGCATGGACCCATGACTTATCTAGTGTTATCACGTAAGGGTAAAAGCACAAAGTTGTGTTACACTTTTGGCCAAATAAATAGTTCTGAGCGAAACATTTTCAGTTGAAAAAATTTCAGTCGAATAGGTTTCAACCGAAACCATGTGGCCTATATGTGGCACACAAGGTTTTGGACAAATATGTTTCAACCAAATCCAAAAAAATAAAATTTTTCCCTTTGTTGCTTTGAAATTGGCTTATTTTATGTGCAAGGTTTCTATAGAAAGGGTTTCAGTCAAAACCCTTTCTATAGAAACTACCGAAACTATCTATGTGGCATCCTAGTTGGTAGCCAAATTAGTTTTTTTTAGAATTTTTTGAAACTTTCAACTTCAACTAAGTATTTCTTCAGTCAGAATGATGTTTTTTTTTTTTTTTTAAAGTACCCTTTTGTAGAGCTCGAGTGGTGAATTTGAATATGTAATTTTTTTAATATTTTGATTAGTTTTAATATATTTTATTTTTAAAATAATGTTAGTAGGTTGTTAAAGTTAAAAAAGATGTTGACTAAATTTTTTTTTTTTAAATAGTAAAACATATTTAAAATATATATGGTGCACTAGAGGAGAGAGTCCTCTTCAAAAGGGTATAATTTTTTTTTTGAAAATGATTAATAAAATAGACAATAGTTGACGTCCTATGAAAACTATCAAATTCTGACAAGTTTGACTTTAAAAAGTTATTATGAGAAAAATATACATCAAAATTTTTATTTTTTTCCATGCACTAGATATATATTTTTTTTAGACTACAAGAATTGATCGAGTATCTGTCCCCATATAAACTGCAATGTGCCTAGTAAACTTTTTTCACATGATCGGTGGCATTGGCGCAACACGCCCTCCAGTACCACGGGTTTTGGGGGAGACTAGCATGCACTAGATATTGAAGAACTACCTATTTGGAGAAAAAAAATTAGGGAAAAATGAATTTTTTTTCAATTTGTTTCTTGGCATCCCGTGAACGTCACTTTTTTTTGAAATTTTTAGCATTCCAAAATATGTTCTTAAATTGATAAAAAATAATAATGAAAACAATTTTTTAAAAATCTAAAAATTTACAGGAATAAACTTCATCAAAATTTCTACATTTCATTAGATTACATCATTTTGAAATTCAAAACATAAAGACCAGTTTTGTGTGGTCGAAATTCAAAACATAAAGACTAGTTTTGTGTGGTTGAAATTCAAAACAAAATTTGCTATTGGTTGATTCCTTTATAAAGTGTGACACAGGTTTGTGCTTTTACCCAAAAGGTATATACAATCAATGGTATAACTCTAATATGCACAAAGGCACATACCTATAGCAATGTGTAGGGCATTATATTATTTTCTCATGCCAAAAATATCACTTGAGGTCATAGTATAAATGAGAGAGCATGCTCTAATCCTATGTGTATACGGTCAAATTCTCCTCCATATCTTTAATGATGTAGATGAGCCCCACATGTAGGTGTGTGCCTTGACTATTCATGGCCATGCACATGATTATTTTCACTATCAAGGTCCTAACACAATAATGGAATCTCCTATCTACACTACTACATCCTCTTCAACACAATGTGACCTAATGAGTCACTTGGGATGTCTTAGCCAAGCATGTGTGTGTACCCTTCCCACACATAATCTATTAGCCTTTGCTCCATGATGGCTATGTGTTAGCCTTGGATCAAAATTCATAGAATTTGGTACATGTCCTCTAGCATCAACATGATCTCTCTTTTGAGTAGCCACCACATAAATATGATTAAGTCCTACATCTCCATTATTGTCATCAACATGCAGTCATTATATCACATCTTAGACATGTATTATAGTAGAATAGAATGGCATGTGTCAAAAGCATGACCTTGATCTTTGAAAGCTTCACTTATCAAGATCATGGTAGGGAAAGCATCTCACTCCCTAGTTTGTCTCACATCTTGGGTGGATCCTACAAAAATTTGAACAAACATTTTATTAGAATTATTTATTCTGCACAAAATTTTCACTTCTACCAAAAAATTCAAATCTACACAATTATAATCTAATTATTTTAATCTGATTCTTATTGATTTATCTTCTAACCCTAGGATGTTATCATGTCCTTTGTATGCTAGTGCATAGTCTTGATGGTAGCACACACTTTATATTCCAAGACATTTTTGGATAGTAACATGTGTGACGAATGATAATGTGGCCTGTGAGTCCCATATTTTTTAAAACATCTCAAAAATGACCAAAAAAAAAAAATTTCCACACACCTCTTTGAGTTGGATCCATGTTCGACACTCTTGAAGATTTTTCAATAAGGATGGGAAAAACTCATGCATCTATAGTATTTTTTTCCATGCTCTTGAAATTGCAACACTAAAGCATAAAAAAAAACAAGTGTTGAAATGCAAATAAATAAATAACAATATAAATATTAACAATTTAATGTTATTATAATTATAATTATTATAAGATAATACTATAAATATTAAAAAGTGTATATATAACTAATATATTAACAAATAAATTCAAATAAGAAAACATATATATATATATAAGGAAATACAATTTTAAAGGTAGTGATTATGAATAGACAAGGCAGTGATTCCATGATTATTAAAAGGTATCAAACTAAGGAAATCATATAGTTATATTAGATCAGCCAAGAATCAAGTAAGGAATTAGAGAGGTGAGTGGATGATTAAAAATAAGTCATAACCAATATTATATGTAGTGATCAGTATTGTAGAAGGCGGTGATTCATTATTTAAAGGAAGCACTAGCTATTAAGAAGGTTGTGGTTAGTTAATAAAGTAAAAAATAATAATGAACAGTTATGACCCTTTCAAAGGATACCAACCATGAAAGGGTGTGTCTTGTTAAATGATTGGTTTGGCTCTCTAGAAGATATAAAAGGAGGAATATAAAAAGATGAAAAATATACACATCGGCATATTTATTCATAAAAAGTGTATGAGCAAATTGGGATGAGGAATGGAATATCATTGGGAATTGGAGCAGATATCAAGAAGAAATATGTGGGAGTAAGAAGATGGTTCAATGAGAGATATGAAGACAAATAATAATAAGGGAAGTAATTTTAATATAATTATATATACACACATATTTATAAGTCTATATAAAATAAAAAATAATTGTATATGTTTATACTTATAGGAGATATATATCTTATATACAATTATGGAATAATGATGCTTGTAACAATTATTGAGCCTTATAGGTAATTATGGTTCATTGATATGAATATGGATAATAGATTCTTATTCACTTGATTTACACTAAGCAATATCTTTTGAATATTAAGAACAGGTCGAACAGCAAGGCAATTGGAGCAGATCAAACATAATTATCTACACTCAGCATACAAGGGCAGAAGTTGGCAATTGTTAATATATTTGCATCTTAGAATATAGTAGTGTTATATTTTAGCAAGTATTGTGGTATGCTCTATCATGGTTATTGTGTATAATGATTTTTGTATAATTTCTATGAATTTAAATATATTTAATGTTTGTAATTTTCATCAAGCAACCATAAGGAGGAGTGGGGGAAATACTAATAAGGTGAGCAGATACTATATTTCTAAGTACGCCACTCCAAGATGACCACATGGAGCCAAGGGGGAGAGTGTCTGCCCTTGGGCTTTGAAAGGGGAATCTACGAGTCTGCTATAATAGCTTTCCCCAACCTCTACATGGATTGGTTGTTAGGATGGATTCAAGGTGTTTCAATCATAAGAGAGATGGATAAGGCAACATGGATAGGGAAAGAAAATATATTATCCACTAAGTATTCCACTCCATATTGAGTGGTTATTTATGCCACTTAGGGCCAAGAGGGATGGTAGATTCGCTCTTGTGCTTAGCATGGATAGTTTCAGGCGGACTTATCATGTTTCTCATCCAATTCCTATTATGATTAAACTTCCACTATGCATTATGGATATTGTGTAGTTTATATAGTTTGAAATACTTATGTATTTTACATGGTTTAAATAAATAAGGAATTTATTCTACATGTTTTGATCATATGAATTATATTTGCAATATTGTCTAACATGATTGCAAGACCTAAACCATGTTATTACTTCCAGCATATAATTGGTTAGTTATAACCCTAACTACATTAAAAATGTTGATTCTAGGGCAAGATTAGGGCTGTCCCAAAAAGGGGACATTACATTTTCTCAAAATTCACTATCAAAGGCTCTATTTCTCAAAGATGAATAGTCAAAAAAATTAAAATTTGTATTTATAGTATTTAAGTTTCATTTTTTTCTAAAAATAAACCTTTTAAATGCTTTATTCTTCACCTTTGTGGAGTAAATGGATATAACTTCTCTCTAAAGGCTTGTATTTTTGTGCAACTTCTTCTATATGGATCTAGGCTTCACTCTCTTCTCTATCATATACTCATTGACTCATTGTTATTTCCCATGATTGTTGGTGTGAATAAGGTGTTTTACATAACTAGTTCACATAGTAGGTCATATTCACATGTTAAGTTTACTTGCATCTTAGGAATCTTTCTACAAGTCTTAGTTGTCATAATATCTTATCTAATCTTTTGTCATTTACTTGTGTCCTAGGCAGTTTAATATTTTTGTCTCCTCTCATAGGATTAAGACACTTGTCACAACATTGTCTAATCCTCTCTCTCACCTTGCATATATAAGAAAGGTTTGTCAAGTATATCTTTATCATCTTGTCAATATTGTATTCTTTATTGGTGGAATAGCATCTTTTATTATTGCTTCTCTCTCTTGTGTGTGGAAGGTTATTTGGTGTTGCAGATTGAAGATCTTGGTTGGTCACTTCAACATGGCATCATAGCTTTGAATCTATCAAGCCCCTTCCTAATTTTGGAGAGTTTTCACCATCAATCTTTTTTGGGAGTGTCCTAGACTAGATCTAACCCCACGATTGAGTCCAAAAGGGTCAAATCTATATGGATTGACAATAAACACGATATGATTTTGTGACTGTCAACTTTGGTGTTTTTTGGCCTTCACACCATTTCATATGAGCAATTGTACCTCAGATCAAGCACTATCATCATAAAAAATCTACAAGTCAATTTATTTGTTGAGTAAATTTTTTAAAAATATAGTTTTTCAATATAGCTTTTTGAAAAATCAATTATAAAAATTATAAAAAATATATATATATGAATGGTACAAGGTAATGTTGAATCTATAGAAGTACAATCTACATGTTTTCCATCCCATTGGGCTTCACATCTAGCACTAAGCACCTAACCTTTGGTGGTAGCACCTGTTGTAAAATGAGGTGTTTTCTTAGCTTAATACTCTGTAAAACTTTAATATTGTTGTTCTAAGTAAGTCTTTTCTTTGTTACATAAATTCTTTGTGGATGATTATCTTGATTAATCCATTTTACTATTGTAGAATGTAGAGAGAATTATTAAGAAGAACTAGATAGGATAATAGAAGGATCACACAAGATATATCGTGGAGAAACCCTTTCGGGAAAAAACTCCACCAAGAATTATTCTATTATTCAAACTTTGAATTACAATAGCTCCAATTCTTGCTTGAGAATGCTTCTTCTGTCTTTACCAATCTTCTTCACACCTGCAATAACCAACCTTAAAACTCTATTCAACTTGAATGAGATATATAGACAATATGCAACCTTGTAATCTCCAAATGGTGATAATTACAATGCATAATCTCAAGCCCTTGAAAAGGTATGCCATATTCCTTCAAGTAGAGTTCTTCAGTGAAGACTAAAGCTTACAACATGTGCATCATGCATTTGGGTGTCCCAAACTGAAGCTACAACTTCTCCTTCACTTCGGTGATAATTCCAAAGCTATTCCTCAAAGATGGCGCCCACAATTAAAGCTACTTAACTGAGCCATCAGAAATATCTTATCATGCATTGGAGTTAATTCCAATAAAGCATCTTGGGCACCCAAGTTAGCTTCAAGTGCTTTATTGTTAACTGAAACATTTACTCAACACCATTCCCAAAGAATGGTCATCCCTTGTTAACTGGAGGTAGTCCCTGTTATCTGTCATACAACTCAATGTTATTAGCCATGCATTACAAGTTAACTGAAGCTAACTACATGCAACTCAAAATAACCAACATGCATGCAACATGCACTTGCATGCAACTAAAGATAACCTAACCAAAACCGAATCGAAAAAAACTAAACTAAACTAAACTAAACTAAACTAAACTAAACTAAACTAAACTAAACTAATCGAACTAACTTAACTTAATTGAACTAAACTGACTGAACTGAACTTAACTGAACTTCAAACATGCAAACATCAAATCCTAACTTCTAGGATCGTTACATGCATTCAGAAGTGTTAACTGTTACTCTGTATAGTTAACTGGACACAAGGTGAGTTTCACCTTACCATGTGTGCACCCACATGCTCCTATTATTTAGGAATAAATACAAATGTCAATTTCATGATTTATTTCATCCAAATATTAATCTCATCCTAATCTTAGTGTTGTTGAACACATTCCAAGAATCTAGGAGATACATGAAATAATTAATGTTTTAGGATTTGCAATTAAATGGCATCCTATTTCCAACATCACCTAGGTGCTAACTTCTAGCACTCAACACTTAAAAAAGGCACCACCACCTATGATCGCATTGACAGAGGGGCCCCCACATTGTTGCTCAGTCAACCTATTCACCACCTCAGAGGCTTAGCCAAACCTCCACCCAAAATCTCTTCCCAAGCATTGCTCATCCTAGTGGTGTCACCCACTGGCCTCTAGGCCTTTTTTTTGCCTTCTAGGAGTTGTTTTTTTCAAACAAGCACAACTTTGCACCAAAGTGTCCAAATTTCATAAACAAGTAGTTGACAAAAAGATGGTTTCACAAACCTCATAGTAATGTATATAATTTTTAGATATTTTTCCATTTTTTACTAGTTTTAATAGCTCAAAGGTACAATTTGCATTTATTTCTTGCAATTGGCATAAATTTTGCACATAGTCAAAAATTAGCAAGCTTTTTTTTTAAATTACTCATAAAATTGTAAGGAATCCTTTTTAACCTCTATTTTTTTTATTTAACAAGCCAATTTTAATTGTAAAAATTACCATGTATTATAAATGGTTGATTTGAACTTGTCACTTGCACAAATGGAAAAAAATGTTCATTGTAACTTGTTAGGGGGGTTGCAAATATATATTTAATACATTCTATGGAGTGTTAGGTATAATTTAAGTTCCATTTTGTCTTTCTTCCTTGGTGTTATTTTGTTAATCATGGTGGAAATCAAGGCTATTGAGCTCCTCATTCAACAAAACTATCATAAATGGAAGTTAAAAATGACACAAATACTACAATCTAAAGGTCTTTGGAAAGTGCTAGATGAAAATCAACCTAAATTAATTAAGGAAATTGAAATATTTTCTTATAGAAATAATTTAGATGAATCCAAAGTGCTCACAAGGTTGCATCTATCTAATAATTTATTATTTCATATTCTAGAGTGCACAACACCTAAGTAAGTTTGGGACAAACTTGAGAAATTGTATGGTAAAAATCAACTTTGAATCTTGCAACTAGAGGTAGATTTGAAATCACTCTCTCTAGATAATTTGCTTACTATTCAAGATTTTCTTGCACAATTCAAATTGTTTTTTTCACAATGGAAAGGATTTCTACATGATAAATTTGATGATAAATGTATCTTACTTATTATGTCGAAGTTAAGAGATCCTTACCAAGCTTTTTCATCTACTTTCTATTCTATTATGAATTCTGTGAGGGGTGTTCATAATATACCTAGTATTGAGTTGTTTAGTGAGTGTCTTACAAGGGAGAAGACCAAGTTGATTCAAATGGATACACTTCCTATTTCTAAGAGTAGAGCATTGATGGCTCAATCTTCCAAGGGTAGAGGAAATAATTAAAAAAATCCTAAGACAAAATATCTGTCAAGTATTGAGTCTCTCCAAATTGAAGCAGAAGAACAATGATAAGTCCACTCCTAATTCTTCTAACTCAAAAGAATCTTCCTCCAAGTCTAAGAAGAAGAAAGGAGATCCTTGTTAATTTTGTGGAAAATCTGGGCATGATGAGTCTCATTGTTTCTAGAGGCTAAAGACCTTGGAGGAAGCTATGAGGGGACATAATATTTCAATGCCTAAGTCTTATCCCATGAGCAAAGGGAAAGCTCTTTCTGAATGAGCTTTGCATTCATCTACATATAGCCATTTTTTTATTTAGATGCTTCACATCAAATGACCATTTCACATGATCTTCTTGATTTCATTTTTTATAGTCGTACTTCTTAGATTGCAGTTGGTAGCTCTTCACAGACTCTTTTTTGGGGACAAAATCCATTCAAATGCAAGATGGTTTCATTGAGGATATTCTTATTTATGATTTTTCAGTGAATTTTCTTCCCATATATCAAACTTATCATTCTAGGAATGAAAAGACAATTCAGTTTACTCCACATAATGTGACTATTCAACAATTATAGGATCTTGAGAAGGTTGTTGCTATTAGGACAATAGATCATGAGGGTCATTTGTACAGGTTTGATGGATTTGAGTCTTCATTAGGTTCATCACTTATTTCTCATTCAAATTCAACAAGGAAGCTTTGGCATGAACAATTTGATCACTTGAACTACAAATATCTTCAAAAGATAAGCACATAGGACTTGGTGATCATTTTTCCTAGGATTTCTTGCACAGTGGGATTTTTTCGAGGTTGTGTTCTTGGAAAACATCATCAAGATCACTTTCTTAATGGTAAGGCCACACATGTTATAGAACCCCTAGAATTGGTTTATAGTGATCTCATGTCATTCCTGACTCCATTTTTAGGGGCCAAGTATGTGCTCACTTTTATTGATGACTTACCATAATGCACATGGGTGTAATTTTTGAAGTACAAGAGTGAGGTTCTCAGCACTTTTAGGACCTTCAAAGCATTTGTAGAGAAGCAAACAGGTATTTCTCTTCAACAAATATGCACAGATAATGGGGGGAGTACGTGAATCAAGAATTTTGGGATTTTTACAATGTGCATAGTATTCTTCATCAACAAATAGTACCTTACACTCTCAGTATAATGGTGAGGTCGAGAAGAAGGAGATTTTATAGGAGATGTCCAATTGAATGATTCAATCTAGGTCCATGGCTCCAATATTTTGGGTTAAAGCTATCAATTGTGTCAATTATATTCAAAATTGTATGCCTCATAAGGTGGTGTGGAATATGACTCCTAAGGAGGCTTGGTCCCATGTCAAGCCTAATGTATCCTTATTTAGATTATTTGGTAGTGAGGCTTTAGCATTCATTTTGGATGGTTGGTGTAAAGCAGTGGAGAAGAAGAGTCAACATTTCATTTTTGTTGGTTATTGTGAGGAAGTGTTCAAGCTTATAGATTGTTTGATTCTAACACATACGAGGTTCACTATCAGCATGATGTTTAGTTTGATGAGTCTTACACACAAATCGATTCTCCAACACCTACTTCATCACTACTGACTCAACCTTCTTCATCATTTGAGGATGTATTACTTCTTGAGGGTGGTATTGATAATCAACCTCCTTCATATCCAAATAATTTACCTTGATGGGCTCATACTACCATTGAGGAGGCTAACCCTCTTGTTGGTGATCCCATAGATACTCGTCACACTCGCTAATAGACTTCAGGTATCATTCTTTTGAGCCATAGCATTTTAGTATATCCTTGGAGGTTTTCCAGTGCTTCAAGTATTCCTACATGGGAGAGTTTTATGACTAAGGAGTATTCCTCTTTGATGAGGAATCATACTTTTGATCTTGTACCTCGTCCTAAAGGAATAAATATGGTTCAGTGTATCAAATGGACATGACGAGTGCTTTCTTGCATGTGGATCTTCATGAGGAGATATATATGGAGCAACCACCTGGTTTTGTGCAACCCCATTTACTTAATTGCAAGGTTCATCATTTGTTGTATGGTATCAAACAAGCCCTTCAATCTTGATATGAGAAGATGAATAGCTTCTTACTTGCTTATGATTTCACACATTGTCATTTCGATCCTACAATTTATACTCAGCTATGGGGACCTGATCTTCTTATTCTTGTGATATTTGTGGATGATTTGATTCTCATAGTGAATTCCACTTTCATGATTGAGAGTACTCAATGAGAATTGATGGAGCACTTTGATATGGCTGACCTTGGACTTTTGCATTACTTCCTTAGACTTCAAGTTCATCAAACTATTAGGGGGATCTTTTTCCAACTGAATTATGTCTTAGACTTGCTCAAAATATTTGGCATGGTTGATTGCAAGCCTACCCCCACACCTTTTCATTCATGTGTTGTACTATCTATTAGTTGCACTACTCCTCGAGTTGATCCTACCTTGTAGCAATATTTGGTTGGCAGTATTTTGTACTTGACACATAGTCATCTTGATATTTCCTTTGTGGTTGGACTTGTCTCATGTTTCTCTCAAGAGCCTCACAATAGTCATTAGAAGGCAACCAAATGTACCTTAAGGTACATCTAGGGCACTTCACACTTGGGGATACATTACACATTAAGAGCTTTTCAAATTATGGGATTCACTTACTCATATTGGTTTTGTGATGTTGATGATTGGAAGTCTACTTCTGGCTATCTTTTGACTTGGTTCTAGTCTAATTGTATGGTCATGCAAGAAGCAAAAAAATATTGCATTATCATCAAAAAAGGTTGAGCATTGAGATGTAGTCTTGGCTAGTATGATCACCCCACGACTCTTTGGTGTGATAATCATAGTGCCATTCATATCTCACACAACCCAATGGAGCATTAGTGCACTAAGCATACTAAGATCCACATGCATGCATTTCATCAGAAAACTCATTTAGGATGGTGTTCTCAACTTGGAGTACATGCCTATGGAGCTACAAGTTGCAAGCATCTTCACTAAACCTTTGGCATCACCTCATTATCCTCAATTGTAATTAATGCTTGTGGTGAAGGAATTTTTCCTTGGGGGGTCTTCTTGAGTCTTACTCCACTTCTCATGTTTTTTTTGCATGTTTTCTCTTTTTGGAGAGGATTTTTCTCTCATGGGGTTTTTCCCCTTTCTCTATTTGTGATTTATTTTTTGTACATGGATACCTCATCAAGTCTTGTTGTCGAGACCCATTTTTTGCATCTTTGCATTAGTTTGTTCCTCCCTATGTTGTACTTAAGGGGGGTGTTGGTGTGAATAAGGTGTTCTACCTAACTAGTTCACCTAGTAGGTCCTATTCACATGTCAAGTTTACTTAGGTCCTAGGAATCATTTTAGAAGTCTTAGTTGTCATAAGATCTTATGTTATATTTGGTCATTTACTTCTTTTATCTTAAGTAATTTAATATTTTTTGTCTCATGTCATAGGATTAAGA
The DNA here is from genome assembly GCA_007258455.2 of Sequoia sempervirens. Classification (NCBI taxonomy): domain Eukaryota; kingdom Viridiplantae; phylum Streptophyta; class Pinopsida; order Cupressales; family Cupressaceae; genus Sequoia; species Sequoia sempervirens. The sequence goes on from VDFB02168118.1 coordinate 185,961,707, forward strand.
CACTTGTCATAATCTTGTCTAATAATATCTCTCACCTTGCCTATAAATGCAAAGGCTTCTCTTGTATCTTGATCATCTTGTGAGTATTGTATTATTGATTTGTGGAAGAGCATCTTTTGTTGTTGCTTCTCTATTGTGTGTTTGGAAGGTTATTTGGTGTTACAAATTGAAGATCTTGGTTTCTCACTTCAACAATAACAACTTTTTGAAAGTGTCTCTAAAATTTCTCTTTCTTAATATTATCTAAACTTAAGGCATATTCTTGCACCCATATTTTTAATGGGGCACCACCTATTCTCAAATTCCATTTTTTTTAATTTTCCTATTTTTACCTTTTAACCAATTTCTAGTAACAATAGGAGGCATACATTCCCCTTTAATTTTTTGTGTGTAGTTAGCACACTTGTCCAATTAAAGTATAACAATAGACCACACTTATCAAATTTTCATTTTCATGTTCTTACCTTTCAACTAATTTTTGGTAACAATAAAGGGGGCATACATTCCCCTTTAAAAATTGCATGTCCTTATCATGCTTATCAAATCAACTAGCAATAGAGCATGCTATTATAATTGATCCATTTTAACAACTATTATCATGACTCCTAAAACATAGAGTAAGCTATACCTTTACTTGTCATTCTTCTTTGTAACTTTCCTTTCTCTCTGCATTGACTATATATTCCTCTTTTCTTATACCAATTGTATTCATTTCTCTTCATGGTATTAATTACTCTTTTTAGTCCAACCATTCTATTTGTTACATTTTTATCAATATATAAGCTTTCTTCTATAGTATTTTAGTGTTGGACTAACATATTTGTTTTGCAGGATTATGATTTTTGACATTGTGTTTTTTTAGATTCTTCTTTAGGTCATGATTCTTCTTCATCAATATTATTGCATATCTTTTTATGTATCCTCATAGCATTTAATATTTTTTGCACTTTCTTTTTAGTACTTCAGTGTAGATTAATCATGGCACAAGCCCACTAAAATGGGGTAAAATGCCATGCTAAAAATTCAATACCTTACAATTTTCACATTAAAGCACTCACTTTAGTGTCCACTCCCCTTGTAGGTTTTATGGTGCACCGATCTAATAGCCTTGGCATTTCCTTCATTAGTTTTCCAATTTTGATATCACATTTTGTTACTTCTCGTTGATGTTGAGTTGTCTATCTTAATTGAGTATTTTCTCCAAAACGATAATGCAACACATGGAAATCCAGATGACATGATAATGTCCCATTAGTTCTCCAAAATTTAAGATGGTGGCTCCCCACTCAACTACTTGCTCTTACCTACTATAACACATGTTCCTTGAAAAAATAATCTTTTGTTTCTAAATGTGACCCTTCACCTTACTCACAAGCCTTATGTGAAAAACAAAAATCTTTTATTTTTTGAATACACATGCAACTCTCTTTCTCCACAATTACACTACTAGTTATTCCTCCATTGTTGAAGCTTCTTGTTGGTAATTGATGCCTTGTACTCTTATTGACATCCTTAAATGCTTGATCATCTACACCCTCTTGTTGGTAAAATATTTCAAGTGGTTTGCTATATATTTTATTTTTCATTGGTTTATAAACTTGTATAAAGTTTTCTCTTCATTACTTCTAAGTAACAAAGTAGTGTTTTTCTATAATTCACATTGGTAAACACCTCCATTACGCATTACTAATTTTTCTCTTTCCATTTATTTTTTCGTTCCTTGTTATTGGAAGAACCTTTGGTGACCATCGCCACCTATTGTTCAATCATGCACACACTAGGGTGTTTCTCTTGATAGACTAGGGAATAACATTTATAGATTTATTTTACTTTATTACTCTTAATTTTTTTATGCACTTAAGCTTAAGTGCACTACAAGGGGTTAAATGAGATGTAAAATTTATATTGTAACTTTAAACCATTGCAAGAATGTATTCCACTTCAATGCTAAGAAGTGCTAAGATTTTATCAAAAACTTTAGAAAATGACCACTCAAAACCATGTGCAGCAGGAGACATAATTTGTGTTAAAGAAGATGAGGATGCAACTATAGAAGCAATGTCATTAAAGAATAAAACTGAGTCCTTAAAAGTGTTATCTAGATCTAAAAGGTGGGACTCTACAAACAAATGAGAGATGTTTGATAGGAGGGTGTCCCAATGAGATGGATGTCAATGGCATAATGATCCTATTGTAGAAAATCACCAATGGCTCTTGAAAAAGTGACTCTGACCTCTATCAAAGCAATAGGTTGTAAAGGAATGTAAACAAGTTTAGATGAGGCATTAGGAGGATAATCAACAATAATATTAGTATCATCCACATGTGAAGGGTTCTCTAAGGAAACATCACTTTTAGATGGAGATTCAAGATCTCCATACAACTACCAAATGAAGGTCCAAGTAGTGAAAAGGCACTCTATGTGCTCTATTTAATGTAGAATATCCTCAAAAATAGTAACACAAAATAGTTTGTAGACCTTATCATTCTTGTTACCCCATTCAATCTTGTAGCACTAAGATAGTCACTTGGATCATAAACAAGTCCAATGAGATAGGGAAGTATATATTGGTCAAGGTAATGATTCTCTATCCCTTCTGTCTAGGACAAATAGTTCTCTAACTTTAACACAATAACACAATATTGAAATTTGATACCAAAAATCACAATGAACCCCCAAGAAACAAAAATTTATTTCAATTTGTACTTACAATCCCCATAAAAGACATCCCAAAAAATTACAATAACATGATACTTTATCATCGGTGTATTTATAGTACTTGAAAATAGAGCATAATGTAAGAAGTATAGTTTAGATGCATAATGAAAATAAATATAAGGCACTAGTACAAAGTAGATGGAAGAGTATGCACTTTAAAAAAGAGAGAGACCAAAAAGTTCAATTTCACGACAGCCCCAAAATATGAAGAAAAAAACCTAAGAAAACAACATGATTTCCCAAAAACAAAAATGAAGTGTTAAAATTAATAGCCTAAAATATATTGGTCTATGACCATATCGTCAAAAATCTCTATTACATACCATGATATAATGTTCTAGCTGAAGGTTTAGACAAACAACATCCACCATGTTTGTCGACAGTATAAGTTTCTTATAAGGATATCCTTAATCTGTAAATAAGAATTCCATAATAAATAACTAAAAGCCATAGTTAGGAGTCCACTAATTTTCTTTGCTCTTTCCCTTGCGAGAGGACAAAATAAGATAAGGAATCCTATAAAATTCTCAATGATCTTGTGGTAATATCACACAAATGCCATGAACTTCTTTTACTTAAAGAAAATAAGGGTAGGCCATTCCATAGTAGCCTTAATGGACATACAGACATACCCCTCTTGGATCTGATGTTCTAAGATAGTTAATAATATCTAGGAAGAGTAAGCATCCGGCCACTTTCCATACAGTTTATTTACGTAGCGCTATAAGGCAAGTTTCAAGTGGTGCCCATACTCTTATTTCAAGAATGATCACGGTGTCAGCGAAACCACCACAATGTTAGTGTGCCATTCCTTTTATCAACAAGAATAAGTGCTCCTACAAAGATGAACTAGATCATATCAAACCTTCCCAATAACATTTTATAGAGCTTTTCATTTTAACAACACTAGTAGATTTGTAATGCTAATATGGGAAGGTGCCTTAAAATGGGTGCAAATGAAGTTCTTTTAGTAGGCATTCTTTTGGTAGATAGTTTCAAAATTCATCAATACCTTTTGAGGAAATGGTCATGTGTGATAGACATATATTATATATACATACATATATCTAATTTATGAATCAAGATTATAGGAAAACAATAAAAACTTACATTTAACTCACATATCTACTACTTTTATATGATTATGTTTCTTCTCATATATATATAAATAATTTATGAGCCAAGACTATATAAAAACTATATAAACTTATATATAACTCATATATATCCCAACAATTCTATGAACCAAGACTATAGAAAACTATTAAACTTGTATATAACTAAACTTAGAACACTTCTATATGGTTGTGTTTCTTCTCTTATCACATGTATCTCCATTGTGGGAACGCAAAACCATATATATAAATCCATTTATGAACCAAACTATAGTCGCTACTTCTATATGGTTGTGTTTATTCCTTTATCACATATGGTCTCCCTCTTATTGAATTATGTTTAATTCATTCTCACCATTGAGTATCCTGCCATTTTCTTTGCTATGATTAAAATCTTGTATTTTCACATCTGCACGCATTAAGTCCTTAGGTTTAAAAAAGAGTGTAAAAAAAAAGGAGAAGGTGTTTTAAATCAATGCTATTTGAATTGAACCTGTTCCGAAAAGGTCAAGACATTTCAAATTTTATGTTAACACACACTAAGTAAGGGAAAACTTATGAAATGAATTCAATATTAAACCTAAGACATATAATATCCTTACAAATTAATACGATCGTTTTTTTTAGCCTGCTCTAGTCCCCTTACAAATGGTTTGTTATTAAATACATACTTTACAGGTTTCAGCACTATATGGCATCAAAATGATACAACCTTAGATAAATTATACAACGACTAGAACTTCCTTTGTTTACGCATTTTAATGGTGACGATCTAAAACCCTTGAATTATGTGATATTTTAACACCGTGCGCAAATTTTAGCTCTTTCCACCTCCACTAATACTACGTATCGTTGTTGTAAATTATGGTTACATCTCACCTCTAATACTGCCGAAAAACGAAGACTGGTCCAACCACTTTGTATATCCTAAAGTCTAAAATGTTCCAGTAATTCTGGATCAAATAATTTGAGATAATTCGATCCATCTCATTTTATTGAAATTCTTGAAATATCAACGTATAGAAAATTATGTTTGTGAGATAAAGATCGAAATTGATTCAAATTATTTGGAATGATATTTGTGGATGTGAGCGATAACTAATATCGATTTATTTTCATGGGAGATCCCAAAAATGATTTCTATAATCATTTCAAATCTCCCCATGCTTATATGAGAGATATCAGAGTCATTTCTGTAATTTCTAATGTTACACCACCGATGGACACGAAAACATTTTTTATTTTATTTATTAGATGGACTTAGACAAATGTAGAAGTACAAGTATGAGATTATAAAAAAAATGGATATCAAAGCTTTCCATAAATAAATGGAATTCTTCGCCGTGAGTAATAGTAATTAATAATTTTATTGTTTTCCTTCTTATCTTATATATATTCTCTTTTTTCATGTAGAGCCTGTCTAGATGGACATACATAGATAGATACATATAGATCTATGTCTACGTGCATAAACTTTTTTCATACCGAGCGGGATATGTTTCATTCTTTTTTTTTTAAATAAAATGAATAAATAGGTTTATTATGATATTTATAACTCTAGAACATATATCGGCTCATGTCTCTTTTTCTCTTACTTTTGTTGTCACTCTCATTTATTGGGGAACCTTAGTTTATAAAAGTCAAGAACTAAGTAATTCGGGAGGAAAGGGCATGATATTGACGTGTATTTGTATAACGAGAGTATTAGTTACTCGTTTCGCTCTATTCAGGACATTTACCATTAAGTAATTTGTACGAGTCATTCATGTTCCTTTCATGGACTTCCTCCATGATTCATATAGCTATAGAAGTACGGGGCCAGGATGTTTGGCGGTTAGGTGCAATCACCGCACCAAGTGCTATGTTAACTCATGGTTTTGCTACTTTAGGTCTTCCGGATAAAATGCAGCAATCTGCAATGTTAGTACCCGCTTTACAATCTCATTGGTTAATGATAATGAACTAATATATTAGTAGTTCTTAATTCGTCAGTTCAGTTGGCAAGCTCTAACGAGATGCTAAGATAAATGCCAGGGGTGATAAGAATGTGTGGGATAAAGTGAAATCGAAATTGGATTCATTGAATAAGAAGAAAAAGAGGGTTCCAACACAAGAAGCCAAGAGGAACCTGAAAGAATGGAAGAAAGAAAAAAACCCCAAAATACAATGCCTGAAGGAGAGAGAACGCCTTGAAAGAGAAGGCAGAAGACTCGAAGAACTCAGGAAAAAAGACACTAAGCAAGTAGATACACCAGAGAACGAAACATAGAAATTGCCATATCCAAAAATGGTGAAAATTTTTTGAGTTTGGAAAACAAAATATAAAATCCAAAAACTGCCACTAGCTCCTTGGTTTTCTAAGAGCAAAAATGCGATTCGTTTCTTCAATAGAAAGAAATTAGGCAACCAGGCCGCTGTAGCCGAACTCACTAGGTCATATTTGGAGAATGGAGAACTTGACTTGGAATTATTGGAAACTATATTGTATCTTAAGAGTTACTTTATTTTTAATATATTGATAAGTCTAATATTTCGTTCCTTTCCATTTTGGAAATCAAAATGAAATACCTATAAATACCTATGTCTTTCAGAATTAGCAAGCAAAAGGTTTTTTGTATGAAATTGTATATTCCAAAATATTGAATATACATATATATGTAATTCTAAAATATAGACATATGTTGGGATGTCTCCTAATTAAAAAGGAAGGAACCTATGGTCAATATTTGAAAAGTATTGAAAAAAATCTTCAGAACATAAATAAATATATGTATTTATTGAGTTAATCACTCGGACGATTCACATCAACATCACTAGAACTTTGTCACCCCCCCTTTTTTAGCTCCAATTACCCTCAGTGATTTATTATGTAAAATAAGGTGAAAGCTTCGACACCTTTCTCAACCAAACAAGAGAATTCATTCTTTTTTTCATTTTATCTATTCTAATAAAGGTAAGTTTTTAACTATTAGTTAGTCTGATTTAAATAAGAAATCAATCAGTATGATCCATCAGAGCAATCTTTATGGTACTTTTCTGCTCCTCGAATAGGCAAAGGAAACTCGGATCGTCATTAACATCTAAATATTTGATTGAGACAAAGACTTGATTCATTAATCAAATTGAATTTGCATGTCTAATTTTCTTTTTAGTAGCAATAAAATCGAATTGAGTCAAACCCTGGAACTATACTAATAAAGAGTACACTTAATTTGCAGTATCTGAAAACATATCTTTAAGACGTCCTAAAGCACTCATAGTATCATTATGAATATATAGACCAAAACTATGGAAGCCTAAGAAAATACATGCCCAGTTGAGGTGTGATACAATTGCATCACGATGTCTCAGAACACGGTCTAAAAGATTGTGGTATTGAGTAGTCGGATCATAGTCCCTTACCATAAAAATAGCTGCATGTGCAGCAGCGCCAACTATGAGAAATCCACCAATCCACATATGGTGCGTGAACAGAGACAGTTGGGTACCATAGTCAGTAGCTAGATATGGATACGGAGGCATAGAATACATATGGTGAGCTACGACAATAGTCAAAGACCCTAACATAGCTAGGTTCAGAGCTAATTGAGCATGCCATGAAGTAGTTAAGATTTCGTAAAGACCTCTATGCCCTTCTCCTGTAAATGGACCTTTATGAGGTTCCAAAATTTCTTTGAGGTTATGACCAATACTCCAATTGGTCCTATACATATGACCAGCGATTAGAAAAAGAATTGCAATAGCCAAAGGGTGGTGTGCAGTATCGGTCAGCCACAGACCCCCCGTTACTGGGTTGAGTCCTCCACGAAAAGTCAAAAATTCTGAATATTCCGACCAATTCAGGGTGAAAAATGGGGTCAATCCCTTAGCAAAACTGGGATAAAGTTGAGCTAAAAGCTCACAATTTAAAATAAATTCATGAGGAAGTGGTATCTCTTTAGGGTCCACTCCAGCATCTAAGAGTTCATTAATAGGTGAAGAAACGTGTATTTGGTGTCCTGCCCAAGATAGAGACCCAAGTCCTAGTAACCCTGCTAAATGGTGGTTTAACATGGATTCTACATCTTGGAACCAAGCCAATTTTGGAGCAGCTTGGTGATAATGGAACCAACCAGCAAAAAGCATTAACGCTGCAAAGATCAATGCACCAATTGCGGTGCAGTAAAGTTGTAATTCACTGGTTATTCCGGATGCTCGCCAAATCTGGAAGAACCCAGAGGTGATTTGTATTCCTCGAAAACCTCCACCTACATCTCCATTCAAAATTTCTTGACCTACCATTGGCCAAACTACCTGAGCACTGGGTTTAATGAGTAGGATCATTTAGCCATGCCTCATTTTATTTATGGCTTGTTCAATCAATTGGGGGGGATTGAATTTTCACTTTTTTTTTAGAAAATATAAAAAATATCTTTTTATCGTTTATTCCCTCCATGTTTTTTCACAACATTAACAATTGTTAGATATTCAATTCTAAATTGGTATCTATTTATTTAGATGATTTTTTCTTTCTATTCCTAGAGAAAAATTGAGGTAATTGCCTGACAAAAATACGTATCAATCATTGTTTTTTTTTTTTATTGATTCCTTCCATGCTTACTATAATTAGTTATTTTGGTTTTTTATTAGCTTTGCTTATTTTCACCTCAGTCCTATTCATTGGGTTAAGCAGTATACGACTTATTTGAAATAAAATAAAACCCGAAATAGGAATTGAGATTCCGAGTCAATTTGAGGTACTATATAGATTAGCTATGAATCCTTACCTATTCTTTTTTAATAAATAAAAATATGATTGAAGTTTTGTTATCTGGAATTGTGTTAGGTCTAATTCCTATAACTTTGGCTGGATTATTTGTAACTGCATATTTACAGTACCGACGCGGTGATCAATTGGATATTTGATTTAGGACCATATTATGGTATGAACGGGTCTCCTACTGATTCTGAGGGATCATATCCCATTAGCTAATAAATTTGGCTAATAGTAGGTCAAGAAATAACATTCTTAATAAGTTATTCTTTATAAATTATCTCCTGGACGCTTCAATCAACACAGGTATATTTCGATTATCTGGCTCAGAACTTTTTTTAAAAGAGCTCGTGGAACCATGGTATCAAACATTCCAAAGTCAAATAAAGAATCAGATATTTGATCTTCATCATCTACTATCTGGTTTAATGTCTGCTCAATAACTCTTTTACCTGCAAATGCAATGTATGCATTAGGCTCGACAATCGTGACATTAGCCAACATACCAAAACTAGCAGTGACTCCACCAGTTGTAGGAGATGTAAGAACTGAACTATATAGTAAATTATCCTCTTTTTGATATGTATGCAACACAGCAGCTATTTTATTCATTTGCATTAAGCTAAAGCTTCCTTCTTGCATGTGCGCTCTGCCAGAAGCACATACAAGAATTACTGGAAGAAGATTATTAGTAGCATACTCTATTAAACGGGTTAATTTTTCACCCACTACCGAGCCCATACTGCCTCCCATGAATTGAAAATCCATAACTCCGAGTGCGACAGCCATACCATTTATTTTACCTATGCCTGTTTGAATAGCTTTGGATAAACCTGTTTCTTTTTTATAGGAAGTGTTATAATCTTCATAAGATTGTTCTTTTGTTTCTATAAATTCTTCCTTTCCTAGATTAAGTGTACTCTTTATTAGTATAGTTGAAATTCTTATAGTTGAAAATCTCTTTGGAATTTAGCCCCATAGCCAATAATAAAAGTAAAACAGATATTTATTTATTTTCTTATTACACGAATCCATATGTTTTTTGTTTTTTTATTGAGCTCTAATCTTGATCTTCCTCCCCAATCTAAAATTATAGTACCAATATAGATAATGTTTCCCGACGGTTTTCGTTCCCAAGTGTAATAAATACCGGAACTTCTTACTATTTGATTGACCACGACTCTGTAATTTCCATTTATTACAAAAGTTCCTTTAGAATTCATCAAAGGAATATCTCCCAGATATAAAATCTGGTTCTGTATCTCTACACGAGTTTAAATAGTCAATAAATACTATTTGGAATTCAATAAATACTATTTGGAATTCGATTTAGAATTACAAATTCTATTAGATAGAATCTATTTAATAATATTAGAGAGAATATTTAATCAAAACATTGAGTCGCAATTTAAAAGATCCAATTCGAACAAATTGGATAAAATTGAATAATGTAACGTAAGATGCAATTACCCAGCATTCATCAAGTTGGAGAATATGTCAGAAACAAAGGTTGAATCGCTCTATTCTTTGAGTTTTTGACAAGAAAAAGAATAATACTTTTGTATTGTCCATTCAGATCGAATACTTTCAACAAAGATTAGAATATCTTTTGTCCATTTCCAAACAAAACAATTTCAAAAATAGAGTGTTCAATCCAATTGAATTATGGACTACTCAACATTGGGGTTGGTTTGGAAATCCCAATAAAATTTTTGAGAATAAAATTTATAAGGTTATCTCCGACAAGATTCAATTTTATAAGATTATCTGGGACAAGATTATCAATCCGCAAAGAGAAAAATCAATTCCTAATCTTGAATCCCCGAAAATTGATCTACAAAAAACAATAGTACGATTAGGTTTGAATGAGAAGAAGCCATGCTTTAATAATAAGTTTTGTTAGAATTGTGTTAGGTATAATTAGGAATAAGCAATCAATCGTATTTGGAGAAAGCCATTTTGTTTTTAACAATGTATCGATCATTTGTTTAAATAACATTCTATTAGAGAAGAATAAATTTGATAAATATTCATAACTTTCGGATAGAGTTTTATAAATAAGAGATTCATTAGATAATAAATCTCTATTTTCCCTTTCTCCCTTGAGCAAACGTTGTTTAAACTTATCATCCCGTGTTTTTTCACGGAACCAACGTTCACTTATCACCGATTGGGAATATGGTAATACACGTCTCAATCGGATACCAATTTCTTGAAAGCGCTTGAAAGTTTCAAAATTTTCTTTTTCTTTCATTTTAATGTTAAAAGGCAAATCATCATCATCAGTCTTAATTTTCGTTTCTAAGACAATTTTTCTCACCTTTTTCCGCTTTAGAATAGCCTTTAACTTTTTTTTAATACTGTATTTTAGCTCTCTTGTTGAAGAATAAGTAAGATAAATAGTCTTCAATTTTAGTCAAAAGAAATTTTGGAAGCTCATAAAGGTCCATTTACAGGAGAAGGGTATAGAGGTCTTTACGAAATCTTAACTACTTCATGGCATGCTCAATTAGCTCTGAACCTAGCTATGTTAGGGTCTTTGACTATTGTCAGAAGCTCACCATATGTATTCTCCTATGCCTCCCATCTATATATAGTTACAACTATGGTACCTAACTGTCTTTGTTCACGCACCATACGTGGATTGGTGGATTTCTCATAGTTGGCGTTGCTGCACATGCAGCTATTTTTATGGTAAGGGACTATGATCCAACTACTCAATACAACAATCTTTTAGACCGTGTTCTGAGAGATCGTGATGCAATTGTATCACACTTCAACTAGGCATGTATTTTCTTAGGCTTCCATAGTTTTGGTTTATATACTCATAATGATACTATGAGTGCTTTAGGACGTCCTAAAGATATGTTTTCAGATACTGCTATACAATTACAACCTATCTTTGCTCAATGGATACAAAACACTCATGCTTTAGCACCCAGTTTGACAGCTCCTGATGCAACAGCAAGCACCGGCTTAACCTGGGGAGGTGGTGATTTGGTAGCAGTAGGTGCCAAAGTAGCTTTGTTACCTATTCCATTAGGAACTGCTGATTTTTTAGTACACCATATTCATGCATTTACTATCCATGTGACTGTATTAATATTACTTAAAGGTGTTTTATTTGCTCGCAGTTCTCGTTTAATACCCGATAAAGTCAATCTTGGTTTTCGTTTTCCTTGCGATGGGCCTGGTAGAGGAGGAACATGTCAAGTATCTGCCTGGGATCATGTCTTCCTAGGGTTATTCTGGATGTACAATGCAATTTCGGTAGTAATATTCCATTTTAGCTGGAAAATGCAGTCCGATGTTTGGGGTAGTATAAGTGATCAGGGAGTGGTAACTCATATTACAGGAGGAAACTTTGCACAGAGTTCCATTACAATTAACGGGTGGCTCCGTGACTTTCTATGGGCACAAGCTTCTCAAGTAATCCAATCTTACGGTTCTTCATTATCTGCATATGGTCTTTTATTCTTAGGTGCTCATTTCGTTTGGGCATTTAGTTTAATGTTCCTATTTAGTGGCCGTGGATATTGGCAAGAACTTATTGAATCTATTGTTTGGGCCCATAATAAATTGAAAGTTGCTCCTGCTATCCAGCCCAGAGCCTTGAGTATTGTCCAAGGACGTGCTGTAGGAGTAGCTCATTACCTTCTGGGTGGAATCGCCACAACATGGGCGTTCTTCCTAGCAAGAATTATTGCAGTAGGATAATGGCTAGGAGGATTTGAAAAGCATTATGGCATCAAGATTTCCAAAGTTCAGCCAAGGCTTGGCCCAGGACCCAACTACTCGTCGTATTTGGTTTGGTATTGCTACTGCACATGACTTTGAGAGTCATGATGATATTACCGAGGAACGCCTTTATCAAAAGATTTTTGCTTCTCACTTTGGTCAGTTAGCGATAATCTTTCTGTGGACCTCTGGGAATTTGTTCCACGTAGCTTGGCAAGGCAATTTCGAAGCATGGGTCCACGACCCCTTACATATAAGACCTATTGCTCATGCAATTTGGGATCCTCATTTTGGTCAACCGGCCGTAGAAGCCTTTACCCGAGGAGGTGCCCCCGGTCCGGTCAATATTGCTTATTCCGGTGTTTATCAGTGGTGGTATACAATTGGCTTACGCACTAATGAAGATCTTTATACTGGAGCTCTTTTCTTGCTATTTCTTTCTGCTCTCTTTTTAACAGCGGGTTGGTTGCATCTACAACCTCAATGGAAACCAAGTGTTTCATGGTTTAAAAATGCCGAATCTCGTCTCAATCATCATTTGTCGGGACTCTTCGGAGTCAGTTCTTTGGCTTGGACGGGGCATTTAGTTCATGTCGCTATTCCTGAATCAAGAGGACAGCACATAAGATGGGATAATTTCTTGAATGTATTACCATATCCCCAAGGTTTGGAACCACTTTTTACAGGTCAGTGGAGTCTTTATGCTCAAAATCCTGATTCCAGTAGTCATTTATTTGGTACCTCTCAAGGGTCGGGAACTGCTATTCTAACTCTTCTCGGAGGATTTCACCCACAAACTCAAAGTTTGTGGCTAACTGATATCGCTCATCATCATTTAGCTATTGCATTTGTTTTCTTCATTGCTGGTCATATGTATAGAACCAATTTTGGGATTGGACACAGTATAAAAGATATTTTAGAAGCACATATTCCTCCGGGAGGCTTATTAGGATGCGGGCATAAGGGACTTTACAACACAATCAATAATTCTCTTCACTTTCAATTAGGTCTTGCTCTAGCTTCTTTGGGAGTTGTTACCTCCTTGGTAGCTCAACACATGTATTCTTTACCTGCCTATGCATTCATGGCACAAGATTTTACTACCCAAACTGCATTGTATACTTGTACAGCATTGTTTTTCATGGCTAGGAGCAGGTCGATATTATGTTCTACTAATTTGTACAGCATAGCATTGATTTAAAACACCTTCTCCTTTTTTTACACTCTTTTTAAAACCTAAGGACTTAATCGTATAGATATAGAAAATACAAGATTTCTAATCATAGCAAAAGAAAGGAAACGGGTACTCAATTGAGAATGAGTACACATAATTTCATGCATAAGAATTATATCTTTTATATCTTATATATGTAGATAGAATCATGTGGAAAGTCGTATTCGATGCAAGTCGTATGTACGGTTTGGAGGGAGATCTTTGATACCTTTAGAGATCCACCCTACAATATGGAGTTAAAAAGCTGAAATAAATAAGTAATTATTAGTCTTTATGAAATAAATTTATGAACCTTTTTCACACTCATGTCACACCAAAGTATTGTAGAAAAGAAAATTGAGAAATTTGATCCAATTTATCATAATTGATTAGTTAACATGATCATTAATCGTATTCTTAAACATGGAAAAAAATCATTAGCTTATCAAATTTTTTATCAATCTCTAAAAAAGATTCAACCAAAAACAGAGAAAAATCCACTAATTGTTCTACATCAAGCAATACACAAATTAACTCCCAAATTGATAGTAAAATCAAGACGTGTAAGTGGATCCACTTATCAAGTTCCCATTGAAATAAAAAATAAAGAAGGAAAAATACTTGCTATTCGTTGGTTATTAGAGTCATCCTGAAAACGTTCTGGTCGAAATATGCATTTCAAATTGAGTTACTCATTGAACAAATGGCATCTTCTTTTGAAAATATTAGCTATTCTTAGCATGATATTAGGGAATTTAATTGCTATTACTCAAACAAGCATAAAACGTATGCTTGCATATTCATCGATAGGTCAAATTGGATATATCCTCATTGGAATAATTCATAGACTCAAATAATGGATATGCGAGTATGATAACTTATATGTTGCTCTATATTTTTATGAATTTAGGAACTTTTGCTTGTATTGTATTATTCAGTCTACGTACAGGAACAGACAACATTCGGGATTATGCAGGATTATATATGAAAGACCCTTTTTCAGCTTTGTCTTTATCTTTATGTCTGCTATCTCTAGGAGTATTCCTCCACTAGCAGGTTTTTTTGGAAAACTTTATCTATTTTGGTGTGTATGGCAAGCAGGCTCCTATTTATTGGTTTCGATAGGACTCTTTATGAGTGTTATTTCAATATATTATTATCTGAAAATAATTAAGTTATTAATGACTGAACGAAACAAAGAAATAACTCCCCATGTGCAAAATTATAGATTATCTTCTTCAATCTCAAAAAATTATATCGAATTTAGTATGATTGTATGTGTAATAGCATCTAGTTTACTGGGGATAGAAATGAATCCAATTGTTGCAATTGCCCAGGATACATTATTTTAGACTATTTATATAAACCTTTTTCTTAATAACTGAAAAAACTAGGATTTGCCCTTATATTCTTAAAATGGCAGGGAATAGGCTGAAATTATCAAATGAACTTCTAATTACAAAATCAACTTGATTGTTATACCAAGGCAAACCCATGAAAATACCCCTTTATCAGAAAAACTAGACACTATGTAACTTTCTCGCATTAGAGAAGATTATGCTATGGAGTTAGACCTTTGTCTCAAAGATGAACATCTATTAATAGAACAGTTTCAAAAAATAGAATTGAGAAACGGATATATTTTATCATTTATATGTACCAATATACAATGTGGAAATTGGTCCCATTTGTTTTGTATCAAACAAAGTAAAGTAATAAATTACTTTACAAAAGACTTAGTGAAATAGGTATTTTACAAAGAAAAGCACGCCCGCTTATTTGGTCCTATCACTCATTTGATCTTATAATCTATCTTTGTAATAATTAAAAAAACACTATTTAATATACTTTTGATATAATAATGAACATTCTTATCACCTATGGCCTCACTTATTGAATACATGTGTAAAAATCATATATATATCCTTGGCGATTTATGATCCAAGACAATTGAAAATTTATAAAAACTTGCATATAGCCCCATATATCTGCTTCTTTATAGCCTTTCAATTTTATACTTTTTTATCACACCAATTTGGTAGGGATAAATTTAGAAATTAGATGTAATTTGAAACGGAAATTTCATGTGACATGGACTTGAACTTCACTCGTGAATCTGGGTACCTATTTTTCCAAAATTTTGTACTTCATTTTGAATTATTTTGTATTTAACAGGCTTTCCCTAAGATATTTTGAATGATTAAGATGAACTGATCTCTTATGACAAGTTTGAATTCGATTCAATTGGAGAGTGTTTATTCTTGTCAAATTGGGATTTGTACCTTTCATATTTATCATTTGAACGAACTAATTTATCATTTGAACGAACTAAATATTGCAACAATTGTTTTAGTACATATT
Source organism: Sequoia sempervirens (assembly GCA_007258455.2). Taxonomy (NCBI): domain Eukaryota; kingdom Viridiplantae; phylum Streptophyta; class Pinopsida; order Cupressales; family Cupressaceae; genus Sequoia; species Sequoia sempervirens. Next base: position 185,977,606 of record VDFB02168118.1, read on the forward strand.
TGATTGTTACCATAGGATCTTGATTGCATTTGAGGGTTCCATATTTGGATCTCATTTTATTGAGGATGCGATCTTGCTGATCCAATCAAGCATTGATTTCGAGTTAATGCGTCGAGTGATTTGTCAATTACAATGTTTGCAACTTTCAATAATACTTCACAACTTGCCTAGGGCTGGATTTAAAATTGACATCTGTAATGGCTTTCTGTGCAGGCTTGCACTCGCGAACTTTAGCTTTAAAGATTTTGCTATTTCTTTTTTTACCTTTAGGGCAGCCATTTAGGGCGAATAATATGATCTATCAACTTGTTTATTACATTTAAATACAATATTTTGTTAAAACAAATTGAGTCTTGTTCCACCTTTCAGGTTTCCCTCTTGTTTAAAAAAAGGCTTTGAAGGTTAGTGTTTGGTATTTTATTTTTTTTCAGTCTGCTGATTGTTGAATACAATAGGTTGTCAGGACAATTCGGAATAATGCATCCCACATGGGCTCAAATAGGAGACTTGTTCCTCTTGGAGTCGCATATGACAGATTTCACATTGTACTTGCTTGCTACAAAGTTTTCACCGTCAGCAACCCTGAGTTTGTTTATAAAAACAAAGCTTTTTGCAGCATTCTCAGAGACAACATATGGTATGCTTTTGGTTTTAGCATATGAATGGTAACAAAAGCCCTTTTAATTACAAACATATCTATAGGGAAATCACAACTATGAAGGGAAAAAGCCTCTTCAACTATGCTTTATCATATCTCTGGATGCTTGAGGCCCCAAGTTCCATGTTTGACACAATCTAGAAAGTAGCCTCAAGGTTGTCTTTATCTCTACTCCAAAGCTACAAGGTTACCCAAAACTGATGATGGAATGACTCTGTTTACTGCTTAAAAACCATCAAGACATTGTGTTCAAGTAGATCACATTTTGTAAGCGTATCTATTAAAGAGAATTTTGTTAACCTGCTTTTGTGTGGGAAATAGTCAAGAGCTACTTCTGCTAATATGTTACCCAACACCACTGCAGCCGCAGGAGGCACATAATAAAATCCAAAATGCTATTTCATTTTGAGTCATAAAAGATAGTCACACAAACTTCAAAGATTTTATTTCCCACCCTGTATCTCCTATTCTCTTATGATGAGCTAATACTAACCAATATCAACCATTGTTTGGTTTAAGTGGTACATAAAACTATATTTGGTACCCTTAAAGAACTGGCTTTGCAAGAATATTTTGTATTTACATAACTGGTGGATCTTGCTGAAAACATTAACTTTGAAACCATTGATCCCTACAAATCTTTTTAAAAGAGACATGCTTACTAAACAACATCAACCATCGTCTGGTTTAAGTGGTACATAAAACTATATATATAGTACCCTTGCAAAACTCGCATTGCACCTATATATTTTTATTTATGGAACTGCATGATCTTGCTCAAAACTGGAACTCTGAAACGGTTGATTCCTAGAAAATCTTCTTAAAGAGGCGTAACTAAGGCAAGTGAGTTCTCTCACATGATGCCTAAATTGAATGTGGTCTTATTGTATGTGATCATTCTAATGCACAAAATGGACTTGGTGATGGAGCTTTTTGAGATTTTTCAAACAAATGAGGTATGTCTAAATCTAAACTAACGCAAATTTTTCAGCTGCTTCCCTCTCAACCCATCCCCAAATGAGATCCAATCAATAATAATTCGAAGTCATTTCTTCCCAAGATATAGTTCTTACTGGAGTATAGACATGTATGTAAATTGTGCAAGCATTAAATAAGGCACACAAATTATTTCAAAAATTACCTCAATAACATCAGGTTTCTTGGTGCTGACTTGATAAGCTATGTCAATGACCGCAATTGTTGAATTAGAGATTGAAATTATTGTAAAGTTGTACTAAATAATTGAGTCTAAAAGTCTATAATACACAATCAGGTTTAAAAAGTGCTCTGAATAGCCTCACAGGTTTTCTCCAGAACATTAAGGAAAGTTGAATACAAATCTCTTGTAAATTATACAACACCATCCAGATACTGGATTTCATTGGCCTTACAAAGAGAGTGACCAACAACCCTAAGCAAATCTAATTCAAAACGTTCATAAAGGTTCAGTTAAATATAATATATAAGATCCAGGTTGGAACATATCCTATTTTTTTCCTATCCCAAGGAAATCGCTTAAACCTGTCATTTTAATTTGCTTAAATGCCTCAAGTTTTCACCTTGCCGGATCTCACTGCATCACCACTCTTGTTAACACTAACTTCTCCAAAAGTTTTTCAATAATGACTTTCAAAACCGTAACCACCAGTAAAGCTTGTAACTGACATGCACTTAGCCAAAATCCAATTTTTTTAAAGATAATTAGAACACAATCTCTGAAATTCAATATCATTCTTTAATGTCCTATCTATTCTGCTTTGCCTAAGCAATCACATAAGGACCCAACTCAAGGAGAATTCAAAAAACACACTCATTGACGTGCAAGATGTTACATATGCACAACATGAGTTGAAAAATGTATTTTTATATGATAAATACTGAAACCAGAAAATTGAAATCCAATGAGTTGAAAAATGTATAATATTTTCATGAAACTAGTGTCAACTAGAATGCTCCAGAAACAATTACTGTCCTCCAAGTCTTACTAAAATGACTAGTAATTTGTAACAACTCCATTCCAAGCTTAGGTCATCTCAAGGCCTTTAATGCATATTAATAAATATTATTACAATATATATATTAAAAAACTTCTTGGATGAAAATCTTCAGCAAGCATGTTAAACTTCTTACTTTATGACAGTGGAATCATTCTGTACATATACTTGTCCTAGGCTAGCCATCTATTCAACATTTATATCCTCATTAGTTTGTCCTGGGTTTGTAAGTTATCTGCATATCAACAGTCTTGTTATTTATTCTTGAGTGCTCTACATGCATTAATCAGTGTGAACTATGAAACAATATTAACCTGGACTCCTTTTATCACATCGTTCCATGTCCATTACTTATATAAAGATTAGATTCGCTGTGCTTTAATACTTGGACACAAAATGTACATGTTGAAAAGATGTCACAGAACAGTACAAATCAGTTATAAAATTGGCTTCAACATCTCTGAATAAGTGAAGTCAGGCACATTTATAGTCAAAAGCATAAAGGCACTACTCCAACCATTTACAATAGAAGCATTCTGTGTAGCAATGGATATTTAATTTTCTACAACCACTTGGCAGGATTGACAAATTGTGTTACAAAGAAAAACAACTGGAAATAAATTTATTAGACTTGCAATATTCACTATTAAGAGAGAATTGATGTGGCAATGGATATTTAATTTTCTAGAGCCACTTGGCGAGATTGACAAATAGTATTACAAAGAAAAAACAAGTGGAAATACTTGTTGGAATTTATTAGATCTGCAATATTCGCTTTATTAGAGTAATGCCTATTTGCATCACCCAAGCATAAGAAAGAATTGACATCTTGTGCATGGGAAAAACTGGAAAAATTCATCCTAAAAAAATATGAAGTGTGAAATTTAATCCTGAAATTAATAACAATCTGCAATTATAAATTTCAACCTAGTACAAGAACAAAATTAAGTCATTCCAATTTCCTTCAACTATGTTATGCATCGGAACACATCTGCATTTAAACGGTATCTAGCTATGAAGCATACATAAGAAGGGAAACCTAGGCTTTATACTTGCACTACAAAATCCTAATTTATGACTGAACATGTAGCAAAAACTGTCATCCATGTCTTTGTTATAGCTTTTATAGTAAAGAAAAGAGGGCGTGCTTCCCTCTCTTTACATCATTCGTCAACAGAGAGAGCACAACGGCTTTCAAGACTAATCAAAATCTTCAACATGTCTACTTGTATACTAACATTGCTAGTCTTTGCAGAGCTTGCGACCTTTGTGCTGTTGGTCAAAAAATATCCAATTCTAAAAATACAGAATCAAAAAAAAATCCCGCAAATGGAGTTCACTTATAAAATATGGCTTGTAGAGATTGTATGAGCACCAGGAACAAATTGTTGCAAAGTGAGGCACTCCTGGCTTGGTTTGAAATAAATTACTCAAAACTAATTCATGTCATTCACAGCCATGAAATTCTAGGACAAGAATGAGTTGAAAATTATGATTTGTTAGCACCTCTGAAAGTTCATGAATGACCTTCCTTCCTACCTAATATCCGCTCCCGGTGTTTTCCCCTTTCTAAAATATTGCTCTTGATCCGATTAAAAGATTCATACCTTTCGCCACGTAACCTCTGGTCTGTTTTGACTTCTTGTGCTTCTTGAACAAATTGCTTATTCCCAAACATCTGCATTGAATCTAGACGTGGCGTGATTTTTAATGGATGCGCTTCAGTGTTAAAAACCCACTGATCAAGAGGAATAACAGATGGCGGTGAGAAAAGAAGGTAAAAGTACTTCAAGGTTTCAGCAAGAAAAAAGCTTTGCATCATGTCATCTTTTTCACCACTATTAACCTGTATAACAAAACCATTAAAGCATCAATATTGAACATGAATATTTAATTGCAAGATAAGAAGAATATGAGACGATAATGAGTTCAATATTGCATTGTGCACCTAAGTGCTCATGCTCAATAAAGAAATACATGTTCATGTTCTATGTACTTATACTGCCATTTTTAACCTTACATACAAACATATGGTCTCTGAATGGGTGTGCTGTGATGTTCTTAACGATATTGTCACTTGAGAAATTGAACTTTCTGTTATAATCTAAAAACAAAGAATTTCAAGCCATGAACTTATATAAAGATATTGAGGAAGATTTGGTTCCAACTCATGCAAAAGCCAACTCAAGCTTCGCAAGAGATTTGGTTAATCCATGTGAGATATTTAGCAAGACCTACAATACTTACGTCTCAGAAAGTTGATGCATTCAGTTGTTTTAAAAACTTTAAATTGATAATATAATGTTTCAGAAAAGTGAAAATATTGCTCTCGGGCAGAATAACAAGGGCAGGTGCAGATGCACAAACTGTCTCTTAATGCATGCACTCGAAGGCATACGATTGACTAACGGATCTTTGAAGCCACATGTGTTATTTATTGCACCATACAATGTTAGATTTTCTTAGTTTCTAGGTTACCAGTGCTGTTTAACATCATTAGAAGCTGCAATAGCCAGTCAGGCAAATGCATGCCTGTGAATAACAAGAGCATAGGAGGTAGAGCAGCTATGGTGTTTAGTAATCTGGAAAAGCATTAACAGCTTATGCTGGCAGCAACAAAGTTCAAAGAATCTCAGCTTTTTTATCTAGTATTGTGTCCATCCAGTTAGAAGCAGTCCAAAGATATCAGAATGTAGGAAATTGAAACAGTTCTATGTTTATATGTCCACACTTCGCAACCTTTTTGAGGTTAATCTCAATCAACATAGATTGGAATGTGTTTTGAAATATGCCTTTTATGCTTGAAGCAAGGTCGTGTGACCAAATTAAGATTGCATTCAATTTGGATTACATCATATCTCCACAGTTGATTTCTGCAGATATGAGTGAGGTGTTTGGCATTGGTTTGCATTCTGTTGTGTGGTTGATTTCAAGAAATATTCTCATTCAAAGGAAGCTGTTTTATTGGGGTGGTTTCTTCCTTCACAGTAGATGTCCGGTTGGGGGTTGTTAATAAGGAGTCAATTTCATGGATTGGAAGGTTAGCAGGGATGGGACCAAGGGGTCATACAAGCAGGTTTGAGGGGGGCAATATTAGACCACACCAAAGACTGAAAGGGTTCATGCTGACAGCTGAATTTCTGAAACTAGGTCTATACCAACAACCAGAATAATTTTCTATTGGACCCAAACTAAACAATATATCTGCTCCTGGAAACTAAATATGAATGCTGCTTTAAGATATAGTAAATTATGAGTGTCATACATAGAAAAAACAAATATTCCATGAAGCATTTGACGATAGAGGTAATGAAGCTTCCCAGAATAATAACTCTGTTTATTACAAATGAAGTGCTCCAATTGTTACATCATATATAGATGGAAACGAATGCCTGGAAAATTTAAAATCATTGACTCAGATCACTAAAACCACCAGAGCATTGTCTGCGAAAAATGTATTACATTGTCAAAAATTCGGAAAAGAAAGATTCATGATTATTCACTTAACTAAATTTAAGGAAATAATGGACGACTTTGCTGCAATAAGAGACGAGTAAAGCAAATTCATAGTGTCGATAATGTTTAACAACTTGCATCATACACAAAATTATGGTGACACTGAATATTGTGTCCAAAGAATGAGCTCAAATTGTTAGATACAAAATGTTTTTCAAGCACATCACAAAAAGACCATGCTAACAGTAAAGGGCACATGTGGACAGGGCAAGTGAATAATATTTTGAGGCAGAAAGAAGTGAATAATATTTTTCCAGCACATCACAAAAAGACCATGCTAGTAGTAAAGATAGAGAGCACAACATCAACAGAGGCAAGAAGACAAATGAATTGGGAAGCATGACAACAATAATAGAGGAGACAGTATTATATTGATATGATTTTCAAAAAAGACAATCAAAAATGTCAAAGGCAAGGTAATTTTGCTGGAAATATGGAACATGCGACCACATCTGTAGAAGATGTATGGATAATGGGAGTACTATGTTGACAACAATGAAAACAGTTCAGAAAGATTGAAATTATATCGATGACAACAAGGAACCGATGCAGGTCACTGGGAATCAAAAGTACATCCACTTACAATAGAACAGTAAATGAGTAGAAAAGTGATAGAACCTTGAAGCTTAATAAATGACGTGGACAATTAAACCAATTGAAAGCACAACACAAGAAGTGAGTCCAAGGTAAACCCTACCAATTGAGTACAACTACAAATATAAATAGCCAGTTGGGCATTCAACCCAAAATGGGGAAAATGAGTTGTTATTCATGATCACATTGCATAATGAAGAATTTTGAAGGATGCATGACAAGAGAACTTTTTAGGACATTTGGCATATTTGAGAATTTTCAAGATTTGACCTAAAGTTTGGGGGAAACAAAGGCAATACAGAAGTTGTCATACCTATTGATGCCAGGATGCAGGTTTGACAGATACTACAAATGTATAGAAAAGTAAAAGACAAATTCTTTCTTTTCTCACAATAGCCTACAATTCGTCCAACTCAAAATATGAAGGGTTTAACAAAGGTAATTAAATGTTGTAGTGCATGCTGATTAATTTTGTTTGCCTTCTGAAACAAACCCCTGGAGCTAAGTCTATTAAAAAAGATGGTCATTTAAAATCTTCACAAGTTGGGCTAAAAAATTCACATCCAACTTCTATGTCAAACTCAAAAATGAAGAGCTACTGTATGTTGACTGGAAATGTTGATGATTTGGTAGCAACAGGGACCAACTCATAGAAGAAAAGTGAATCTCAAGGGAACATTCAAAATCACCGATATAGGATTGGGGCACTGTTACCAATATGGCAAGAGAATAATGGAATGTTCATTTTTCAGTATATTTATGTTGCAGAGCTTATTGAAAAAATAAATATGGAAATACACAATCCTTGCTGTACACACCTATGGAGATTGATCTGAGATTGGCAAAAGATGAGACAAAACTTGCAAATGAAAAGCAGCACGAACAGCTTGTTTGGTAATTTGATGTGCTAAACAATTACCAAGCCAGATATAAGTCATGGCCAGAATCTTGTTATCCTACATTTGAAGTACATCTTTGCACAGATGGCTTGCATTGGTTGTGTATAAGATTAACATTCTATGTGCATCATTAAGTTTAACATGTTTAGCAAATATGTTTCAGACAATGAGATTTTAATAAGGTCATTTGCATACATTGTGATTATCCTACTAAAGGAAAGGATGAATTCTAATACTTAGATTTGGCATGAAACCTTTGATTGTCCTTGTGCCATAGTAATTTTTGAAATTTGACTATGGGAATGTGTGGGGGAATTAAAGGCACAAATGAACCCCTGATTTCTCCATTGAGTCACAATGTAGGGATGGAGCCATGAGCCACTGTTATGTTTGGGTTGGCCACAAATATAAATGGTGACAAAGAGTACAGATCCTCTAGAAGTTTGTGATAATCATACCTCTTTCTGTTTCATTGTATTTCAGGACAGTCATTTGTTATCTGGATCCCAATGCATGACAGTTATCTAATAACGACATGATATTTAAAAAAAGTGGGATAGTTGCTTTCCAGACATGCTCTTCCAGTTCAAGTGTAGTCATGCTCAGATCTTTTGATTATCATCAAAATTTGTCTCAAAACTATCCATATACATATAATCCTCCATATAGGAAGCCATTCTAACCATAGCAGCATTAATCATTTGGGGAAAAAATCGGCAAACCAAAAGTTCAGGATTTTTTGAAAAAATTGGGAAAATTTTGGATTTACAAAAAAAGGCAAAAAATTGAAGAAAACAGTCAGAAACTACTTTTTTTAAAAATTTAATGGCATTTCCATAGCATACAGACATTGAGAGCAAATAAAATACAGAGTTCAATCCATGAATTATATAAAATAGGTTTTCGTTGGTTATATTCATATTGCTGATTACATTGCACAAAACATACTACAACTGCATAAATATCAGATGGTGACAGTTATCAAAATGTCTATTACAATATAGTGTGTGACTTTGTACAAAGTCAACCTATAAACTAAGTACAAAGTTCCAAAAAAATCAATTGTAGCAAATGACGTGCTAGAGGGCAGAAGCTCCCGATGATGAAGCTCCTTGCTACCACATTTTTCAAACAGTTCACTGCCTTGTCTATGTTACCACATTTTTCATACATGTCTACCAAAGCATTTTATCAAACAGTTCACTGCCTTGCTGCTATGGCTGAAAGCCTAAAACAGGTGCTTTAGAAAAAAGCTATGGATGCTTGGAAAAATTCTATCAAAGAATAATAGTAAGCAACAAGCTATGGTCTCATGATTTTTTTTTCGCACGAAAATCAGCGTGATGTTATTTGCGTTTTTTTGCAGGTTTTAAACATGTTTTTTGGCGATTTTGCAGTTTTAAATGGGAAGAAATCGTTGACCTATTTTCAAAAAATTGGGGAAAAAATCATCCAGCCAGCAGATTTTTTAAAAATCACGATTAATTGGGGTTTTTTGCAGATTTATGCTTCTATGATTCTAACATCTCCTGAGGAAGAAAGGACTGGAATATGGTTTTTAGCTTGGTAGCATTACATTTACAAAGCATTGACACGTCAAACAAAAAAGAGTAAATGGAGTTCAATTACAAAGGTTAGAAACAGGTAAAAAAGGCAAATTGAAAAATGAACTCTAAAAATGGCAATATTTTGAAAAACGTGAAAAAATGCAGGTTATCGAATAAAATGTGTTTCTTAAAAAAAACTCAGGTTTGACTGAGTCAAAGGCATGCCAGTTCAACCTGGAACAGCCCAGGCATCGAGTGCCAATTAAATTTGGTCAACCACATTTTATTCCTGTTTATGCTTCTATGGTTTTAACTTTTAAGAAAAACTACCTTGAGTATTCATATCTGGTCAACTTTTTTATAACATAATATATGATGCACGCTGCTTACAAAAGAAAATTGGATTCCAACCCATGCAAATCATACAACCAATATCTATTTCCACAACCTACAAATAAATAAGAATAAAAATTAATGAATGATTGATAACATACATCTCTAAGTCCCACATAGCCAGAGTCAATCCGTGATTGCTTTTGAAATGCTTGAAATATATCCCAACCCCACTCCCTATATGTTTCATTTCCAGTAATCCGCCAAAGGTACATTAGTGACTCCACAGTTTCTGGCCTCAAGATGTTCCATGATGTACCAACCACCATATCCTATGGCAAAAACATTGTGTAAGTTATTTCAAATATCAATGGTTTATCTATCAGTGAAAACAAGAACACAAAAATAAAATGTTTCTGTACGGACCAAACTGAAGGAAACAGATGAAGCCAGTTGTTGCAGTTTTGCAATAAGAGTGTGTCAGGCTTTTGCAAGTGCCTCAATTAAATACATGAAGACAAATTCTAACCTCTCCTTCATTGAAGATATAGTTTTCTCCAGCCAGCTTTGTATTAGTCGAGTTATAAAAGTTGTAGCAAGTCCTGGCAAGCTGTAGAGAAACAAGATAGGTCAGTGACAACAAATTTTTTCTCATCCTTCCAAAAAATAAATGATGATCATAACAGATAGATCACACATCCTTAAGGACAGTATTTTCAGAGTCTAAATTCATATGAATATACCTGGATAGAGAACAATAAGAAATTAAACTTTCTAAACACTACATTATTCACAAGCTTCATTAAAAATTACTGTGCACTATTCATTTTTTTTCTGCAAAAATCAATTCTGAATTAAAACACTGCAAATTTTTCCAAGTGTGTTCACAACCAAATCAGACACAATGTTTGTGGTTAGCTCTATATCACCAAAATCTGAGCCATTACTAAAACCAATTTTCCCAATTCAAACCTATGACATACCCAAAACTATGTTCCTTCGTGAACAAACCTGTTCAGTCTCCATGCTAAAGCATCTTTTTCAAATAACAATTTAACATAAATCCCATGCTAGCAACATTAAATGTAAGTTCAATCATGGCTTGGAAGTTTGCTTAAGAAAATAGAATAGTAGTTTGAAAAACCCGTACAAACAAGTTACTGTTGGACTACCCTTGAAACTATCCTAAATATAATTGTTAAACCAAGAATTATCATAAACTCAGTTATGTGAATTGGAATCTTAATAATAGTTCAAGGCTTTAAGCTATAACAGATATAAAGAATTACATCTATGAGGCAGAATCTTCAAAATAATAAATTAAATCACCGGCAGCACCACAAACAAGCAATTTCAGAGTATAAGATAGCTAAGATTAATCAAAACATAGCAAAAATGAGAATCATGACAACCAACCAAAAAGGAAACTGACAGAACGAGGAAATACAACTACAAGAAAACCTTAGCAAAATAACTCCCCTCCCAATTCACTATTCAACCCTTGATATTCTCCCACACGCATATTCCTTATATCAGCTCTCGCACCTATGCTTAACAGTAAGAAATCATAATACATGCATCATGGAGGTAGGGACAAGAATCACATGATGAAGACAACAAAAAATTGATAAGAGACTAAACACTGTTTACTACATTCAAAGAGGAATTTTCTGCGGCCTTTTTGTTCTCATTCTTTTGTACTTCCTCCCAATAGAATATCAGTAAGTCCAAGCATCTTGTATTATAATTATGTAATATGACATGATAAAACTGCACCATCCCAAATAATAACCAATTAAAATATATTTGGAAGGCAAAAGGGCCTTTGAAACAATGCTGTATATGTACAATGTTCTGATTCATATAGATATAATGGGGGAGCACATTTCAGTCAATGGCATGAGTGAAATAGCATTTATACAATATTGGGGAAAAAAGAACAAACAAAATACATGACGAAATCAGCAAGAGAAGACAACATTTACAAAAAAAAATTATATTAAAAAACAAAAGCAGCTCTCCTCCACTCAACCTAATGTAGACATGTTTATATCACAGAGAAAACGCACCAATCTCCAGATTGATCCTAAAAGTCCACACACTGTTAAAGTTGACCACCTTTGTAAGTGCAGGCATTACATTGATGCATAACTTGGAATGAATTTTATTGCAAATGTTATCATTGACTGTTAAAATCTCAATAAAGGAGGGGACAACCACTGCTAGAAGCTTATTTCACAGACATATAGTGTGGGCAAAATTATATGAGATTCTAATTAAGGATAACATGGCTTTTTTAATATTAAGAAGAGTTCATCAGAAGTGAACCACACATCTAAGAGAGGTACCAACTTAAAATTTAAAACAAAAATTTACATAAGTATGCCTAAATTGACACATGAGAGCTAATATAGGATACGGTAGTGATGACATATTAATGGGTGGAATATAATTATCCTCAAGAGAACCATTTACACCTTGATGTCATGCATTCATCTATTATGCATTAGTGACTTGTGCTGTAACAACTCTCTATACTTTTATGGGAAGCATTTTTGGAAAAACTTCAGGCTTAGACCCAGCAACTTAACATAGGAAGGAGAGTGGCTCTTATGGTAAGCAATTTATTTTTTTATTAAATATTTTCTGCTGGTCTATTTCTGTTGCATTTAAAAAAAAATTGAGTCCTATAAATAGGACAGCTTACTTAAAAATGCATTACCTTGAAAACTATCTCCTTATATTAGGTCTCCATGTGCCTAACCTAAAGGAAATAGGGAATAACCCATATAGATTTCACTCTGATCATGCTTTATTCCACATCTTAATTTCTCCAATTTTGGAAGGTTCTTATAACTTCTCTGGTCTCCATTATGTACGTTAAATGAGTAGAGCACACCCCATGAATAATATAAAACTGCTAGAGGAAATGAATGAAATAGGATTCACCGTTTAATCATAATCACTCAGCATCATCACAATATATAGTAACTTTGACAACTTATAACTTCAAATGTGTGCAGAAACTAGATTTGCTCCAACTTTCAAGTTTGACTATAATGAGTGTCAGTTTTTACATTTGCCAGTTACTTCCAAATACATTGCTTTCCATTAAGTCACAAAGATTGAAGGCTTCTCTCCAATATGGTGGAGAGGGTCTTCTCATCTAAAGAATGAATTCTGCTATCAGCTGGAGATCACTGCAATCATATGTCATCACTATTCAGAGACTTACTAAAAGGCCATGTTCAAGAAACCCATGAGAAGGTATAAATCAAATGAGGAGGAGGCTTCAAAAAGTCTTGATGGATGAAAATTCCCTGCAACCAAGGTCACATTACAAACCTTGGCATTCATTCAATTCAATATTCACTTGACCTGAAATAGTTTCATAAGAAGCTAAAACCTCAAATAGATGCAAAACAGGAATTACTTTTTGGAACCACAAGAGGATCACAATTTTGAGCTTCCACTGCAGATAATGCAAAAGAATGTCCAGATCATGCTGGAAGACTTCACCCACATGTCTTTTGTTAATGCCCATGGTAGCAACCCTGGATCAACTCTCACATAACTGGCATCAAATAAACTATGAGGTGACATAAGTTGTGATGCCAATTTCAAACACTGGACTCTAGTTTATTTAAACATGTTCTCCAACTGTAAACTATATTTTTGACAACAAATCATTAAATTGTATTCTTAAGAAGTTAGAACCATAGATTTTTTACATGTTTCAATATCTAATACTATAATTCTTAAAATGATTATACGATCCTTGTAGCATAAAATTCACCATGCCAGGTGCAGATTAGGATAGATGAATGTAGTATCGTAGTAATTTATTACATCCTGTATGAACTCCCTCTGGAATTGTAGTCAAGATTTAATGGTTTTGAGGATGCAAAGTTACATAGCAGATGAGTAGGAGATTTACCAATATGGGGGTGTGACTGTGTAAATGTAAATATTAATGTGTCTGAGAATACCATAAAACATATAATAGATATGAATATATACAGAAACATTTTCATGTAGATGAACATATATACATACTGACACAGAATCCAGATACACAGTGCACACAGGCATTTAGGCATGTATGGCATGTATGTATGCAGGTGTATTTTTGCAAGCAGACATCCAAATATACATAACAATTTCTGTAGTTTTTATTTAACATTTACCTGCAAATTAATATATAGGATCCAATGTGCATTGATGGTATATAACACTCCCACCTTTTACACCCATTTATTGACATGTTTGCAGTTGTTTGCTAACATTATTTATTATTAGATTATGTATTGGGAACTATATTGTAGCTTGTTATCCCAAAAACTATTGCTACTATAGACTCTCTTTACTAGAGGCCTTCCTGTACCTTCCCAGTGGTGTTTGTTACTCAGATTATAGACTAATGTAATATCATGGCTCGTAAGTTAGAGGGTATTGTGATAAGTTCTCTTGGGAAAAAATCTTCCTTATTTTGTTTCCAAGTTGTCTTTTCTCTTATTCTTTTTGAGGGAGATGCTTGCTTATTCATAGAACTTTGGTCATTTGTTAAATGTAATTTAACTTCTTTCTTGTTTACTTTCTCTGTGCATATACAACAAATTACAGCAGTTCTGAAACATGATAATTTGGCATCAGAATTTGAATAAAAAGGGGTCAAAAGAATGACAGAATCATTTTCTTTACAGAGCATGTACCTCCTTTGCAAGGGAAAGATACATTAATCCTTTCTCCGATTCATCATGAAAAGCTCCAAGAGCAAGCATACCAGGAGCAAAGCATGCTAGTTCGTCCATCTGCGTGTGCCTTAAGTTAGTTGAATGCCAACGATAACCAAGTTGATATATTCATTTGTGTGGTCTAATGAATGAATAGCAGTCACCACAATCTCACCTTATCTATCAGTGCACTACCAGAACGCTCTGCAATATAAGTGAAAGAAGATGGCTTTGACTTCCTAATCAAGTTCTTTAATCCTTCCATAGACTTTTCCCACATCTCTCTGCAAAATTTTCAACAAATTATTTTAAAGTCTAAATTTGGATCTAACAAAGTTTGCTTGGCTTTGCACCACCAGTACAAGAAAGAAACTGATCTTCCTATGTATCTATTGCCATATCTCATGCAAAATAATACTTAAGGAATTCAAAAAATTGAATAGAGAAACAGCAACCTGTAAGGCTTCACTGCATCAGTTTTGTTGCCTTGTATCCACACTTTGAGCAAGTATTCATAAAAGCTGTATGGCAGCAAGTGAGGCGCTAGGTTAAAATATCTTTGATATCTACAATTCAACTCTTACTTGAATCAAATTCTAAGCTAAGATCACATGAGATATGAAAACAAATGAGACCTTAAAGCGATCAAGGACCAACTGTGTATATAGACATAAATATGATCTCTGGAAAACAAACAGACAGTCACAGCTGCAAAATCTTCTTGTGAATACTAATTACTAATACAGTAAAGGTGGTTAAGTAGCACGACAGGTGAGTTTTTCCTTTGGTTGGGAGCATTTATTTCACTAATGAATTTTAAATCTCAAAAGTTTCAGGACCATATATTTCTATAAGACACTAGCTCATTTTTTCTTATGGTTAATTATATTTCAGATCCTTATGAAACTAAAGATGTACCATAGTGAGCCAGAAAATCTAACTAAAAGCTCTAAAGATCATTGTGCTTGTAATTTTTTGAGCTTATACTGGGAAACTAATGTGTTAAATTAAAATCAAAATAAGTCTGTAGGCCAAGAGAATATAGTCTAGGCTAAAATTTCTCCTAAAATGTCTCATACTCCTTTGAACATTTGAAATAACATGTTTGTTTTACTTTTATGCCATATCCCAAGTGATGAGGTCAATCCCAGATGCTTAACGGACATATAAGCTGAGGAAACCCAAGCAAACACCTTGATATGTAAACACCATGTGTAGAATTTGAGCTTGTGCTTCATCAACATTTATTGATTTAAAATGGTTTGTGCTCCACATGCTAGAAATCACATCTGCATGACTAGCATCTAGGTTTTACAGTAGACCTGGAAAGCATTCTTAGTATGTATTATCAGTTCAAAACCTAAACAAATTGATGTGAAAATGTGCACAAATTAACTGGTGGAAAAAGAAATTTAACTCTAAAAACTGCAACAATTTAGTACTGCTGTCAACGTTAAGCTCGGGCTCATGGTTTTACAGTCTTGTATGCAACACACACCATCTTTCGAATATCAATGCAGTCAGCTTTCACAGTGTCCCAATCAATTATGCAAAGTTCACCAGAAATCTAATATATCATACCAGCAATCATTAGCTTGGAACAGCTAAGCCTTGGCCAACGTTTTCCAGTATCAGCCCTACCCGGGCCATTGCCACTTTCCCTAAATGGCCTTGAATCAACAATTATTGACTCAGAGCAGCCAGGCCATCAGGATCCACTGTAAGACATCTGTTCCGAATTTACTTTGGCCTCTCTCTTGAGGAATTTATGTTATATGGCTAGCTCATTTCTACCATGTCATTGGGAAGGGCATTACAATGTAAGATTATCCTTCTTTTTTTAGTCCATCAGGTTATTGACTTCTCAAACCCACACCCTAGATCCTTGCATTCCTCACCCTTTTGTATTGATCCTTCCTTGTATTGATTCTTCCATTCTCTGTTATTCGCTTCAGTCCCATTGGCTTTCTCTTCTAGAGAATAGAGTAGACCCAGTCCTTTGTTAGTGGTTTCTAGATCCTCCTCTCTCTAGATCAGAGCATTTTCGGCATTTCTTCATCTCCATTTCACTCTTAACTTGTTTGCTTTCCATGTGTAACTATTTTCCATGAAACCATAAAAAAAAAAAATCAAGTACACACAACTATCTAAATCATGTCAAAATTATGATTATACATCCAATTTCGTCTTTAGTACATGGTGTTGTTTGACCTCTCATTCAAATGGTTCTGGAGACTATGCACACCATGGTGTCAAAATGTATGGGCCAGATTTTACAGATGCTTTTCACATCTCAAAATTAGATTTTCTTAAGATGCTTTTAGCCTCGCATACTAAAAATCAATCACACAGATGTCAACTGGACTTGCTGATTCTAGTGATTCTTTGTTGAGCAAGCCGCTAGGATTTCACCCTCTGCTTCTGGCAGTTGCCATTGCTGGTAGGACAGTTTCTTACCTTTTTCTTCAACCCCTACCCTTATTGCCACTTTTGACATCATCTGTCTTAAGTTATCATAAACTTTCTCTCAGATGATTTTTGCAGACTAGATCAGCAAATCATCCAGTCTACATAAGAGCCACTCATTCACCCATGTATTAGTCGCCCCTCTACCCTGATGTAATTCCTACCCTTTTTTCAATAAGCAAGATGCAGAGTTAGGGTATGCACCCATAATATTAATAAAGGATAAAATTTACATCTATGGCCCTGTCACTCTTTAATGAGACCGTCAAACAGTGATTTCACATGCCCAATGGGAACCAAGGGTGCCCAGAACAAAAAACAGTGACAAAATAAAAAAGAATTCTTCTACTGCATTCAATCTTCTTCACGGAAGCTAGGAGAGTTATATCCTCCTTGAATTGGGTGCTTGTTCAATCAAAAATGTAAAGCCCAAACTACCTGTTTTGCATTTTCATATTTTAGTTCAGGGAGGAAGTGTCCACATTGGTTAAGCAACCACCAGAAATATTCCAACAAATCCTCCAACAGGCCCTCTTTGACTGCTTTTACAAGCTCAGCCACGTCTGTCAATCTTGCCAGTTTGAACATTATGAACAAACCCCCAATGTCTGCATCACTGTTTTATAAACTATGTTCTTCAATTACTGCAGCGGCATGCAATCTGGATTTCTTCACCACAAAGCAATCTGCCAAACCTTTATCAATGCCTATATCCTGCATTAGATCCATGGAGTTTGACAGAAATGTGGAAAGAATTTCACTGTCAAAAAGGCTTTAGAAGTCTGCTCCAGAAGAGTAATACCAATAACAACTTGAATAGCCCCCTCCACCCAAGGGGATCCAAAGCAAAAGGTTGAGGACATTCTGTTATGGTTGTATTTCGTAGGAGAAGTTGTTTCCATTTGCCTGTCAAGACTCTTATTCTATTGTTCATCTTGTTGTATCGTCTATCGTCAAACGCATCTCAAGGGCAATATTTAGAGGGAATGATGTGAATAACAATGCAATCTTAGAGTACATGTAATCCAAGAGGGCATGTCGTGACCAGTGTTAAAAGTGTGAGTAGACTCCAACACATGGCAGCAATTTCTTCCTCTACATTCATTATTAGATGATACATGTTCAGGTGAGACATTTTAGTATTTATCCTTCAACCATGTTCAAGCCTTACCATGCTTCGAGTGAATCACCAACCCCATGCTTCAAATGAATCACCAATTATTACATCTCGAGAGTGATCATTAAGGTAGTTAGCTAAAGGAAATCCACTATTTTGTTTCCTTCTCTATAAGCAATGGTTTATAGAGAAGAAGCCCAATCAAGACTAAAATATTATTGAGCTCCCAATTCACTATGTTTCTGTTTTTGACAGCATTGATTATTATCACATTGAGTCCCTTCTATTTGTTTTCTATAATCTCTTTGGATGCACAAACTTGGAGACTAAGTCGAAAGGCATCTAATTCCACTTCATTATTTGTACCTAAAAAAGGTTTGTTGGAGGCTGTAGATACAATTTTCTCATTCCAATCCCTCATAACACAACTGGCCCCACAAACCCTAGGGTTGCCACATGTCACTGTAAAAATTGAGTTTTAGGCCTCCCAATGGAGGGAAAAGCCATTATATAATTCTTCTGTTGATTCTGATTTATCCCACATATCCCTTGAGTTGTATTCTATCTTTTTTTAACCTCATATCAGCCATGTCATTTTTTCCACCTAGACAAAGAAAAACATCATCCTTTGGCATTTTCCTGCCAAATTTCTTGTGTCGTTCTATGTACAAATAGAGATCATTCTTCTCCTATTTGGAGAAACAGCACAGCTCCCTCTGCTCTTGAAATTTGCAAATTGTAAATTACAACCTTCTCTGCCTTCTTTACTGTTTGTGGCTTCATTACTGTTTGTGGACAAAACAAAAGTTGGAGTAGAAATTTTTGTTACCATCCTCACTCGGAGTTTACATTCTTACAACCTGCATTCCTATGGAAGGATAAGATTGGGTTTAGTTGAGGCTGTTCTCAAACTTCGTCTTCATATTTACCAATTGACACCATGGAGCATTGGGTTCCATAAGATTTATCAGGGAGGACAAAGCCATTGCCAACCCCACATCCTCTAAATTCAAGGAATAGCAAAATTAGATGCTATCTAGTCCAAATTATTGTGTGTATCTTCTTCTTTGCATTCTATCAGGGCATTATATGACATTGGATTCAGTATTGCTGTGCCTAGACTAAATTAAAGATAGTTATATGCTCGATTGGGTGTTTTGATTGGCTGCACAGCTGTTCTAATTCAATTCATCAAATTCACATTCCATTATTTTCACATTTTATTTACTTTTAAAGTGTTGATGTTTTATTGCAGCATCGTACGATTCTTCCAGCTCAGATCAATTGGAGAAATCATAAATTAAATAATAGCTCTTTGGCTATTTAATTTATATATGTGATTTTTGTTAATAATGATTAACATGTATTTAATGAGGAGGCGCGAATTTTAAGAGACCGACTTCTTGTTTATGAAATGACATACTTGATGATAAAGGCCGACATGTTATTCTTTAGAAGGGACGCATCCTTTGTGGTTGGCCGACTTGTATTATTGAATGGTCACGTCTCCCTTCAATATAGTATATATAGACGATTGATCTCTCATTGTAAGGCATTCAGTTTACATCACATTCATGCGAGTTCAGTCCAAGTACAGGAGGCAAAGTTATTGACTCAGTTTGATTATTGTCAAGTGTGTGTTCTTCAAGGTGGTGCGATATCTCTTGTAACTGTATCTTGCATCAGCGAAATATTGCTTTGTGTTGGCTGTGTTGCATTCTCAGTTGATGCTCATATTCGGCCTTCAGATTGGCCTATTGTAGAAGGAGACTCTCCTTATTGAAATTCAATATATAAGTGTTATTTTGTGGCTGGGTTTTTCTCCCTCAAGAGGAGGGTTTTTCCCAGAGTATCTGCAGAGTTATTGTGTCTGATTTGAATTAATTTATGTGCATACAATCTCATCATTAAAATTCACATGGTATCAGAGTGGGTTTGAGAGGATTGTGATCAGATTATTGCTAATCAGCATACCCTTCTTGTTCATTTGTCTACATTAGTCAAGATGGTGAACAATTTGAAGATTGAGGATAGACTCGAGGGAGCATCTAACTTCACATCATGGAGATTTAGGATCATGCTTACATTGCATGAAAATGACTTGGGTGAGTTCGTGGAGTCTAGCGTTCCTAAACCTGAGGAGGAAGAAGAGAAGTTGCAGTGGGTACAGAAAGATATTAAAGCAATGAAGATATTGGTTGATTCCATCAAGGATCACATTGTTCCTATCATCTCTAAGTTGAAGACAGCGAGAGACATGTTCAAAAGATTGGAAGAGATGTACGAAATCAACAATACCAGCCGAGCACTTGCACTAAAGCAACTACATCATGTGAAAATGGCGAAAGGTGAATCAGTGATTGCATAATTTATGAGGATTGCAGATTTGAGAGATCAGCTCTCGACAATAGGGCATATGGTTGATGACAAAGACCTGACTATGCTTGCTCTCAATGGTCTACCTTTGTCTTGGGAATCTTACATTCAAGGAATCAGTGCAAGATCAAAATTGCATAAGTTTGATCGCCTAAGATCAGATTACATTCAAGAGGAATCAAGGTTGGTGGCAAGAGGCATTGGTCAAAGTTCAAAGAATGAAGACATTCATGTTCTCGCCTCCCATGCTTCAAAGAAGAAAGGAAAAGATGGAAGGAAAGGATTCTTCAAGAGGAATCGGGACAAGGGAAATGATGATGCACCTCCATTCAATAAGAAGAGGGATATGTCCAAGATTCAATGTTTTAGATGTTATAAGTTTGGGCACTTCGCCAAGTATTGTCCCACTAGACCTAAGCAACAAGTTACCGTTGTGGATGTTGATGATGCTTCTCCGCAAAAGGATTCAAGTGAATATTTGTTCTACTCGGCATTGGCAAGCAGTGTACCTAACGACACCAACACTTGGCTGATCGACAGTGGTGCTTCACGACATATCACTGGTTTTAAGGAGCACTTATCAAGTTTGGTGGAGGAGTCTTACGAGCAAGTCATTATTGGAGATAATGCTAGCTACTTCGTGAAAGGATTTGGGACCTCTACACTTCATTTGGATTCCGGCATCACACTTCAATTGAGTAATGTTCTTTATGTTCCTGGAATCAAGCGCAATCTTATTTCTATTTCAGCCTTGGAAGATAAAGGATATCATGTTGCCTTCTCCAAAGGCAAAGTTCTAGTGTGGATGGAGAACTCTAGCTTCAAGGATGCTCAAGTAATTGGAGTTAGACATGAAAGTCTTTACAAGGTCTGCACTCGTCCTCTACAAGCTTTGGTTTATGATTCTTCAAGTCTATGTGATCTTTGGCATCGGAGATTGGCTCACCTACACTTCTAAGCCTTACCTATCGTGGAGAAGATGGTGACGGGCCTTCCTAAGTTCAACCAGGAGCACGAAGGTACTTGCAAGGGCTGCGCTTTGGGTAAGAATATAAAAGCCCCTTTTCATAGTAGAGAAAATAGATCTAAGAGTATTTTAGACCTTATTCATTCTGATTTATGTGGTCCTATGTCTGTTCCGTCTTAGAGTGGATTCTTGTATTATGTTCTTTTTATTGATGGTCACTCTAGGAAGACTTGGATTTATTTTTTGAAAACTAAAGAGTCTGAGGAAGTGTTAGATAGGTTTAAGGAATTTAAAGCCTTGGTAGAAAATCTTTCTGGTAAAAGAATTAAGGTCCTTAGATCTGATAATGGTGGAGAATACACCTCTGGCAGTTTTTGGAATTTTTGTATTGATGCAGGGATTAAGAGGGAGTTTTGTGTCCCCTATAATCCTCAAAAGAATGGTGTTGCAGAAAGAAAGAATAGGACAATCGTGGAAGCAACGAAGGCCATGATCCATGATCAAGATTTGCAAACCTTCTTATGGGCAGAAGCCTCCAGGACGGCTGTATATGTTCAGAACAAAAGTCCTCATAAGATCTTGGAGAATATGACTCTGGAGGAAGGCTTTACAGGGAAGAAGCCTGAAGTCAGTCATTTAAGGATCTTTGGATGTCCTGTCTATGTTCATGTTCCAAAGGAAAAGAGAACCAAGTTGTAGCCTTCTGGCAAGAAGGGAATATTTGTGGGCTACAGTGAGACATCAAAAGCCTATAGAATATACATTCCAGGTCAGAAGTTGATCGAGATCAGTAGGGATGTCACATTCAAGGAAGATGTTGCATTCAGGAGATCCAGGGGGATTCATATGGAGATCAATAATGAAGAGTCTCCTCAGGATATGGAAATTGACCATACTCCCTGTTGACGTGGTTTTTGTGACCGCACCAATCAGCAGAACAATGTTGCCAACGGCTACCCTATCCTCTCTTGAACAAAGTATTCAGCATGCTAAGATTGCAAGTAAGATCATAATTTCAACTCCAAGGTTCCTTTAATGCGAATAGACTCAGTTGGCTCGATGTGATTTTGTTGTTTTCTTATGAGGGGACTTACACAATTGTTAAGGATATTTGCAATAAACAACCGATATATGCTTTGAAAGGGATTTTGTGCGAATGATTTAGCTTTGAAATACGAATTTCCTAAAGCTAACCAAAGTATGCGGAATTGAATGGCTGCAGAGATTTCGAGGATCTAAATTCTAACCTAAATGCAAAGGATGTTAAGCTTAATTTCAATGAACTTCGACCAAACGTTATCTAGCCTCCTGTTGGACAGCTTTGACAAGGTTAGTGCAATCTTCAAAGGAGAAAAAGGATGTTCAAATCACGATTCAATAATGCAAGTACCATCACAACGATGCATAGCTACACATGAATCTTGATCGAAGTTAAGTATAAAAGTTTTCCAGTTGACCACGCAGGACAATCTTACCATCAATAAGATTGTTAGTGGTATGGACTCAAGAAGCTCATTTACATCAAACATAAACATCCATATCTAACTATTAGCATGAAAATTAAATCCTACTTGAAGTCAAAGGAAGAAGAAACCTCACAAACTACTCACAACAAAAGTTGAATCCACCATCAATGAAATGCTTTTATTATGATTAGCTTTCATGACAACCTCTTACAAAAATTCTCAAAGGGAGAATTCCCCTTTTTCCTTCAAACAATGCAATGAAAACTATTCTAACTCCAAAAATGTCTACTCTCTATTCTGCTCTGATACCAACTAATTGCTAACTACTACCGTACAAATGAGGGGACTCCCCTTTATATAGCTGGCCAATCTCAATGGACGGTCCAGATCAAATTACAATGGAGGGCTCAGATCGAGCCACCTCAGCCCTAGACAAGAATAACCCTAAAAACCGCCAGAAGGTGGAGGAGTGGTGTCATTAATGATCCCAAAAATAGCAGATTCCTCCTTGACCACCATGGGCAATTAATGCCCACTACCCTTCTAGAAGATTCTCGTCCATAACCACGTTTCCATTGCTCTTTTCTCTGACCACGTAAGCTATGAATCGGGCCAGCACTGAATCAACTTCCTCCTCAGAAATTGATGGAGTAAGATTGAGCTGATATTCAAGGATGCCCACCATTTGCTCCCACCGATCACAAGATTTTCTCCAAGATTCAATAGAGTCCTGTGTGCTTTGAATAATTGTTGAAAACGTGGAGACGTTTTCAAAGTCAAGCTGGGAAAACGTCTTCATCTCAAAGAAGAAAGGCTGCAATCTTGCCTTCAATCCTTCCAACTCTACCTCCTCATGAGTTAGCCTCCTAGCGAATAATGCATCCAATGTGTTGAGGATGCCCTCGTGAATATTTCTCATCGCCTTCTTGATTTTGGAAGATTCTGTAGCTGCCGTGTCAAAGAAGCCCTTCCCAGTGAATGCAGCCAAATGCCATCCAAAGAAATCATACCTGTCTCCAGCTTGGATCACTCCTTCATTTATCAGAGTCTGTGTAGGCACACGCATCAGAACAGCAAGGCGAGGAATAGTCTTGTCCTGGAAAATATGGGTGTCACCCCAAGCTTGCTCAATACCATCTAAGCGTGAAAGGATACTAGATGCACTTCGAAAAGAGGAGACAAGGTCAGCCATGAATTTCTCCGCCTCACTGCGAACACTGCTTATCCACTTATCCCCCTCTCGGACAACCCTCTTCACTTCTTGAAGCCCACTAATTGGTTCCCGTGGCAACTCTGGTGGAAGCTCTACTATTGGGTTCTCCTGAGCACCCAAATGTGCTAGATATTGCACATATTCAACCAATGCCTTGTGCTCTTTCTTCAATCTCTTATACTTTCCCTCCTTTTTCACTAGCCTGTCCCTCATCGCTTGGAATGAGCTTTCAGCTTCTTCCACCACTTGCACTCCAGAAGGACGTCCCAAATCAATTGTGGTGACGGTGTAATTCTCTGGCATTGCGTCACTCAAATCATGATCCTCCCTTGGAACGGCAATATGGAGGGTGCGTGAACCAGCCTGATTAGTCTCCATTTTCGAATACTTTCTCGCCCTCTTCCTTTTGGGTGACTTACTTGTTCTATTTAGAAGCTCCTCCATCTCAATTGCCAGATCAGCATCATCATCTTGATCTCTCCTTATTGCATGTGATAGCCAATTACGCTGAACGTCGTAAACAATAAGGGGCTGCTCTTCAGTTGCCTCCACTTCACGAACCTCCTCTCGAGCAGTATTCTGTTGAGGCTCAATTATCTCAATGTGTTGATCACTCTCCTCATGAGCTCCAACCCTTGACTCTATGACGTCTTCCTCCTCGAAAGCACAATCAAAGTGGGTATCTGTTTCTGTCTCTTCCCCTTCATCTGGCTGATTGGCACCTTCAGGGACATTAGCACTCTGAGTATCCAACTCTCTCGGCATTGGTTGGTTAACCTCTCCAATCTCTGGCTCTTCATTCCTTCGAACCCTTTGATCTGCAAACAGCGAGACTTCGCGCACGCTGGAGGAATGGCTCACCAACTGAGTAGATGATGTATCCTCCGATCCTTGAGGTTCCGGCTGAATAGGTTCCTCCGACTGTGGTGGCTCCACAGCTTGGGCAGTTTGTTTCTTCCTCTTTGCCAACAGCGGTGGCCTTCTATCACCCATGAGGTCGTATGTGAGGGCAACTAACCTTCTTCTCAATCTGCGAACATGCTCCTCTACCCAAGTCCTTGTAAAAGTCAAGACGGGAATAGACAAGGTGTCTAAGTCCGCAATCTCCGGTTCAGCCCAATCTAGTGGTGGTATCGGAGTGTCCTTTATCGATTCATAATCTGGGTGAACAAGCCTAGTATCTTCTTCGACTTGATCCGGCACTGGGACCACTTCACATTCTCTAATTAATTTGAGAGGCAACCTCGAAAACATCCTTTTTCTAATTTCGGCTTCATCTCTAGCGTTTGCCCAAAAATCTTCCAAGTGAGCTTTGTCCCTGTATTTCTCACCTTGCACTGTTCCAATTTTTCCCCGAGGATCAAAATCCTGCCAGCTGGTATGAAGAGTAAACTGATAGAATCGCAACTCATCTTCCGCCTCCTTGGCTGCCTGTAGAGAAGGGCATTCTTCAAGTGAGTTTCGCAAAACAATGGGAAAATGCAAACCTCCCTTCTTTCTCCTTATGATTTTGTCGTAGGCTACCAGTTGCCTAGACAGCTCAAGCATTATCATCCTGTTCGTGGGGTACCTCGGTAGTCGGTAGACGTATGAGTTGTACCCTGGCAGTCTTAAGTAGGTGAACTTTGGGAATTGGACGAACCAAAACCCATACTCTTCTATTAACATTTGCGCCTCTTCAGATATCCTCTGTTCCAGTCTCCGCTGAAAGGTCCTAGTGATGTACATGGTGAAAGCGTCATTCACCCTCTTGAAGTCAGCAGTGCGTGTGAGATGTAATTGCCTACAAGATTCATGAATCTTGAACTGGTTAAAACCGCACCCAATCGGCTCTTGGTATGCCAACCCTCTGTACTTAGTCATCCAAGCAAGCATGTAGATGACATACGAACTCATGTAGAATGTTTTTGTTCTCCTTATATTTTGAAATTGCTCATCAATGTTGTCGCTGATCATCTGAGCCCAATTTACTTCCACCTTCCCTTCGAGCACCACACTGATGTAAAAGAACATCCATGGCTCAAACACATATGACTGCGGGTTGTCGTTAACCCTGTTGAGCAACATAATTATATCACAATACTCCTGTTTCAGCTCATCTGAAATTATTTGCTTTGGCAGCCTAGCGGCAGGAGGCTTTGGCTTTCTCATCCAAGTGGTGTTGATTCTCTTCACGCACTTCTCAAAAGATGTGGCATACATCTTATCAGCTTTTGCCTTGGATTTGTGTAACATTTTATCTGTGGGCAGAATCCCGAATGCCTCGCCAATTGCATTAGGTTCAAGGTTGGCCAACAAAACGCCATCCGGAGAAACAATCGTCCGATGGTCCGAATTGTAGAAGTTGGCGCACTCCATAATCAACTCAGGACATCGAACTGCTGGTTGGAATCCGGCTGCTACATATAATCCGCTCCTCATAATGTTTTGTGATGCTTCCGTCAGAAGATTGTCGCCCTGTCCATATATCCTTCGCATGAAGGCTTCGAGGTTGAAGTACCCAAGGTTGGTATCAGTCACATTCCCGTACTTTGAAACGATCTTAGACTCCGGAATGAAAGATTTCTTCAAGCTCTTGATGATCGCCTGCCTGGAGGCGTTTTCTTTGGCAGCTTCATTATTCCCAGCCTTAGCTCCAGCTTTGCTTGTTCCAGCAGCATTAGCTTTTCGTCCTTCAGCCATCTGCAAAACAAGAAGCAAACATTACACTTCAAACTTTTAAAATAAAAATCACGAGAGACGGTTGGCGAATGGAGTTGGCTGCAAAAGTAAATACAAGTTAATAGTTTTAGCAGTATTATTCCAACTTCAAACTTCGATTAAACTCTGAGATGTGAAATTCCGAACTTCAACAATTTTGCAGCCAAAAGAATTTAACTTCAGCAGTCCCAACTTCGAAAAATGCTTCAAGTTTCAGCCACTTTCAACAATTTTAAATCAATCAGCACGTTCCAACAATTTCAAATCAGTACTTCGAAAGTTATAAATCAGCAACTTCGAAGATTTTAAATCAACAAGTTTGAACAATTTCTACTTCTGATTTGATTCTAAACATTCAGCAACTTCAGAAAATTTAAATCTCAACAACTCTAAGTTCAAACAATTTTCGACTTCCAACATAAATGATTTCAGCCTTTCAACTTTCAACTTCGAAACACACTTCAACTTTCAGCAACTTTGAAAATATTAAATCTCAGCAACAATAAATACTTACCTTCAGCAACTCCAAATCTTGAGAGATTCAAATTTTTTGAAAAGAAATCGAACTCAACTCAGCAACCTCAGAAGATTTTTAAATCACAGCAACTCAGAAAATCAATCCCCAGCAACTCCAAGCAATTTCGACCTCAGCAATTTCACAACTTCGAATCTCAAGAAAATTCAAGCTTCTTGAAAAATCGAATTCAACACCTCTCACACTTTCAGCAACTCTCAATCTTGAAAATATTAAATCTCAGCTCAACAATCACTCTCAACTCACCAGCATAAATCTCAGCTTTGAACTTTGTGAGATGAAAATGAAAATCCTCGAAGTTTTTATAACCAAAAGCTAGTGCTAATTTTAGCAGATGCCATTAATTCTCTTCATCATGACTTAGCATTTGCTAAATTTGAAAGAGAATATTCCAGTCGTCTTGCAATCGTCATAGCAATTTGCTATTCAGGGAGATTCCTTTCCTCGATTAAATTTAAAATTTCCCTCCTGACTGCCAGTTACTTTTAGTGATTTCGAAAAAATCATTTTACTTCGATTTGAAATAATCTTACTGCTTTTTTAAAATGGCATATTTAAAATATAAAAATTTAATTCAAATGCCTTTTGATTTATTTCACCAGCGTATGTGAAAATTCGATGTCAGCACTTTAAAATGGCTAGGCGTAATTTATTTTCCATCCATAATTAACCCAGAAACAAATTCCCCACGATTAAAATCGTCCGAGTTTTTAAAATTTCATGGGTCTAAATTCAAAGGGGAATTTAATTTAATACTTAGGAAAATAATTAAATTAATTTTTTAATTTAATTTCTCCGACTTAGGCAAATTTTAAATTAATTGCCTGGAGAAATATTATTATTTCCAACACCTTTTATTTTTTTCATCTCCACACTTCGATTTTGTCGAGCTTTCATTAAATCTCCAATCTCAATTTTTCTTGGGCGTACATGTCTTAGAAAAAGTCAAGTCAAATATTCATGACTTAGTGCATTTCTCATTTCTCCAAGTTAGGCGTATTTCTCACTTCCACTCACTTGGAAAAAAATTTCCAAATAACTTCAATATTCAAAATGTTTTCGATTTCCATCTTCTAGTTTAGGCGTGGTTGAAGGATTTAGAAAATATTTCACACTTCCTCCACAACCCTAGGCGCATACCCCTCTTCGTGCTTTGAATTTCATATACTTGGAAAATTTTGATGTCTTCTCCAAACATGTTGGGGGCATTTAGAGGGTCCAGCTTTGAGGCGCATTTGGGGGGGTGCTTCTAATTCTCACGCCTTAGAATATTTTCAAGGACTTTCCAAGTTGCCAGGCGCATTTAACATGATCTTCTTTTAATTTCGACATTCAACATTTAATCAATACTTTTCCCTTTGTTCAAGGCACAAACAAGAGGTTGGGCTTCCATTTTGGGGCGCATTTCATGCCTTAAACTTTCAGCAATATGACTTAGAAAAATTGGATACCTCCTTACATTTTAGGCGCATTTGGGGCTTCATGCTTTCAATTTGGATTTTGATCAATACTTCTCTCAACTTAGACGTTTTTATCCTTTTAAGGCTGGGCGCATATCCACCCTGGTACTTCAAGTTTTTGCCTTAGGAAAATTTTGAAGTTCTTTGCAAGGTGGGGCACAAATAACCCATGTAGCTTTTAGTTTGTACCTTGGGCGCAAATTACTATGCCAACTTCCAGTTTATGCCTTAGGCGCAAATGGGGGTATCAACTTTTAATTTCATGACTTAGTCGATTTCAAGCCTCTAAGCTCAAGGGCGCATTTTACATGGGCAACTTTTAGTTTCCAAGACTTAGGCGCATATCCCATGTCTAACTTCCAATTTTGAAGTGGGGCGCATTTTGGAGTAGGCACTTTCATTTTAATGCCTTAGTCAATTCATTCTTTTCAGAGGCGCATTTGATAGGTCAACGTTTCATTTTCCACGCTTTAGTGAAATTTGAAACTCTTTAGAGTAGGGCGCATATTAGTCATGGTGCTTTTAGTTTTGACACTTAGGCGAAATTCCTATGTCTTCAACTCAAGGCACATTTGGGGGTCCTTGCTTCAAGTTTGTAACTTAGGCAAATTTTAACTCTTCAAGCCTAGGCGCAAATCCATGGGTGAACATCAAGTTTCGACACTTAGAATTTTTTAGTTCTCCCTTTGAAGTGGGCGCATTTAACCCCTTCTACTTCCAATTTAAGTGACTTAGCCAAATTTTCTTACTCCAACATCTTTGGGCGCTTTTGGAGGGTCAAGCTTTAAGGCGCATTTGGGGGGGGGTGTACTCCAAATTCGTTTGCCTTAGAAACTTTTCATCCCTTTCAACCTCCTAGGCGCATTTGGGGTGCCACACTTCCAATTTCACACACTTTGAGAAATTTTCAACCTCCTAGGCGCATTTTGCTAGTGGAGCTTCCAATTTTCATGACTTAGGAAATTTTCCATTCGTCTTCAGCTTCTCAAGGTGAATTTCAATGCTGGACTCCAAGTTTTGTCAAACTCGGTGGATTTCCCGCCTTTTGCCAGATTTAGGATGATTTCTTCCTGCTAACCCTAATTTGCCCTGACTTTCTATTTTTAGAAAGTTCCTTAAATTTCGCGCCTTGAACTGACTTATGACTCCAGAAAGCCTGATTTTCGCCCTGCTTTGGATTTCAATTGATTCGTGCTATTGATGCCTGATGCCTGTCTACACCTGCTATTTTTAGCAACCTGCTAAAAATAGAAATTGCTCGGAAAGTCTTCAAATTTCATGTACCGATTGCCTGAAGTGTAACAACTGTGGCTGGATGCTGCCTTTGCGTGGCTGTCGTGTTTCGTCCTTGATTTTAGGAAACCCTAATTTCTTTGCCCCGGCCTGCTAAAAATAGCAAATGTTTGATTTTCCATCTTCTACAACTCTGTTTGTCTTGAAATTCGTGTTGAGGGGTCCTCATCACATGTTTGACCTGTACCTGCTGAGACTTGATATTGACCTGCTATTTATAGTTGCTTCTGAAGTGACTTACTATTTATAGTAAGTGCTTGATCCTAAGACTTCCCTAGCTCCGTTCGAATTGAAATTTGAATAGTGTGCTCCTTGTTGGTGAACTTGCCTGTCTACGCTAGCACCTGAGATTAATTTTCTATTTATAGCCTGTGTCAGGAACGCCTTACTAAAAATAGAAAGTGCTCTGATTGCCTTCAAATTTGGCCAACAGACTGCCTGAAGGATACTGATCATGATGGATACTTCGGTTTTGGGCACCTCGTCGTCGGATTCCTCATTTTTAGCCCTGAAGCTTGAAACCCTAATTTTCTTGCATGTTCTTCAAACGAGCTCCGTTTGACCCTATTTCTGTTGCATGCTGATCAGTTTGTGGTTCTGAAGTGCTGAGCAACTGCCTGAGTAGTACCTGCTAAAAATAGAAAGTGGCTGAAAAAGTGACCAACTGGCCGCCAGATGATTTTGCATGTCACACTACCCGAAAAATCTTGGAAAACCCAGAAAAACCCAAAAAAATCTTCAACATGCAAGCACTGGCTAAAAATAGCAAGTTTCAGAAAAGTGACCAGTTTCACTTGCATGTAACACCGTTGTGAAGCTCTTTGAAAACCCAGAAGGAAAATGCCGACATGCGCTGAGAAAATCTGCATGCAAACCCTAATATCGGCCTCTGAAGGCTGAATGCTGAAAGTCGTTATCCTGCTTTGCATGTCATATCACTGCGAAGGTCTCGAAAAACCCACAGAATCTCTGGACATGCATCAGAAAATGTAACATGTAGACCCTAGAATTTGCTCTGGAAGCTGAACTGCTAAAAATAGCAAGTCGTTCGTTTTTGCTCAAATTTTGCCAGTGATGAGTTCAAAGTGCCTAGAATGTAATGAAGTTGTCAAAATGTGAAAAGCTCGAGAAAATCAATCCTGTACTGACACTTACTAAAAATAGAAAGTTGGCAGAGTTCAATGAAAATTTAGGGGTCACTTGCTAGAAGTGTTGCAATAGCAGTGCTAGGCTCAAAAGCTGACCAACCAACTCAATTTGATCCCAAGGTAACCTAAAGATGTGAAACCCTAATATCAGACTTGGCCAAATTTTAAGTTTAAATTCAATGGTGGGAACGTCCCCGGAAAGCAAATAGCAAAAAAATGAGCAAAAGGAGAGAGAGAGAGACAAAAACCAAAGCCAAAAGACCAGAATGGAGCAAAAATTTATGGGTCCCCATTTTGAATGGGGCGATGTGTGAAAAGGTCACAACACTCCCAAGATATAGAGGGAGACTTCAGAACCAAAAGAAGATATTGATCCTATTGAACCCTTGGAACCTACTGATGGGCCTACTGACATGGTTATTGGGAGAAAGAGACCTCTATGGGCCAGGCGTACTATGCAAGAGGCTGAAAGTTTTGCAGCTCCTAGAGGCACATTCAGAGAAAGTAAAAGGCCACATAAGTTCTCTAGTTATGTTGCCTTAATGAGTCAAATTATAGAATCCGAGCCTACCTGTATTGAGGAAGCATCCAATCATCAGGCTTGGAGAGATGCTATGACAGAAGAGTATGAATCAATTCTTAAGAATGATGTTTGGGACATTGTTCCTAGACCCGAGGGCAAGTCTGTGGTATCTTCTAAATAGTTATTCAAAATCAAGCATGCTGCAGATGGGAGCATTGAAAAGTACAAAGCAAGATTTGTGGCTCGTGATTTTTCACAGAAAGAGGGAATTGATTATGAAGAAACTTTTGCTCTTGTTGCTCGCTACACTTCTGTCATAACCATCATTGCTATTGTTGCATCTAGAGGATGGAAGATTCACTAGATGAACGTGAAGATAGCCTTTCTCAATGGAGTGATTGAGGAAGAGGTTTATATAGAGCAACCTGATGGATTTGAGGTTCATGGGAAGGAGTCACATGTTTGCAAGCTGAAGAAGGCCTTGTATGGTCTGAAGCAGGCTCCTCGTGCATGGTACGAAAGGATTGATCGGTACCTGTCAAGTTTGGGCTTCTTGAAGAATGATGTTGATTCAAATCTCTACTTCAAGGTAATCAACGGTGATGCATTAATTTTGGTTTTATATGTTGACAATTTGATCCTTACTGGAGAAGATCACCTGATTCTTGAGTGTAAGAAGGAGTTGACTTTTGAATTTGAGATGAAGGACCTTGGGCTCATGCATTACTTCCTTGGCTTAGAAGTCTGGCAGAAACCAGATGAGATGATTCTAAGTCAAGGGAAATACACCATTGATATACTCAAGAGATTTGGTATGATGGATTGCAAATCCATGTCTACACCCATGGAGACCAACCTACATAAGTTGAAGGAGGCTGCAGCTAGTTCAGACTTGGTGGATCCTACATTGTACAGACAGCTAATTGGATCATTGATGTATCTAGTTAACACTAGACCTGATGTTTGCTATGCAGTGAGTGCACTTAGCCAGTTTATGTGTGATCCGAGACAGATACATTTTGTTGCAGCTAAACATATCCCTAGATACTTGTGAGGCACAGTTGGATATGGGTTGAGGTATTCTTCAGATGCAGACCTGGAGTTACATGGCTATACAGATTCTGATTGGGCAGGGTGTGTTTCAGATCGGAAGAGCACCTCTAGTTGTTGCTTCAGTTTGGGTTCTACATGATTTCCTGGTGCAACAGGAAGCAGTCATTTGTAGCATTGAGTACAGCAGAGGCAAAGTATATTGCAGCTTATATGGCAACTCAAGAAGCAGTGTGGCTTCGTAAGCTCCTTGCAGGATTGTTTGGACAATCAATGGAGCCTACTATCATCCATTGTGATAATCAGTGTTGTGTGAAGCTTTTTGTCAATCTTGTGTTCCATGACAGAACCAAGCACGTTGAGATCAAGTACCACTATATTAGAGATATGGTACTGCGGAAGGCTGTTCAGTTGAGGTACATCAGCACTGATGAGCAGACGGCAAACATTCTCACCAAGCCTCTCTCCAGGATAAAGTTTGTGTACTTTCGAGATAAGCTTGGTATGATGGAAAATCCAGCCTTGACTGAGAAAGAGTCTCAATATCAGTGAGCCTTGTTTAATGAGTTCTTCTCTGTGAGAGAAGTTCGAGGTGAAATCCCTTGTTAATGCATTTTTCTCTGAGACGAAGGAATTTGAGGTGCAAGCCCTTGTTAATGCATTTCTCTTTGAGATTTGAGGTGAAAGCCCTTGTTTCCAACCTCTGAGCTGAGTCATGGTGGATGTCATGTGTGAGACTCCATGACATATTTTGTACTTGTGTTTCACCCTCTAAGAGAGTCATGGTGAAAGTCACGTTGAGGTGACAACATCACGCAAGTGATGAACACTTGTACATACCATAGTATGGTTGTAGCCATTATAGTTGATATCGTGTTGAAGCGATATCTAATATCACGATGAGGTGATATTCTTCCTTTCACATTTGATTGCAGCCAATGTGATAGACATCACGTTGAGGTAATATGTCTTGTGCAACTGGAAGTCTCTCCCTAGCTGAGAGGGAGTGTTGATGTTTTATTGCAGCATCGTACGATTCTTCCAGCTCAAATCAATTGGAGAAATCATAAATTAAATAATAGCTCTTTGGCTATTTAATTTATATATGCGATTTTTGTTAATAATGATTAACATGTATTTAATGAGGCGCGAATTTTAAGAGACCGACTTCTTGTTTATGAAATGACATACTTGATGATAAAGGCCGACATGTTATTCTTTAGAAGGGATGCATCCTTTGTGGTTGGCCGACTTGTATTATTGAATGGTCACATCTCCCTTCAATATAGTATATATAGTCGATTGATCTCTCATTGTAAGGCATTCAGTTTACATCACATTCATGCGAGTTCAGTCCAAGTACAGGAGGCAAAGTTATTGACTCAGTTTGATTATTGTCAAGTACGTGTTCTTCAAGGTGGTGCGATATCTCTTGTAACTGTATCTTGCATCAGCGAAATATTGCTTTGTGTTGGCTGTGTTGCATTCTCAGTTGATGCTCATATTCGGCCTTCAGATTGGCCTATTGTAAAAGGAGACTCTCCTTATTGAAATTCAATATATAAGTGTTATTTTGTGGCTGCGTTTTTCTCCCTCAAGAGGAGGGTTTTTCCCAGGGTATCTGCTGAGTTATTGTGTCTGATTTGAATTAATTTCTGTGCATACAATCTGATCATTAAAATTTACATAAAGAAAAGCTATGCTTCTGCCTTTACTATACAGCCATTAACACTATTGAAATGCTTGATAAGTATTAGGATAAGCCCATACTTAATCTTTTAAGTCCTAAAAGTAGTACAGTTAATAACATTGGTACTCTTTAACTTACCCAATGACGACTTCATACAAGGCTAAAAGAAAAATACAAAGTAATAGCTCCAGTCAATCTTACCCAATAAAGGTCTGCTTATTGAGCTGCAAATAAATAATCAAATAGTTTCTATACTTAAACTTATTCAATGACCTCCTACATCCTAAGCTGGAAGCAATACAAGAAGAATTAGATTCAGCCATATACCTTAACCAA
Organism: Sequoia sempervirens; assembly: GCA_007258455.2. NCBI lineage: Eukaryota > Viridiplantae > Streptophyta > Pinopsida > Cupressales > Cupressaceae > Sequoia > Sequoia sempervirens. The sequence continues at coordinate 186,012,220 of VDFB02168118.1, forward strand.
GAAAAGACTACACTCTGATTTTAGTATTCTTGTGAACTACAATACCACATATGTTTAACCTTTGTACCTCAGGGCATATGAAACAAAAATTGTCATCAATAATACACGTAGGAATTCAGATTTTAAAATTTTCATTAATTATGTTGTTCAATTTATCTTACTAGCTAATTTGTGGAGTTGAAGTAACAAGGAATTATGTTTGTATTTTATGGTGTGAGTGTATTTAATGAGATATATCACAGTAGATCAAAATTTTGGATTTTGAAATCAGGTTTGTAAATCTAAAGATTAAGATGCCTAGATTTAAAATGGTTGAATAAATGAGATAAAATTTCTCTCAAGGTTGACCCTTAGGAATTTGCTATCGACCATAACTGATGGCCTTGTCTAGAAAAATGTAACCTTGTTTATAGTGAAGGGGTTAGTCTTCTCTAACTATGCTAATTTTTCGCATCTTCTGTTCATGGAAGGAAACCTTATTAGTATTAAGGAACATTTCAAAACTTGTTGAGGTATAGAAATGTGATAACTTATCTTCACCCTTGAGTAAGTCCAAAAAAAATTTATTAGTGAAAACTGTTGCATGAAATAATATCTGCAAATGCATACCTTATAGCCCAAAATTCTCGTATTATGAGGGTGCATTTATTTTGTAAGATTTGGCTATGATCATAGCCACCCAAGATCCACAGTGTTTGAGAGCTAATCACAGAATACTCAAAAGGCCAATATAACAAAATAAACTATAATTAAAAGGATGCAATATGCAAATATACAAGATATGAGAAATGAGAGATAAGATTGCTCATATGAGAGCAAGAGGTTGGCATATATAGGATAAACCACCAAGAAATGTGATGTACAACCAATGTAGGATAATAGTAGTCACATGTGTAGTATGTCTTCACCAAAAAAGGAAAGTACAAGACACATACACAACCTACTGAAGTAGATGCCTACCTATGCAAACTTATCCTATCCTAGGAGCACACAATGCAATAAAATATTGAACTAAATGCAAAAAAATATAGAGCACCAAAACCTTCCCCCTAAGTGTAGCATAGTCGGGTATGGATAGATGGGTCCCAACAAATGTGTAGCCACGTTAGTTACCCATGTACAGAATGATGTCCTCAAAGGGCTGAGAAAATGCAAGGAAATACTACCACCTAGAAAATAAAGAAGAAGAGAGACCATGCAGTCCCCCTCAATTAGTCTCTTGTACCAATGGTAGATGCTCAACATTGAATGTTGAAGATGATTCAAGATTGCCAAACAGCATTTCTCCCATTAGGAAGAAACAAATCCAATGGTGAATGTAGAAGATCTTTCCATTTGGGAAAGGAAATAAAGAGAAATAAACACAAGATGAAAATCTCTAGGAGTTGTTCGAATGTCACCATACCGGTGCTAAAATCTATTATAATATGATCAAGAGTCCAAGCCTAACTGAAGATATTGACAATGCAAAATCATGTGGAAACTAATATGGAGTAGTTGCCAAAGATGAAGATGATCTCTTTGGAAACTACTGATGATTCTCCAAGCCAACGTTGAACTGTAACAAACGTTCATAAGAGAAAACAGGTACCATGTAAGGTCTTGATACAAACATACTCTCAATCCAAGAGATCTAAACCAATGAGAACCCAATACTTTTATGCAGAAGGTGTCAAAGTTGACAATGTCAAATTTGAGAACCATAAACTACGAAGTATGTAACAATAGAAGCATGAATAGGTGGCGAAAGAATATTGGTCTAAATGTGCCTTAATGGCATCCAAAGAAAATGAGATATTTTGTAGAACTGTCCTTGAAGAGGAATCTCAAGTCCTCAATAGTGTCCTCCAAATCTACAAATAGGACACAACAAAACAAATACTCGAGATCTGCCAAGTACTCATCCCAATGAACTAACTCTAGAAAACAATGATAATCCTACAAAATTGAATCACTAGAAGCCCTATCAAAAGCAACGTTGAACTCATTAGAAGCATGAGATGGTAGTGAAATCTCAATAGGACTTGACGAGGAATCTCAAGTCCTCAATAGTGTCCTCCAAATCAAAAAATAGGACACAACAAAACAAATACTCGAGATCTGCCAAGTACTTATCCCAATGAACTAACTCTAGAAAACAATGATAATCCTACAAAATTGAATCACTAGAAGCCCTATCAAAAGCAACGTTGAACTCAGTAAAAGCATAAGATGGTAGTGAAGTCTCAATGCATTACATTGGACTGCACTACTCATCCCACAATGTTTCCACACCAACTGCCTAATTACAAATAACTAATAACAGTAATAAATCTACAAGTGTTGCAGTAATAACAGAAGAATTTGGCAAACAAATCTAATTTTGGTGAAGAAGTTGCTTCAACTCATGAAATTGTTTTTGAAAGCAATCATGTTCATCATGATTTTTCTTCTGATGGTAAGCACATTTTGATTTGACTCTTGATTTGACCCTATGTGATTTGAAAGGCTTCAAAGAATAATCCCATTGAAGAGGGATAAATCTGCAAGGCAGTGAACTGTTTGATAAAATGCTTTGGTAGACATGTATGAAAAATGTGGTAGCATAGACAAGGAAGTGAACTGTTTGAAAAAATGCCTCAAAGAAATGTTGTCTCATGGTGATGATTGTCATGGCATTCCATCAACATGAGACCGCATTTCTTTGAGGCATTTTTTCAAACAATTCACTGCCTTGTCTATGGCTTGTCATGGCCTTCCATCACCATGAGACCACATTTCTTTGAGGCATTTTTCAAACAGTTCACTGCCTTGTCTATGCTATTGCTTTGACAGATTTTCTCCAAGCATTCATAGCTTGTTCGAAAGCACCTGTTTTAGGCTTTTAGCCATAGCAGCAAGGCAGTGAACTGTTTGATAAAATACTTGGGTAGACATGTATGAAAAATGTCGTAGCATAAACAAGGCAGTGAACTGTTTGAAAAAATGCCTCAAAGAAATGTGGTCTCATCACATTCCATCACCATGAGACCACATTTCTTTGAGGCATTTTTTCAAACAGTTCACTGCCTTGTCTATGCTATTGCTTACTATTATGCTTTGATATATTTTTTTCCAAGCATCCATAGCTTGTTTAAAAGCACTTGTTTTTGGCTTTTAGCCATAGCAGCAAGGCAGTAAACTGTTTGATAAAATGCTTTAGTAGATATGTATGAGAAATGTCATACCATAGGCAAGGCAGTGAACTGTTTGAAAGGATGCCTCAAAGAAATGTGTTCTCATGGTGATGGAATGCCATGACAATCCATCGCCATAGGCATTCATCATGGCATTCCATCACCATGAGACCACATTTCTTTGAGGCATATTTTCAAACAGTTCACTGCCTTGTCTATGCTATTGCTTACTATATGCTTTGATAGATTTTTTCCAAGCATCCATAGCTTGTTCAAAAGCAACTGTTGTAGGTTTTTAGCCATAGCAGCAAGGCAGTGAACTGTTTGATAAAATGCTTTGGTAGACATGTATGAAAAATGTCGTGGCATAGACAAGGCAGTGAACTGTTTGAAAAAATGCCTCAAAGAAATGTGGTCTCAAAGAATGCCATGACAAGCTAATGCAATTGGCAGCTGCTCATAGTTATTAGTTATGCAATGTGAAGTAATTGCATAACTGCTTAGGTTGACTTTGTAAAAAACTATATTGTAATTGAAATTTTGTCATCTAGCAGCATCTAGTTGTTAGTAATGCAATGTGAAGTAATGCTTTGAGTTTGAAAGATGTGCAATGCAATGAATGTAATCAGCGATACGAATATAAACTACAAAAATCTATTTTCTACAATTCATTAGTTAAACTCTTTATTTTATTTGCTCTCTATATCTCTATGCTATGGAAATGCCTTTCAATTTCAAAAAAAATAGTTTTATCTCTTGTTCTACAATTTTTTACATTGTTTTTAAATCTGACTTTTTCCCAATTTTTTCATAATTTTTTCCTGATTTTTTCAAAAAATCTTATACTTTTGGTTTGCCGATTTTTTTCCCCAAAAGATTTTTGTTGCTAAGAAAGACTAATACAATGTAAGAGTTGGTACAAAATTATCTTATATCATTGTAAGATTTCGCTATCAAGGTGGCCACCCAAAATCCACAATGCTTGAATACCTAAGTTACCGATTTGTCCCTAGCACAGCCCGAATACGATACGGTACAATACGGATTCGTGATTCGGATTCGATACAATACAAATTCGTCCAGGATTCATTTTTCAAACTGCGGATACGTCCAGGGTAAGATGAGTGCTCTGTGGAATCGACAAAATCGAATCCGATTCAAACCCAGGTCAAATCCGGCCGCATGAACGCCCAGACCACGGAAAAAGTGGCTTTTTTTGCAATGTTTAATTATTTTTTTGAATTAGGAGACAGTTACCTTGACATGCAGAGCTGCATTTCATTTACAGAAGCATTTCTTATTTGATGACCAAAAGATATCAGCCGTTACTAATGCTAATGGGACTATAAGTGCTTTTTTCTAATTATTTCGTAGTAATGTGGCCATTTGTATCTTTGGTAGACCCTGATGGTTTCTTAGCTTCAAGGTGTATTGAATGGTTGTGTTTAAGTAATAGTTTCTCCTCATGGGGGCTGATTTGTATTGTCCCCACATTTCAAGTTCCATTGGAACTTCTATTCTATTTATTTCTTCAATAGTCTTCTCATTTGTTACTTCTAATCCAAATTGCTCATTTGCTCATTTGTTTCAATCCCTTTAACCTTTGGTCTATAATGTAATATTTAATATTGTTCATATATACTTAATAATTTAATGTTTTTTATGTCACTGCCATCCTTGGTTTGTAATTCAATTTCAAATGAGAATAAAATGAAAGAAAAACCACATTGAATATTTTAAAAGTGTAGAAATTGACAACTATATTCACGAACAAACTATCTGCCTTGTAATTATTAATGGCTGATTGTAAACACTTGACATTTTTATGTTTGAAGTTTGAACTTTAATTTATAATTCTATATCATGACATTTGACACTTTGAGTATAAGTGGTGGTGTATTTTTGCTATGTTATTTGACTATTAATATGGTAGTGTATTCTGAACTTAATTACTGCTGCAAATATGTATATATTTCTGATTTTTATATGTTTTTGTATTAACGCACCCAACCCCAAAAATAATTTTAACCCAATCCCGTACCGGATTCTCATACCCGTACCCGAATCCAAAAACAAATCAGTAACTTAGCTGAATACTAATCACAAAACACTCAAAAGACGAATATGACAAAATTAACTATATGCTAATCAAAAGTGTTACATCCCCTCTATCATGAACATGTATATGGCAATGAAATTATGGTCATTATGCTAGTTGCAAGTAACTGCTTTTCATGTGTATGTGAAATAGAGGATAAAATAATTGTTTTATATGTCGTAAATGTAAAGGTGAATGATTTTCTTTTATATGCAGAAATGTATATGATGATGATGAGATTATATTAAAACTGTTGATGATAAATACAGCTTCGTACGATTCCTTCCAGCCTATCAAATTAAATGATAGCTTCCAGCTATTTAATTTATATGTTGTTATGAGAAGATGCGCCTTACTTCATTTAATTGGTTATCATATCTTGGCCGACTTGATAAGTGAATTATTTAATTTGTAATTATTCTCCTTGTGGCCGACCTTGTTCTTGAAGAGTGCAACCTCTCCCAAGCAATGTATAAATACAAGATCATTTGTTCCCATTTAGACAATCAAGCAACTTCGACATTCATTCTACATTCAAGTGCGAATTATATCTTGGGCAGATTGCGATTTTATCTAAGTGTGATTTCCTTCAAGAGCAGGTCGAAGTTCTATCAAGTGCAGATTTTGATATATATGTGGTGCAGATTGTAATCTGTATTTTGCATCTAGAATTGGTGCTCTTACTTGGCCTTGAGTTCGGCCTTATTGTACAAGAAGAGTTGATTCTTGAATAATATACAAGTGATATATTGTTGCTGAGTTTTTCTCCCTCAAGAGGAGTGGTTTTGCCAGGGTATCTGCTGTGTTATTGTGTCTGATTTTTTGAATTAATTTTCTGTGCATTCAATCTGATCACTAAATTTAACAAAAACATATATTTATATACGTTGTGAATGGTCTAACCCTAGTCTTTTGTCAAGTGGTTGCAAGTCTGTCAACACTCAAAGGGAAAGGGAAATATCATCAGGGAGAGGACTTGGTTAACAAAGGATCAATTTTATCATCAAACCTTGAGTCGATGTAAGATAGTGTTTTGAAGTCATAACCTTGGCCATAAATAATTTAATGAAATTACTATCAATAACCACCTTTTAAGGGGATTGCAACGATTATTAAATACTAAAATTATAATGAAAGATATAATATTATTGGCAAAAGCAAGGTGAATGAGAGTGGTCAACGGTTTTCTTGGAAGGCAGAAGTATTCCACCATCTACCATCGTGCCTCCAGTTGAAACTGACGAGTTGGGAGCCAAGCAGTCACAGGGGCTCTTGAACGGAGGTTACAAGAAGACATTCACATTTTATTTGGGAGGTCTCTCTCTTTATGGATTCCTTCATTTTTCCACCTCCACTTCTTACTGTTTCGACTCTGCTCTGCAAATACCATTGGTATATTCGAGTAATGCAATTGATCTTTCTGAAGGGAATTATCATTTGGTTTGGGAATTATCATTTGGTTAAGCTTAAGTTAGCTATCCTCTTATCTTGTCGAGTCTTCCATTGAACTTTCTTTGCTCCTATCTCTAGACAAATTCGGGACTTGGTCTTTCATCATCGAACTCAAGAGGAAAATGGGAATTGAGACCAATATACTATCACCATTCGCTCGAAGATTCCAGAGCGGTTTCGTCAAATCTCAGAAATTCTTTATCAACTCTTTCTCTATCTTCCAAAAACGTTGAAATACTTTCTCCGCAGCCTTATTTAGCTCCTTGAAATTCTCCGTCAGTGACTTTTTAATCTATCATTCTTGATTTATCTCTACGGGAGTTGTGCAAGGGTGGGAACCGGCAATATTTCGCATCCTCAATCTCAGGAGGAGAAAGGAGCTTGGATCTTCATCTTCAGGCACGTACAAGAGTCCTTCAGTTTGTGATAACTTGCATCAATTAGTTTTATAATTATTCAAGAAAAACCTTCATACATAGGAAGTAAGATTAATGAGCTATTACGTTCTAATGAAAATATAAAGAAATCTGTACATAGATCAATACTGGAGCTAGACCGGTAGAAGGCTCTTCTTATAAGCACCTGAACAGTTATTAAAATCTTGTTTTGAGATTTCTCTTCTATTTATTTTATTTTTGAGTCTAAACTATTAGAATGTATTATCTTCAATTACTCTGCAATCTTTATAGTCTTGACTAAGCCGTAAACTGCTCTCCTCTGCTCTTACGATTCCGAGTTGGATTAGTGTTTAATTCTCTTTCCACTCCAGTCCAATAAATGAAGTCAAACGCTAAGATCTGCTGAACCTATTAACAAATAAGTCACTTCTTATAAATGCTTGAAGAAAACAATATATAAATATATAAATGTTTTAAAGCAAAGAGGAATGATAAAGGACATTAAGCTTATGATTATTGTGAAAGGAGAAATTGGTTGGTGCCACTTAAACTCTGTCCCAACTCTGTAAATCTGAAAGGAACTTCACCTGATCAACTTGATTTGTCGCTGGTCTTTGGCTTTCCTTGCTCACCCGAATCTTTATGAGATATAAAAGTTAGTCTTTAAAACTTCACATCGTTTAAATCTCTTCATATATGTATAAATCTTGTGGATATGATACAACCCAGAACTAAGAGGGAATGACAAATAAACGAGTCATCATAATCTAAACTTGAGACCAAATTATGAAGTTGAATGATAAGATCTGGAAGATCACTTAATTGAATATGTCGCTCCGTATATATGTGCTCAATGAAAACAACCTTTGTTTAGAGAAGGCAGTTAGTCTTAAAAGAAGTGAAAGACATTGAGCCAAGTCTCTCTCTTTATGTTTGATTTAATGAAACAGCTTAACCTTAAAATCAAGAGGAAAGATTCTAAATCAAGTCTTGATAGTATAATCCATGAGTCAATATTGGCATGTTTAACTTAATCTTAATTCCTCTTAGGCGTGATTCAGTTTTGCCTCTTTAATCATTCTTGGGAATGGTATTTGATTGACGAATCTTATCCATGTTTATCCTCAATCTAGTGAGCTAAAATTTGGTGAATTTTTGTAATACCATTAACCAATGGGCAGGGTTACTTCTTTCTTATGTTCTTGATTTGCCTAAGTAATTCTTTTGTTATCAAGTATTCTAATGGGTTAGTTATAATCTTATCTTTTTACCGAACCTGGGCAGATTTTATACTCTTTTCTATATAGATTTATCGAGCTTTTCAATACTATAAACTTTCCTCTATAGTGGGAGATACAATCCTTCACTCCTTTTGAAATATGGAATCAAGTTTAATACTTTTGTTCCGTAAGACAATAAATTAAAAAGTGCCCTATGATCTTAGCTCTTCTCAATAAGCCTGAAATTGTATCTTAAACTGAAAGTAAACAAGTGATATAGATTGAGAATTGGAAATATATAACCCTTTGGTTAAGATTTAACCTCTATCTAAGAGAAAATGATAACCAAACCCGATATTATAAAATTAGACCATGAGGTAAGTATTATCATGTTGAGCAAGGGTGAGAGTGCTGACGGCATAGGAGTGTCAGTATTATCGGCACAGGAGTGCCAGAAATATAAAATCCTTGGCCAAGGTATGATGCCAGTTAGGCATTAGTCAGCTATCATGAACTAGATATACTTATGGTCAAAATGATCCTTCCTGTTAGGAGGTACCTATAGAGGAGAGATCGATCAGCGGTATAGGTTCATGACACCAGGCTCAGAATGGCATGATGATAATTTGATCCTTGTTGATTACCCTCGTGAAGGGTTGAGTTCTTCAATTGAAGAAACTCGGGAGACCAATAGGTCTAGATGGGCGGAAAAGCCCTTGATGATGTTTCTCTTTCTCTCGAAGATAAAATTGTTCAAGCAATTCAACATAATGATGATTTCATATTGAATTCTTTTCTCTCTCTCGTAAATCCAGGTACATGCCTTTGCTTATTTAAGTTTAATATCAATGCTGCAATAAATGTTATCTCCTTTTAGTTAATTGTTTATATGTACAAAACTGCAATTGATTATTTAGACAGTTGTTGTTCTTTCAACTGAAATGGAAAATTTGAAAGTTAGTTAATGTTCTTCTGTGATTTCAATTATTTGGAAGCAGTTAGTTGTTTCCTTTCAACTGAAACTGAAAGTTTAAGAGTTAGCTGTGAAAATGAATATGATGTAATTATTTAGAAATTGATTTTTTTTTCTGTTCAAATTGCAAAGGAAACCTAGCATGAAAACAAGCTAGTTGAACTTCAGCTGAAACTGGTAGTTGGTTTACATTTTTAAACTGCAGGTCAAGCAGAGTGTTACAAAAAGAATGCAATGTACAAATATACAAGATATGAGAGATGAGAAATTAGATCGATCATATGAGAGCAAGAGATGAGTATATATAGGATACACCACCAAGAGATGTGAATGTTCAATGTACAACCAATGTGGATAACCAAATAAGAATTTAAAATTATTTGATTCAAGAGGTCATGTTGACCTTTAGAATTAAAAATTAATTTAATTCAAAAGTGGTGGGGTCATGTGACAGTAAATAATTATTTTAAATTATTACTTAGTGGGAAGAATGGAAAGTGGGAATTTTAAATAAATGACTTTATTTAAAATTAGAAGAAAAGTCTATATGACAATTAAATAATTAGTATTATTTATTTAATTATGGATGAAATGGATAAGGTAACCATAAGAATTTATTTAATTACAATAAGACATAAGGAATTAATGACGTATTTAAATAATCAGAAGGAAATGGTGGACAAATAATAATTAAATAAATTTAGGAATTTATTTAATTATAGAGGGACATAAGAAATTAGCGACATATTTATTTATTTAAATAGGAGGAATAAAAGATGTGAATTAATTAAATAATTGAGAATTATTTAATTAATAGTTGAATTTGGACTATATTTTAATTATGTTAAAAAGAAATATGGAGAAAATAAAGTTTGCAGGCCTAGATCAATTTTATGTGTCTACACAACCTACCCAAGTAGATACCTACCTTACCTTAACAAGCTTATCCTCCCCCGGGTGCATATGATGCACTAAAGTAATTAATTAAATGCAAAGAAAACAAAATGCACCAACACATTTATTCTTTAAAATTCCTAAACATCAAATCTGTTAACCTAAAATTCCATTATTCCAAAACTACCAGAAACTAAAATTTGGTTCAGATGAACATACCAAAGCAACTGCCAACAGCAGGAATCAGAAACTTCAAAATTTTAAAACATTAATATTTGTCTTGAACCGTCAAATTCTTCTCAACTAAATCATTTAGTGCTATAAATATATCCTAACAATGAAGTATATACCTGTCCCCCATAGCACCAAAAGTAATCTTTGAGTATGTTTCAGCATTGCCGGAATGAGGATTTATATAAATAGGAAGTAATCCATCATCTGGGAAAATTGCATGCAGTTTCTTGATTACATTTTCAACCTGCACCATCATACATAAATTTGAGTCATCCCTTCTTACCAGCACAACTGATTTGTATTCATCCCATCACGAATGGACGCCTTCTAAGTACTACATTACTTTCTCAGAAAATGAAAACAGCCTTATTTTATTATAAGGAAGATATTATGGTAGATCTCTAATGTTCAAGAGTCATAAACAAAATACATTCAAAGGAAACAAGACGTCAAGGAATTAAACCTTCTCTTGGTACTTAGGATCTCCAGTTCTTTGTGAAAGGGCAATGAATTCCACTTGCTCTGTGCCAGAATCTGCCAGTATACTTGCCCCCTGAAAAGACTCAATATCATATCAGTATCAATTTTGGACTAACCTAAACATTCTGAAATGCCATCTTTCTACAAAAAGGATTTATGATAGCATCACTTGACTTATTCAACATATAAAGATTCTGTTGACGCAATAATTCACTTTTGACATGTAAAATAACAGAAAAATAATGCAATAGCCAAACGCTTCATGAAGAAGACAAGAAATACCAAAACTTAAAACCTCAAAAAACAGACCACAAGATGACAGAACAGGGATTCTAGTTCCTCTGTTTCTGGATTGCATCAGCTTTCAGAGTCAGAAAATTATAATTTTCTTATACACATTATAACCAAAAAAGGTTGAACTTAACCTGCAATACATCTATGCTACTAAATACCAAAGCCCCGAGGAAAAATTCAGCTTAAGAAACATGTAGCAACCCTACCACTCACCATAAGGAATCCATCTAAACTCTGGAAACTTCAAAATCATGAATAATGCCAAAAGATTAAATTCATACAAATTAAGAACACCGCCAGATCAACATCCAGAATTATAATTAAGCTTTAACTGATTTTGTTAAAAAACAAAACATCTGGCCACTATCACATCTGTTATTACAAAGCACACAGTTAACATATCATTAAGCACTCATTTTATCCATAACATACTACTCAGTATCAATAAATATGAATCATACTGAGAGGATTTCACTGATTTCCAGATCATCTACTGTATGCAAACATGAAACAGAGATATGATTTAAGCATATTTTATGACACTAGTAGGCCTTAATAACTTTTATCAATGGCATTTAATTTCTGTGTAGGTGTTTAGATATGTTCAATACCGATATGCGGGATAGACGTGGACTTTTCTGTGACACTGCTTAAGCTTATGTTCCTCAAAGATGTGGACTGTAGAAGAGCAAACAAGATACAAAAATTATTGTTCATCGATCGTTTATCCCCTGTCCAATTCTATCAAGATGCTAATAAATTAAATTATACAGCATGCAAAGAAATAAACAAGCCAGTTTCTTAAACATTTAGGAGACAGATTTTTTCATGCAAACGTGACTATATATAGCATATAATGTCCACTTGCGAACATGTCCGTAAGTAGGCGCACTATGTCAACTATGGTAAAATTAAATATGTAAGACACACATATAACTGTTAACATTCATCAGCATTTTGAATGATCAACAAGGAGATATATACTTTTCTTGAACCCTCCATAAGAAAATCACTTCAAAAGACATTCATTCAAATAGTATTATGCAACACTAGCCTGTGAGCAAAAAGTTTGAGGCCACCAAACACTTGAAGTTTATCACTAGCATGCATAGGGTTGTGTATCAATTATAGCATAAGGAAGCAGATCTCTTCCTGTGCAAGCTCAAGAAATTCCTGAAGACTTATGTGCAAGCATGTGAAATCATCACAACCCGTTCACACATTCAACTCTTCTAAATAAAATCACCATAAACAAACAGCAAACAATAACCTATAGCATAGTTTGCAAACTTGGAGTAAGCAGAACAAAAATTTCCGACTTGGTGAAAACTTGGCAACTTACAATTTTTTGAAAAACAGATTTTGTGTAAAATACAGCTACAAAATGTACCAAATGAGTTTGGTGGGCTTTAGGGGCAGCAAACCGTTTTCATAATTTTTCAAAAGTTAAAAACTATGTTTATTTAAAGTCTTTCCAGCATTCAAAATGCTACAAAGCCACCAAAACGTGTTTCTTCAATGTCTGAAGCACATTTTTGGCACATTTATCCCATGTGTGGCAAAGTCAGATTTGTCGAGTACTCAGTTAAAAAGGCGCAAAAACTCAACTGGCAAACTTGGCGAGTAAACCTTGCAAAAACTCAGGAGTCAAGAAAGTTGGCAAGTACTCAGCGACCCTACATGTACTCACTGATTTCTCAAACTATGCCCTATAGTATAGATAAACAAGGACACCAATCATTTCCATTATTTATATTAAGAAAACATTATGCCAAAATCAACTACTAAACAATGAATCATAAGCAACACAATAAATTTTATAAAAGTGAAAGAAAACCATACCACAAGAAGGGTGAGAAAAGATATTTGAAATGAGGAAACTGTTTGACAGAAGAAAATCCCATATATATTAATGAAAATGGCGTAAACTTGAAATCTTACAATTCTTGCAATCTCTCATTACAAAAAAAAAAAAAAACACATGAGAGATTCAAGAAAATAAAATTAACTAAGAACAACCATTAAAAAAGAAAGGAGATCCACAATTTTATAGATGCGAGATGAAAAATTATACATGTAACTCCAAACCTCTTTTTTTTTCACCCTGCATTAGTGTATACTGATGTTTCCTAACTCCCATCCCTTGTGATGAGGTGAGCACACACATGTGTGCAAAGAAAAAGGAGTTACACTCCAATACTCCTTGAAAGGATAACACCTAGGAAAAGAGTTACACACCAAGGAATCTAAGTTAAAAGATAAATGAAGTGAAAAATAATCTAAATTAATATTAATCCTAGCCACCTTACTGGCATGAAACCTCCTTCAATGTAGGAAATATAAATAAACAAAAGGTCAAAAAAGGATCAAGTAGGAAATTTCCATAAAAAATAACAAAAAATAAATATATCTATCATATGGCTGTAAGACTTAATAACTAGGACTTTAAAGACTGAGGATTAATTAATTCTAACAATGTATATCAAGGAGGAATTGCCTCATTTTATATTTGAGGCAGGATCAATTTGCATTTTAGTCATCTTCATTTTATTTTAAACAAAGAACCACCCATTTAGATGAGATCAAGATAAGCATCTCATTTTTAAACTTAGCAATGCCCTCAACTCTCCCTACAACATATATGTAACAATCAGCTACACAATTGAAACTATGTGACACATTGATGTATGCCTTACACGTGCAGAAACACGGAATTGATCAAATAAGTAAATTGTGCGAATAATATTATGGCTAGATGAAAACCACATTCATGTAAGCTTAGCACACTCACTCAAATTTCTTATAGGCATTATGTCCTCCTCTCCTTCCATTTTATCCAATAAATCCTTAGTCATTACTTAAAGTACATAAAGGCCAGTGCTTTGTTTGAGCTATTTCAATTTGGACTCCCAACTTACAAAATTATGGTAACAATACTAACAAACATTAACACATAACAATAGTCAATAAAGACACCTAAAATCCTAAGAAAGCAAGCCAAACATAAGCCTTCATATGCTATACAGTACCACATACACCAAGCCACAAATGCAACCCCTGACATTAAACCCTACAAAGCATTAACCACCCCAAATAACAAGTTCAAATACTAATCTGTACTGTTCCTAATCTTAAATCCATATACATCAAAACAATAAAAATACCTTATTTCACAACCTTGCTGCAGGTTGATCATTCCACGACAGCCTTCTATTTGCACATAAAAATACCAAAAGTGTCAACTATAATAATTCATTTAGAACTGTAAATTAATAAATTAGTCAGACACATCAAAGGAACCTGCACAAATATCTTATCATAGTAAACCTAGGCAGCAAGTTCAGATTCAGTGGTTCACTCATCCTTTTTTTCCTAGGTTCAGCTGTACTATATATATATATTTATTGCAGCCTACTGGAAATATAGAGAAGACATTGCAGACCATAGCATTCTTTTGGAGATGTTTCTACGGATGAAAAATGGGATGAGCTTTGGCATGAAGAACATGGTTCCCCAGTTACAGACTAAGATGTAACATCCAAACTGCTGGTTCTTCCAAGCCTAAAAGGAGGAAGAAGAAGAATCAACTTATGAGGAAGAGAGCAGTAGTGATAGTTCTATCAAAAAAAGGTTTTCCCCACTCAAAAAGAAGCATCCTCGGCCCAAGTATCTTCTGGTAACACTCCATGGCCTCCTTCCCTACATACTTTACAATTACAAGCTTAGTCTTCCCATGTCAAACCCCTTCTGCTCATCTGCCCTTGGAATCTACAAGCCTTGCAGGTAAATTATCCCAAATCCATCAAGGATTCAACAAACTCTTGCAAAAGAAATGAGATTCCAAAAAATGGTTTGAACAATCTACTCCTCCACAACCATAAACAAGAGCATTGCCATCTACACAAGCGATTGTCCAAAAGCAAACTTCAGTGGGTCCTTTCTCACAAACATTGAGATCAATAGAAAGCATTCAAGCAAGTCTTGTGATGAGACAGAGGAAGAGGCATAAGCTAGTCATGGGAACAAGAAGTTTCAAATCAAAGACAAAGCAAACACCTTGCACTCAACAAGACATTTTAGAGCAACAACTCCCATCCACCTCAACAACTCAAGTATGTGTCTCTACACCTCTTCCTCCTCATGTTTCCCCTATTATTTTACCCACTATATCAATTCCTCCAACTAGGCCCGAACAAGTCCCATTTTCCCATGTTTCAGTTGTCTTTGTTACACCCATTTCAATACCACCATTGACCCCTACCATGTTGGGGACAAGTTTTACCGAGTCCACCACCTTATTTCCCATCTCTTCAACCCAAATCGCACCCAAATTAGGAGATCCTTTAGGCCCAATCATTTCACAAATTTTGTAATTATCTCCTACTATGGCCATGACCTTCTTTTCCAATCCTTTGTCCACACCCAAAGGTCCACCAAGTATAATGCCTAACCTCTTGTCACCAACTATTGTTATTTCTAGTGTCTCTACTACACCTTTGTTCACTTCAGTGCCTCATGCTCCCCAATAAACATCAATGGTCAAAGTCCAATCTTTAGATCCCTTTTCAACTACATCCCCACCTCAATTATTCGGCTTTTCATATAGCATATGCAGCCAATTTCTCCTAAAAGCACAATTGGCATAAATCCTCATACCAAGCTTGTGTACCTTCACCTTCGACCATGATGGTTCAAACTTCACTCATAGTCAGAGCAACTTTGGCACCCTCACATCAAATGATAACATATCCTTACATGGTGCCTTCTAACACCCCCTTTACAAGAGGTTATATCGATTCTCTAACTGATTATCATCAACACATGCAGATGTCCAAAGTCAAAAAAGCCCAAGAAGCAAAGATGAATGAGTGGGAAGACAAGCAAACTTAGCTCTAGCTCAAACAAGGATATGGGCGCAATATGATTGAATTCAACAATATATAGTCATTGCACACATGAGCCCTACTATCAACAAGTTGTAGGATCAAATGAGGCCTGACCATTACCAAATCCATGCCATGGGCAAGAATCTAAGGGAAGCCTAGAACGAGGATCGAACCACATTTATGTCAAGAGAGTGATTATGGAATTCATCAAAGCTAGTAGGAAGCTTGGAAAAAGAGAATCTAAGCCCATCAAGATCAAGGGCACTTTGAGAGAAATTGTAAGTCTCTCCAAAAATTGGCAGAAATAAACACTTCTATTTAGGGCTTGCAAGCCCAAGTTGTCAATGAAATGAAGGTTCTCGCATCAAAGGGTCAATAAATAAAGCAACTAAATGAGGACATACAAAAAATCAAGCAAATTGTCAATGACGCGCCCTTAATTGAAGAATTGTATGCATCTTATTAGAGCAAAATATCAAAGGCAATTGAACAACTTTCACTTTGAAATTCGTTGATTCTACTCCAATCCTCAATGCAAAAATAAAGGATGTAAGTGAACAATCCCTAAAGTCACTCACTCCATGTTAGGATTAAGGTGCAAAATCTCTTGGGCTTGGCAAAGGACTTTAGGGTAGATCAATCCATGCCACTCTATAATGTCCCTTACCCGGTTTGCCCTAGAATTTGCTTGTAGATAAGGTTTAGGGGTACTTCTTTTCAAATAAATAATGATCTTGGATTGAAATATGCATTCACCAATTTAATAACATTTCCACATACACATATATCTGTTACCAATAATATCTAGATATCCAAAATATAAACATAATCATAAAAGCATTCATGAAGACAAAGGAGGAGTGGCATGGGTAGATCCGCCTGAAGCCATCCATCTAAGCCCAAGAGCACAAGCGTCCGACCAAGACTACCCACCTCTGGGCCCCAACAGCAGGAACGTCCAACCAAGACTATTCCACCCTTGGAGTGGCGTGCTTAGTGGAAACACTTGTACCTACTTTCTCTACCCACGTCATCACCTCAGAAGACACTTAACTTATTGGGGACAGCCGAGGGAGCGTATAAGTGGTCTATGCCTACCATCCCTCCATGGCCTCGGCAGATGCTTAAGTGGGACCCCCACCCTCCATGGCCCACTCATGCCTTGGGACTGGGCGGACTACGAGTGGAATTTCCACCCCTCCAGGGCCCATCTTTGCCTTGGGTTCCGGGGGTGGACTTGAGTGGGGTTTTTAGGCACCACTTCCCTCACACCCTTCCTCCCAATAAGCTTGCAAACACTCAGAAGACAATCTTTTAGCAATCAAATACATTTGCATTTATTACTGATTTTTTAAGTCAATATCAACATTATTATCATCATGTTAATACTAAAGAAAGCATTACACCAATAATCAGATTAGCAATATATGTTTCTTATATTCAAAATATGCTAAATATTATTGCTAAGTGAGTATATCACCTAAGTTGATGTATCTCTCCACGTTTTCTGATTCCTTACGCGCCTCCTTCAACCTCATACTGGATTGATCATAGGATGAGGACAATTCATAAATATGCATAATCTACTTATGTTTGTATTAAAGAGTCATCATTACTTATAAGGCTTAATAATTGTTGTAAGTATCATTATTGTATATTCGCAAGTGGTTCACACATCTACTTACCCATACATATATTATATATACATATGATTTTATGAACAATATATATATATATATATATATATATAAATTTATATATATTATTATTACCAACTACTTTCAATTTACAATAATTTCTTGGTATGAATACACATATCTATATGTGTGTGTGTGTGTATATAATTATGTCTTTATATTATTATATTTAACTTACCGTTAATGTATTGCTGCTGATCTGCAGGGGTTCCTTTGAATATACTCATATATTCCACCTTTTTATTCATCTATCCATCCATTATGATTCCTTTCTTTCCTCCTTTCCCACAATCCGCTTGTATGTTCTTTATTTTACTTATTTTCTTTGTCTTGTTTCCTTTTCTTTACTTCCATCGATGATCTCAGATAATTATTGCAGCAGGGATTTTAAATGTTTTGCTGATTGTAATATTCTTATAATATTCTCTTCTTTCCCCCCCATCCTCCTTCCTATCTTACCTCATCTTATATCTTCCGCTGTGTAGAGGAGATGCGTTTTCAAGGTGGAGGGCCATGCCTTTTTGTTTTAGAAGATGGTGACTCTTATTTGATAGCTGCCTTATGCTTGCAGCTGTTAATATACTTAATATATTTTAAATGTTTCTTGTTTAAATATATTTTTATTATAACATATATATATATATATTAGGATTACAATAATATTAAAACTATACTTTTATTTTTAATGGTTATTTATTTCATTTATTTATTTACCTGTTAATATGTTACAAATTTGGGGACATGACAGCAATCCTATGTATTATTCATGTGTCTCCAACACTCTTGGAAAGTGTCCTTGGACACCTAGGGTGATATTGGATATTAATTTGTAATTTAGATTCTCTTGAAATCTTTATATGCATTCATGAGAAGGGAAGCACAACAATGGTGGTCACAGTTGACTATTTAATTACTAAATACCATTTCTCAATTCTGGGTGCTAGGATTTAGGAGTGGGAATCTCATATGACAAGGAAAGACCTATATGAGTTTGCCTCTGCATTTTGAAGTGCTATAGTTTGGGAGCGGAGCCATCGAGGGTTATGATGCTATTGCAATTACATTTTCTTTTCAAAGGGCTAATTAATTGCACCCATGTGATGCCATGTGAAGTCTTTTATTTATTTACTATTCTTTGAATATGCTCTTCATAGTGGAACATGGGTTTTTGCAAGATACCATGGTTTTGGTATCCATTGTTTTGGGTAAACCATTTATGGTTTTATCTCGCTTTGTGCCTATATATTGAGAGCACAACATAGTAGTTTTATGGGATTATTTTACAAGAACACAGGTGATGTCGGAGTGTTGCCAAAGTTTAGAGTGTTAGTGTGTCGATGTACATCTCCTTTGAAGATTAATAACATACCTATCCTCTTTCTCATGTGGAGATTTTTTCTAACAAGGTTTCTCTACTTAAATTTCATGTCACCTATGATTTGCTGAAATCAAGCTCAAAGCTTTGTGCAAAAGTTGAACAACTTATCAAATGAAAAGCTAACTACAATAAGAATTGGCAACTTAACGGTCATAACTATGAAGATCAATGAATTATTAAGGATAAAACTACCCAGAAAAACAAATTGCAGTTAACCATTTTAGGTCAAATTACGCATGGTAATGAGGGCTCATTAATCTCACTAGTTCAACAAGGGCCATCATTAGCTTTTGATTGTTGGAACACGTTTGTCGTTGTGCCAAAAGATTGACCTGTTAACGCCCGATGCAAACACTAGAGATAAGCAGATCCATGGGAGGCAGTTGGTCCATGTCCCAAATCCGAAGGGAGACGCTATCAATTAGTCCAACAATCCCCCCCTCAGTGTCACTCGAGGGGATTCAAACCCACGACTTGGCTCTAATACCATTTGTTGGAACACATTTGTTGTTGCGCCAAAAGATCAACCTATTAATGCCCAATACAAACGCCAAAGATAAGTGGATCCACAGGAGGCAGTTAGTCCATGTCCCGAATCCGAAGGGAGACACTAGCGATTAGTCCAACATTGATGACAATGAGAGTGTTAAAAGAAGAAGAATTCAAAGCATTGTTCTTGCTAGAACAATCCAACCGATCATTCTTGCAAAATTGGCCCCAAACACCAAGCATTGTGGAAGTGGAAGCATTATTCCAACAATTAGATCAACTTGAAGTTCAAGTCAAGCCTAGAGTCAAGAACCTATAAAACATCTCATATAAATATAACACTCAACTAGAAAGTCTTTGGGCCCAAAAGATCAACCTATTAATGCCCGATACAAACGCCAAAGATAAGTGGATCCACAGGAGGCAGTTAGTCCATGTCCCAAATCCGAAGGGAGACACTAGCAATTAGTCCAACATTGATGACAATGAGAGTGTTAAAAGAAGAAGAATTCAAAGCATTGTTCTTGCTAGAACAATCCAACCGATCATTCTTGCAAAATTGGCCCCAAACACCAAGCATTGTGGAAGTGGAAGCATTATTCCAACAATTAGATCAACTTGAAGTTCAAGTCAAGCCTAGAGTCAAGAACCTACAAAACATCTCATATAAATATAACACTCAACTAGAAAGTCTTTGGGCCTTTTAAAAAGAATGAGATCCCCATGAAGGAGGAGTGGCAACTATTTCTCATTTCTCTCGAGAAGGTATAGGGTTATATTGATGAGTTGCACCAATTTTGAAATTTTGAAGTTTTGTTTAGACTTTGTGCCTAGGATCAATTGGCAATCTAGATTCATTCTTTGCAAGGCAAAAGACCCCTAAGAGGTTGCCAAGAATTCTAGATCTTTGGCTCCCATGTGGTTTGAGTCCTCCTTATGCGAGCAATGTATTGTCAAGGTAGGTATTTTGATCTTTGCGGCCATCCCCAAGGTTGGGTATATTCCTTAATGTGTTCTATTTTCCTATCATTTGATTTCCCAATTTCCTTGTATTTTCTTGTTTGTGGATCTTTGCTTTAGTTCATCCTTTCTCAACCCCTTGATTCACTTCTGATATAATAATTTCTACACCTCAAATGAGTTTAGCATGTGTTGCTAGCAAAATACAAGCACTAGCATTTAATGGAATTTAGATCAATAATCTATGCATGATATTGAAGTGGTAGGCTAATCACTTCTTTTACTTATTCAATATTGAGCTTACAAAATAAGTCACGTCAACAAGGACACCTGGTAGAGCCATACAATCCTAAAAGGTTATCAAGCTGCATAATTTTGATGGAATGCTAGCCATCCAATTCTATTCACGCCCAACAATCTACACATCCCAAGAGAATGGCAAAGCTTGTCAATATTTTCTATTGCAACATCGGTTGGCAATCCAACAACTTCTCATCAACGGTGAGCCAAATTTGCAACAAGTAATTTCCAAGGAAAGCTCATATGTTTTTTAAGCAATGACAAAGTCATGTTATCCTCTACCACCATCTTTGATCCAACAGCCCAGCTCCATATTGAAGTTGTCGATCTAACCAAGTTAATTCCATTATGCAATTAGTCATTTTGCTTCCATCAAAGTAGGCCTAGTTCTCCTCAAATGCTATATGGTATAGGTATATTGAAAGACCCGAGGAACACATGGTAATCACTGATTCATTCCAAGCCAATAGATCTAATGGTTTCTGCAATTCTTTGGTCACTAGATTCTATTACGAATTTTGCATCATCTACCAATTGCATCCATGATGAAGGCTAGCATTTTTGTGTCCAAATGCCATTGTCCATAGGCACCATTCTCCAATTCAATAATTGCTATATTCACAAATCCGTAGCCATATTCTTTTTTTCAAATTCAAAGATCATCAATGGTGGCACTCAACATTGAAGAGGCATTCAAAGTATGATTACACAATTCTCTCTCCCTTCCTATTCAAATTGGTGGACATCCATAAGTTGAGGTGGAAGAGGTCGTTTCGCATGTAGAATTGATTGATTAACTATACAGGACTCTGCAAATTGATGGCATTTGTAGCCCGTATTTCATAGTTTTCCTAGTTAATGATTGCAACTTTGTATAAATAAGAGCACTTTGCTCATTAACCAAGTTAGAATGCTAGGGGTGCTTATGTTATTCAAGCTTTGAAAACTTTATACTTTTGCATATAATTCTTAATTCCAATGGCCTTCATGTTTCCGGAAATGTTTTAGTGGTCTATAAGCTTGTAACTATGCACTATTCTATGATAAATATAAGAAGTTATGATCAATTCCATCCCTCTTCGACATAGTCACTTAAACAGCCTGTGGTTGTTTTACGAATGCTTAAGTTACAAATCAGTATGATAATTGTTGTGCACAGTTTGCAATTACGAATTATTTATTTTATCTCGTGAATGTTTTTTGATTGTTCACTTAGAATAGCTTTCAATTGCACATTTCATTTTAAACTCTCCCCCCTTTTCTTCCATGAAGATAAAAAGATAGAAGTGCTTATTGAAGATCTTAAAGGAGTCAGCCTTTTAATCCCGAAGATTGTCCTATGAATCATGTCCCACACGCATAGGCTTCCCCTGCTTGATGTTAATGCAAGTGCAAGTTTGTACTAAGAGTGCAAACTTGCATCAACACAACCCTTGCAAAATCTCATGTGTATCCTTACCACAGCATAGATGTATACCATGAAAGTCAAATCAGCAAATTGTTCGATCACAATTACATGTTTCAGACATAACTACACCTAGAGGACCTTTACCACACCAAGACTCATACAAACTATCCGATTGCATTGTTGGAGTTATTACATCTATATCAGTATGTTAGTTTGTTAAATCTTTAAATAAATGTTATAATTTAGTAAATAGATTATTAAATAAAAGTTAGTCATCAGGAAGTTTTCCCGTAAGTTAGTTTGGGTGGTTCAAAGGGCTTTATAAGCCAATGCAAGCAAAATGTAATATCACCTCACCTATCTCGATTCTCAAATGAATGAATATTATTATGTGTTACTACTGATGTGACATGTAATTTGACTCTCACCATTTCAATATGGTATCAGAGCATGTTCTGATTGAGGGAAGATGTAGAACAGCCATAAATGAGGAGATCAAAGTTATGTTTGAATTTGGATAGAAATTTTGTGCACATTAAGCAACACAAAAAATTGAGTCTTTCCCGTTGAATATTTTAAAACAAAAGGAGGACACATGAAGGATGAACTATAAGTAAAAAAATATTTAGAAGAATAAAAGGGGTGTCTTTATATTTTTTCATGTAAATTCACAGCAAATTCATATTCTACAAAGCTGCACTTTCAGTTGAACTAAACATCTTCAAATCTAACAATGCTTAGATTTATCATGTCAACAAATGTTTGTGCTTTCAAAGCATTTTCATTCATGCATTGCACTGATCAGACCTTTTGAGACTCACATGGTATATTCAACAAGTAAAATCTAAAATGATCATGGAGAAGGTTGGAGGACCAAGAGGATAGAGGCTTATTTCTATCTTGAGATTGCTTCTCACCTAGAGATGGTACACTACTTGAGAAGCACTAGACCATTTGCATATTGTATCCCCTTTTGGAAGAAGGGGGCCTTGGTAATTTTGGACAAGGAAGGATTTTACTCTCAAAGGTTAGATGTTCTAGCATAGTGCATTAGTGGGTTTGTTCTCTTAGAGAAGGGATTTTTCCTCTTGAGTTGGATTTGTTCCCTAGTGTTGTACACAGGATTTTTTCTCTAGACTATGCTATTTAGTTGTCGATACTTGTCCTAGAGTTCATCAAGTGATGTTTCATTACCAATGTTCCTACCTTTGTTCGGAGTGACGTAATAAGGGGGGAATATTGAATTTATTACATATATATTAATATGTTAGGTTAGTGATTAGTATTACTTAAATAAATGTTTTAAGTTAGCAAATAGATTATTGAAAAGAAGTTCGTTGTTGGGAAATTTTCTCATAAGTTAGTTTGTATGGTTGATGAATGGTTTATAAGCCAATGCAAGCAAACTATAATATCATCTTACATATCCCGAATGAATAACTATCTTGTTTTATTAATGGTGTAACTTGTAGTTTTGGCTCTCACCATTTCAATATGCATTATCAGAAGAAAAATCCTATTAGTATAATATCTTTCTATTTATGTTATTAATGGCCATCCGGTAGTTTCTAACTTCATCTCTTGTTAACGATTGTTTCTTTTAGAAACATCGTGTTTGTAATTCTATTTAAGAAGCCCTTGTTTCCTCTGTATAATGAACAACATCGATTCTTTGAACATGGTATCAAAGCAAGTTTGAGTCTCCCTCATAGGAGGGCTCAAGATTTTGGGAGGGTTAGTCAGAAATTTGTCAAAAATATTTTCTTAAAAAATTTCGCAAGAAATTTTTTAAGTTTTTGGAAAATATTTTTTGTCATTTGCAAATTTCTTCGTAAGCTAGGAAGTGTTGCAAAGGAGTGGAGAGTCGTTTTTCTGAGTTTCATGATGTGAAGAGCCTGAGCGGAATTTTTTTTCGCGACCTCTTTTATTTTCTTCACGAGGGTTTCTTTTGTCTACAAATCCCGGGTAATATTACGCGTGTTTTTTGCAAACCCTCCGAGACTTCAACCTTGTTTTCTCTGCTCCTACGCGCGACCTGGTCTATGTCTGCAAACGGCTTTATTCTCTCCCGCATTGGCCTTTTTTTTGGCTCTATTTTCTTCCGCAACGGGTCTCCTTGTCTACTTTGCACGACCTCGTCTACTCCGTGCGACGTTGTTGTAGACATTCGCGACCCTCTTGCTGCAACAGGACTTTCCCAATCAGTTTTTGCTCGCGTTTCCAGTGACGCAATTTCTGAGATGATTTTCTACATATTCTTTGCGACCTTCTCTTCTGCGGGTTTTCTGTGTCACAACATAGGGTGTTGGGTCACTAAACTTGCAGTTTTGGGAGCTCGCATTTTTCTATCTTAAACCCGACCTAGGGTTTCTCAATTTTTTTCAGAATATTCAAATTTGCAGAAAATTTTAGTGGTTTCTCAGCTTTGTCTGTAGCTAGGGTGTTGAAAAATTTTCTGGGTCTTTCAACAAGAATTTTGGGTCTTCATAAACTTTTCTGGGTGCCTTTTGTCTGCGCTAGGGTTTTCAAAAACCCTTTGTTTTTCAAGCCGACAAATCGATGTTTTGGGTTTTTTAATTATTTTTGTCCAATTTAAAAAACTATCTTCTGGGTTTTCATAATTTTTTCCCTTAAAAATTTCGAGAGGGTTTTACAATTTTTGTCCCTTAAAAAAAATTATTGCTAGGGTTTATAATTTTCTCCTCAAAAATTAAGGGTTTTTCTCCTGTATACCCTAGTCAAGGTTTTCATCGTTCGGGAGGGCTCTCTGGTATTTGGGTTTTACCCCTTTTTTTCCAAAAAAACGATGATTTGTAATCTTGGGTTTGGCAATTTTTTCCTCAAAAATTGTGGTTTGTTGCAATTTGTTTTGGTCGCACCTAGAATTGCTGGGGCGAACATCTGCACAATTGACTTCTTGCAGTCTGTTCTAGAGCGTCGTGCTCATCTGCAAAAGTTTGGAGGTTTTGTCGATTTTTCCTCAAAATCATGGCAGTTGTTCTCAGTGTGTCTCCAGTTACAGGGAGGGGCAGTTCTTCAACATCAGGTTGGACAATTGGTGTTATTGTTTGGGTTTATCAAGAAGTCCTACAATTTCTAGGAGGGTTGGTGGCAGACTCATCTCAAGTGGCAGGCTCTTGTCTTTTGTTGCAGAAGCGTTCTAAGAAGAAGGGGGCATCCTTCTCTATTATTTCTCTGGGTAGTTAGAATGATGACCATTAAGGGAGGGTATTAGTATAATATCTTTCTATTTATGTTATTAATGGTCATCCAGTAGTTTCTAACTCCGTCTCTTGTTAACGATTGTTTCTTTTAGAAACATCGTCTTTGTAATTTTATTTAAGGAGCCTTTGTATCCTTTGTATAATGAACAACATCAATTCTTTGAACAAATCCCACTAAAGAGATCTATTCAAAACAAATCAACCCAGCTCAAAAGAAAATAGAGAAAACATAAATTCATAGTAATTAAAAAAGATATACCAAGTCATAATATCTTGAAAAATCTCCTTTATCTTTGAGACACAAAATTCATGAATTAATGTTCACAAATGCAAGACTGTTGTATAGAATTAAAATTAAAAATCTCTGAAAACAAATTGAATAAGAAGCATACAAACAAGAAAAGCCATGGAAGAATACAGTAATATCATTCACTTAAAGTCAGGTTCTCATTGACTCAAATTCAGTTATGGGACAGGGTTCATTTCAATGCAATTCTCAAGTATCTAGTAAAGTAGTGAACAAATAGAAATAAAAAGGATTGCAGTATGTATGTTTCAAGGATGGTTTTGAAATAAATAAAGAAAGAAAATTCAAGTGTTTCTGAATAACTACCCCTGTCCAGCCTGGATTATGGGCATTCCCATGAGCTAAATTAATGGTGTTGTACGGTATTCCAGATGGTGTATTCCATGCTGGCAGCAACCTATCTCCAATCTGCCTTGCTTTTTGAAGAAATATAACGTCTCCTGATAGGTCATATGCACTAAGCAGTCCTCCAACCACTCTGCATTCAAAATCAGAAAAGAGATAATCTGTGAGCACTCATACAAGATACAACCAGATCAACTGAAACAAAGACTTCTTATTTCACACCATTAATTGGCAATGTCACTGTTTCACATCAAGAACTGTGCCTTGCCATTGCCAAGAACTTGTAAACTCTACTCTTGACCATTCAAATATCAACCAATGATTCTCAACAGAGTCAAAGAACCTATGAACTTGTTATGCAAGTGTTTTAACTAATTTGAAAAATATCCTCAAATTTATATGAATTCTGACATTCTTCAACTTTCATAATGAAATGATATTTTATAAGACAATACAAAAAATCAAAGAAACAACATTTCGGGTGAATTGTGAACCTTATTGTAGTTTCAAAAACACTTGCATCAACATCTTTGTTGAAGTCTAGTGAGTTGGTCACCCATCTGCATAAAGTAACATAAAAACATAATTTTCAGGATGCCTTTAAACAAACACCGTTGAACCCCTCTGAAAGCCTTCCAGGAATCAAATCAAAAAAGAGAGCAAAAACAAATCTCTTGAGTCCTATATAGAGGTTGTTTAAAGATTGGTCTCTATCATTACCAAACACAATAAAACAAAACCAAAAACTTACTCTTTTGCTTTTTGAAACTGCTCATCTAATCCCATTATGTACAATGTGTCAAGAGAGTCTATAATGGATGCCCCAAGGCCTCCAAAGTTATTCACCCCACTCTTTGATTGTGGCTGGACCACCAAGATTAAGATAAGTTAGATAATACCCTACCAATTAATATACAGACATAAGCAAAACTGACTTTTCAAACTGTAAGCAAAGAAACCATAACAAAGTCAATCTTAGCATCTCCTTACCTACTTAAAACATGGGAACCTACAGGCACTGCAATAATTCATAGACTCTCCTTATAGTATTCTTGGATGAATTGTTTTACTTTTTTGCTTTGAAACTAATCATTACTGAATAAACAAATTTTTAGATATGAAAAAGCAGAACACAAAACAAACCAATTTTCAAGACAGTCTGAGAGAGGCAAAAATGTCTGCATACAAAATAGAAAAATAATATTTATTGATTGAGAAAAAATGGTGGATCATATGCAAAGACTGCCTACAAACATAGGAGTACCAAACTCAAGACTATATCATGTTTAAGGACTGCAGTAAATAATATTACAAACATAAGCTCTAGTGAAATTATTTATGTTTACCTTTTATTTTTTACTATATACATTCTCATTGTAAATTTTAATGATCAGATAAATGCACAGAAAATTAATTCAAATCAGATGCAAAGACACAGCAAATACCCTGGGAAAACCCTCCTCTTGAGGGAGAAAAACCCAGCAACAATATATCACTTATATATTGGATTGTCACAAAATGTTCTTACAAGAGGCCGATATGCAGGCCCAACAATATGCACCAAAGAGTAATGCAACACATAACTCAAATACTGATAGAACCCAGCCTCAACAAAATGCTCTCTTATACAATTCGCTTTCCCTTCTAGATAACTCGCACTTAGTCTACAATGAATATATCGATCTTAACTTGAAAACTTGATGATGTATAATGAGAATGACATCTATTATATATACAAGGAGGAGAGAGACGTGTCCCTTCATTAATCTTAAGGTCGGCCTCCAAGAAATATAACTTTTAATAACCAAGAAGTCGGCTATCACAAAATTGCGCCTCCTCATTTAACTTCGATTCTCTTCATTAAATATATGTTAAGCCTCATTTATCAAAAGACATGTCTTCACATGAAATCGCATCCAGCAATTAAATAGACGAAGGCTATCATTTAATTGACATGCGATCTAGGCTGGAAGAAAACGTACGAAGCTACTATCAACAACACTCCCTCTCAGCTAGGGAGGATACTTCCAGCTGCACAAGGCAAATCACCTCAACGTGATGCCTATCACTATGGCTACAACCATGAGTGAACAAGAAGAATATCACCTCATCGGGATATTAGATATCGCCTCAACACGATATCAACCATAATGGCTACAACCATAATATGGTAGGTACAAGTGTTCACCACTTGCGTGATGTTGTCACCTCAACGCGACTTTCAACATGACTCTCTCAGAGGGTGAAACACAAGTACAACATATGTCATCGAGTCACACACATGACATCCACCATGACTCAGCTAAGAGGGTGGAAACAAGGGCTTTCACCTCAAATCTCAAAGAGAAATGCATTAACAAGGGCTTGCACCTCAAATTCCTCCGTCTCAGAGAAAAACGCGTTAAACAGGGATTTCACCTCGAACTTCTCTCACAGAGAAGAACTCATTAAACAAGGCTCACTGATACTGAGACTCTTTCTCAGTCAAGGCCGGATTCTCCACCATACCAAGCTTATCTCGAAAGTACACAAACTTTATCCTGGAGAGAGCCTTGGTGAGAATGCCTCGCGTCTGCTCATCAGTGTTGATATACCTCAACTGTATAGCCTTGCGCAGTACCATATCTCTGATATAGTGGTACTTGATCTCAACATTATTGGTTCTGTCATGGAACACTGGATTGACAGAAAGCTTCACGCAACTCTGATTATCACAATGAATGATAGTAGGCTCCATTGATTGTCCAAACAATCCTGCAAGGAGCTTACGAAGCCACACCGCTTCTCAAGCTGCCATACAAGCTACAATATACTCTGCCTCTGTTGTACTCAATGCTACAGATGACTGCTTCCTGCTGCACCAGGATATCATAGCTAAACCCAAACTGAAGCAACAACCAGAGGTGCTCTTCCGATCTGTGACACACCATACCCAATCAGAATCAGTATAACCAAGTAACTCCAAGTCTGCATCTGAAGTATACCTCAACCCATATCTAACTATGCCATGCAAGTATCTCAGGATATGTTTAGCTGCAACAAGATGTATTTGTCTCGGTTCACACATAAACTGGCTAAGTGCACTCACTACATAACAAATGTCAGGTCTAGTGTTAACTAGATACATCAAGGATCCAATCAGTTGTCTGTACAATGTAGGATCCACCAAGTCTGAACTAGCTGCAGCCTCCTTCAATTTATGTAGGTTAGTCTCCATGGGTGTAGACATGGATTTGCAATCCATCATACCAAATCTCTTGAGTATATCAATGGTGTACTTCCCTTGACTTAGAATCATCTCATCTGGTTTCTGCCAAACTTCTAAGCCAAGGAAGTAATGCATAAGCCCAAGGTCCTTCATCTCAAATTCAGAAGTCAACTCCTTCTTACACTCAAGAATCAGGTGATCTTCTCCAGTAAGGATCAAATCATCGACATATAAAACCAAAATTAATGCTTCACCATTGATTACCTTGAAATAGAGATTTGAATCAGCATTGTTTTTCAAGAAGCCCAAACTTGACAGGTATCGATCAATCATTTCGTACCATGCACGAAGAGCCTGCTTAAGACCATACAAGGCCTTCTTCAACTTGCAAACATGTGACTCCTTCCCATGAACCTCAAATCCATCAGGTTGCTCTATATAAACTTCTTCCTCAATCACTCCATTGAGAAAAGTTGTTTTCACGTCCATCTGGTGAATCTTCCATTCTCTAGATGCAGCAATAGCAGAATGGTTCTGACAGAAGTATAGCGAGCAACAGGAGCAAATGTTTCTTCGTAATCAACTCCCTCTTTCTGAGAAAACCCACGAGCCACAAATCTTGATTTGTACTTCTCAATGCTCCCATCTACAGCATGCTTAATATTGAAGAGCCATTTAGAAGACACCACCCACTTGCCCTCAGGTCTAGGAACAATGTCCCAAACATCATTCTTAAGAATTGACTGGTACTCTTCTGCCATAGCATCCCTCCAAACCTGATGACTAGATGCTTCCTCAACACAGGTAGGCTCAGATTCAATAATTTGACTCATTAAGGCAACATAATTAGAGAACTTATGTAGCCTTTTACTTTCTCTGAATGTGCCTCTAGGAGCTGCAAAACTTTCAGCCTCTTGCATAGTACGCCTGGCCCATAGAGGTCTCTTTCTCCCAAAGACAATGTCAGTAGGCCCATCAGTAGGTTCCAAGGGTTCAACAGGAACAAGATCTTCTTTTGGTTCTGAAATCTCCCTCTGAATCTCAGGAGTATGGTCAACTTCCATATCCTGAGGAGACTCTTCATTATCGATCTCCATATGAATGCCCCTGGACCTCCTGAATGCAACATCTTCCTCGAATGTGACATCCCTACTAATCTTGATCAACTTCTGTCCTGGAATGTATATTTTGTAGGCTTTTGATGTCTCATTGTAGCCCACAAATATTCCCTTCTTGCCAAAAGGCTCCAACTTAGTTCTCTTTTCCTTTGGAACATGAACATAGACAGGACATCCAAAGATCCTTAAATGACTGACTTCAGGCTTCTTCCCTGTAAAGGCTTCTTCTGGAGTCATATTCTCCAAGACCTTATGAGGACTTCTATTTTGTACATATACAGCTGTCCTAGAAGCTTCTGCCCATAAGAAGGTTTGTCAATCTTGATCATGGATCATGGCCTATGTTGCTTCCACGATCATCCTGTTCTTTCTTTCCGCAACACCATTCTGTTGAGGATTAAAACTGCCAGAGGTGTATTCTCCACCATTATCAGATCTGAGGACCTTAATTCTTTTACCAGAAAGATTTTCTACCAAGGCTTTGTTAGAAGATTTGTCATTGATGTCAAATTGTCATCATGCAGATATTCCCAATCAAACAAATTTATAGTGGCTTATGAATTTTTGAAATGATCAAGAAAGCTTCAAAGATTGAAAGAGGTCTATTGTTATTAATATTTGCTGCGTTTGCTCTACAAAATTCATATTCGATGGGATACAGATCAGACTATGGATGTTGTGTGATTTAATCTGAAATATTCAGAACAACATTCAGTCTTGCAGAGTCAATGCTTCAAATCCATTAACAAAGTTTTTCTGATCGATGTCTTTAAAAAAACCATCAGGCTCGATGTTTTTTTAACAAATACATTTGTTTAAACAATAAAACAAATATACTTGACGTGTTAAGTAACGCGTTTTTAATAAACGCATTTTTAATATTAAACGTTTTGTTCAACAAGACAAAGTAAAAAGTGTGAAAAGAGAAACGAAATGATTTGATCAGAAAAAAAACGTCTTTCTAAAGGCGTGTTGAAATGATGTGACTAGAAGATGAAGTCGAGTTACCTGTGTGAAAGGAGAAATGAAAGGATTTGATCAGAAAAAACGTCTTTCTAAAGGCATGTTGAAATGGTGTGATTAGAAGATGGAGTCGGGTTACCTTCTAAAAGGATGCGCCTCTTCTATGTGATGCGATTTGTCGCTGGAGTGATGCGTCTCTCTCCTAAATACAAACTTAAATTAAAAATTTGATGCAATGACAATAAACAGCGCGATTTGTTGCTGAAGTGATGCGTCTCCTGAATACAAACTTAGTTTAAAATTTTCATGCAATGACAATAAACAGCAAATCAAAATAAAAGAGAAAACTAATTCAGTTTATTTTATGAAGAGGCAGATTTTAAGTACAGATATGATCTTTTATCAAAAGGGTGCAATGGTTGGGCAATGTACATAAATGGCATCCAAATCAAGTTGCAATTGTTGTTGTAGTTGAAGATTTGCAGTTCAGTCAGATTCCTACCTCCTTGTGTGGGCTGAAGGTGATATCTTTGATCACATAGAGCAGATTGGAGAGTTGGGCTTGTGCAGATCAGATTGAAGGCAGTCTCACTTCCATCAAGTCAAGGTTTGGTGCCTTGCATTAGGGGTTGGTGCTCCTTGTAGGCAGGTGTCTACTAAATTTGTAGAGGTCTAGGTGTTCCTTGTAGGCTATACTCTACTAAATCATCTTGGTGTAAATCTGTAGGTTGGTGCCTACTTTGAAAAAAAAAATTATTTCAATAAAGTTGTATCAATTTGGGGAAATTGGTTCATATCAAAAATTGATTGTAATAAGTTTGAAAAGTTAAAAATAAAAATTTGTATTTGATTTACATTCACCCTCCCCACAAATCTTTTGTGCTCTTTCAGGCTTTAAATTCCTTTATACCTATCTTTAACACTTCTCACTTTAGTTTTCAGCAAAAATAAATCCAAGTCTTCCTAGAGTGGTCATCTACAAAAGAACATAAATACAAGAATCCACTCAAGACCAAATACATAGGACCACATAAATCAAAATGAATAAGGTCTAAAATACACTTAGATTCATTTTCTCTACTATGAAAAGGGCTTTTATATTCTACCCAAAGCAACCCTTGCAAGTACCTTCGTGCTCTGGTTGAACTTAGGAAGGCCTGACACCATCTTCTCCATGATAGGTAAGGCTCGGAAGTGTAGGTGAGCCAATCTCCGATGCCAAAGATCACATAGACTTGAAGAATCATGAACCAAAGCTTGTAAAGGACGTGTGCAGACCTTGTAAAGGCTTTCATGTCTAACTCCAATTACTTGAGCATCCTTGAAGCTAGAGTTCTCCATCCACACTAGAACTTTGCCATTGGAGAAGGCAACTTGATATCCTTTATCTTCCAAGGCTGAAATAGAAATAAGATTGCGCTTAATTCCAGGAACATAAAGAACATTACTCAACTGAAGTGTGATGTCAGAATCCAAATGAATTGTAGAGGTCCCAATTCCTTTCACAGAGTAGCTAGCATCATCTCCAATGATAACTTGCTCGAAAGACTCCTTCTCCACCAAACGTGATAAGTGCTCCTTAAAACCAGTGATGTGTTGTGAAGCACCACTGTCGATCAGCCAAGTGTTGGTAGGTCCACTGCTTGACAATGCCGAGTAGAACAAATATTCACTTGAATCCTTTTGCGGAGAAGCATCATCAACATCAACAACGGTGGCTTGTTGCTTAAGTCTAGTTGGACAATGCTTAGCGAAGTGCCCAAACTTATCACATCTAAAGCATTGAATCTTGGACATGTCTCTCTTCTTCTTGAAGGGAGGTGCATCATCATTTCCCTTGTCTCAATTCCTCTTGAAGAATCCTTTCCTTCCATCTTTTCCTTTCTTCTTTGAAGCATGGGAGGCAAGAACATGAATGTCTTCATTCTTTGAACTTTGACCAACGCCTCTTGCCAACAACCTTGATTCTTCTTGAATGCAATCTGATCTTAGGCGATCAAACTTAGGCAATTTTGATCTTGCACTAATTCCCTGAATGTAAGATTCCCAAGACAAAGGTAGACCATTGAGAGTGTGCATAGTCAAGTCTTTGTCATCAACCATATGCCCTATTGTTGAGAGCTGATCTCTCAAATCTGAAATCCTCATAAAGTATGCAATCACTGATTCACCTTTCGCCATCTTCACATGATGTAGTTGTTGCTTCAGTGCAAGTGCTCGGCTGGTATTGTTGATTTCGTACATCTCTTCCAATGTTTTGAACATGTCTCTTGCTGTCTTCAACTTAGAGACGATAGGAACAATATGATCCTTGACAGAATCAACCAATATCTTCATTGCTTTAATATCTTTCTTCACCCACTGCAACTTCTCTTCTTCCTCCTCAGTTTCAGGAACGCTAGACTCCACGAACTCACCCAAGTCATTTTCATGCAAGGTAAGCATGATCCTAAATCTCCATGATGTGAAGTTAGATGCTCCCTCGAGTCTATCCTCAATCTTCAACCCGTTCACCATCTTGACTAATGTAGAAAAATGAACAAAGAAGTATGAAGGAGAGAATAGGGTAACGCTGATTAGGAATAAATCTGATCATGATCCTCTCAAACCCGCTCTGATACCATGTAAATTTTAATGATCAGATAAATGCACAAAAAATTAATTCAAATCAGATGCAAAGACACAGCAAATACCCTGGGAAAACCCTCCTCTTGAGGGAGAAAAACCCAGCAACAATATATCACTTATATATTGGATTGTCACAAAATGATCTTCTTACAAGAGGCCAATATGTAGGCCCAACAATATGCACCAAAGAGTGATGCAACACAGAACTCAAATACTGATAGAACTCAGCCTCAACAAAATGCTCTCTTATACAATTCGCTTTCCCTTCTAGATAACTCCCACTTAGTCTACAATGAATATATCAAACTTAACTTGAAAACTTGATGATGTATAATGAAAATGACATCTATTATATATACGAGGAGAGAGACGTGTCCCTTCATTAATCTTAAAGTCGGCCTCCAAGAAATATAACTTTTAATAACCAAGAAGTTGGCTATCACAAAATCGCACCTCCTCATTTAATTTTGATTCTCTCCATTAAATATATGTTAAGCCTCATTTATCAAAAGACGTGTCTTCACATGAAATCGCATCCAGCAATTAAATAGACGAAGGCTATCATTTAATTGACATGCGATCTAGGCTAGAAGAAAACGTACGAAGCTGCTATCAACAACACTCATCATTCCATATAAAGTCTTATACATTATCCTTTCTCTATTCTTCTATCTATTTCCTTAAATACATATTCATATATTGCCTTATATACAGAACTTCTTCTTGTAGATCACCATTGAGGAATGCACTTTTGACATCCATTTGATAAACTTTCCATCCAAACTAGGCTACAATAGCGAGGCCAAGCCGAATAGTACTCATTTTGGCTATGGGAGCAAAAGTCTCCTCATAATCAATGCCCTCTGACTATGAGAACCCTTTGGCTACTAACCGAGCCTTATACTTATCAAGAGTTCCGTCAGCCTTGTACTTAACTTTATACACCCATTTGCAGCCAATAGGCTTCTTCCCAGGTGGAAGATCAGAAAGGACCCAAGTGTTATTCTTCAGAAGACTATGATGTTCAGCTTCCATAGCTTGTTCCCACCCAGGAATGCCTTTGGCCTTTATATATGTTTGGGGCTTAGAGATGCTATGAAGGTTGGCCATAAGAGCAAAATTAACTGTATTCTACTGCTTGCTCTTATTCCGATCAGATCTACCCTCAATCAATTCATCATCATGAAGATAACTTATGGTTTTAGCATACCATTTAGGCCGGAGAGTATAAGTACCAATATCTGAAACAAGAGGAGCAACATCACTAGGGGTGGCTGGAACAAAATCAGTTGAATTAGGATCCAGATTGTTCTGTGGAGGGGCCGGTGGAGGAACATTCTGCTGAGGTGCCTGTACAACTGTAGAACCCCTCCCATCAGGTGGAGCTAGGGGAAGACAAACACCCAAATCAAAAGCCTACATAGATTGATCCTCGAGGTGCACAAAAGGAGAAGATAGATAGAAGGGCCCACTAGCTTCATCAACCACAACATCACAATTGAAGATGAGATGCTCTGTATCTATGTCAATCAGCATATATGCCTTATGATTCTCACTGTAACCAGTGAACATGAATTTCTGGCTTTTGGAATCCAACTTAGTGCACTTGGCATTTGGAATCCACACATGAGCAATAGAGCCAAAAACTTTCAGGTGGCTAATCTTAGGCTTGCGTCCAAACCAAGCTTCTTCAGGAGTCATCTTTTTAACAGCATAAGGGGGAGACCGATTCAGAAGATAAACTATAGTGTAAGCTGCTTAAGCCTAGAATTTCTTGGGAACATTTCTATGCTCCACCATAGAACGAGCCATTTCAGTAATGGTGTGATTCCTACGCTCAACGAATCGAGAACAGAAACTAGAGAAGTCAGAAGAACAAAACTCCCCCCCACTATTAGACCAAGAGTGACTATTTGAGAACTTGACTCTTTCTCAACTAAGGCCTTAAATTGTTGAAATATACCAAACACCTCTAATTTGTTTTTAAGAAAATACACCCACATTCTTCTACTAAAATCATGAACAAATAATAGAAAATACCTGCAACCAGTAACTAAAGGAGTGTTCATTGGTCCACATACACCAGTGTGAACCAACTGTAATACCTTGGAAGCTCTCCATGAGTCACCATCTGAGAATGGAGTCCGATGATGCTTTCTAGCCTGACAAGCATCGCATACTCCATGATGTTGAGTCTAAATCAAGGGTAGACCACCAACCAGATTATCTCTAGATAGATGAGAAAGTCAATGCATATTGCATATTCAGGTGCCCATAACGCTGATGCCAGAGGTTACTGATGGAAGTGCTCTTGGCTGCCATAGCATGCTCTTGAGAATCACCAAAATCAACAAGTCTATACAAACCATGATCCTCAAGTCCCTAAACAATTGTAATAGGAGTCTCTCTATCAACAATGTTGCATGTATGCATGCTAAAAACAATATCTAGCTAAGGAGAGTGACACATGATCTGACTAACTGAAAGTAAATTTAGCTCCATGTTAGGTACAAAGTATTCATCGAGAAATATTTGATTTCTCCCTCCAGAATGAATCTGCACGTTGACCCTTCTGACAACACTATACTCTTCGCCTCCTCCAAAGATAACAAAGCCTCTAAATGGCATGTACTCGATGAACCAATCTCGACAATGAGTGAAATGTCGAGATGCACCTGAATCAATATACCAGGCAGAGGATTTAACATGATCTGGTGGACTCTTGGCCATAAAGGCATAGAACGCATACTCCTTCTGCTCAGTGTGCTCTACAACATGGGCTTTAGGTTTAGACTCTCCTTGCTTGGACTATTCAGAATCTAAGCGTTTCCGGCAATCTTTCTTCATGTGACCATACTTGTGGCAATAGTTGCACTGAATGTTCTTCTTCTTGGAAGAGTCATGGGATTGAGCTTGGCTGGTCTACTGAGAGGGTTGATTCTTGCACTTATTCTTCTGAAATGTCTTGGCAGTAAATGCCTGTTCCGTGGAGGATGAACTAGCACTGCTACCAAACTGTTGTCTCCATCGATCCTACTACAGAAGTTTGGTGCAAAGTTCTGGAAACTTCAAGTCAACATTAGTTGAGGTAATGATGAGTGTCTTAATAAAGTGCTCATAAGACTTTGGCAGACTCTTCAAAGTGATGACTACCATATCTTCCTCCTCCATCTTCCGACCAATAGCCTCAAGTTGATCATGGATGTCCTTGATTTTCGTCAAGTGCACCTGCAAAGTTGTCTTCTCATCCATCATGATGGAGAACAAGATGTTCTTCAGAAAGAACACTCAACTCTTGTTGAATGTTTCATGTAGATCTTTTAGAAGATCGTAGATTTCTTTAGCTGTTTTGCCAAACGGCACCTGAGGCAGTTGGTCATCAATGACCGACAATTTAATAAGCATCACGGCTTCCCGATTTTGCTCATCAAATTTTTCCTGATCTTTACCCATCGTTGTAGGACATGTACTGTTGCCCAGAACAATCTAATCAAGCACCAATACTCAAATATAGTCATTATACGTTGCTTCTAGGTGTTGTAGTTGCGGCTGTTGAATTTCTAACTACCCTCCAACATAATCTGGGAGAAAGAGGCCATCTTTCACAAGCCTTCAAAAACCACGAAAAATGCCTTCAGAAAATCACGAAAAAATGAAACCAGAAATCTTCAACCACAAAAAAAAACCATCCAAGTTTGTCACAAAAAAACCCTAGCCGTAGCAAACAGAACTTTGCACAAGTCCTTCAGAAAATTTCTTAAAAAAACCCGTTGCAGATCCTTCAGCAAAAAAATTACCCATGATCTGCAATAAAACCTCAAGAAAATATGATTTTCTTAACATATGCGTGGAAATCTCTCAAGGTCGCGCAACTTAAAAAGTAGAAAATGCGATTTAAAAATCACCCAAAAGTGTGGGAGGTCGCATAGCCAAGAGAACATATCTGCCAAGATGAAGACACGATTTTGCCCTGACACGACAGTAAAAAAGACCCACGATCTTGAACAAAAAGATGCCGAGAAGAAACGCGAGCAAACACAAGCATAAACCCACGATTTTCAAATGTGTCATGTCCCCGATTTGGTGATGGCGGGAAATAGTGTTTATCAACACTAAGGTGAAATTTAAATATTTTAAATAATAAAATATTAAATATAAATTTAAATTATAAAAAAAATAACATTTAAATTTAAATAATTCTTCTGGCCAACTCAATTTGAGAAGGCGCCTTGAGTAGTATTTAAGGGAAAGCATCTGTTGGTTTCGATAATCACGGATTTTGGATAGATAGTCTTGCCAAACTATCGCAAAGGACGTAGTCTCTCTGGCGTTGGCACTTAGGTATTGAGCGTAGCTACAATCTTGAGGAAATTCGTGTTTGGATTTCTTATTTCATCCACAAACACTTAGCTCTTAATTTTTTGCATTTAGGAATCAATCGGTGGAGGCAGCAAATCTATTCAAGGCATTCATTGAAGGCACCAAAACTTCCCATGAAGATATGAAATTGGAGTTCCACACATCTCCAGTCAGGTATCTACCACCAGCGAATACCCAGACTTTGGAGGAGTCAAGGAATCAAGGAAACAACAAAGCAGCATATTCCCGAACAATCCCAAGAAGCATTTTACATATACTTGGCGTGCGTCACATCCCGTGAGTATTGAAGCACGATCTGGGCGAAATTCATACTTATCAACCCGGCATCATTGCTACAAAACGATTTGGGTCATCCCATGACATAAGAGGATCATTAGAGATTGGCAGGAGTTCATCAGATATCGCGACACAGCGTTTTTCTAGTGCGCAACAGGCATTCCAAGGAGTGCTTACAGGAGGTCGTCAGTGACCGATTACTCATATTGTGCTTGCATCGGGAGTTCGCCATACCTGTTCCTATTCCACGCAGAAGAGTTTCAAAACATTCAGCAACATCACTCATCCAATCCAGATACAGAGGCACCATCCATCAGCTACTTGGGAGCTCGACTCAACCCACGGCACTCAGAATAGTAGTTCATTGCAGTTGTCACTCAAACAAGGGTCAATACTATTATCTTGCTGCCCAAGCAATTTCTATCCTTGGTGACCGATAGTTGCGTGGCTATATCCTATTTTGTCATTTTATTCAATCTGAGTACCGTGTCTTAGCTGTATTCAAATTCTCAGCTGAATCTACAATTTTGGTATTAGAACCGTGTTTTTGTGCTATCTCTATTTGCATCTTTAAGCTGAAGATTTTGGCATCAGATCTGTTGCATTTCCTTGATCAATATTGCCTTGGGAGTTTAATCTGAATGTAGAGACTATCGTACTATTTAATTTTAATTCAAATCTGGGTGAATTACTGTGTGCATTTGAGTCGGTCTCTTACAAGATGCGCCCACAAACTCAGGCAAAACGCGAATTTCAGAAGGAAAAAAAATGCCCCATGATTTTCAGAAAGACGTGAAAGAAACAAAAATGCCCAGGTCGCACGATTTTTAGCATAATAACTGCCACAAGTTGTGCCAAAAACCTTCAGGATGTCGCACAGAATCGTGAAAAAAAATTCCCATGAAAGGAGCCGTGAAAATCCCAAAAACAAGACGCAATTCAGTCAGAAAAAATCTCGTGCCAGAAAAAAATGAAGAGCACCAGAAAAAAATTAAAAATCAGCTTTCCCGCTCTGATACCATGTTTTGGTAAATTTTTGATATATTAAAATGAAAGGGACAAAGTCTCTTTATAGAGATTTACGAAACGGAGTTTCTAAAAATAAAGAATATCGAAGTTTCTAAAAAGACTAATAGAAACAATCTAATCTACTATATTACAATATTGACCATTAATTAAACTATCTAAATATTAATTTAATAAACTTTTAGGTAAAAAATAGTAGCTTTTAAAAAAATAAGAAAAGCTAAAGCAAGATTTTAATTGTTCACCTATTTTATCTGTATATAATATTGCATATAGAACAGATAATATAAGTAAAGTGGTAGCTGAATTAAATCCTTACAGAACCGAGGGATCAAGCTCAACTTTGACAAGGCCTCAAGGCTCACGGTCAAAAGGTAAACCAAATCGAGAAGGGGGAAATAGAAATTTCAGGGATAACTTGTATAGAGCAAAAGTAATGCTGAGCTTGGCTGTCAGCAATACTACAAATAACCTTGTAAAAGCTAAGACTCTTAAAAGGCTCTTGTACTAGCCATTCCAAATTTCTCACTTCCTTTTATCCTAGAATGTGATACCTCAGGTGAAGGAGTTGGAGCAGTACTAATGCAAAAGGGATATCCAATGATAGTGAAAGCCAAAAGTTAAAAAACAATGAAAAGTGTTATTCAATCTATGATAAGGAAATGCTAGCTATAATGCATGCTCTAGACAAAGTTAAACAATATTTGGTATGTGGAAGATTTGTGGTCAAAACAGATCACAATTATTTGAAGTTCTTTCTCAGCCAAAGAGATTTAAATGACAAACAACAAAAATAAGTAAGCAATTTTCAAGCCCACAACTTTAACATTGAATACGTCAAAGGTAAGAATATGTGATAACCCAATGCTCTATCAAGGAAGTTTTACTTATGTTAAGAATAATGTAATAGCCAACGCTCTATCAGGGAAGTCTTACTTATGTTCATTATCAGAGATTTATCTTGATTGGAAGACTAACATAAAGTCTTACTTATGTTCATTATCAGAGATTTCTCTTGATTGGAAGGCTAACATAATAGTAGAATATGGGAAGGATGCATTTGTTACTAATATTTTGGAAGGAAAGATTCTTGATGAAAGGTATAAGGTAATACATGACCTTATTCCATACAAAGATAGAATTTATTTTATCCTAGGATAAAGTTTTGAAGGCTGCACATAACACACCACTGCAAGACGTCAAGCTTACTTTAAGACCTGCTGACAAATTAGGGAGAGTTTTCATGTAAGGGTCTCAAAGAAGACATTCTTAAGTACGTCAAGGAATGCCAAGAGAATAAAATAGAACATGTTTTTCCTGCAAGATTATTACACCCATTACCAATTCCAAACCAAAAATGGGAAATTATATTGATTGATTTTATAATTTTATTGTAGGACTCCCTAAGTCACCAAGTAAAGATTATATATATGTTGCATTCACAAAGTATGGTCATTTCTTTGCCATATCTACAAAGATTAAGGCACTTCAAGTAGCCAAAATGTTTTACAAGGAGATTTTCAGATTACACAAGTTGCAATAAATCATACTAAGTGATAAAGATAGTTGGTTCCTTGGCTTGTTTTGACAAGAACTCTTTCATTTAACAGAAACTGAATTATCCCAAAGTATCAACTATCATCCACAGACCAATGGATAAGCCATAGTTGGAAAACTCGACTCGGCAAAAAACTCGTCAACTTTTTTGACTTTTTTTGTGTTTTCCGCATTTTTTATGTATTTGGCGAGTCTTTTGTAAAGACTCGGCAGGAAGACTCAGCGAGTTAAAGTCATAACACTCGCCGGGCAAAAAAACTCGCGAGTTTTTCAAGACTCGCCAAAAACTCAGCGAGTCTTCCAACTTTGGCATAAACAGAAATGGTCAACAAATCGATTGAGTGCTATTTGCAAAATTATGTATTTGGACATCAGACAGCCCAGATAAAATGGCTTTATTTGGGGGAACACTATTACAATATTACGTATCATATATCCATTGGGATGACACCTTTCAAGGCATTGCATGGTTATGATGCATTATCTTTTGTGGATTTGGTCATCACAGATAGCAGAGTACCAAGGGCAAAAGATCTAGTTAAACAAAGTCAAGAAATTTTGGAATAACTCAAA
This sequence comes from Sequoia sempervirens, assembly GCA_007258455.2. Lineage (NCBI taxonomy): Eukaryota > Viridiplantae > Streptophyta > Pinopsida > Cupressales > Cupressaceae > Sequoia > Sequoia sempervirens. Next base: position 186,054,141 of record VDFB02168118.1, read on the forward strand.
GAGAATCTATTAAAAAAACAGAATCAGCAAAAATTATATGTTGATCAACATCAACAAAAAGAACTCAAAATACGAGATATGGTCTTCTTGAGATTACAACCTTATAGGCAGACTTCCCTAAAAAGGAGTGGAGTGGAGAAATTGAGGAGGTTGCATATGGATTGGAATTAACAAAAAATGGTAAGATTCATAATGTATTTCATGTCTCTTGTTTAAAAAGAGCATTAGGGAGTCAAATTATTCCTTAATTAGAGTTAACCCATTGGATGATGAAGGGAAACTAATTTTGATCCCTAAGGCCATTATAAATTTTAGAGAAAGGAAGCTAAGAAATAAACCAATGATTGAATATCTGGTTTGATGGATGGATCTTCCTAAAGAGAATGCTCCATGTGAGAGTGCAGAAAGTCTCCAACATCCTAATTTACAATTGCTTGGGGACAAGCAATCCTGGGAAGGGCAGACTGTACTGACCTTGCTCAAAAATTGATACCTGAATTGAACCCAGTGACCATATTTTCCGTGGGTTTTGCAAATATCACTTAAAAAGTTTTGATTCTACTGATGTTATAAGACATCAAGAAGTTGATATATCTCCATTGAGGTGTGTAAAACAAACAATATATCTTCTAACTGCGGATGCATGTGAAAGTGTTTTAAGAAGTACAAAACAATTACCAAGTATTTCAATGATGTGATAATAAATACTGCAAAAAGAGATCTTCAAACAGCTATGAATTAAGAGAAGGAAATCGTGGGGTTAACAGAACTAAAGCTGCAGTCATAGATGAAAGGAAAAACACAACGATACACCATAAAGGAGGCACAGCCAACAATCAATTTAGTATTAATTAATATTATAAAATAAAATTATTAAATTTTACCAATCAAGGGGCATTTGAAGAGTCACGACTGTTGGAGGAAATGTCTATTAAGGAAGACAAGCAAGGAGTAGAGCCATCATTGATAATAAATTTTGTACCTGATTATCACCCCTTGTGGAGCATGGACGTGGTTCAAACACTCTTGAGGACAAAACCCCTCTAGATTAGAAATTAGAGGACAAAAACCCCTAATTCAGGCAGATTTTGGAGACATTTCAAAAGCATTTCAGTGAAGATAGAATGCTGCAGATTTGGGACAAATTAACAGCAGATACAAAGGATAAGTTCAATCTTTTCTGAAATATTCTAAGCATTATATCTAAAATTTAAATTAGATAATAAACTGTTTAAAACTGCAATTTCCGGGTTGATTCATAATTTCATACTTATAATTATTTATGCAACTATTATTGTGAGCCAGGATTTATTATATTTAAAGAAAAAAATTATACAAAGGATAAGTTCAATCATTTCTGAAATATTCTAAGCATTATATCTAAATTAGCTAATAAACTATTTAAAACTGCAATTTCCGGGTTGATTCATATTTATAATTATTTATGCAACTATTATTGTGAGCCAGGATTTATTATATTTATAAAAAAAATTAAGTGATATATTTCATTCCTATTCGGACCAAAGGGAGACTTGCCATAATACATTAGCCAAGCTCAGAGACATTTTGATTTTAATTATAATTTTTAAGTAGCTTGTAGAAACAGAAAAGCCTCAGAGGACAAGGAAAATACACAACTATCTCAGAAGTGACTGTTTTTCCTGAGTGGAAGGATATTCCTCTTGTGAGCAGAAAAAGTATCCATTTCTCATGATCAAATTCAAATCATGGTCAATCTGAAAGTAAATTCAATATACGGGCTAAACAATAGGAACAGACACATTGTTTTTCTCAAGAATCTCACATATGATTCAATTTGAGTTGGAATTTGAGAGATAGAAGAATCTGATTCTGCTCCATAACCCACAGGTGTCTATAATTGAGCCATCTGGGGTCTCAGAAAGAGGCATCAGCTACTCCTTTATAATTCAGAATGTGGAGAAGAATGGGAAATGTGTCACATGCTAGTGATGGAGAAAGTTGTCAAAGTGAGGATTGATCATTCTATACTTGCTCTTCCTGTTAAGCTACAGGCCCCTGCTTGGACTGTGATGATGGCCTTCCAGACAATGTTCTAAATAAATGGACTTTATATGTAGCTTGCAATATATGGTTACGCATTGTCTGCTGCTCAAAAAACTTATGCTCCTGTTAGATCTGTCTTTGAAGCTTACAATGGGATTGCTTATAGTTAAGTTTATGATGAATTGAAAGGAAGACTACCACCCATCCAAGTTGTGTTTTTCCATTGACAGACTATCTTTAGAACACTGTAATGCTGTAAATGTTCTCTTTTCAGGATGGACCACCACAATGGAATGCTCATTTTGGTGGAGCGATATTATGCTTTCTCAGACTGCCTTATTCTTTATTCAAAGAAAAAAGCAAAAGCAACACAGAAAGATGAAATTCAAACAGAAATAATTCAGTACAACTGTCCTCTTACAAACTTACACACAAAACTAGCCTAAGCACTTTGATGAAGTAATGAAAAATATTTCCTTCTTATTAAAGAAAAGAGGCTCAGGAAAACCTGTAATTCATCAAAGCCCCATGCATACTTCTCATATGAGGTCCATGCATGCAGCATAGCTTCCTTCACTTTAACTTGTCTTTCCATATTAACAGCATCATTATAAGACATCCTCTGCTGCATGTTTTCCTCCTGTTTCTTTGGAAAATTAATTTGCTTGCCAGACTCCTCGGCATAATTAATAAGCTCTCTCAACTGCAGGAGATATATTGCTTTTCTGTTAGTGTGATATTTCAAAAACTATAAGGTATATTGCAAGCAAATTGAAATCTGATTTATATTGCACAATGTTGATTGTTCCATGAAATGTAAAACCCTGCAAAATTCAAATGCTTGTACAAATATTTGAAATATTACTGTGGTCAACTTACCCGATTCTGTAGTTGAGCATTTTCTTCAATCAATTTGGATATTTCAGCCTGGAAAAATAAGATGAAATGTTGGTCATTTCCACCTAGAAAGAAAAAATTCAGTTGTCAAAGCAAGTCCAAGCAAATCTATGAACCCACGTTGTTTTTAATTTTTGTTTCAAAGTTAACCTATTTGAATTCAAAAACATGACTGATCAAATTACACAATAAGACAAAACCCAGGCAAATAAGATTTCATCAGAATAACAATCAAATCAAGCAGACCAATACTGTGACATGTGTCAAATAAATAAATGGCTTCAATTTTATAAATTTACAGATATACTAATAAATGATAACATTCAATGAAACCCACTATATAAAATTGTTGCAAACAAGAGAAAACATGGGCGCCCTGATAATGGATTCCTATACACCACAGTTTTCTATAAAAGACAAAGTCTTCATAAAACCCACCCAAAACATACTCTTTCCTATACACCACAGTTTTCTATAAAAGACAAAGTCTTCATAAAACGCACCCTAAACATACTCTTTCCAATTTAACATTATGTCACTAAAACAATTGCAAGAATAGCAAAATGCTTCTAATATTAAATGATTCTAGCCTTCACATTGTACCAAATGTCTGCCTGTTGATGGGGTAATCGATAAAATTAATATTTGTATAAAGTGTATGTGGTCGCTCCCAAAGTCAGGTTTCTTCAACTCAAACTTTGATGGTGCTGCTAAAGATTATCCAGGTCCTGCACATGCTGGTGTAGTCTTGAGTTTGGATAGTGGCAGCTTGTTAAAGGTGGCTCATATTTCTTAATGTCAAATCCAATAATGAAGCTGAAGCAGTGGTGCTTTTGGAACGCATAAAGTTAGCCAAATCAATCAACTGTCTGCAGCAGGAGATTGAGGACAATTCTCTAATCATAATTAATGGGTGCTTGGATGGTAAGATGAACGATGGAAACCTATAAGTGTTATCAAATAAGTTAAAAGCATTGCTAGCAGCTTCGAGGATGTAGTTTTTAAGCATTGCTACCAGGAAAAAAACAAGGTTGCAGATAGATTGGCAAATTTTGGTATTGATCAATTTCCTTTATGACCAAGGCCACCTTTGATGCCAAAGAATGGCCTTTAGTAGGGCATTATTTCTAATGATTCTCTCCTTGCTCAACTGTACCCACCTTCTTAATTTCACTCACCTTCAAATTAAAGCTTCAAGTTTCAGCATGTGTTGATTTCATTTGGTAGGCAGCAGAGCAGTACATGATTTTTGATGGCTGCAAGTGAACTAACAGGCATGTTCATGCTGGTGGTTTATCTGCTCTGTATTGGCACAATTTGTGCCTTTAAATTCTATGCTACACTTTGTATGCAGCCATTCTCATACAGTTGCTTTTATTTAAGAGCATGGTAAGGTGTGTAAATACAGTGCAGAAACTGCAGAGCTATTGCATCATTGGGAGCAGTGTCTGATGCTTATTTGTATGAAGCAATGCATCAAGTAGTTCTGATGGTGGGTTTTCTTGTCTGTCCTCGGATATGGAAGTTCAGGAGCATCAAGTTGTTGCCATTATAGATGGGTATGCTTCTGTTGATCACCGTATGGCAAATGTGGAAATCTTTTGTATGAATATGGCCCTTGCGGTGGATAATCTGTGAGTGACATGCATGATAATAATCTGCAAATTTCCAGTTTATTTACTCTTCCAGCCCTTTTCTCAGGATGGGATCTCTCATACTTCTCTGTGTGAGTTTATAGAGCCAAGTGTTCAGATAGTTGATAGGGATTATAAGGCAGCTGTGGCCCAAGCTCCTTTTTAGTTTCAGTTAATCCTCTTTTGTTCTCGTTTTGTTTTTAATATTCAGGTATACCTTTTTCTGGATCTCTCCTTATAGTTTCCTTGGCTTTCAGCCATTTTGTAATCACGTTTTCTTTGAGAGTGCCCCCTATAGAACCCACAGCTATACCATCTTAAAATAAGAACATTGGATTACATGTGTGCTTTTTTTAAGGCCAAGAGGATGAAATCCTGACAAAACATGAATGGATATATGAGTTAGTGATAAGTAGCAGACAGTTGAACAAAGTAATCAGCAGCATGGTACTGACTCATTCTCCATGTTGTGCTCTTTGTAAGATGCCAGTAACCAGCATAAGGAGGATAAACAGGTAGCAAAGAGTTGAGAGAATAATCAACTATATAATTCTATTTGTATTAGCTCTTTGTAATGCCAAATTGCTTATGGAAGAAGATGTGGTGACCAGTTGACACTATGGAGTTGGTTTTTCCCACAACGAAGTTTCCAGGGTAAAAATCTATGTAATATTCATGACTTGCTTCTCTTATTTCAGTTGTTTGTGATTTGTGCATAATGCTTTAAAGTTAAAACACACTCTGATTCATTGTCATTTGAAGTCAATTCAAGTGGTAGCTGTAATTTTCATTTTCAGATCTGCATTCTATTTTCAACGAAAAGATTGCTGAGGAAATTAGAAATTGTGGATTGCCATAATTATAGTGAAACAGTTATCAATAAATATAAATTTTATTTAGAAGACTAAAATCCATGTCCGCTCAAAAGTAACGGCTAAGCTTAAACTGACTATGATTATAAAGATTGTGATGATAAGTCTCCATGAATGACTTATGATCCAAATATCCTTCCTTCTAAAGCTATTTAAGTGTTTTTCAATCCCCCCTCCCTTTCTTATGTGCCTAATCAATTTTGGTGATAACTTCTGCATATTCAAGGCACATCTTGTGTATGAATGCTTTGTTCATGCAGAGGTATATGTAATGTGCTTCGATTCTACTTAGGATTGAGCAGTTATTTTCACTCAAGTGAAACAAACATAGGAAAAAGGGATCAAATATACACCAGTATGGATGGCCAGATGTCATGTCCCCGTTTCAAAGCCAAAGAATTAATAATATTTTAAGTGGGCCCAACCAAATGATTTTCAAAAAGGCCACTTAAATATTATTTAGGTCCTATGCAAAGTTTTAAAAGTGCTTTTTACAATTTATTCAAATGTTTCAAAAGGAGGGAAGTGGAGTTGGATGTAATTTAGAAAATATTTTTAAATACTTGGAAGGAAATGTAAATAAAATAATTTGGAGGGCCTGAAAAAGGAAACTATTAAAAAGAGGTCAAGGCACAAAGCAAATCAATCAAATTTGTCATTTCACCTTTCTTTCCAAATTGGAGTTTGAAGCACTCAAGGCCAAAAACCCTTGATGTAAGAGATCCTAAGAATGAAAACCCTCATATTCTTTTAAGCGATTTTACTCAAGGATCACATCTAGGCTAATTGATTGCAGTTGCTCAATTCATATGTGCAAACAAATTGTACCACATCATCAAATCAGCATTTTTGACCAAGTTTTCAAGTTTAAATGTTTCTGATACAGTGTCTCTACGGTGCCCGTACAGCAATTTGTTACAGATTTCAGTTTGTGTGGGTTTGGATTGATTAATATTTCCAAGCAAATCAGATATATATATTTTATTGGCTGATTGGTAGTCATTTTCAGATCATTTGCAGACCTAATATAGGTAATTTCTGAGGGTTTGTAGCTGCTGCTGCATATATTGTTTCTGATATATGTTACCAGATCCATCAGCCAAGCCACCAAATCCGAGTCTGGTTCAGTGCAGCAAGGATCCATTATTAAGACATTTTTTTTGCTTCAGCCATTCTAAAGGGTTAGATTTGTTCTATTATTCCTCCAATCTGAAGAGGACAGATAAGGAGACAGAATAATAGAAGGCATCGTCTGCAGGTAGGGTGCCCAAATAAGTGGTTTCGTAACAAAGCTGGCTGGCGGGCCTCTTGCCATTTAGGGTTTCAATCTGACAGAAGTAAACATTTCTTCCCGCCTCTCCTGTACCAGAAGGAATGAAGCATTGAATGAGCTCTTAACCATGTTACGGTGCTACCAGCTCTTCTGCCTGTGATTGTCGACCATGTTTGGAATATTTATATTTATATTATAACATTATATTATTAATACATATAATAATGTTATTATATTTAAACTAATAATAATATTATATTTAAATTAAATTAGTAATATTTATGTCATAATATTATATTTATATATTATAAAATTTATAGTATTATAATATTGTGTTATTTATATTTATGTGTTATAAAATTTATAATATTATATAATATATTAATATAAAATTAAATATTTATTAAATTAAATATTTTTTATTATTATATTATATATTTACATGTTTTTTATACAGACAAACCCAAAACAAACCCAAACCCCCAAAAAAAATTGTCAGAGCCACAAACTGAATCCATGAATGACGAACCTGAAACCAGAACCGGTAACTTAGTTTCTGATTACATTGGCTGTCATAAATAAATCAGGCCTGAGCATAATAAATATTCTTGGGATTTTGGTATTTAAAATTCAGATCCACTGTTATAATTCATTAATTTGCATTTGAAGGTCTCATCAAAAGTATATATCAGCTTGTGAAAGTTTGCATTTGCTGTTCAGAGTCACACAATTGTTTGACAAGGGTATACAAATATTCTGCATTGCTGATCAGCTTTAATTTCAGACATCTATTGATGTTCTAATGTTTCATACTTGCTGTTCCAGGTTTTCATAGTCTCTGTTCTAGGGTTTTGTACTTTTCATTCATGACTAATCAGGTATAGATCAGCAAGCTTACTTGTAGTAATTCATCATCTACATGCTAGATCTGCTGTTTGTGATGTACTTGGGGGTTTATATTAGCATATGAGGGTTTGATTCATAATTTTCCTGCCACTTGAAGTTGAGATTAGCACCTAGTTTAATTTCAGTTTGCGGTTGTCGTTTCATTCTTGGTACACAAAATTCCATTTTTCCACATTGATCCTGATTAGGGACATTACACCAGAGGAGCAGCTAAGGGTCAATTGAAGTAATATTACCAAAATTCCTGAAATTTGGCAAAATAGTGGGTTAGGTTTGTGCCTTTTCTTTAACTGTAAAAGGCTCTGAATTTTGGAAGAAATAGGAAAAATTCTAGCAAATCAAAAAAACAAATTTCAATTCTCAGAATGTAAGCCTGAAACAAATTGACTAAGTAATGAGTTTTTGTTTTGTTATTTGCCAAGTTATTTTTAACCTTTTCTAATTAATTTCCAACAACAACATTGCTTTGCACTTCTAAGATTGTTATTTAGTGTAGTCAGGAGAATATATATTGAAATTTTCATTTAAGGGTTCTGGAGATCTTGTAAGTATATGAATTCTACAAATGTAGGACTATGTATTATCTACATGATATCGCACAAAAACAAGCCTCCCTGTATTCTTTTATGGACTCGATACATTGTGTATTATTGTAATAGTTACAGTCTCCTTCAAGCTTTCTCATTTGAGGTTCGATATGTAAGCTTGAATTACATAGAAAAAAATGCAATAATGTAAGGTAAAGGCCCAATCAAGGAGCAATGAACACATTAATAAGAATTGAATAAGGATCATTTCATTTGTAAATAAAAATTCACACCAAATGAGCAAATTGTGGCCTTCATGGAGGCACTGAATTTCATTTGAAATATTGTAACTTTTCTAAGGATGAGATTTACGCTTGCCTGATATTCTATAACAGCATCAATTAAGGGAATTGAACTCCAGCCATTGCACTTGTGAAAAATAAAATAGAAGATCAAAATTTATTTTATTTTATCATGACATCAAAATAGGGTCTTCCATGTGGCACCTACTACTGTGAAAAATAAAATAGGGTCTTCCATGTGGCACCTACCTTCATTTGATTTTATCATGACATCAAACAGTGTTTTGAGATAATCCGGCTGAAATACAAATCTGTAGGAAATTAAATTCACAACATTTTACTTATGATTGTATATCTGCACCAAAAGACCAAACCGTAATCAACTCCAAAGGCACCAAATTTCATGTTACAGGAACGTATCTAAAGAGAGGTTTACACTTTCTGTCATAGAACAGGCAATAGTAGGGTACCGAATGCAGATGACTTTACTAGTAACCGCAAGTCCACACTAATATGCAAGGAACTGCGTCTTTGGTGAAGCATCTCCATCTGGTGTGATTGTAGAGAATTGAACCAGAATAATTTTACTTGTAAATATAAATCTACACCAAAGATGAGAAATATAAAGCGCTTTCATTTGATTTAATTGATAACACATTTTTTCCAGAGTTTTTTCCTCAAAAGTTCAAATTTTTCGTACAGTAAAAGATTTGAAGTTGAATCACCTTACTTATAATCATAAATCCACAACAAGCATAAAAAGCATTCCTCAGGAGATCGCAACTTTAAATTTTAGTATTTTAAATATGTAAATAAAAATGCCTTAGGCTACAAGTCACTGGACTAAAATATGTACAGAGATCATCCTCCCCTACGAAGATCCCTTGGAGGTGAAAAAGGGGTCAAAGTTATGACCAGAATATTATAACTGTCAGTTATGACCAGAATATTATAACTGTCATTCATTAACTTTTAAAACGCTGGATTATGAAGATAAGAGTTGTTTTGAACAAAGGGAACATAATGATCGAATTTTCAATTTCCTCGTTAAATTTTCATAATTATTTATTGATTATTCTAGTACTTTTAGGATTCAGTATTTCCTTTCCTGTGTTTACGATTGACTGCTTCCTTCACTGAGCAGTTCAATTAGAAAGAATCTGAAGATTGCTGAGGATTGCCGTAAACAAAAACAACAAGAACATCCAAAAAACACTTAATTGATTTACACCATCGAAGCTTCAATTAAATCACAAAAATTAAAAAAAAAATAGCATTTTTTCATGCTCTAATTAACTACGCATACCTCATGTTCTCTGGCGAGGGTTTGGCGATCCCAAACCAGGAAAGTTGCGCAGACAAAGGCAATGGCGAGGAGGGCCAATCTGCGCGGCCTCTTCAAATAATACGAGGGATGTAATATCCGCCATGGGCTCGAATATGACGATCGATGGCGTACCATTGCTTAAATTAAAATTAAAAAATCAAAACCCTCCCCCTAATATTAAGGGTTTTTAGATTTTCCAGATCTGATGTGATCGGATCAGACCTGGTTTTTTTAATAACAAGTTGAAGGGAGATGAAGGTTATGAGGATTTTGGTGATTCGAGCAAGGGGTTTTTGTTTCCAGCCAACTCCCCATTTCCTCTATTTGCGCGTGCGTTGGGCACAGAGATAGAGTTAATGGAAAGCGCCAAGTTCACATCACAGGAGCCTCTATTTGTATTGTAGTGTATTGACTGAAGTTCTGCCGTCTTCTTTACTCCGGATCTTTTCGTTGAGTGGGATTTGACTGGTATTATATTTATTTTGCTTATAATGAGATGGTTTAATTTAATGACTTTATTTTTTATTTAATAATTATTAGATGCTATACTATACACAATGGTGAGGAGGAGCAAAAATCGCAAAAATATAAATTCGATGAAAAAGAGGAAAGCATAAAGGTAGCGCGGAGGTCGCATTTAACGAAGGAGCGACGTAAAAAGTGGCGACCCGTTGAAGAAGAGAATTGAATGAGAGAGGAAGGGAAGAGGAAGATCTCTTTGCCCAACAATGGGCGTTGTAGTTAAGCATTATGGAGATGATCTTAGAGTTGGGTACCATCTTTGAGATAGCAAATTGTGTTGGTGTCAAAGATTAAGAGAGGGAAAATTTTATTTTTGATGTGGAGGTTGATTTGGAGATCCTAAAGCACTGTTTGAATCAAACTATTGAAAGGTTGAAGAACACAATAATGATTGTGAAATTTGATATAGTCTTTCATAGGTTCAAATCTTGGATTGTTCAAAAATGGTTGTTATATTCTATTTCTAAGGTAAGTTTCTTGGTTTTAGAGTTTTTGCAAATTATTTTTCATTCTGAAGAGGATAGGGTTAGGGTTTTGAAAGGGGGCCTTTGGTTTATGGGGAATGTGGGATTTCACATCTATGTCTAGTCTTCAAGGTTCAACCCCTCCAAAAATTGATTAAGGAGGCTCTATTGTGGATTAGAATGTACAAACTTTCTTGGGAATTATGGTTTAAAGAGGTGTTCAAGGCAATTCGCAATTTACTTGGGAGTTTTCTCTATGGTTTCATGGCTACGTAAGGTGGGCAATCAACTGCTTATGCTAAGATTTGTGCTATGATAGATTTGAGCAAGTCAATCAAGCAGGTAGTTTGACTTAAGTTTGTCTTAGGGGATTGGAATCAAGAATTAGATTATTGAGTGTCTTCTCATCAAGTGTTTTAGATTTTGGACGGTTGGCCACATTGCTAAGTGTGATTAAGAATTCAAAGGTAAGGAGATTGAAAGAAGCCCAATTGTAGAGAGGCCAGCAGGGGTATGAAAGATGAGACTAAAGGGATGGGAGACAAATCAGTGACCAATCATGGCATTGAGGATAGAAGCAATATAAAGGAGGTGAAGATAGTTTCTTTAAATTCTAACAAGAATTTGAGTCCAATAGTTGACACGAGGATGGACCACTTTATCCCCTTAAAGATTGAGGCTACAAAAGAGATTAACAAGGACCTATTGGATAGTGATGAGGATTTAGAACATGAATCCTATAAGGATAAATATACAAACCAAGATTGGAGTAAAGCCTGTTAAAATTGTGAAAAACTACAAAACCACGAGCCACAAGATCAAACAACAAACAAATACACCTTCCACACAAGATCTGTATAAACAATATATGTTATATTCTTCAACAACAAAAAAACTACAAAAGCAAGAGACTATCAAAAGATATGAAAGCTTGAGAGATAATTACAATGAGGGTAGAGTGCTATATAGGAGCAAAACCCTAAAAGCATAAAAGCACTCCTAAGTTTAGCTTAAGTGCAGGAGAATAAATTAGACTAATAATTAATTAAAAGTTAATTAATTATTAGCTAATGCATGATTACTCTAACACCCCCCCTTAAGATGAGCTTAAAGAGTAGCTAAAACCCTAAAAAGAATGCATGATGGATCCCGACAAACAAGGCCTGGTGAGGTACCCATGTACAAACAAAAGATCTCTCACAATTGGAGAAAAAAGAGAAAACCATAGTGGGAGAAAACTCCTCTCCAAAAGAGAGAGATGCAAATGAAGGACTGGAAAAGCCTCCTAATCAAGGTGTGAAGGATTGAGAAGCCTCCAACCAAAATAATGTCCTAAAAAGGAGAAAAAATGTAGAACATTGCTAAAGCATGAAGTTGTAGACTATTGTCGAATGATGACTAATATAGTGTTGAAATGAAGAACATCCTCTAAAACAAATGATGATCAAGATCAAGATAACAAGAATCTGCATGAGTGCCTACAACAACACTACTCGAGTCAGAAGGCAAACAAAGGAAAAACATCTTGAACTTGAAGATACAAATGTCAAGATCAAGGAGACAATAATCTACATGAGTGCCCCTAACGACACTACTCAAATCAAATGGAAAATAAAGACAAACATTTGAAAGTCAAAGATACATATGGTACATGAATTTGCATGAGTGACCCTAACAACACTACTCAACATGTAAGATGCAAGTCAAAAATACAGGTACCACTAGTTTGAAGAACACTGATTACAAGAGAGACAATAATCTGCATGAGTGTCCCCAACAACACTACACAAATCAAATGGAAAATAAAGGAAAACATCTAGAACTCAAAGATACAAATGATACATGAATCTTTATGAGTGACCAAAAATGACACTACTCAATATGCAAGATGCAAGTTGAAAATACAGGTACCAGTAATCTCTAATCAAATGAAAATGAAAGGTCACCTCCAAAAATAGGAATGCAAGAGTGTCCATATGGTAAATGATCCATCTCCATGAAATGCATGTAACCAACAATTGATGTATGATGCATCTGAAAACACATAGGAACAAGAACTAGATACATAGATCACTCCAAACCACAAAACCAAGGAAGCATTAGCACCAACATTAGAAACCCCCCCGCCCTGCCCCCATAATGTTGAAAAGGGAGAGCCAAGATAGGTACATTGAAACTATGTGAAACCAATAAGTGCATGTAGGAGAAACAACTTGCAAATAAAATAGTGTGCAAACTAAGGCACACACACATGAGGCAAGAATCATTGGGATTCACTACTATCATCGAAGGGACACTCACTTGATAAAGGTGTGATGGAAAACCAAAGGCAAACACCAACCCCCCATGGCACTTTATATCATAGTACAAATGCAAATAGGCACAACAAGATGTGCAAAATCCCCAAAAAAGTATACACTAGAATGGCACTTTATCTTAGCGTGTCTACAAAAGAGAATGTGAATGAAAAAGATGTCTACAATGTCCAAATAGGACATAATACTAGAAATACATATAAAACAGCTAAAAACAAGTCATCCCACGTAAACAAAAAAATTATAGGAGCTAAGACGTCCAAGTAATTCACTAGAGTGTGAAAACACAAAAACTTGAATAAAATGTACTTGAAGAGAAATCTAGAAAAATTGTATGGATGGAAGTGAAGAGCTCTAAAAAATGGTTCCAACACTATTGGAATCATGAAAAACAGAGAAACTGGTCAAAAGTTATGAGTTGAAGATTGAAAACACCTCTAACTTCAACAGACTGTAGAATGTGCCAACAGCAAAAACAGGTGATGAGACCCACACCAATGGAAAGTTGGCAAAACCAACTTTTTGACAATATTGTGTTCACCAAAATCCAACATTATACACCCAAGTTATGGCCAAAAGAAAAAAACTACTCCCAACGGCCAAAAAAGGGGTCAAAGGGGGCCTACATAGGTGTCTGTACTGTTGGCATCAACATCCTTACAAATAACATCATGCTAACGTCAACATGACATTAGCAAAAGCGCCCGAAAAATAATTGACTAACAGTATAAAAAATGTCGACGCAATATGTTGTTTGGGTATGAAATATTCTCCAATCACCAAAAATTGGCTGTCATAAAAAATAAATGCACTGCCCAAAATATTCTATTGGAGATTTTGTCAACTAGAAATTTAGGAGGATTGTTGGAAAAAAAAATTGGCCAATGGATGGAAAAATGAAGCTGTCAGCGACTAAAAAACGCTGGTCATTTGGCCCCATAGGTGTTGACGTCAGTGGCGCAAGTACCCTACGCAAGGTACCATGCCTGGTACCTTGCCTAGACCTAATAAACCTATAGTTTTTTTTTAATTTCTTTAAAAAAAAGAAAATTAAGAAAAAACTACTAATCGCCCCTTTTGTGTTTTTTTGTTTTTCATGCCTTAGGGGTCGTATGGCCCCCAAGGCAAAAAAAGTTTGCCCCAAAAGAACCCAACACTGAAATAGGGAAAATTTATAGTCAAAACTCATGGAATAGGCCTCCTGAACGCAACTATGAGGTCCTTTTCATGCCAAACTGCTCTAAAAATTCAGCTACCCTCTAGATCTAGAAAAAAACATAATTATTTCAAACCCTCACAAATCTAGCCTCAAGAGTTGAAATCAAGCCAAACAAAAGCCAAATCTGACTTTCTTGATAGCTCTCAATCCAATGGCGAGGTCTTTTCTACACCAAAAATGTCCACCTCTAAAATTTGCAAAAAAAAAGCAAAGGGGATTCATATCTGAAGCTTGTAACCCTTGTTGAAGAAAAAAACCTCATAAATTGAGAAGGGGCTTGTTGAATCAAAGCTCTAATACCATGTTAGAATTGTGAAAAACCACAAAACCACAAGCCACAAGACCAAAAAACAAATAAATAGACCTTCCACGCAAGAGATCTGCAAACAATATATGTTATATTCCTCAACAAGGAAAAGTTATAGAAGCAAGAGACTATCAAAAGATATGAAAGCTTGAGAGATAATTACAACAAGGGTTGAGTGTTATATAGGAGCAAAACCCTAAAAACGTGAAAGCACTCCTAAGTTTAGCTTTAGTGCATGAGAATAAATTAGAATAATAATTAATTAAAGGTTAATTAATTATTAGCTAATGCACGATTACTCTAACATTGCCACTTCAAGGGGTAGAAGAAATTGGGGGAAATATCAAGTCACCCTTGCACTGGATGCTAGTTTGTGTAGTGGCAAAGGAACAAAAACAAAGGCAAGGCTAAGCTAAAATAAATGGAGGACTTGGAGAATAAACCTAAAGGTATCAATCTAGACTTTCAAGGAGCTAAAAGATCCTGAGAAGCATCACTTCTTCAACAATTTATTGAGGTAGAGATTTTAGATATCGTCTCACTCAAAGACTAAAGTTGAGGGTGATTTTCAAGGTGAATGTTGAAAAGCATTTGGCAAAAAAGTGTCAAGGTTATGGTGTATTTTTTGGGTTGTGCAATAGTATTAGCTATGGCATGGGACCTTTCCAAGGTGTTAGGAGACTTATTGTTCAAGTATCAAAGTTATTTGAATATTTTGATGACAAACTTCTAGAACAATTTGTCTTTTGTTGTTTCAAATATTTATGGGCCCAATTCAAGATTGAGTAAACAACAGTTGTGGAATGAAATAAAAGGCACAAGGAGTTTGTTCATAGAGGAAAATTGGTTGATTAGAGGTGACTTCAATGTCATTTTGAGCTCAAAGAATATGCTATGTGGTAGCAAGAGATCTGTGGTGGGATCTCCTTCCTTTAGGGACTTTTGTGGAGACCCTTTCCTTGGCATTGAAAATGGTAGTTCAAAAGGAAATTGATGTGCAAGAGAAGAACTAGACCCATGACCTTCCAAAAAATATGGTTTTGAGTAGTTTAAGAGCATAAAAATCTAGAAAATATGGGGAGAAGGGGTTGAATGAGATTGGAGGAGATGGGGGAGGATGACCTAGAGCTTGGCATGGCTATTCGATGTCATGTGAGTGACAAAAATGGTATTTTAGGTGCATTAGAGCGAGGGTGAGATAATAGAGGCATTTGGAAGTTAGTATGTGTAAATCCTTAGTCCACAACCTTAAACAGGGTTCTCCCTACTTACGATGAAATGGAAGCTTTCAAATAGGTTATGGACATCCCTACAAGAAAATAAGATAGAGGAATATTTTTAGCATGCCAGAGAAACTTTACATAGATATAAGCTATAATGATTCTTTTTGGCCTCTTTCAGATGTGATTAACACACTTTAAAAATTTGGGAGTAATGAAGGCAAACATCCAATTTCCTAATATTGTTGTTGTAGGAGACTAGTCTTTTGGTAAGTCAAGTGTGTTGGAGTGACTGGAAAATAATAGCTTGCCAAAAGGCAAGGGGATTTGTGCTCAAGTTTCCCTCATCATGAGGATGAAAGGTTGTAAAACCTTGGAGACATAGATTACCATATAATATAATGAGAGGATAAGAATCATTTTTAAAGCTTAGATAGCATAAGCCTTAAATGTAGCCATAGAGGAGATTGTAAGGCCTAAGAAGGGAATCAATGACACCCTAATTATATTGAATGTGAGCAATTTTGATTCTCCAAATCTCACTATTGTGGATTTTCCTAACATAGCTAGGGTACCTATACATGACAAGCCACATGACATCTATGAACGAATTGCCAAGGTTATCAAGTGGGATATAAGACTTTAAGGTTTAGTTGCTAGACAAGAGCCTTGACATTAGGATGATTGCAAACCATGTGACTATTTTGATAGAATATAGATTTTATGGAGTAGTCATGTTGAAGAATTTTTCCAGGCAATCTTTTTCTATTTCTTTTTTTTATAGCTTATAATGGCATGCAATTGTTAGTGGTAGGGATCCATGGGCAGGGGAGCCTTTGGAAATATGTTAAGAATTCTTTTTTGATATTGCTAGGGCCCTAATATTCTATATTTATAAATATAATAAGGTGAAACACTTGTGGCATACCTAACCTTAACATTAATTTTAGTTTAGACACCAATCCCTCTTAATTAAGTTGAGGAGGTGTGTCCCTACATAGTTAAGCCTATGAACAAGGAGATGTTCCTCCTAAATCATCATATCATCAAATACAAAATTTGTATATTATCTAATTATTTGAGGTCACTCCCTTGAAGTGGTATACTATATTTTTTATTTTTACAAATATTATAAGAAATATCATAACAAGTAGCATCAAAGCTATGATTTAAGCCAATATTTTTGTTTCCACCATAATTTATAAACCATTGTGAATTTCAACCTGATTTTTTATGTGTTTTGAGGTATGCATTATATAAAATCTCAAGAAAAAAATTAGGCTTTTGCAGTAACTTTCCCACAAGTTATTGAGATTTTATGTTTTTTCATTAATTTTCTCTATAGGCCACAAATTTCAAAAAATTACATTTTTGGAAAGCTTATAAAAAATTAGGTGGTGTTAGTTCTTTGTAATTTACTACTAGACATATAATAAATTCTCTAATTTATTGGTCGAAGTTTACATAATGTTAGGAATTATTGTTAGTGCTCACATGAATAATAATGTGTGAGGTCACGTAATTATTCTGGGTGTTAGGAATGTTATATTTATTATGGTTTGTTAGTTTAAATATTAAAATATTACATGTGAATAAATATTGTACGGGATTGTAATTTTCAAATTGTTAGAACAAATTGTCTATAGAAAGAAATAGTTAGAGGAGGTTATACTAGTTATCCTATAAATTAGGAGATAACACTCCTATAAATATGTAATAGCTTATTGAATGAAGAGGAAGAGAAGCACCATATTATTGTATAAAATTCTTTGCATGGTTCTATATTTCAGCCCAAAATCACTGATACGGTATTAAAGCAATCAACTAATCCTTATTCTTGAAGCGGCTATAATATTAGTCTGTGATTTAGAGCTTTTCTTTGTAGAGGAGGCAATTTTATTCTCCTATTGGATATCAATTAAGAGAGTTATGCTCCAGATGACAATCCTCTAAGTATTGATCTACTCAAATACATCAATTGCGCTCAATCAACACAAAAGAAGAAAGGCGACACCATTTTGGTTGTAGCTATGAAGATCATTGAAGGAATTGATATTTTCTTGGGTCATTCATTGGGACAAATGGTGTAATGAGGCTCAGCCAAGGATTCATTTCCTTCTCAAATCAACCACTACAATGTTCACTATATGAGTTGCTTGATGACAAGAATCTATGGAGAATAGTTGCTTCCCTTAGATTGTTGGGAGTATGCATAGTTGATGGCTAAGTATTTGTATGCATTTTTTATGGAATACATTCTTAACCATGCAGAAATCATCTTTATACTCTTGGTGATCTCACAAGTAGTTCCTATGGTGCGCATTTAAAGTT
This sequence comes from Sequoia sempervirens, assembly GCA_007258455.2. Classification (NCBI taxonomy): domain Eukaryota; kingdom Viridiplantae; phylum Streptophyta; class Pinopsida; order Cupressales; family Cupressaceae; genus Sequoia; species Sequoia sempervirens. The sequence continues at coordinate 186,072,282 of VDFB02168118.1, forward strand.
GGAAATAAGCTACAATAAATTGTGGAACAAACCAATCAACAAGCTAACATTGCGCAAGAAATTGATAAAGGACATCTTCCTCAATGCTTAAATTGCGAGTTCACGAGGATTGGCGCAAATTCTAAACATTAGGGGTAGCTCAACTCAATAGTGACATAAAACAAATGAAAGGCATTTTCTTCTTTCTATTGCAATCATGGAGGAATATGAGAGGCATATGAGAGGCATTTGAAAGGTTGGGAATGGTCTTTGAACAAAATTTTTCTTGTGAATTTGGATTCCCTGTATATGTGTAATTTTTTAAAATATTATCATTTAATGATGCCATCCTTAGTGTATTTGGCTATGGTAAAACACAAGCACAAAAATAATGAATGCAGTCTGAATTGTCCCATCCATACTTGTACAATCACGAGTGAGTTAGTTTTCAAAAAATTCAAAGGTTCTAGATTGAGTGTTTCAAAATGTAGTAAGTTCTTATAGAGATATTTTGTGTGTTAGTCTAAAAATAAAAGTCAAAATGTATTAGAATAAGGTCTATTATTTATCATGATAAAATTTCAAAAAACTATAAAAAATAAAAATTACTTCAATTGTAATTGGATGCATTATCGCTTGTACACGACATCCATCTTGTGGGGGGGCATTCTAAAATTGAGCTTCAAAGTTAAATTTGCTAAGTAGCAAACCTATTGGAGGATAGAGGCACAGGAGGTTGGAGGACACTCAATGACCTCTCATCAATTGTCAGTGACAAGGTTGCAAAATTGTTTTGGTGACAAAATTACTTGCGCCAAATTGGCTAAATTCAAGGGTAACTTCCAGTGGCTATGGTAATTTCCTATGTTGTTAGAGATCAAGTGGCAATGGTCAACAACAATGGCTACAATTGAAGAACATTGTAAACATTTTCCTGATAAGTTTGAAAGGAGTAAAGTATAGACATCATAGATATTGTAAACAGTTGTATTTAAGAGAGCAGATGACTACAAAGATCCTCTGACTGTTGGATTTTTTGGAAGTTTGGTTGACTAGTGATGAGTTCACAGGAAGTGAAAGTGTGATAAGTTCTCGTATGTAGGTGATCATATGCAGCAAGATCCAAATAGCAATGTGTAGACCTAAAAGTATGCATAGACATAGAATTTTGTTTCCATTTAATGTGATGTTCTTCCTCCTAGTAAAAAATATTGTAGTGAATAAAAGCACTAGTGTAATGTAGTTCATGGATCTTGAAAAGGTTAGTGGTGATCCAAAAAACCACTTGAGGTTAACAAATGAGTGTGTTCCTATTTGTGTCTAGGTTTGTAGTAAACCTATGTGAAAACCATGAAAGGTTGATGAGAGATGCCTTTTGTTTGAATTAAGATCATGAGCCACAAGAGTTGGGCTTACTACAGTGGAAGGTGTGAGCTTTTACCATGTTTGCACTAAGGGAGGTGTTAGGAATTCATGTTAGTGCTCACATGAATAATAATGTGTGAGGTCACATAATTATTATGGTTGTTAGGAATATTATATTTGTTATGGTTTGTTAGTTTAAATATTAGAATATTATGTGTGATTAAATATTGTATGGGATTCTAATATTCAAGCTGTTAGAACAACTTGTCTCTAGAAAGAAATGGTTATACCTGAGGTTATACTAGTTATCATATAATTTAGGAGATAAAACTCCTATAAATATGTAATAGCTCATTGAATGAAGAGGAAGAGAAGCACCACATTATTATGTAAAATTCTTTGCATGCTTCTATATTTCAGCCCAAAATCTCTAATAGTTAAAACATAAACATCAAAACCTGTCACAACCTATGTTCTAAAATTTTATGGTCACAACTTGCACTAGATATTATTCTACATTGATTAATAAAAAGGAATCTAGAATTCAAAATAAAAAAACACTTGAAGCCATGCATTAAAATGCGACCAATGTCATAGTGAAGGTTAACTACACCCGATCCATACGAATTTGAGGCATATTTAACCCACTAAGCATCAATCCCAATATGCAGAATAACAATTTCTATTTCTATTAATCATATCATATGCAAGTTACATTCAACAAGCATTCAGATTCTGATCATCCATATTGCACTAGGCGCAGGAGAGAGCATAAGTCTGAAATGCAAAATAGGACTATTTCTAAACAATAGACTCCAATCCTAGACCACTCATGCCAAGAATGAGGCATCCTCAACAATTTAAAGGAGATGCTGAGCTTGTTACCTTATGACATTTTACAATTAATTTGGAATCCATCCATACGCTTTTAACACGCGTCCCACTAACCTACCACACTATGGAGTAGATAGCTATTAAGCATTCTACCGTAAACACTGACATAGTGAAAAGAAAGAAAGTCACTTTTAGGACACCCGTGAGTGAGAAGGGCCCACTTAATACCAGTAAGTGGCTACAGGGATCTTGCTTTTTAAGACAGGGTTGCATCCTGTTGTCACATCTTAACATGGGTGACATCACGGCACAGACAAGCCCATGTGCTAACCATTAGAATGGTACCAGATCTAATAATTGATCTGGTAACTCATGGTATGCTTGTACCCAATCTTCAGTTCTGGGGTTAAAAGCATAATCAATTTGAACCACATAATCCTAAGAATAAGCCTAGTCTAATTCAACTCTTCTGGAAAGGAGTGCTGGTTTGAGATTGATTTCCATATTTTCAATTTTTACTTCTGGTCTCCATCTGGCTTCAAGAGGATATAATTCAATTATAGGGAAACGATATCCTATTCTTGGATAATGCACCAAGTATTGAATCATACAATCATATATTGTACTCCTTAATTGTGGGTATAATAGATTCAAGAATTCTTCCATATCAGGATTGAATCTGGCGCCAACAACATTAGCATATTCTTCAAAAGTATCCTGATCAAAACTTATACGAGTGATGAAACCAAATTTTAGTCCTTTTAACAAATTCATCTTACTTTGTTTTGACCAGTTCATACCAAACAAACCTTTGATGCGGATATGGATAGAATTGTTTCCACACCAATACTTGATTGGAGCCCTTGCTAAACCAAAGGATTCTTTGAATTCTTCTTCTTCTTCATCTAAATCTATTAATCCTTGGTCATGATGATAATGAATTAAATTTTCCATATTTTGAAGCCATTTATTCAAGAAATATGATTCCAGCAAAATAATAATTATTTCCTCGGGAAGAGTAGGAAGAGTGATCATGTTTCTATTACCATAATTTACCATGTACATGGCAACACCATCTGGTCTATACCAATATGGAGAATTAAACTCAAGATCAATATATATGGAACCTGCAAGTTCTCTGGTCAGGGCATCAGCTAATGGATTATTCTCACCTTTTATCCATTCAATGTCAAAATCATAACTCAAAAATTCAAAATACCACCTAGCAATTCTACCCTGAGCAATATCCTTATTAGGTTTCTTTTTAAGCAGGCTTTTCATGGCTTGACTGTCAGTTTTTACTATGAATTTTACTGGCTTGAGAAAGATCTTGAATTTCTCTATTCCTTTTTTAACTGCCAATATATCCTTTTCATAAATATGATATCTGCTTTCTATGTCTGTGAAAGTTCCAGAGCGATAACCACAGATATTTTGCTTTCCATTTCCTTCTTGCTGTATCAACATGGCTGACCAAGTATTGTCAGAAGCATCAGTGTATAAAAAAAAACATAAATCAGAAGCAGGAATTTGCAGGGATGGCAAATATTGGCATTTTGCCTTAATTCTTTGGACTACCTTTGTAGCTTCTAGACACCATCCTTCTTGGCCTTCTTTTAGATGAGATTGGATGACTCGACGATCTTCAGCTAAACCTTTATAGAAAGGAGAGACATAATTTAAACATCCCAAGAATCTTTGAAGTTGTTTCTTGTCTTGTAGTATATCTGGGAATTCCTGGATCCTCTGTAAGATGTGTGTCTGAAGTTGGTTTTGCCATTATTCAGATGCAAACCAAGGAAATCAATTTGGATTTGTCCAATCACCATCTTTTTAGCTGTTAAGCATATCCCATATTTTTTGATGGCTACATAAAGTTCCTCAAGATGCTGCAAATGGTCAGTGACTGAATCAGAGAAAATAAGAATATCATCAATATAGACAGCACAAAAATCTTTCAAGTGTCTTAATGCTTGATCCATGCATCTTTGGAAATATGCAGGAGCAGTACATAAACTAAATGGCATAACATTCCATTCATACAATCCTTGTGGAACAGAGAATGTTGTCTTCTATCTGTCTGATTCTTTTACCTTAATTTGCCAGAATCCTGATTTACAGTCAAACTTTGAGAAGATCTTCTTAGTGGTAGCTCTTCTAATTAAATCAGTGCTAAATGGTATGGGATAGTTAAATGGAAGGATAATGTCATTAAGAGGTCTGTAATTGATACATAGTCTCTTTTTTCCTCTTACCTGTTCTTCTCTTTTATTTACCAAGAATGTTGGACATGCAAATGGACTTTTACCGGGGCGGATGAAATTCCCATCAAGTAGTTCTTGCAGTTGTTCATCCATTTCTTTTGTTTCTTTTGGACTCATTAGATAGGCTGGCTCATGTGGAATGACTGATTGGCATTTTGGCCTAATCTTTATTTCACATTCTTCATGATCTTGGGACCAGAACTGTAGAGGGTTCGTGCTGCAACAATCTGTCTCAAATCTCTGTCTAATTTCACTAAACACTTCTGGAATCTTTTCTGCTAGTTCTTTCACTGACTCTTTTTGTCTCGTTTTCCCAGTATTTTCAAATTTATGATTCACAATTTTAAGTGCAGAGATTTCAATATGTCCGTCTTCATGTCTCAAAGAGATCTTATGTTTCCAGAACTGAAGTAGCTCATATTTGGTTAGAAACAAAAAACCTAATAGAACATCATCCTCTAAATCATTGTACTCAATAAAATCAGTGATGAATATTTTACCCATAATTTCTATGTGGACATCTTGTGCATACCTTCCCATCTGAATCCTTTCTCCATTTATTGCATAACTATGTGGAAGATCAGGTCTTTCTTTCCAAAATTGGGGAGGAATGGCATTGGTTTTAGCCAATGATCTTGAAGAACCTGTATCCACAAATGCATCTAGGGGAATCTTTTTGAATTCTGGAAAATGGAAATTAATTATGATATAATTACCATTGTTTGCAAATAAAAGAGAGCATGACTTTTCCCTTGTTTTTTCAATAAGGCTATTGCTGCTACTGCTGACTTCTGATTCTTCCTCCAAAGCAAATTCTTTTTTAGATTCAGCTTGTTGGTCTGCTTTGAATAAAATATCTTTAATTTCTCCCACTTCAGTAGAGAGATTTCTTATTTCTTTGTGCTGAGTTTTGAGCAATCTTTTTAAATCTGCAATATCATTCATTAGTAAATCAAATTTCTTAAAGATTGCAATGACATCAGTGTCAAGGTCAGAAGCTTTTGATTTGGAAGAAGATTTTTCTTTTCTTTTTCTTTGCCATGGAGGGATCTTGTATCCATGATCTATTTCTTTTCCAACCCCTTTTGAAGGTTTTTTCTATAATTTAAGCTGCTTTTCTACCTTAGTGTTATCTGACTCTAAGGTTTTCAGCTTTGCCAAGTGTTGGTGGACAACTCTCTTTCTTTCTTCTTTTGTTCCTGCCATTTTGAAAGGATCTTTGGATTTTTCAATCTGAATTTGAACCTTGAGATCTTGTAGAGTATTCTTAAGAAGTGAGGTTAGAAAATCCTCATCTAGGTTTGAGCTCTTTGATTCAGGGTTAGACAAATTCTGCATATGTTTATGATGATCCTTTACATCTCTGAATTTTAACATGAAACTAGAATCAGGAACAACTTCAACTAATTCATATAGATCTTGTAATTATGTAATATTGCTACTATCAACAACTTCCCATCCTGGGTTATCTTGTTCAAACATTGCATAAATCTTTGTGCCAGGATTTAATTTCTTAGGACAGTTAATAGCATAATGTGGTCCTTTACAAATAAAGCACTTAATTCCTTTGGGGACCTTATTAGTTCTTTTTCGTAGCAAATACGGAGGCATTTTATGAAATTTTCTTCTTTTACAGGGAATTGTTGTATATTTCTTTTTGTGTCCATATTTACCATGCTTGCTGCGTCTAAAAGTGTATTCTCCTTCATGATGTTTTGTCCGTGAACACCTTTTACATCTGCATTTCCTACTACAGCCACTTTTCTTAAACTGTTTGAGTTGTTGGAAATCTTTGAGTTGATTAATTGAAGGAAGATAACATAATTCTTTCAAATTACATGTGTAATTGTATTCTTCCTTATTGAGTTGGAGAGCAGCCAACAAACATTTCTTTTCCAGCTTATATTTGATCAACCTTTTTATTGTAGGGAAACTCACATCATCAAGTTGTTTGTGCTCCTTTCTGATTATATAATCTTGTACCCATGCACCTAAACCACAGGGTAGAGAGTTCAGGTAATATTGCTTTGTGGTTAGATCATGCATTTTATTTGCTGCAACCATATAGGATTCAAACATACAGTTGTATTCATCAAATTTGGCAAGATTTTTAAGCTTCATAGATTGCAGAATCTTATTGGCTTCTAGGGCTTGATTAGAAATGTCATCATAGAAAAGATCTGTTAATAGCCATTTGAACTCATCAAATCCAGCTTGAATATATCATCTTTTCCCAAATTTTTAGGATCCACTAGAATGGGATCTATTGATTAAGCATGAATGTTTTTAGGCATTGGGCCTTGGTCTGGAAAATTATTCCACCATTTTATCAATTTTCCAGACATAAGCCTTACAGCATAAAGAACCTTTGCAGGTTCGGTTCATGAACCACTTCTTTCAAACAAATTTTCCAATGTGTCAGTCCATGCACAGATGGCTTCATATGGATTAACTAATTTATCAATGTTTAAGATATAACCACTAGATGCATAAGGTTACATCTGCTCAGGCTTGAGGTTCTCTGTGACTGGTTCTTGGATTTCAATATCCATGTTTAAATTCTTCAATGATTCCCATGGTTCTTTTTCTTCTATTTGCTTATATCCATAAAAATCTAAAACAATTTCCTCAAAGTGATTATTTACAAAGGAATCAGAGTCACTAGGACTGTCAGAAACATTCAAAGTATTTACATCAGAAGATTCAACATCAGATTCTTTATTTGCATAACCAGGTTCATCCATGTAGACTGGTTCTTGTTGTTCTTCATCTATTCCCAATTCTGCTAGCCAATCTTTGAGTGGTTCTTCTTTATTAGCCAAAGTATGCTCTTTAACCTTAGGCATAGGGACATGGGGAGTTGGCTTGTGTAAGGGTTTCCTAGAGGTTGAAACTCTGTCTTCCCCATTGTGCAAAGGTTTACTTGGATTAGAATCTTCTTTAGTTTAGGAGGTTCTACAAATTTTTCTTTTTTCTCTCTGTCTTCTTCTTCTGAACTATCCTTACCAACCTGGGATACTCTTATTTTCTTTGTAAGAATCCTTATCTTTTCTAATTTCTTAGCAACAGAGTCTAAGAGATTCTTATTTTCAATATCGGCAACCTTTCTAGAGGTTTCATTGGTCTGCTGATCAGCATAAATATTGGTAAGGTAGTTGTCTTGATGTTGTTGTGTAGAAATAACAGTTTTTACACTATTATGAACTTGAGTAACATCATAGTTGACACTGGTAATGTCATGAGACAGAGTTCCACAATAGTGTTCAACATTCTTTATAGCAGTAAAATGCTTTTGTTGATCTTCAGAGACTATTTCTATCTTATTTACAGTTTCCAAAGCCTGGTCACCACTAAATCTAATATCTACAGCCATGTCATCTATATTTTCTTGTGCAGATATCATCCATTGTGCGATCCAATTTCTTTGGGCTTTAGAATTCTTTTGTTTCTTTCCTAGCTCTGTATGAAGTCTGGCTTCATATTTTCCCCACAATCTCCGATCAGGATTGATGACTGTGAAAGTTTCAGGAGTAGGCCATCTACCTGGTTCATAACTGATAATCTCCTATTCCTGATTATTGAATTCCATCTTATATTTACTCTTTTTCTCAGATCCAGCCCGTGGGAGTTTTGACTTAGGTGTCTTTTCTTTCATCATGCAACTTTTCTCTCCCATTTTTGTGAGTTTGATACCTTTTCCTTTTTGATCTTGTTTTTGTTCTATTTTTGGAGTCAGGGCAAGCTTTTGGCTTACCTGTCGAGCTAATCTATCCATAAGTTCCGGATTACTGCTAAGATCAGAGAGGGTTGCCAAAGATGCTCAGGAAGGATATGGATTTACAGATGGTTGCCTATACATGGGGAATTGGGTAGATCCTATTGATTCTTCTAGATTGTAGTCAAGATATGGCTTATTGGATGTACTTGGGAAATTGTGTGGCATGGAATAAGATCGAGTGAACATGCTTGGTCGTCTACTAGTCGAAGCTTCCGGCTGTGCAAACAATGTTTCATCAGGTAATGCCTGGAGATCAATGTTGGCAATCCTACGACTTTGTGTACGGGGTTTTTCAAAGAACACACTTCTGGAAGGAGTTGGAAGTTCTTGGAAATTTGGTTGGGACTGATTAATGAGTTTTTCAATGACAGGGAAACCTATATCAAAGCCAGTTGAATCAATATGTCTACCAAGGTCATCAACATTTGTATTTGCTTCTGTATAACTTACCCCAACGGAAAATTTAGAAGGAGGAAAAACAGTATTAAGTAATCTATACACACATCGACCACCTATAGTGGCATACACAGAATCTGGTTGTAGGATGACGCCTTTAACTTGTAACAAAAGACAAAATGCAAATTGAACATATTTGTCATCAAGGTTTATGTCGAAGTTGGGTTTGACAAACATGCGAGCATCTCCACATTTTTCTTCATCAGAAGATTTTACGAGGCAACCTCAAAATTGGCCTATGATAGCTTGATCCCAGATTCTACAACGAGTGTCTATAAGACTAGAAAAGTATTCTGCTCCTATATCATAGTTGAAATGTGGATGTAAAATTATGTCAACTAAAGAGAAATGCACATGGAAGAAACCCTTTTCTTTCCATCTCTTTATGTCATCACGAAGTAAGAATGGCAAATAGACTAGACAAATACCAACACCAGAAACCCTAAGATTTATCTCTGATTGTTGCACAAAATTCATCATTTTCACCTTTATGCCTTTCGCAGGATATAAATCAGATATCTTAACATCTGGAAACTTAAAATTACCATTTTCATCTATGAGTTCTTCTTTATCTTGAAAGTGATTATGGATAACAGAAGAAATAGAATTGCTTGCATGCATTAAACGCTGGCTAGCCATGATGGAAAAATGAGAACTTACTTGATTTCGCTAATCCTTTGGCTGCTACGTTTTCCGTCTTATTGCTCACCCTTCACACGCCTGTCATTTGGCTTCAACATGGGATTTACGGTCTTACTGCGGGTCCACAGCTACTTGAGACAACTAATTTCGTTCAGAACCAAAGTTTCCACGAAATGGCTGACATAACTTAATGAGGCAAGTTTTTTTCCAAAGTCCAGACCACGACCAAGACTATAACGATTATAACACAGACTATTTTGACAAAGATTCCAAAACTAGATGAACAATAAATACTTGAATATATATCTTGGGTTTGCATTTCAATGTCAGGCATTGTATTCATTAATAACAAAGGCTACAAATACAAAGAGGCTCTGATACCAATATGCGGAATAACAATTTCTATTTCTATTAATCATATCATATGCAAGTTACATTCAACAAGCATTCGGATTATGATCATCCAGATCGCACTAGGCGCAGGAGAGAGCATAAGTCTAAGATGAAAAATAGGACTTTTTCTAAACAATAGACTCCAATCCTAGATCACTCATGCCAAGAATGAGGCGTCCTCAACAATTTAAAGGAGAGGCTGAGCTTGTTACCTCATGGCATTTTACAATTAATTTGGAATCCATCCATACGCTTTTGACACGCATCCCACTAACCTACCACACTATGGAGTAGACATCTGTTAAGCATTATGCCGTAAACACTGACATAGAGAAAGAAAGTCACTTTTAGGACACCCGTGAGTGAGAAGGGCCCACTTAATACCTGTAAGTGGCTACAGGGATCTTGCTTTTTAAGACAGGGTTGCATCCTGTTGTCACATCTTAACGTGGGTGACATCACGGCACAGAAAAGCCCATGTGCTAGCCATCAGAATGGTACCGGATCTAATAATTGATCTGGTAACTCATGGTATGCTCGTACCCAATCTTCAGTTCTGGGGTTAAAAGCATAATCAATTTGAACCACATAATCCTGAGAATAAGCCTGGTCTAATTCAACTCTTCTGGCAAGGAGTACTGGTTTGAGATTGATTTCCATATTTTCCATTTTTACTTATAGTCTCCATTTGGCTTCAAGAGGATATAATTCAATTCTAGGGAAACGATATCCTGTTCTTGGATAATGCACGAAGTATTGAATCATACAATCATATATTGTACTCCTCAATTGTGGGTATAATAGATTCAAGAATTCTTCCATATCAGGATTGAATCTGGTGCCAACAATATCAGCATATTCTTCAAAAGTATCTTGATCAAAACTTATACGAGTGATGAAACCAAATTTTAGTCCTTTTAACAAATTCATCTTACTTTGTTCTGACCAATTCATACCAAAAAACCCTTTGATGCAGATATGGATAGAATTGTTTCCACACCAATACTTGATTGGAGCCCTTGCTAAACCAAAGGATTCTTTGAATTCTTCTTCTTCATCTGAATCTATTAATCCTTGGTCATGATGATAATGAATTAAATTTTGCATATTTCGAAGCCATTTATTCAAGAAATATGATTCCATCAAAATAATAATTATTTCCTCAGGAAGAGTAGGAAGAGTGATCATGTTTCTATTACCATAATTTACCATGTACATGGCAACACCATCTGGTCTATACCAATATGGAGAATTAAACTCAAGATCAATATCTATGGAACCTGCAAGTTCTCTAGCCAGGGCATCAGCTAATGGATTATTCTCACCTTTTATCCATTCAATGTCAAAATCATAACTCAGAAATTCAAAATACCACCTAGCAATTCTACCTTGAGCAATATCCTTATTAGGTTTCTTTTTAAGCAGGCTTCTCATGGCTTGACTGTCAGTTTTTACTATGAATTTTACTGGCTTGAGGAAGATCTTGAATTTCTCTATTCCTTTTTTAACTGCCAGTATCTCCTTTTCATAAATATGATATCTACTTTCTATGTCTGTGAAAGTTCCAGAGAGATAACCACAAATATTTTGCTTTCCATTTCCTTCTTCCTGTATCAACACGGCTGACCAAGTACTGTCAAAAGCATCAGTGTATAAAAACAAAGGTAAATTAGAAGCAGGAATTTGCAGGGATGGCAAATATTGGCATTTTGCCTTAACTCTTTGGACTGCCTCTATAGCTTCTAGACACCATCCTTCTTGGCCTTCTTTTAGATGAGATTGGATGACTCGACGATCTTCAGCTAAACCTTTATAGAAAGGAGAGACATAATTTAAACATCCCAAGAATATCTGAAGTTGTTTCTTGTCTTGTAGTATATCTGGGAATTCCTGGATCCTCTGTAAGATGTGTGTCTGAAGTTGGATTTTGCCATTATTTAGATGTAAACCAAGGAAATCAATTTGGATTTTTCCAATCACCATCTTTTTAGGTGTTAAGCATATCCCATGTTTTTTGATGGTTGTATAAAGTTCCTCAAGATGCTGCAAATGGTCAGTGACTGAATAAGAGAAAATAAGGATATCATCAATATAGACAGCACAAAAATCTTTCAAGTGTCTTAATGCTTGATCCATGCGTCTTTGGAAATATGCAGAAGCAGTACATAAACCAAATGGCATAACGTTCCATTCATACAATCCTTGTAGAACAGAGAATGTTGTCTTGTATTTGTCTGATTCCTTTACCTTAATTTGCCAGAATCTTGATTGACAGTCAAACTTTGAGAAGATCTTCTTAGTGGCAGCTCTTCTAATTAAATCAGTGCTAAATGGTATGGGATAGTTAAATGGAAGGATAATGTCATTAAGAGGTCTATAATTGATACATAGTCTAGTTAAGCCTATGAACAAGGAGATGTTCCTCCTAAATCATCATATCATCAAATACAAAATTTGTATATTATCTAATTATTTTAGGTCACTCCCTCGAAGTGGTATACTATATTTTTTATTTTTACAAATATTCTAAGAAATATCATAATAAGTAGCATCAAAGCTATGATTTAAGCCAATATTTTTGTTTCTGCCATAATTAATAAACCATTGTGAATTTCAACCTGATTTTTTATGTGTTTTGAGGTATGCATTATATAAAATCTCAAGAAAATAAATTAGGCTTTTGCAGTAACTTTCCCACAAGTTATTGAGATTTTATGTTTTTTCATTAATTTTCTCTATAGGCCACAAATTTCAAAAAATTACATTTTTGGAAAGCTTATAAAAAATTAGGTGGTGTTAGTTCTTTGTAATTTACTACTAGACATATAATAAATTCTATAATTTATTGGTCGAAGTTTAAATAATGTTAGGAATTATTGTTAGTGCTCACATGAATAATAATGTGTGAGGTCACGTAATTATTCTGGGTGTTAGGAATGTTATATTTATTATGGTTTGTTAGTTTAAATATTAAAATATTACGTGTGAATAAATATTGTACGGGATTGTAATTTTCAAATTGTTAGAACAAATTGTCTATAGAAAGAAATGGTTAGAGGAGGTTATACTAGTTATCCTATAAATTAGGAGATAACACTCCTATAAATATGCAATAGCTTATTGAATGAAGAGGAAGAGAAGCACCATATTATTGTATAAAATTCTTTGCATGGTTCTATATTTCAGCCCAAAATCGCTGATACGGTATTAAAGCAATCAACTAATCCTTATTCTTGAAGCGGCTATAATATTAGTCTATGATTTAGAGCTTTTCTTTGTAGAGGAGGCAATTTTATTCTCCTATTGGATATCAATCAAGAGAGTTATGCTCCAAATGACAATCCTCTAAGTATTGATCTACTCAAATACATCAATTGCTCTCAATCAACACAAAAGAAGAAATATAAAAAAATTAACACAAAAGCTTATAAAAAATTAGGTGGTGTTAGTTCTTTGTAATTTACTACTAGACATATAATAAATTCTATAATTTATTGGTCGAAGTTTAAATAATGTTAGGAATTATTGTTAGTGCTCACATGAATAATAATGTGTGAAGTCACATAATTATTCTGGGTGTTAGGAATGTTATATTTATTATGGTTTGTTAGTTTAAATATTAAAATATTACGTGTGAATAAATATTGTACAGGATTGTAATTTTCAAATTGTTAGAACAAATTGTCTATAGAAAGAAATGGTTAGAGGAGGTTATACTAGTTATCCTATAAATTAGGAGATAACACTCCTATAAATATGTAATAGCTTATTGAATGAAGAGGAAGAGAAGCACCATATTATTGTATAAAATTCTTTGCATGGTTCTATATTTCAGCCCAAAATCGCTGATACGGTATTAAAGCAATCAACTAATCCTTATTCTTGAAGCGGCTATAATATTAGTCTGTGATTTAGAGCTTTTCTTTGTAGAGGAGGCAATTTTATTCTCCTATTGGATATCAATTAAGAGAGTTATGCTCCAAATGACAATCCTCTAAGTATTGATCTACTCAAATACATCAATTGCACTCAATCAACACAAAAGAAGAAAGGCGACACCATTTTGGTTGTAGATATGAAGATCATTAAAGGAATTGATATTTTCTTGAGTCATTCATTGGGACAAATGGTGTAATGAGGCTTAGCCAAGGATTCATTTCCTTCTCAAATTGACCACTACAATGTTCACTATATGAGTTGCTTGATGACAAGAATCTATGGAGAATAGTTGCTTCCCTTAGATTGTTGGGAGTATGCATAGTTGATGGCTAAGTATTTGTGTGCATTTTTTATGGAATTCATTCTTAACCGTGCAAAAATCATCTTTATACTCTTGGTGATCTCACAAGTAGTTCCTATGGTGCACATTTAAAGTTGGAAATAAGCTACAGTAAATCATGGAACAAACCAATCAACAAGCTAACATTGTGCAATAAATTGATAAAGGACATCTTCCTCAATGCTTAAATGGCGAGTTCACGAGGATTGGCGCAAATTCTAAACATTAGGGGTAGCTCAACTCAATAGTGACATAAAACAAATGAAAGGAATTTTCTTCTTTCTATTGCAATCATGGAGGAATATGAGAGGCATTTGAAAGGTTGGGAATGGTCTTTGAACAAATTTTTTCTTGTGAATTTGGATTCCCTGTATATGTGTAATTTTTTAAAATATTCTCATTTATTGATGCCATCCTTAGTGTATTTGGCTATGGTAAAACACAAGCACAAAAATAATGAATGCAATCTGAATTGTTCCATCCATACTTGTACAATCACAAGTGAGTTAGTTTTCAAAATATTCAAAGGTTCTAGATTGAGTGTTTCAAAATGTAGTAAGTTCTTATAGAGATATTTTGTGTGTTAGTCTAAAAATAAAAGTCAAAATGTATTAGAATAAGGTCTATTATTTTTCATGATAAATTTTCAAAAAACTATAAAAAATAAAAATTACTTCAATTGTAATTGGATGCATTATCGCTTGTACACGACATCCATCTTGTGGGGGGGCATTCTAAAATTGAGCTTCAAAGTCAAATTTGCTAAGTATCAAACCTGTTGGAGGATAGAGGCACAGGAGGTTGGAGGACACTTAGCGACCTCTCGTCAATCGTCAGTGATAGGGTTGCAAAATTGTTTTGGTGACAAAATTACTTGCGCCAAATTGGCTAAATTCAAGGGTAACTTCCAATGGCTGTGGTAATTTCCTATGTTGTTAGAGATCAAGTGGCAACGGTCAACAACAGTGGCTACAATTGAAGAACATTGTAAACATTTTCCTAATAAGTTTGAAAGGAGTAAAGTATGGACATCATAGATATTGTAAATAGTTGTATTTAAGAGAGTAGATGACTACAAAGATCCTCTGACTGTTGGACTTTTTGGAAGTTTGGTTGACTGGTGATGAGTTCATAGGAAGTGAAAGTGGGATAAGTTCTCGTATGTAGGTGATCATATGCAGCAAGACCCAAATAGCAATGTGTAGACCTAAAAGTATGCATAGACATAGAATTTTGTTTCCATTTAATGTGATGTTCTTCCTCCTTGTAAAAAATATTGTAGTGAATAAAAGCACTAGTGTAATGTAGTTCATGGATCTTGAAAAGGTTAGTGGTGATCCAAAAAACCACTTGAGGTTAACAAATGAGCGTGTTCCTATTTGTGTCTAGGTTTGTAGTAAACCTGTGTGAAAACCATGAAAGGTTGATGAGAGATGCCTTTTGTTTGAATTAAGATCATGAGCCACGAGAGTTGGGCTTACTACAGTGGAAGGTGTGAGCTTTTACCATGTTTGCACTAAGGGGGGTGTTAGGAATTCATGTTAGTGCTCACATGAATAATAATGTGTGAGGTCACATAATTATTATGGGTGTTAGGAATATTATATTTGTTATGGTTTGTTAGTTTAAATATTAGAATATTATTTGTGATTAAATATTGTATGGGATTGTAATATTCAAGTTGTTAGAACAACTTGTCTATAGAAAGAAATGGTTAGACCCGAGGTTATACTAGTTATCATATAATTTAGGAGATAAAACTCCTATAAATATGTAATAGCTCATTGAATGAAGAGGAAGAGAAGCACCACATTATTATGTAAAATTCTTTGCATGCTTCTATATTTCAGCCCAAAATCTCTAATAGTTAAAACATAAACATCAAAACCTGTCACAACCTATGTCCTAAAATTTTATGGTCACAACTTGCACTAGATATTATCCTCCATTGATTAATAAAAGGAATCTAGAATTCAAAATAAAAAAACACTTGAAGCCATGCATTAAAATGCAACCAATGACATAGTGAAGGTTAACTACACCCGATCCATAAGAAATTGAGGCATATTTAACCCGCATCAATCCCAATAAGATCATTTATTGTAAACAAAGACAAAGAAGCTATTAAAACTAACATTCTAAATTATGAATGCTTGGCAAACCTCTAATCTAAAACATTGAAACTTATCCTATTGGGGGAGTGGTGTCACATTAATGTGGAATGGTGACCTTTTCCCAATCCCTTGGATAATGAGTTTGTTTCAATAAATTTTATTGAAGAAAATTGATGAAACCATTGATAGATGTGTATGAAAACATGATTTAAAGTTTAATGAACACGATGCAAACTATTTTAACATGATTTATGCTAAGATGATTGATATGGGTGTATGCAAATCTACTCTAAATGTATACAAGCTTCAAAAGATTAAAATCCTAATTAACAAATAAGCTAAATGTATGCATCTATGTTACCATGGAAGCCATTAATGGAAGCTAAGATAATATGCAAGTAAATAAAGCTAAAATGATGTTAAATGTGAGTGCAAGTGCAAATGATTTTAACAGCATAAGTTTGTTGTTAAAAGATGGATCCATTTGTCTCCAAATAGTGTTTTATTTATAGGAAAGCAAATGAAAAATGAAGGGCTAAGATTGAAAAAATTAATCAATGGTCAAAAAGGAAAGAAGATGGAGGCATGGATCATGGATTCTCATCAAGGGTTGAAAATGCAAGTTGATATTTAATCAAGGGCTTACATTCATCCAAACAAACACACTTTTAAAACTTGCACAAGAAATCTTGTAAGTTAACTTGCACATGAAGTCTTGTAAGAATATTCCCTTTTTTTCCAAATGAGTGAGAAAAGAGAATATTCTCATGGGTGAGGGAAATGGATATTTAGCAAATTAAAACAAAGTTTTAATGTACAAAAGGGGAAGAGAATATTCCTTCTGGAGGAGTGTGCAAATGAGGAATATTCCCTTGCAAGTGGGGGGAATTATATTTATTAGTAATTTGATAATTAAATAAAGTTTCAATTATGCAGATTAGGGGAATTAGGATATTCACTAAATAATTAATTTATTTAATAGAAAGAGAAAGTGATATGATATTTAATTAAATAACTTAGGGTTATTTAATTAAATAAGAGGACTTTGGGGATTAAATTAAATAATTTGATTTATTCAATTTAATAGGATGAAATGGGATGAATTAACCTAATTAGGTCAATTAGATTAATAGATGAAATTGAGGCCATTAATTAAATAGCTAGGCTAATTTAATCAATTAAGCGAAAAGAGGATGGGTTTTAGGACGAAATGATGTTAGTTAGCCAGTGTGATCCATCAAGACATTTTTAAGTGTCTACACACACACACACATATTCATATGTAGATTGTTTGTTTGAAGGAGCTTATAAGTTCCATATGCTATCATTTAATTAAAAAAAATAACTTTAATTTCATCTCAAGCATCCAAATATATGTGAACTAAAAGGAAATTCTTTTTACTTAATTTCACATATCGAAACTCTTATCCTTTTAACCATTCTTTAAAATACGTACTTTCATTTTCTTCAAAATACAGAGTTTAAGTAGACAATTTAATCTACAAGCCATTCATTTTCAATCACTACAACAATTCAAGTTATAAAATTGCATTCTTCTATATATGCAAAATAGTTCAAATGTAGGTTATCATGTCATTTGTGGTGTGTGCACCCAAATTCCAATTGGCCTACCATTTGATATGGCTAAGAAATCCTACTTCAACTGTGTTCTCATCCTTCAACCTGTCACCCTACAACTACACACACTTACACTTGCAAATTTATCAATAACGTTCAATTCTTGATAACATATCAAATAATTTCAAAAGTTCGCATAGTCAACATCAGTAAACTTCTTTTAATCTATTTTTCAAAATATTCTAAAATTTCCATTTAATATATATTGAATTTCTTCAATAAATTCAATTTACCATATTATAATAAATATGCAATAGAATTGGGTTATGACAGTGATTGAGGAATTTTTTCAATATCATATTGAGATGACAAAGATGATGTACCTTCAACTCCAAGATTCATTTTTTTATTGCTTTAAGTTTTTCTTTCATTGTCTTTGTTTCTCCAATTTTTTATTTTTCACCTCTTGAATACATGCTTCATGATCTAACTAAATTTACAAAGATGGTAATATCATATATGGAGTTAAATTTCTTACTTTCACAAAATTGTCTTGTTTGTTCTCTTTTCTTTGCATTCTCAGCTTCATGCTCCTTTGATGTTTGCATCTTTGGTCATTTCCTTGGAATGATGTTGAATTTTATATATCACAAAGTCATGTATAATTATGATGATTAATAAGACATGGAGATTAGTCCAATAATACTAGGATAAAACATGAAACCAAAAGAAAAAAAAAACTAATCCATAATAAAAATCACAAGCAAACAAAAATCTACAATATCAAGGACTATGATCCTTGAGATATCATTAATTGGATGAATGAGGAGGGGATGATGGAAAAGAATTAGAGGGGATAATAGGATGGGATTAAGAAGGAATAATGAAATAGAGTGTGAATTAGGAGGTGTCTAGTGTTTGACTATAGGACATGAAGTGGGTGCTTGAGGTGTGTAGGAGTAATAGAGAAGAGAGTTGATCAATAATGAGTGGAAGGAAATATTTCTTGTAATGGTATGTGTATAGGATGAAATGTGGATGGAGGTGGTATAACATGGAAGGGATAGAGGGATAAAAGAAGAAGGGGATGATGAAACATAGAGTGAAATACGAGAGGGTATAAGGGGTGGGATTAGAAGAGGATAATGAAATATAGGATGAAATAGTAAATATTGGTGGGATGAGAAAGGAGGGGATCACAAAACATAGGGTGAACTATTAGATGTTGATAGGAAGGGCTTATGAGAGAATAAAGGAGCATGGGATGAATTAGGAGAAGATACCAAGACAAGACCAAGAGGGATAATGGGACTAGTAAATATGTAGTCAAGTATGCATCTAAATCTAAAATGAAGTAAAAAAGTTGCATTAACATATTAATAAGTATATGTTTGAATCAAATATTTAAAGCCCAACATTTAATAGGACATAAAAAATCATGACATAAATATTACAAACCATGATGCAAGAGAATAATAAGCATTCCATATGTTTAAAAAATACCTCTTTTTATTTGTACTCAATATTTTATATAATTAAATGTTGGTTAAAAATATCTCACCACCTACTTGAAAATCTTCAAATGAAATCAAATTATAGATTAATTGCTTACATTCCTCTATGCAATGTCCTACTTGCCTAGAAATAATGACACTAATTAAATTGGCACAATTTATCTCATATGCTTCTTATCATAAAGAATGCAAGTGGAAATACAAAAAATAAAATATCAATTGTAATATTTTCCTTTACTTTAATCCATTTCAAAAGAGATATAAGCATATCCAAAGGACAAATAATTATAAGAAATTAGAAGCACATAGATATAAAAAAATATCATGTATGGTGTATCAACCATATAATGAAAATTGAGTGGTCATGAAGAAGATGAAGATACTTATGATTACCTTAATGCAATAAATGTTATAGAAATGAATAAACGAGGGTCATTATTTCAAATGGTTCTTATTAAAAAAATGAATTCAAATGATTTATGAATGTTTGGTCAATGTGATTTTGACATCAACAACAATGGGAATACCATAGTGCTCCCCCACATTTAGAAAAAAACTATACTTATTAAACACAAACAAGTTCTCTAAACAAGATAACAATTCCCCATTAAATTTTTATGACCTAAACATCATGCTACCATTAAAAAATAACACTTAATATTATCACAAACAACAATATTAATGTAGGAGAATTTGAGCTCATGGAAAATACTATGTCATAAAAAATATTCATGGTTTAATTCTTCAATTTCCAAATTAGTTTTGTATGTTTATTATATTCGTGTTCATGGTATAATGGGATGGGATTAGAATAAGATAATGAAACATAGGATGAACTAGTAGATAATAGTGGGATGGGACAGGAGGGGATCATTAAACATAGGGTGAAGTATTAGATGTTAATGAGATGAGAGTAGAAGGGAATAAAGGAACAATGGGTGAATTAGGAGAAGATAATGGGACAAGACAAATAGGGGATCTAATAGAACATAGTATGGAGTAGTAGAGATTAATGGGAGGAGATAAGTCAAGATAATTGAACATGGGGTGAACTATTAGAGGTTGATGGGATGGGATTAGGAGTGAATAATGGAACATAGGGTGAATTAGGAGGTGTATAGGGTTTGAATATAGGACATGAAGTGGGCTCTTGAGGTTTGTAGTAGTAATGGAGAAGATAAATGGTCAATAATGAGTGGAAGGAAAGGTTTCTTGTATGTGCATGTGTATGGTATTAAATACGAACATAGGTGGTATAACATAGAAGGGATAAAGGGAAAAGACCAAGAGGGGAAGATTGAACATACAATGAATAAGAGAGGATAAAAGTGGATGGGAGTAGAAGGGATGATGGAATATATGGTAAAATAGTAACTAGCACTCGCACCTAAAGGAGGTTCAAGGATTACGCTGATAGAAAACTATATGCATGTTAATATGTTAGAGAGTACATGTTGTGCATGGGTGCTTGTGGATTCCATGTGTTGCAAATTCTAGTTGTATGAGGCTGGATTAATAAATTAATAATAAGTGCTAAATAATAGAATGAAATAAACTTAGACAAGTCTAGATTTTTTCCTTAAAGAAATTAAGTATTATATGATTTTGAAATATTTGCATTAAGATTTAAAATAAAAGCAATGCAAATGAAAAAAAAAGTTGGCATCAATTTTTTAAAAAAAAATGCAAATAGAAATAGAATGCTCCCATCTAGTTAGAAAATCAAAATTTATCTACTTTTATGTGATAAGTGAGATTTTGGAGGCTTTCACCTAATATTTTGAACGCTTTTACCATTAAATGACAACTAGTTTACTATTAAACAACAACTAAAACTTGTTTTCTGACAACTCAACAATGGTTTGCAGGTGTGAGACTTGTTTCATGCTCAAATCTCACACTATATGTAGCAAGTGTTAAATGGAATGAAATAAAATTAGACAAATCTAGTTTTTTTTCCTTAAAGAAATTAAGTATTATTTGATTTTGAAATATTTGTATATAGATTTAAAACATAAAGCAATGCAAATGAAAAAAAAAAGTTGTCATCAAATTGACAAAAAACATTGCAAATGGAAATAAAATGTTCCCATCTAGTTGGAAAATCAATATTTATCTGGCTTTTATGTTATAAGTGAGATTTTGGAGGCTTTCACTTGATATTTTGGAGGATTTTACCATTAAATGGTAGTTGGTTTGTCATTAAACAATAGCTAAAACATGTTTTTCGATGACTCGGTAGTGTTTTATATGCATGAGACTTGTTTCAGGCTCCAATCTCAAACTATATGTAGCCTATTGGCTAAATGTTAGTGGGATGAGCCAAAAAGGGATCATAGAACATATGGTGAATTATTAGATGTTAATGGGATGGAATCAGGAGGGAATAAAGGAAAATAAGGTGAATTAGGAGAAGATAGTTGGACAAGACCAAATGGGCATAATAGAACATAAGGTCAATTAAAAGAGGATAATTGGATGGGAATATAAGGGGTAATGGAACATAAGATGGAATAGTAGAGACTAATGGGATAGGCTAGGATGGGTAACAAAACATAGAGTGAACTATTAGATGTTAATGGGATTGGATTAGGATGGAATAATGGAACATAGGGTAGATTAGGAGGTGTATAGGTTTGACTATAGGACATGAAGTGGGAAATTAAGGTGTTTATTAAGGGAAATTAAGTTTTTCAATAATGAGTGGAAGGAAAGGTTTCTTGTAAGGGTATGTGTATAGGATAAAATATGAATGGAGGTGGTATAGCATAGAAGGGATAAAGGGACAAGACCAAGAGGGGATATTGTAACATATGGTAAAATAATGGAGGGTACAATGGTATGGGAGTAAAGGGGATAATGGAATATAGGATGGACTAGTAGAGATTAGTGGGATGGGTTAGGAGGGGATTGTGGAATATAAGGTGAACCATTATATGTTAATGGGATCAAATTATGAGGGAATAAAGTAAAATAGGGTGAATTAGGAGAAGATAATGGGACAAGGCCAAGAGGGGATAATGGAACATAGGGTGAAATAAGAGAGGACAATTGAATGGGAATAAAAGGGGATAATAGAACATTGGATGGACTAGTAGAGATTAATGTGATGATCTAAGATGGGATAATGGAACATAGTGTGAATTAAGAGGTGTTTAGGGTTTGACTATATGACATGAAGTGGAGACTTGAGGTGTGTAGTAGTAATGGAGAAGATAGTTGGTCAATAACGAGTGGAATGAAAGGTTTCTTGTAAGGGTATTTGTATAGGATGAATCATGGATGGAGGTGGTATAACATAAAAGGGATAAAGGGACAATACCAAGAGGGGATGATAGAACATATGGTGATGTAAGAGAGGGTACAATAGGATGGTAGTAGAATAGGATAATGGAATAGCATGGACTAGTAAAGATTAGTGGGATGGGCCAAGAGGAGATCATAGAATAGAGGGTGAACCAATAGATATCAATAGGATGGTATTAGTAGGGAATAAAGGAACATGAGTTGAATTAGGAGAAGATAATAGGACAAGAGAAATAGGGGATAATAAGACATAGAATGCATTGGCATCCCATTTTTATGTGTCTCAAGTTTTGCCCTATTATGCTCTATAAGTTTGCATTTGGCCCTATCTTACCCATTATTGATAATTGATTTGAGATATCTTATAATTTGGGTCCCCATGTTAACATACTACTCAAGAGGGATAGTAAATGTTCAATTTTTGTGTCAAAATAAGTTAAAACTAGTCAATTTTTGGCTTGTGAGTTTTACATGTCCAAATGGACCATGTTTGGTTCCCTTAGGTTTCCTCGCAACGTCTTGATTGGTTGGAAGTCCTTACAAAAGGAGAAAAATGAAGAAATAAGTCTTAAGTCTTTATTTTGTGGGAACCCAAATTCCAAGTAAACTTCCCCTTTAAAAAGTTATCAAGTCTAGTTTGATTGTCTTGTCTCGCATGTTTGGTTCTCTTCAAATTTTCTACATTTTTAAGCTTTTGTGAGATATTGGTGCCTTTCTAAAATCCTCATTGAAAATCAACATCTAGTTCACTTGTTTTTCTTTGCATTCGACTATTCATAAATTAAATTTGAATATTTTCAAAATTTTGTAGCTTATTTTAACCCAATTATACCCACCTAACATTTTTTTGTCCACTTAAGTTTTTTCACGTGAAGGTCTTTGTGGGAATCTAGCCTCCATTTGGACTACACCAAATAAAAGTGACTTATCCAATTCACTTGGGTTTTTCTACATTTACCCCTTTATCATTGATCCGCTTTAAATTTTGTAGAGATCCAAAGACTAGTTGAACTTGATCCTTAGCATTTCAACATAAGTCAAGTTTACTTTGAAAGTTTCACATGCCATACCCTAATGATTTTTTTTCATCATCGTTGCATCATCAAATTTTTTGTGGATTTTATGTATCCAATTGAACATAACCATTTGAAAGTGAACTTCTAAATAATTTAGTTGGACATCCCTATAAAGCCTATCCATCTTAATTTTCTCGTAAGCCATACTCTACTAATGTCACCCTATCCTTTGTTGATGTCACCTTATCCTTTGCCAATATCATCCCACCTTGTTGACATCATCATGATTACATCCCATCTAGAGCCATCCCATTCTATGATGATGTCATTCTTATGTCGTGATGACATCATCCTATCCTCTTTGTTGGTCTCCTACAATGATTTAACGACTAGGCCTTTACAGTTGTGATTCAGAGATTGGACATCTAACCTGAATAGCTATTTCAATCATCATGAAGGTGTATTTAAATTTTCAACCCAAGGATGTGAACTTGAAATGGGTCAACATAGTATGTGCACTAGGAACCCAAAGTAGCCATTTTCATTCTACAGCTAAGAAATACATAATGTTGAAAGTAAATTACTTGGAAGGAATAACATAAATGTTGAACATCAACCAAAAACTAGACTAATTTGAAATGCATGACATAAATGGAAATCTGAGCAAACAAATAGGAAACTACTATGTCTGCTTTGGTTGCAGGAACAATCATAAAATGGAATTCTAGTGGTTGCAGGAACAATCAGCGCCAGATTCTTAACTAATTATTGAACAAAAAGTAATAACTTTGCTAATCTAAGCTAAAGGATGGGTTGCTCACCAAGTAGGCCCCCTTGGATGAGTATCCTATACTACTAATGAAAACTCAAATGCACAAACTTAGAACTTCATTTTATTCATCAAGAAACATGAGTACAATAGAGCAGTGTAATTGTATCACTGAGAACCAAGAATGAAGTACAATATCAGATCACACAACCTTATGAGAAGGAGCATTTGATCCTTATTTATACTACCAACTAAGCAAGGTGGTCAACTCCATGAACTAGGAGGATGCCACTTTAGGGAAAGCAAAGAGAGTGGAGCAGCGGTGGTTATGCATGCATGGAATCTGGTTAGACATGCAGGTCCAAATGCAGATTTAGCATAGCAGTAACGCCCACATTTGCTCAACAACATTAAAGTCTACTATAAGGTGGTTACATTCGATTTGCATGGGGAATCTCCTATTGTCAACCTCCTTTGACCTTTGAACGATTCCCTTGCTTGACATTATGGTGCATGCCCAGCTAGCGGTGTCTTTCTCAATTTAGCATCCTCAAATTATATTTGCATGGCAATGTTAGCATGCACAATAATCACATATCTATAACTATCTTAAAGAACATTCATTAACCACATGCAAAATTAATATAGATAGTCCAAATAACATGCCAATGCCATTAAAGATTTATAGAAATAAGATTAGGCCCAAGGTCTATAGTTTTGGGAGAATATCATGAAAAATATCAACACTTAACATCAAGGTCCATGACAACTCCAACAAATAAATCATAAATTCTACCCAAAACTAGACAATAAACTAGACTCATCACTCTTGTTGACATCATCGTTAAAACTTTCCATATGAACCAAACATTGAAACATTAAGAATATGACAAGTTTAGTTTAGATGATCTCCTTTGTAAGTGTAGTTTTGATGGATTTCCTTGTAAATATTATTCATTGCTAGAATCTTGCAAATGGTATTATTGCTCTTGAAAATCTCACAAACTCATCCTAACAAGAGAAAAATTAAGTGTCAAAACATCCCAAATTCTATGGTTTTTCTCACTCCAACTCCCACCTACCCTCTTGAATGACTCAACTTCATTGATGACCTCATTTGGCCTTGCAACTATTGATTTTAGTTTGTTGGCTCCTAAAAAATTATTCTTTATGGGGTTTGCATAGATTAAAAGGAAAAAACAATGCTTGAACTTGCCTTAGTTATTGTTGCAAACTCCTCTTTTGACATGCCATTCCCAAGTTCTTTTGCAATATATTTCTTGGTTGATTTTTGATCTATTGCACTCAACCCCATGAGCTATTAATGAAGGGAATGTTATTTTACATCCCCAATTTATTAGAGTAGATTCAAATCAAAGACATATCTACAAAGCATTGGTTAAAGTGGTAGCTAGAGTATGGGCATCCCCTACAATTACAAAGGTCATAGATTCCATGATTGCTTAGTTATCATGCACATTACTCATTCTAGGTGAGTTGTGTTTGGTATTTAGAAATCCTTTCTCATTTTTACAAGTATGGGAAAATAAATTGGAGAAGGAAAAATAGAAGAAAAAACTTTTAGATAGCTAGGGTTCTTATTCTAGGGAAAGAGAAGCCATTTTTAATGTATTTTGATGAATTGGGTTTGTCTCAAAGTTGTAATGAAGTCATTTTAATCTTTGAAGAGAAATTTTTATAGTGTGGACTAAACATTAAGTGAGTGTATATAATGATATAGTGTTCATTTGTAAATATATATGTGATCAGTTTGTTAACTAGAAGGCTATAAAAACTTTGAAAATATTTTGCATATTGTTTGTTCATAATAGTGAAGGGAGTATTTAAGTTTATATATGGATTAATAAATAAATAGAATCATTAAATATTCTACAATTTTTTGTTATTTTTCACAATGTGTGTGTAGAACTTAGTTTTATTATGTATTATGTGATGCATAGTTTTATGTGAAATCTTTAATAAGGTTCCATGTCAAGGTTTTAATTGTTGCAACTTTTATATGAATTCATGACTCTATGGCCCAAATTGGAATTGACACCAATATGCTAAGCTCCATTTCTCATCACCCAACATATTAACCAAAACAATTATAATCATTTTCCTTTAATTGTGGTGTTAAGTTTGTCATGATTCCAAGTATGAGTAAATGGAAACGATAGGTTTCATTACCAATATCTAACATAATTTGCATGATAATCATTTTTTGTTATATAGAGGTTCATAGCCTCGCATATCCAAACTAACATAAAAGGCATATTGTGACACCATTATTGAAATACATTGTGTAAAAAGTGTAGTTTTTAGCAAGGAAAATATTCAATCATTGTTTCCTTGGTCAATTCAACACATCAAGGAACCCCCTTGATCTTGTAGAACCATAAATGAAGGAGGTTTTACCCACCTCAATAATCATTCCTAAGTTGCACAAATTGAACATAGGTTTTATGATATTTTTCCTAGGTTTGACACCCTTGACACTTGGGAAACTATCCAACCTTGGGGATTTGGGGTCTACAACTCAGATCACCAACAAAATGGACTATTAGAGATTAATGTGACAAGACAAGGTAAGATAATAGAACACAAGGTGAACTATTAGAGGTTAATGAGATGGGATTAGGAGGGAATAATGAAACATAGGGTGAATTAGGAGGTGTATAGGGTTTGACTATGGGAAATGAAGTGGGCTCTTAAAGTGTGTAGTAGTAATAAAGAAGAGAGTTGGTAAGTAATGAGTGGAAGGAAATGTTTCTTGTAAGGGTATGTGTATAGGATGAATATGGATGAAGGTGATATAATATAAAAGGGATAATGGAGCATAGGGTGAGACAAGAGAGGGTGCAATGGGATGGGAGTAGAAGGGGATAATGGAACATATATGGGCTAGTAGAGATTAATGGGATGGGCTAAGAGGAGATCATGAAACATAGTGTGAACTATTAGATGTTAATGGGATGGGATTAGGAGGGAATAAAGGAACACATGGTGAAATAAGAGAAGATATTGGGGCAAGACCAAGAGGGGATGATGGAACATAAAATGAAATAAGAGAGGGTAATATGACTAGAACAAAAGGGGATAATGGAACATAATATGGACTAGAGATTAATGAGATGGGATTAGATGGGATAGAGAAATATAGGGTGAACTATTAGATGTTAACTGGATGGGATTAGGAGGGAATATTGGAATGAAACATAGGGTGAGTTAGGAGGTGTTTAGGGCTTGATTGTAGGGCATGAGGTGGACACTTGTGGTGTATAGGAGTAATAGATAAGAGAGTTGATCAATAATGAGTGGAAGGAAAGGTTTATTGTAAGGAAATGTGTATAATATGAAATGTGGATAGAGGTGGTATAATATAAAAGGATGTGCAAAAGGTTGGGCTATGTAATATGAAATGGGTAAAATGTGTGCAATGGTAGGAATAAAATAATGAGGTAGATGTTGAATGGTAAATATATTTAGGAACTCACAAAACCAAATAAACATGCCATCATCCAATAGATATGGATAAGAAGACATCATTGTAGGTTCCTCAAAACATGCCACACATATCACATGTCCTATACTCTTGCATATTTGGTTAAAATGTGTCAAGTGAGGAGTAGGATACAAGTGATAGGTTATGAGATGGTGGAGGTAAGAGTTAGCTTGGTTGAATGTATGAGGTAGCATACAAATAAGCATGAAATAAATTATGTGCTAGATGTTTTCCCACTATTATCTATCATCATTAAAATTGACATGTGTCCCTAACAAATAGTTTTGAGAAAGTGGATAGAAGAAAGCTAGTGTTCATAAGGAAACTAAAGGATATGACAATGGATTACTAGAATCACAGGAATAGTAGTAGTGAGAAATAGGTAAGGTGATAGCACCAACCATTTGATAATACAACATGTGCTTTGAGTTATTTACCCTCTAGCCATAAGTAGTAAATAATCAATTAGAACCTACTGTGTGTGATTTTTGTGAGGTTATAATATGAGAATTAGAATCAAAGAGAATATGCATTATACATAGATAAAATATTTAAGCACTCATAATTTAAGGTCCTATGGGCATGCTACAAACAAAATATCTTCCAAGCATGAACTAGACTTCTTACTGGAGAAATTTTGCAATCATTCAAACTATCAAATATTAAATTGAGATGGAAAAGAGGATGTAATTTTAACTTCATATTTTTAATTTCTTAATTGCATAAATTTGTCTCCTTCATTCTCCACTTCATGTTCCTCCAATGTTTATGTTTTTGATCAATTTTCTTGATATGATGTTGAATTCTATATCACTTTAATATAATTGGTTAGAATAATTGATACTTATTAAAGTAAAAGAAAAAAACATGAAGACAATCATTCACGTTATTAAAAACATGAAAATGATCAATCAAGCTCTTCAAAACATGAAAAAAATCATTCAAATTTTCAAATGCATTTTAAAAACCATGTAATTTTAATCTTCTATGACAATGAAAGAAAAAGATATATGTTCATCAAATAATGATTAAAATTTCTCAAAATTATAAAAAGTGTGTTCTATGTCAAAGAAAGTGTAGTTTGTAGGGTAAAATAGAGCATGTGGATCCAAAATCACAGGATGCACGATTATATTTGACCATTTAGTGTTTTTAACTTGCAAAGAAACATGCTCACATTAAAATGCAAATGCACTATTTGTTTCTTTGAACATTTCCAACACTTAGGATTGGATTTTCCTTGGGCATACAACCCAAAGGGTTAGACTTCATTTTCAATGCTCGAGGGCATGTTTTCAACAAAATTTATAAAAAACACCTAAATTTCGATTGTGCTCTCCATTAGGTTTGCATGTCATTCAATGTTGAACTAAAAAGTGCCACAATAACATCAAACTCTCTCTTACGTTTCTAACCATATATTTTTTTTTACATTTTTAATATGTTAAGGTTTTGATCTTGGATTTCTTTTGTCAATATCTTCTTCTTTTTCCAAAAACCTATCTATAGCATTTTTAGTGTCATTTTTAATCTATTCATCCAAATTCGAGAAACAAACTACATTTTTAAATTCTATGCTCTACTCTATACATATTTTTAAAAATAATTTTTGAATATTTTTCAAAAAAACTAGAACACACTCAATTTTTTTTGGATGTATCCACTTTGAAAATTAATAAAAAAAAATATATGGATTAAAAATTAGCATAAAAACAAGGCATAAACTAGATGATGTTAGTTAATTTTTTATTGAAGTGATTTTTTAAATGCTTAAAAAAAGCCAAAATTTTAGGGGGAGCACATCAAATGCTATGTTATATTTTTCTAACAAAAATAGGAGCACTTTGTGTGCTCCCCCTGTTTGGACCTCTTAATCTCCATTATTTTTATTAAAATAGCAGTTTAGAAAGTAGTTTTTTAACACTAAAACTATTTTTCTTGTCACATCTTAATATTTTGAGCATGACTATCTTTAATTTCTTATCCAAGATTATATTTTACTGATTTCAAGAAGTGGCCACTTTTGACCCCCTTTTGGTCCCCCGTTTCAATGCACATACTTCGAGGAAAAAGGAGAACCAATTGCAACTTTGTTGGAATTCTCCTCAACCACATCCTAAGAAGTAAAGAATGTGGATCACAAGAGCAAATCAATAAGATAAGTTATTTCATCATTGGATTTACATCTAATGAGTTCCAAATATTTGGAGATAGGGACTTTGGTGAATAGGGAAACCGCATTAAAGCTAATAATGATCTCATTTTATTCTACATTTTATCTTGTATGAAAAATGAGTAGAGTCCTTAATTAAGGGATATGACTTCTAGGAAACTAGGGGAGATATCAACTTGGCACGGTAGGGAAATAACTTATAGGTGGGGGAATTGATGGTGTTAATGATTGGTCTAAGAGGAATACTAAGTTTATGGTTTTTAGGTGCACCATAGATATGCAGGGTAATTTATTTATCAGGATGAAGACACTTCTTAGTAAGGTCATCAAATGATTAAAGGGAAATGACATATTTGAATTTTTTACAAGCTTCCCTCTTGTTAATGAGTCACCCTTAGATATTCCTCCACCCTCTTACCCCATTCCTTATTTATTTTCCTCTTTAGGTTACCAAATTGTTAGTGTAAAATCCATTATTTCTAAATGTGATCCTGAAAATTTTTCCTCCAAATCATTGAGGATTGGGAGAGAATTTTTTTTGTGAACCTTTTCTATATATATGTTGATCCTTAAAACCTTGTTTTTTAAAAAGTATTCTTGAATTTTTTATTTCCCCATTGCGAATTTCTAATGTGGACTATTCAATTGAAATTGAAAATGTTATTGATCACCTCTTGATGTTGTTGCTGATGATATTAAGCAATATTATATGGTTACACCCAAGCATGTGAAACACCCTACATTGAATGTTCGGAAAGAAGATTTTTTTTCCTTGTAGTTACACTTAGGAATATGAAATAACTTGTGTTGAACATTCCCAAAGAAGAGTTTATTTCCTTTAGGATTTTTTTTTTTATAAATATATTATTATTGTTAAAGCAAGGGAACACCGTGTTCATCCTAAATAAGGAAGACTACATTTCAATAATGCTTGACCACCTAACTAATAATGGTAGCTATAAAGTCTTTTCCCTTTACCCATCCCTAATATCATGCTAAAATTTAAATATGTCATTGCCCTTTTGTCATTTGATTACCTTACCAAAAAGTGTCTCATTCCTAATAAATAAATCACCTTGTGTATCTATGGCGCACTTAAAATCCATAAACATGATGTTCCTCCTATACCAATTTTTGACACCACCCATTCCCCATATATGAGCAAGTTGCTTACCTTGGCAAGTTAATCATTTCACATGCTTCAATTTTTGAAACATAAGATCAAGGGAAATAAAAATATGAAGACATCTAAGTGCTTTAGTATACTCACACATCCATTATATCTTTTCCCTGGATCATATTTTAGTTCATCAAACTTTTGTTCAACATATAGTGTAAAACCTTTTTGTATTAAGGCATTCTATGCATTTTTATACCATTTTACATAATTGTATGGAGTTAACAATGAAAACTTAAAATGAACCATTTGTGAAGGAAAAAATAAAACACAATAAAAAAGAAGATATGCACAACCACAAACACACGGAAAGAGACCCCAAAATTCACTCAATCAAATAATTTTCTCCAAAAATAATATTTGACACTTCATTCAATGCAAGTACACTGCTAGAGTTATTTCCATAGTTTTACAATGTCCCAAAATGAACCTAACAATGAAAGTATAGTCAAAGTTTAGAATCAGAACTTCAAAATTGCACCAATGTGTAGAATTAAAAAATTATTCACTTTAAGAAGAGGAATAACATCAATCCAAAATCATATGTGAATGTTACACACTTAAAAGTTTATAAAACTACAATTATCTACCAAATTTGATGAAGTAAAATATATTTTTATAAAAAAAGGATCACTTGAGAAAAAAAATGGCTATACCACGATGAAGAGTGTGAAACTCTACCCCAAATAAAAAAATAACATTGAAAAATGAGTTCCTTCAAAGTTTGACTGCAAAACAAAAAATATAATGGTGAAGGGGTCAAAATATTTAAAGAGTGTTAACGTTAGCATGATGTCATCACCAAAATATGCCAAGATTATACTAGAATACATATATAATATTCCAAAACTACCATTTTATCACCTAAGAACCATCATCCTACATTGAATTTATTGTCGTCAGGCCGAAAACTGCATATATTTGGCATAAAATTACTTGTATATAAAATTAACATTTTGGAGGAAATATTCATGGGAATATTCTTAAACATAGGTTGGAGGATTCCTAGTCGATGATGTGATCACATGAGGTGGTGGTGGTAGTCTCGAGCCACCTATTGGTGGTATGATTGAGGTCGTCAGTGGTGCAACTTGGTTGCATGCTATGTAGGTTGCGGGAACTAGCAAAACCACATCTATAATGGTGCTATAGGTGATATGAGTATTTTTTATTTATATTTTGAAAAATCCCATATGGCACGATGCAAAGGGGTTATGGCTCGAGACCCAAATAATTTTGATTCTAAGGAAAATTTATCCAAATTGAACAAAATTTATATGCAAATGGGGCTTCTTAGGCCTTTTTAATGTAATTAAAGGGCCTATTTGGCCTCAAAATTCCCCACAAATGGGTAACACGCTGGATTTGGTATAAAAATTTGATTTTCAAAGCATTGAGATCTAGCTTCTGGTATCCAATTGGTATGAATGAGACAAATTTAACTTTCTTGGTTACTTCAAAGTCAGTGATGAGCTCATATTTTATCCTTGGAGCTTTGATAATGCACATACAATTAGAAATTTAGAAAAGGAACACTTAAAATTTGATATTTATTTCACACTTTTTTTATTCTCTAGATCATTCAAGGATGAAAGAGAACATACACATGTACCTCAAAAAATAATAGATTTACATTCCCAAATTTCCTAAAATTTGGTTCACAACTCATAATCAAGTTTTGATACCATGAAATAAATTTGGCTATGAAGCCACCCAAGAATGCTCATGAGTGAAAGGGAAGCATTAGCAAAAAAATATATATGATAGAATAAATTATATTCTATTCAATATGAATTCAAATCATAAAAGTAGGAATAATTATAATGAAAACAATAGGTGAGTATATATAGGATATACCATCCAAGAGACTAAAAAAAACCAATGTGGGGTAAGGTGAAAAATTCCCTGAGTACACTTAACTAAATATGAAAAGCACCTAAGTTGAGAACTAGCTACAAATAGAGTAGTTAGGAAATATACCCCCTTCACACAAATAATGCATCTTTAGATATTTTAACTTTATAAAAAATATTAAGAATTCCAAGTCTATGTCTAATGTCCCAAGTGTAGCATATGTTTCCATCCTCCCCTTCACAAAAGGCCTCTTTAATAAGACATCCAAAATCCTTTTGCAAGAAAGGCCTCTTTGTGCACCTTAAAACCTTTCTCCACCATCACAAAAAATATCATGTAGACACCTAAAATTGACCATTCTTATTTGGTTAATTTTATATGTAATTCATCTATTCCTGACCCCCTATATTAAATAAATAATATTTTATTTAATTAATTAATATTTCTTACCTCTACTATTATCCTAACCTAATAATCTTATTCTTCTAAGTCTTAACCTAAGGTAAATAATTAATTTAATTATTTACCCAACCTTGTAAGGAAGCCAAGGTAGCGGAACAACTTCCTACACTAATCTTGAGAGGAGAATAATGCAAAACTTTAACAGATCTTTAATAGTTACAAAAACTTAAACAAAAATAAACACAAATATCATGCATACCACGACACAGTGATTTATGTGGGGAAAGCCCTTTCAGGAGAAAAACCCCACACTCCAAAAGCCACACAATATATTATTCAATAAATCACAAATATTACAATATACTTGCAAAGCAAGCTTCTCACAAGAGTATCACCACTAAGAGATCAAGACATAACATGACTACTATCAGACTCCCATAATACATCACCGTATTTCTCTACCGCAGTCGTAATACAATGCCCTCATAAAATAGGATCACATTCTAGGGAAAGAAAGGCCAACAAAATATCCACCATTAGATCTAAAACCTAATAATTAATGGTCTAGATGTACAATGTATCATTTATCTAATGTATGTTGGCCATTTTAGTAGTTTCTTAAAAAAGTTAACAAAAAATTGTTTACACGCATCCCACTCCTCCCCCTTTATGCCATTGTATATTACACCTATCAGTGTAACTAGGAAATATATATATCAACAATAACATTTATATAATTGCAAGGTTGAGACACAATTTCCCAACAAATCTTCCACTTGTTGAACACCTTGCAAGAGCAATGTGAGGGAGTAAACATTATCTCTTAATTGGTAGGGGTCAAAAGGTTCATGATCTCTGAACACCATTTGAACTTCTTTGTGCACACAAGCTTAGTTAAAGAATCAACGACATTCACCAAAGTCTCTACCTTAACCAGTTTTACCCTGTCATCTTCAACCATATCTTGAACAAAATGATACTATACATCAATGTGCTTGGTCCTGGCATGAAATGTCAATTCTTGGCTAGACATATTGCACTCTGACTGTCATAATAAATTGTCACTGCACCTTGTTTTATTCCAATATCTAAACATAGTCTCTTAAGCTAGATGGATTCTTTACAAGCATGAGTAGCTACCATATACTCTACTTCAATAGTGGACAAAGCAACTACATCATGTAGCTTACTCATCCAACTGATTGCACCACCAAATAAAGTAAACACATAGGCACTAGTGGATCATCTGCTATCAATATCACCCGCCCAATCTAAATCCACATAACCATGAATATCAAGGGAAATCTCATCTTCATTCATATTACTATGATAGCGTAAGGAATAATTTGAGGTACCATACAAATATCTTAAGACTCTTTTAGCTGCATCCCAATGAACTCTACCAAGATTAGACATATATCTGGAAAGAACTCCCACTGCTTGGGCAATGTCTGGTCTAGTACAAACCATAGTGCACATCAAACTTCCAACTACACTCTGGTAAGACACTTTGCTCGTGTCTTCCATCTCTGATGGAGATATTGGACAATCTGAAATAGATAACTTTTTCCAATAGAAAGGGGAACACACAATGGTCTACAATCTTGCATGTTAAATCTCTATAAAATTGAATTGACATACTTACTTTGGCCAAGCCATAGCTTTTTGTTCACTCTATCTCTTCTAATTTTGATCCCAATAATGTGTCTAGCTGCACCAAGGTCTTTCATTTCAAATTTAGCAGCAAGTTGAGATTTTAGTTCTAAAATCATACCTTTCCCTTTGTCAATAAATAGCATATCATCAACATATAATGAAATAAACAAGAAATTATCATTGTCAATTTTATAATAAACACAATGATTTGATTTAGAATGCTCAAATCCCAAACTCAACACATATGTATCAAATTTTTGGTACCACATCCTAGGACTCTGTTTTAAGCCATACAAAGATTTATTCAATTTGCAAACCAACTTACTTTTACCTTTCACCACGTACTGATTTGGATGTGTAATATAAATATCCTCCTCCAAGTCATCATGAAGGAAAATAGTTTTCACATCCATTTTCTCAACCTTTAAATCATAAAGCAACAACAATAGAGAGCAAAAATCTAATGGATGTCATTTTTGCAATAGGAGAGAATATCTCACCATAATCAACACCCTCAACTTGAGAGTAATCTTTCACAACCAACGTTGCTGTGTACTTCTCAATAACTCCATCTAAACCAATCCTTTTCTTGAACACCCATTTACAACCTACATGTTTCCATCCTTTAGGCAATGGTACAAGATCCCATTTATCATTCTTTTTCAAAGATGTCATTTATTCATCAATAGCAATATTCCAGGATTTTGTATCATTCATACCTAATGCCTCTTCTATAGATATGGGTTCATCCATGTTATTATTCAAAGCAAAAGTACATCTCCAATCATTAGGTGTATATCTTTCAAGTGGTTGTCTATTCCTTGTAGACATACAGAGAGTTGGAGGTTCTTCCTCATCTTTTGAAGATCTGGAGCTAGATGATCTCTCCTCAACTTCTTGTCCATCCTTGGGTCTCAATTCAACTTTCTCAGGTGTAGAAGGAAATTGAATCACATCTTCATATTTACTTTGTTTTGGCTACAATGTAACAGAAGAAGGTATAGTTTCTCTAAAAACAACACTTCTACTATATATTACCTTTTATGCAACAAGTTCCCAAAGTTTGTATCCTTTCACACCATAACTGTATCCGATGAAGATACATTTCACAACCTTGTTCTCCAACTTCGTTTTCTTCTCCTTTGGCACATGTGCATATGCCTCACAACCAAAAAATCTAAGATGTCTTAATGAAGGCTTGCAACCCAACCATGCCTCTATAGGTGTCTTATCAACAAGAGATGATGTAGGAGACCTGTTAATGAGGTAACAAGCAATGGCAACATCTTCAATGCAAAACCTTTGTTCTAAGCCAACACCACTCAACATACTCCTAGCCTTCTCCATTAGTGTCATGTTCATTCTTTCTGCAACTCCATTCTGTTGTGGAGAATAAAGATTTTTCTTTTGTCTATGAATACCACAATCTTTATAGAATCTATCAAAATCATTAGAGCAAAATTCACTGCCATTGTCAATCCTTAAGCATTTTATTTTCTTTCCATTCTACAACTCAGTCATTTCTTTAAATTCTTTAAATCGACTGAAAACTTTAGATTTACTCAGAAAATATACCCATGTCCTACTATAATCATCAATAAATGAAATATAATGTGTGGATTTACCAATTGAAGGAACATCTAAAGGACAAAACACATCAGAATGAATAAGATCCAATACACCACAAGATTTATGAGAACTCAAGTAAAACTGAACATGGTTTTGTTTTCCATAAATGCAATGCTCACGGAAATCAAATTCAAGATTACAATCAAACAAACCTTCAACAAGGTTTTTATTTTTCAAGGTCCTTAGACCCTTTTCTCCAATGTGGCCAAGCCTAGTGCCATAACATAGTTTTCTCTACAGGTAACTTTGTTTCAGAAGAAAGAGCACCCTTGGGTACCCAAAAGCCATGACCATCTGTTGAAGGTGAAACCCTCATATCTTCTACAAACTTGCTTTTCACAAAAGTACTATTGCACTCACCAGTGCATGCATCAAGCTTATATAATGTGTCATATCTGGCACCTCTAGCAATCAACATAGCACCTCTAACCATCTTGCATCTTGCATGAGAAAAAAATATCTACACACCCACATCTATTAATTTTCTTACAAATAAAAAATTTTGTGCTAATCTAGGGATATGCAACACACCATTAATCCTTTTTATTCTACCATTAGGAAATTTGATTTTAACTTTACCACGTCCAACAATGTCTAAATGAGAATCATCACCCAAGTACACCTTACCTCCATCAAATTCTTCATATTCAGAAAACCAATCTCTATTAAAGGTCATATGGAAAGATGCACCTGAGTCAATTAACCATGCATCACTACCTACACGAGTTGCTAGAGTTGTAATCAATGTCTCACCATCTTCCTTCTCAGACTCATAATCAAAATCAAATTTCTTCTTTTTCTTCTTCTTTTCTTCTTTGCATTCCTTACAAACATGTCCAGGCTTACCACAGTTCCAGGAAATAACGTTGGACTTTTCAAGAGATTTAGATCTCCCCCTAGACTTGGATTTGTCACACTTCACATTCTTCTTGCCTTTTTCCTTAGGTCGTCCATGAACATTTAGGGTCTCCTTGGTAGTGATGGATACCTTCCTCCTCATCTCTTCAGAAAGCAAAAAACCTACTACATCTTTAGTCTTCAAAATTACAGAAGTACTCCAAATAGCCATAAGAAGAGAATCCCGCGAATCATGCAAAGAACAAAGAAAGATCTGACATTCTTCCTCCTCATCCATTTTGACACCAACTGATGCCAATTGAGCCACCAACATATTGAATGCTTCCAGGTGGTATGTGATTCATCCACCCTCTTCCATTCTTAAGGAATACAACTTCTTCCTCAAGAAAATCTTATTCACTAAAGATTTGGCATGATACATCTCACCAAGCTTCTTCCATAGTTTCTATGCAGAGGCATCCTCGTGGACATTAATTAAAACAAAGTTTTCCAAACACAATATGATTAGACCCTTGGCTTTACAATACATAACATTGTATTGAGCATCCTGAGTAGGATCTGCAAGCCTTGAAACATTCTCATCAATAACATCCCACAAATCTTGATCTATCTCCTCCATCTTCAGCTTCCACATTTCAAAATTATTTCTAGAAATCTTATCCACCTCTATTATCCCTGTTGAACTTGCCATCTGAAAATTCCTACAACAAGATCACAAAGTATCTTCTGCACATGCTCCCACTCAAATTTGGATAGTTCAAAAAACCCAACAACCCACAACTGAAACCAAAGGTGATCAAGCTCTAATACCACTTGTAAGTAAGCTAAGGTAGCATAACAACTTCCTACACTAATCTTGAGAGGAGAATAATGCAATTTTTTAATAGATCTTTAACAGTTACATAAACTTAAATAGAAATAAACATAAATATCATGCATACCACGACACAACGATTTACGTGGAGAAAACCCTTTCGGGAGAAATACCCCACACTCCAAAAGTTGTCTAATATATTATTCAGTAAATCACAAAGATTACAATATACTTGCAAAGCAAGCTTCTCATAGGAGTATCACCACTCAAAGATCAAGAGACAACACGACTATTATCAAACTCTCAGAATACATCACTATCTTTCTCTACTACAGCCATAATACAATGCCCTCATAAAATAGGATCACATTCTAGGGCAAGCCAGGCCAACAAAATATCCACCATTAGATCTAAAACCTAATAATTAATGGTCTAGATTTACAATGTATCATTTATCTAATTTATGTCAACCATTTTAGTAGTTTCCTGAAAAAGTTAAGAAAAAATTGTTTACATGCATCCCACTCCTCCCCCTTTATGCCATTATATATTACACCTATCATGTAACTACGAAATATATATAACCTTTATATAATTACAAGGTTGAGACACAATTTCCCAAAAAAGCTTACCTCCCATCCCATTCCTTCCAATTGAATTAAATAAATAATTTTTATTTATTTAATTTCCTCTCTCCAAATGTCCCATCCTCCAACATTTTTCATTACCTCCTAATCTCCACCTAACCCAATTCCTAATTATGTCCACATTCCTAATCCTTAATCAAGTGGGGTTAACCCACTTCAATTCCCCACATCAACCATCATGTCCTCCCTTCATAAATATTTTCCTTTTTAAAAAACACCCCATGTCCTTAGGGGAATGGGATTTTTCTTCCAAAAGTACCTAAAGGAATTTTAAATTCCTTTTTCCCCTCCTCTTTTCAATAAATGGGGAATTAAAAATTCCCTAGTACCTAAAGGAATTTTAAATTCCTTTTTCCCTTCCTCTTTTTCATAAGGAGAATTAAAAATTCCCTACTTGTCCCTTTTGAGTATAGAGACAAGAAATGACTATAACATATGTCATACGGTACTCCAAAGTACCCCTCAATCCTCTCATGCACTCACACTGTGCCACTTGGCACAATATCATGCATTGAGAGATCACCTATCATCTTAGACCTCGATTTCATTATCTAATCCTAGTCATCCATATTTTTTCCTCCAAACCTATATATCCAAACACATCCATTTTATCACGATCACTCACATTTATATTGGAGTGTTGTAATGTTGTCAAATTTTGAGTGAACACACATCAAATCAATCAACTTGGGTAAATATACACAATGGGAAGGTTAACATAGTTTGTTCTTGTCAAATTCTATGTTGGTTTAACTTTCTTAGCCTAATCTAAGTGTTTGTTTGATATTTTATGTCGTTTGGTTTTAATAACTTAAATCA
This sequence comes from Sequoia sempervirens, assembly GCA_007258455.2. Classification (NCBI taxonomy): domain Eukaryota; kingdom Viridiplantae; phylum Streptophyta; class Pinopsida; order Cupressales; family Cupressaceae; genus Sequoia; species Sequoia sempervirens. The sequence goes on from VDFB02168118.1 coordinate 186,112,103, forward strand.
TTCAAATTGATGTGAATTTCACTGCACATATTTTCTTTCCATCGAAGATCTCTATCGTAACTTGCTCAACTCAAGGGCTCTATAAGACCATTTTATCTTATAAAATTCCTTACCTTAGAGAAATAAGGCACTTTATTAGCACTAGGATAAAAGAACATAGTGTTGGCATAAGGCATGATTATTTTCTTAAATAAGCCTTGGTAGAGTATACACTCAAGTTCTAGTTAAGGAAGGTAGTTTTTAAAGAGAAAATTCCTAGAATCCATCCTTATTAGAAAGCATCATACTAATCTCAACCACAATGAAAGATGACACTTAATCCTAGCTTGGAATCTTGTACTAAATTTCCTCCACACACACCCTCATCCCTTGTGACCCCTCTCTTCTCCTCTTCCCTCCATCTTTTATTTTGGTCTTTCTACTCTTGTGCTCTCTTCCTTGATTCCCCCTTTCCCCCCTCTATTTTCCCCTCTGATTTGTCTCCTTTAGGTTTTCACCCTTTCCCCCTTGGCCTTTCCTCCTTCCTCTTCTCTTCCTCCCTCTTACCTTTCTCATCTTCAAGTCATGTGCTTGCTTGGTTCCTTTAAAATTTAGAGTCCTTTTCGTAGGTCTAACCAATGGTTTTATGTATGTTCTTATATACTATATAGATGTATATACACATATGTATAGACTATGCATATATGTCCATATATGTACATATATACACATATGTATAAACTATGTATATATATACATAAACACACACAAATATATAAACTATGGCAAGCAACATCCTGATGAACACATCGCTAGTTTCTACATTGTTTGTGGTGTTCTTGGTGTTGAGCACGAAGATGTTGTAATGTTGTTCATTGAAACCTTATAAGGAGTAGTTGTTGAGTGGTTCTACACTCTTCCTTTTGGTGCTATTGCTAATTGGAATACTCTCCACACCAAGTTTGAAGAGAGGTTAAAACCTGTTGAAGATGCACATGCCTTCCTATCAAAGCTTACCACTATGAGGAAAGAGGCACATGAACCCATGCGTGAGTTCGTGGCCAAGTTTAACAAGCTGGTGACAAAGATTCCTATTGAGGCAAAACCAACAACCCATAATCTTAAGCGCTTTTTCATCAACAAACAAATTCCATAAGTAAGCTTCTTGTTGCAGAGGGCAGTCATACCTAATCTTGAAACTGCTCAATAGCTAGCTACAAGTGTTGAAGATGATTTGATACTTGCCGACAAAATAAAGACAAGCCCAAATAGAATAGGTCGAGCATCAAATTCTTCATCTTCAAAGAACAAATCCAATTTTGTGGATCCCATGGCACAAAGGTTAGCAAATGAGTTGTTGGCCTTGAAGAATCAAGTTTCAAATACTTCTTACAAGGATGTTCCCAGAAGGACTTTACCGAATTCTTCCAATTATTCCAAAAACAAAAATCAAAATTGTCCTCCTGCACTACAAGGAAGACTTGCTCTAGAGGCTCCACCTACCAACGCAACCATGGGGTACAATGAAGTAGAGCAAGATGACTATGCACAATTGGAATATACTAAGGAAGAAAATTTTGATCTATTCTAGGATGAGGAAATGGATCTAGTTGGTGACTCAAACATTGGTTTTTTGCAAGTTGAGAATGTATTCGATGATGAGGATCTCATAACTAATACATATGTTGTTTCCACATGTGCACAATAGAGTCAAATTGATCAAGCTCAAGTTAATACTCCAAAAGAAAAGGATAAATCACTTGTAACTATTACAAAAAGAGGATCTCCTTTGCTTTGGAAACCTAAAGATACAACAAATAAGCAAGTGCTCCTTGTCCTCTTGCAATTTCTTCAATACCAAAAGCCAATATCCAGGTTCCCAAGACTAGTGTCCCTTTTGTTAAACCCATCAATGAAGTTACCCCATCTTCTTTGCAAAGTTTATTTCAAGCTTTTCACATTATTGATCATGGGAAGAGGATGAAAATCCAAATGTTTGAAGCATAATACCTCAGGGCTAATCCTTATCAATTCGACAGGCTTGTCAAGTTTGTTATAGACAAGGGAATTACCCCTGGTAGAGATTCCTCCTCAAATGTTCTTGTTGTTCCAAAGCCTAAGCCTCCTCAAAATAACTTAGTTCCTACTCCTCCATCAGCTTTTGGAAGGATTGACCTATTTTATATTTCTTTACTTGTCAATGACTTTAAATTGAGTAATTGTGTTATAGAATCTAGTGCATCTAATAATGTGATTCCCACCAAGGTAGCTACTACCTTTGGTTTGAATCTCACAAAAAAATTTGGACGTTGTTTTTCTATGGAGAACAAGCAAGTACCTTTAATTAGGCAGATTAAGGATGCATAGTTTGCACTTGCTGTATATCCAAAGAAGATCAAGATTACAGTCTTGGTAGCAGATGTTCTGAAGTCTTATGGTATTCTACTTGGATGCAATTTTTGTAAAGATGTAGGAGGAGAACTCAACATGGATATGTTAGAGGCTAGGATACCCATAAAGGGTGTGATGCAAAAGTTGGTTCCTGAAAGGGAATCCAAGTTTTTAGTAACTAAGTCCAATGATTCAAGAGCTCAAATTTTGTTTGAGTATTCATGTGTTGGTACTTATTATTTATAGACTGATGAGGATGTTGAATCTTCATCAAAAAATACAAAACATGAGTAAGAAAGTGTTGGCTCATCTTCACCAATAAATGAATTATCTTCAGATGATTCATATTTCACAGATTATGAAGCTTCATCAGATGATGAAGATACAGAGTTTGAAAGTGAAAGTCTTGGTGATCCAAATGATGTTTGGGTAATTGAGTTTGATGGTAGTTGTTCTTCCACCAATTCAAGATTTGAAATTTTCTTCGTCTCTCCAAAAGGGAACATTTTTCCTTTTGCTTTCAAATTATAATTTGATAATACTAATAACATAGTGGAATATGAACCTTTGCTATTAGGCATGCAGGTTGCAAGTAAGAAAGGAATCAAGAATCTCCACGCTCAAGGTGATGCTGAGTTGGTAGTCTACCAAATAGGGAATTTTTATCAAACTAAGAATGAAAGACATGCATTATCACAATCTTGTTTGGGATTACATTGAGGAGTTTGATGATTTTGATATTTCTATAGTTCCAAGAGAGTATAATGATAGAGCTAATTCCTTAGCAGTTTTAGCCATGCTCTTGATACCACACAAATATTTTCATGGACCTACCCATACCATAAAGTGTTTTTTTTCCCAAGTGTTCTTGATAACTTAGACAATTGGTAGATTTTCAATGATGATAACCAAATTGTTTCCTTTTTGGAAAAGGAAAAAAATATTTATGAGTTATACTTTGAAGGAAGTGATTCTCCACCCCGAGTATCTATCTCTGAAATTGATCTGGTTACAGGTGAAGAGTTTCTTCAACTCAAAGGGAATAAAATTCCCAAGGGGTTGGTATCCCTCGAAAGACTTTTTAACAAACATGATTGTTATGTTAAGAAGTAACAATCTAATTCTGACTCATCAAATGAAGTTGAGCAGATCAACTTGTGAATTGAAGGGGATCCTAAGATGGTGAACATTGAAAAGTGTTGCACTGTTGAAGAAAAAGATCAGTTTTCCAAATTGGTACAATAGTACATGGACATGTTGGCATATTTGTATGAAGATTTAAAGTTTTTTCATCTAAAAGAAGTGCAACACGATATTCCACTCAAAGCTAGAGCATTTCCTTACCAGCAGACGCAAAGGAAATACAACCCCAATATTTTTGTAACTATTCTTTTAGAAATATAGAAAATTTTGAATGCAAGGATCATATTTCCTATCCACCATTCAATGTGGATAGCCAATATTGTTCCTATCCGTAAAAATAATGGAGAAATTCATGTATGTGTGGATTTTAGAAGTCTGAATTAGTTATCGCTAAAAGATAACTATCCTCTTCCAGTGATAGACCAAGTTCTTCAAAAAGTGACCGAATCTAAGATACATTCAATGTTAGATGGTTTCTTTGGCTACAACCAGATAGAGGTTAGTCTAGATGATCAACATAAGACGACCTTTACAACACCATGGGGTACTTTTATGTACCGTAGGATTCCTTTCGATCTTATCAAAGTTGGTGCCATGCTCCAACGTGCCATGGACTTAGAATTTTGTGACGTCATGGGTAAGTTCATTGTAGTTTATCTTGATGATCTTACTATCTTTTCCAAGAAGTGTCAAGATAATTTTTACCATTTGAGACAAATCTTGGAGAGGTTCCAACAACACAGAATTTCCTTGAATCCCAAGAAGTCAATTTTTGGGGTTATAGAGGGTAAGATTCTTGGTAACATTTTGTCCAAGGAGGGTATCAAAATCAATCCTGAAAGGATCAAGAGTATCCAGGCTCTTACTTTACCATCAAGTAAGAAAGCAGTTCATTCATTCTTCAAAAAGGTAAAATTTATGCAGAGATTTGTACCTAATTTCGTAGAGAAGACTCTATATTATTGATATGATAAAAGGAACTTCTAAATTTCATTGGAGTACAGAAGGGAAAGCTGAATTTGATGATATTAAGGACGCTATTGGACATGCACCAGTGTTAGTTTACCTAGACTACACAAAAGAATTCATTATGTATAGTTATGCTTTTGAGCATACACTATCAACAATCTTGGTGTAGGAGAATATCGAGGGATTTGAATCCCCAATTGCGTTCATGAGTTATCCTTTGAAGGCTCATGAGCTAAAATATTCCTAGATGGAGAAACATGCTTTCGTTGTGGTTAAGGTAGTGAAGCATTTTAGGTTTTACATCCTTAACAACTATGTCAAAGCATTGGTGCCAGATTAAACTGTCATGTCCATTTTGACATAGTAGGAATTTGGTACAAAAAGAGGCAATTGGATTGCCAAGATACAGGAGTATGACATGGAAATCAAGCCTACCAAATTGGTGCATGGGTGAGGTTTGTGTCAGCTAATTGCTGATAATAATCCCATTGAGGAAATTTTAGATTCTAAAGAAGTGAGTGCTAATGATTTTCCAATGGTTTTGTTTGTCAGTACTACTGATGAATGGTACTCAAATATTTCTCATTTCCTTACATACAAAGAATGTTTGGATCACCTTACACCCAAGGAGAAAAGAACAATCAAGCTTAAATCAACAAATTATGTCTTATGGGACAATGGTTTGTATAAGTGTGTCTTGGATAGTACTTTCTTGCATTGTGTTGATAATGTGCAACAAAGTAAGTTGTTGAAATATTTTCATGACTTAGCATGTGGAGGACACTTTTTAGCACCAATTACAACTCACAAGATTTTAAGGGATAAGTATTATTGGCCTACTCTTTTTCAAGATGTGTACTCTTGGGTGCATAAATGCAAACTATGTCAATAGTTTGTAGGCAAGCCAAAGTTGGTAGCTTTACCCTTGAAACTAGTCATCATTGAAGAGCCTTAGAACAATGGGGCATTGATTTCATTGGTAGAGTGAATCCACCCTCAAGTGCAGGACACATCTATGTCCTCACAACAACTGATTACTTCACCAAATGGGTGGAGGTTGTACTAGTAAAACATGCTAATTTAGAAGTAATGTGCAGGTTTTTGAAAGAGAACATTATATCCAGGTTTGACGTGCTGAACAAGATTGTCGCAAACAATGCTTCTACTTTCTCATCAAGTGAGATCACTAAATTATTTTTTGAGCACATAATTACTTTATCACATTCATCTGACTATTATCTGCAAGGTAATGGTCAAGTTGAATCAAGTAACAAGAACTTGGTTACGATCATTCGTAAGCTTGTTGATGATAATCAGTGGTTATGGCACAAAGCATTGCATGATGCTTTGTGGGTCAATAGGATTACCCCAAAGTAGGCAATAGGTATGTCCCCATTTCAACTCCTTTATGGTTGAATGCAAAAATTCTCATCATACTAGAACTACCCACCCTCAAGTTGGCCAAGGCCATTGAGGACAAGACATTCGACAACTCAGTTGATAAGCGCATAATGTATCTCTTCGAATTGGAGGAGAAACATGTTCAAGTGGTGAACCATATCATGGAACATCAAGAATAGGTAAAGAATATTTTTTAGAAGAAAGAAAAGTCTTAAGATTTCTAGGTTGGAGATCTAGTTCTCTTGTGGGACAAGAGAAGAGAACCAAAAGGTATGCATGGCAAGTTTGATTCATTGTGGATAGGTCCATTCAAGATACATCAACTCCATGGTGAAAACAAATTTCTTCTTGCATGCGAGGATGGAATGCCATTTTCTCTTCCACACAGTGGGTAGCATCTGAAACACTTTGCTCAATGAGGTGACAAATGTATCATGTCAATATTTGTCTAGTCCTTGTGTCTTTTTATTTTTGAGTATTTTTAAGTATTTTTCTTTTTGTCACCCAACTCTATTCCCAATGGATGGATGAAGGAAATTAGAGTTTGGATTTCTTCTCCCTTTGATCATTTCAAAGAATGATCGAAGGAAGCTCCCAACTAGAGCCAGTTGTTATCCTCAAATCTAGTTGCACTTGATTAATGGGATAACCCCTATGAAAATGATCTATTTCATAGTCATGTGCACTCTAAGCATGCTAAAAAAGGCATAATTTCATTTACCTTTATGCGTTGTCCTGAGTCTCGAATCATCCCCTTGAGCTCTCACCTCTTGTCATTTTTCAAAAATCTTCAAAACAAGTATTTTGTTGATTTTCACTTTTCCAGAGTTAGAAATTATTTTACCCATGCAGAGGCACTATTTTTTAGTGTTCCTACATGGGGTGTTAGGAAAATTTTCTTTATGTGCAACGGTGCTATTTTTCAATGCCACTGCACATTGAACTTTTTGAAAGTGTAAAGGCGCTACTTTTCAACACCGTTACACCTTTTCCCACCTTCACACACTTATCATTAATGAACATGAAGTTCATTAATGGGATGTTATTAATTGATTTTAAATGGCTTTTTTAAGTCTTTCTAATCTCATTTGCGATTGTTTAGTTTCATTTTCTCCTCTATACCTTTTGTCATTTTTCTTATGAAACTTCTTGATTACCTTTAGCATGGATTGTGAAGGCTCGTTGGTAGATTTTGGCCAGTTTTCAACTTAGGGTTTTTCATTATCGTTGACGTCTTTGTTTTTCATGGGTATGTTATTCTATTCCTTTCCTTTTTTTTCTTTTTACTCAAAATGTAAATGTTTACATATTTTCTTTGAAAATCATTTGTTACATATTTATTGGTTTACATTTTCATTTGGAATTTGTGTTTGGTTTTAGGGTTTTAGCAATTCCGCCTAAATGTTTGCGATCACTTTTCTCTTTGTGTATCAATTGATTTATATCTTGTTAGCACTTTTCCCTAGGTTTCCTTTTCTGTTGTTTCCTATACTCATTTTTTGTCGTTGTTCTTAAATGATTTTGCACCCCTAGTTTTTATCAAGCTTCGAAGGTTTCAACTGTTGAAATTTTGGGTTGATCATTCCTATGGTTATGTCGGTGATTTTTATCGAGATAGCAATCATTCACAATTTTCACCCATAACACCACGATGTAGAAGCAGACTTTTTTACCGCCAATACATGTTAGTTTGTGTAGTGGCATAGGTATTCTCTGCTATTGCATTTTTAAATTAATCTACCAATGTTTGCACGTAGAGGCGGACATTTTCACTGCTTCAACATAAAGAGATTTACCCTAAGTGTAATAGCAGTGAAATTTTGTGCCATTACACTTGTCTTTTCCCACGGCCTAACACCATGGTGTATAGGCAGACTTTTTCACTGCTCCCATAAATCATCAAGTTTACCCTAAGTGTAATAGCGGTAAAATTTAATACCTTTGAAGAGGATTTTTATCAACCAAATAAAATGCATAAGCATTAAAATTCACCACCTATACACAAAACTTTGAAATATGCAAAGTTATGTATTGGTGCTAATTTTTAGCACTTGTACATCAAATCTTCCAATTCAACGCAAGCATGTAGGAGTGTTGATTTTTAGCGCTAATGTGTGAAGACCTTCCCAAGCATAACAAGGGTGTTGAAATTCAGTGCCCCTGCACAAAATCCATAAAATTTCACTAACTCCCATAAATCTTCCAAAATGCTTTCCCAACTTCATTTCACTCGCATCTACTTGAGTTTTCTCGCTCCATTGCTTATATCTACTTGATCTAAAGTGCTCACTTGGATTTTCCATATTCCCATGCTTACATATGCATATTCTTCTAATGTTGGAAAAATCCTTTCTTTCCTTGCAATTACTTTCCATATCCTATCAAGCATTCGTCAAAGGCATTCATTAGTGGTCTCCTAGTATACTTAATGAAAATTGAGGAATCTTCATCATCAAGCAAGAAGGACAAAATGAAATAAAAATACCAAGGTGTTTATCCGCCAATAGTGGTCACATCCAAGATCGATGAGATCAAAGATACAAAAATTGGACAGCTAGATATGAATGATTTCATAAAAAGGATAGAGAAATGGCCCGTGGAAAAGGAGTTGGAGGCAATCGTTCATAGTAACCTCCATCAAGTTGCTTTGTTTCCAGTGGCAGCCCATTGTCCCAAACTTTTCCTACAAGTAGCTTCACACTACATCAGGGAAGACAAAAGTGTCAGGGATTCCTCAGGTCAGGTAATGATGAGACTAGATGTTGACTTCTTTGACATGGTTTTCCAAGTCCCAACTATGGAAAAATACACAGATATGACTATTCAATATGCTCAAGAGACATATGATAAAAATCAAAATGAAGCCAAGTAGCTTATTAATACAAATGGTTGAAAACCTAAAGACCTAGCATTGCAAGATGGCCTAAAAGCCTTCCTTGTAGTGATTTCAAAGAGGATGTGAGTGATATGATTACTCTTCTAAGTAGAGTGAAAGGATTTCTAGTCTCCTCCAATTTTCAAGAATGGATGTATGAACACATCAGGGTTATCAGGAAAAAGAAGAGCCATATTGATTGGGGTGCACAAATAAGTGATGAAATTCATGAGTGACTCATCAAGGTACCCACTACTTTGAAGTTCTATATGACTTCCTATCTAGTAAATGCCACAACAACAACGACTTAGTATCCAGGTTTGTTGACAAATGGAGATAGAAGGTATGTGTCTGTGCACAAGTATTATACTCAAATCATCCTAAGAGGAAGTATCAAACACTTTAGAAGGGTAAACGATGCTTTCTTTGCACCCTTTTTATGCATGTTTGTTCCTTCATTAGAGAAGAAGAAAGTTTCTAATGAAGCATGAAAAGTTGTGAATAAGTATGGATGCATCTTTTTAAAATTTCCTACTTTCACATACCTTAGGGTGGGTTGCTACATGGGATATCCTTACATGTTGCAGAGGTATCCTTCTAACAAGTGGGTATTGCTGGAACTATGTAGATAGATTTTTTTGTGCATAATGAGCATCAAGCTATCCATAAGCCATGGATCAAGTTTCCAATCTCTATTGGAAGATAGATACAAACAATGCCCAAGGCCAAGGCTGTAGCATTAGAAATGTAGATCTTGACTCTAAGGACTTACAAAGGAAGAGTTGACTTTGATTATAGAGGAATGAAAAGCAAGATGAAGAAGAGTCATACACATATCTATCAATTTGAAGACATTTGGGAAAATTGCAAAGACAAAGAAGATGTTAGAAAGATGGATTATTGTATGCTCACTATAGAGAAGATCTTTGATCTTGGCTTGGAAGACCTTCCAAAGGATATTGAAGATACTAGTGATATTCTAAATGCATTCCATGATGATAAGGAGATAGCAAACCAACCATTGCCTCTCATTCAATGGTCTTAAAAAGAAAACACCTCGTTCCAATAAAGGATTATTACCATTCTAAGTAATACTAGTGTATGGTTGCAAAGGAAATGAATTCAGTTGAAGCATTTCAAGAAGAATTCTATGGGTGAAGAATCTGAAGGAGAAGCAAGTAGGTGACAAGAACTCAGAAACAAGAACAAAGCGAGTGTTTCTCCCTCTTCCCCATGAAAGTGACCTAAATTACATTTACTTGTGGAAAGAGTACAACACCAATGACCATAGAAGAGCAACCTGAAGATGAAGAATTGAATGAGGAAGAAGAACAGACTGAAGAGGATGAGCAAACAAAGGGAGAATAAGAAGATGAGGAGAGTGAACAAGAAGAAGAAAGGCAAGATGAAGAAATGTGAACATCTCCACATGAAAATGTCATTCAAAATCCTCCACATACATCATCGCCTATTGTTGCCACAACACCTCAAACTCCTATTCCTACATATCCTCCACCTCCTCTTCCAACTTCACCTCCACCTACAATAGGTTTTCATGCACTCAAAGTAACCATACCTTCAGTAATACATTCAATCCTTTCATCTCCTTCCACGGGGTCAGTTTTGCAAAATGTTGAGGTCATTTCAGGATCTCCATCATCAATTGACATATCTTCACATGCATAATTTTATAGATTCATGAATGAATCATTAATGGATACATCAAATTTGCAAATTTCAGGTGTAGTAATGACAGAGACTCCAAATATTGTTAATACAAAATTTGTGCCCACCAATGTAGGTGCAACTCAAGAATTGGCAACAATTAAAGAAGGTAATGTTTCTTTTCTCCCTCTATGGCTTGCTTCACAAGCTTCCAAAAGGAAGAAGCAAGTGGTTTCTACTAATGAATTAGATCTTGAGGAGATAGCTCTAAAAAAGCCTAAAGGAAAAAAGAAGTTGAAGGTTCTTTCAAGGTTGCATATGGATAAGTCCAGGTACAAATATGTGGAAGTGGAAAAACCTCTTGAAGGTAAAAGCTATGATGAAACTACTATGGAGGACTACACCATCACAAGGATCGAACTTGGGAAGATCACTCATGCAAGTACAAAGGAGGATGCTCAAGCATGTTTGACAACATTAATGGAGAAATTTGATAAGCTGAAGGAGACTAAAGACATGTACAAGGTGAAAGCTAAGCATTTTTCCTCTGTGTTAAGGAGAATTATTGAGTCTTTTGTGAATGTGGAATTGGTTGTAATGAGTATAGAGGAACCTTTTGTTCAGAAGGTTGAAAAGTATTACTCAATAGGAAAAATCATGTATGAATTTTTGGATAGGATAATTGAACAAGGTTCACAATTCATGACCATTGTAGTGGAGAGGATTGCCCAGATGTCAAAAGTAAAGCTTGAGCTAGAAAATATAGAAAGCACACTTTTTTTTAATTAGAAGGCAATGGAGAGAAATCTTGATTCATGGGTTCATTTGAAGAGAGAGAAGTTGGGCAAGTCAGTGGAAGTTGGGATTATTCATGAAAAGGAAAAGTATGTGGAAATCAAAGAATCAATAAAAAACTACATACACATCATCAAGAACCTAATCAAGGATGTACGACATGTGGAAGAGGATGTTGAAGAACATCGCGTTGTCTTGGTGAACAAAATTGAAGAGTTGCTAGGAAAGCTTCTTGATGACAACCAAACATTTCTTTTGGCTAGTGAGATTGTTCAAGTATTCAAGGAAGCTATTCAAAAACAAGTGGAAGATGAGGCATTTTCATTGGCTTCAATGGACACTTTGTGTGACATACAGTTGACCTTGGACAATCTCAAAACACATCTGGATAGATGCAAAAAGGTTTGTTCTTCTACAAACAAGTCTGCCACGAAGGTTCATACCATTATTGATTACACTTCAAGACTAGATGAGGCAGCGATGCAAGAAATCTTAAGGAGATATGAAGATTTCCAAGCCCAAAGCAAGGAACAATAGATCTTTTTGCATTTCAGAGATAGTTGTTTATGCTTTTCTCATATTTTATGTAAATAGGTGTTGACATTTTTACATGTCATTTTGTTCTCATGCAACTACATGTTAAAATGGGGATGTCCTCCTATAATCATGGACATCACATTTGAATAAGTAGAAATTTAGTTAGTTTTTTTCGTAGAATAACTCTTAGCTCTCACCTATAAATAAGAGAGAGCTCTATTGTATTATTTACCTTTAATCTATTGCAATGAAGTGTTTCTCAATTGTAAAGTTATTTTGAGACTTTGAGTTCATATTATGATACTATATTCAATCAATAAAGAAGCCAAACTTGCATACCAAACTTTGTGTTGGATCAATTTTGAATGAATGTGAAGGTTCTTATGTCTTTTACATTGATTTATCTTATTATATGATTGGGTTAGCAGTATTTTATTAATTGTGCTTGAAGGGCGTTCAAGCTGGATTTTATAGAATTTGTGCTATATCATTTACTTGGAATTTTGGATATCTTTTGGTGAATGATCTTCAAGACTTTTTTCTTGGAATTATTCATTCTATTTATGGATATGTTCATGAAGTAGATTGGAAGATTTTTTGCTTCATTTTGCATCACTAGTTACTGAAGGAATCATCATTGAAGACAACGAAAAGACTTTGTGCTTTCGTTGGTTTTCTAGTTACAAATCTTTTATTATGTTTGTATTCTTAGATTATGCTTTGACAAATTAAAAATATTGGAAATTATTGCTTTAGTTTTTACTTAGAGTTGAAAAGCATCATGAAGTAACAAATGTGGAACATTGTAAACATATTCTCTGAAAGAAGAGAGAATTATGAATGTAACACTCTCCCATGGTTAAAATAATGTAAATGTTGTTAAGTTTAGAATAGTTTGCTTTCATTCCTATATGCAGTAAGAAGGGAGCCTCCCCTTTTTGAGAGGAGATATTTTATCTCATAATAACTATGGTGGAAATTCAAGTTTTGTAACCTATAATGAGATTATAGAATTTTCACCCAATCATTTTTTGATAACTCTATTGGGAATCGAAGCACGCAATCAAAGCCTTACTCTTTTGATTGAAGTGGATGAGTACTCTAGTGTCTTGTTGTGAGCTTGTGTATATTTTTGTTGCTAATTTCTCTCCTTTTTTTAAGTCTTCATTCTAGCTGATAGAAGTTATACACGAGGTAAAAGGGTGAAAGGTGTGGTTGATCTGTTTTACCAGTTGTTGTAGTGTCATAACATTCTTCATTCTCCTCTGCGAGCAAGGTCACTATTACAACATACTGCATGTTATCCTCCATGAAGATTAAGATCACTGCTTCTCAATAAATTTTCTATGTTTCATAGAGTTCCAGTTCAAGTACCTATTGTTCAAATCACAATGGCACAACCACCACATCTTGGACCTTGGTTAAATGCCTTTGGTCCTCTTAATTTGGCAGCTCCTTTACATGAGCTTCCATGTGTTTCACATAAGAATATCTTGAAGTTCTATGGTGATGACAAGCAACATCTTGATGAACACATCGTTTCTTTCTACATTGTTTGTGGTGTTCTTGGCTTTGAGCGCAAAAATGTTGTTGTAAGGTTGTTCATTGAAACATTACAAGGAGTAGTTGCTGAGTAGTTATATACTCTTGCTTTTGGTGTTGTTACCAGTTGGAATACTCTCCACACCAAGTTTGAAGAGAGGTTCAAACTTGTTGAAGATGTGAATGCCTTGCTAGCACATATTACAACTATGAGGAAAGAGGCACATGCACCCATCAGTGAGTTCGTGCAAAGTTTAACAAGTTGGTGACAAGGATTCCTATTGAGGCTAAACCAACAACCCATAATATTAAGTGTTTTTTCATCAACACGCAACTTCTAGAAGTAAGCTTCTTGTTGCGTAGGGTAGTCATACTTGATCTTGAAACTGCTCAACAGCTAGCTACAAGCATTGAAGATTATTTTATACTTGCCAACAAAATAAGGACAAACCCAAATAGAAGAGGGAAAGGATCAAATTCTTCATCTTCAAATAACAACTCCAATTTTTCGGATCCCATGGTACAAAGGTTAGAAAATGAGTTGTTGGCCTTGAAGAAGTAAGTGTCAAATACTTCTTACAAGGATGCTCCCAGAAGGACTTTCCTGAATTCTTCCAATTATTTTAGAAACAAAAATCAGAATCATCTTCCTGCACCACAAGGAAGGATTTCTCTAGAGGCTTCACCTACCAATGCAACAGTGGGTTATTATGAAGTAGAGCAAGATGAGTATGCACAACCTAAATATCCTATGGAAGAAAATGTTGATCTATTCCAAGATGAGGAAGTGGATCTAGCTAGCGACTCAAACATTGGTTTTTTGCAAGTTGAGAAAGAATCCGATGATGAGGATCTAGTAACTGATACATATGTTGTTTTCACATGGGCACAAAAAAATCAACTTGATCAAGCTTAAATTAATACTCCAAAAGCAAAGGATAAACCACCAGTTACTATTGCAAAAAGAGGATCTCCTTTACCTTGGCAACCTAAAGACATAACAAATAAGCAAGTAAGTGCTCCTCGTCCTCCTGCAATTTCTTCAATACCAAAAGCCAGTATCTAGGTTCCCAAGACTAGTGTCCCTTTTGTTAAACCCATCAATGAAGTTATCCCATCTTCTTTGAAAATTTTCTTTCAAGATTTTCACATTATTGATCATGGGAAGAGGATGAAAATCCAAATGTTTTAAGCAGAATACCTCAAGGCTAATTCTTATCAATTCGACAGGCTTGTCAAGTTTTTTAAAGACAAGGGAATTACCTGTAGTAGAGATTCCTCCTCAGATGTTCCTGTTGTTCCAAAGCTTAAGCCTCCTCAAAATAACTTAGTTACTACTCCTCCATTAGTTTATGGAAGGATTGACCCATTTTATATTTCTTTACTTGTCAATGACTTTAAATTGAGTAATTATGTTATAGACTCTAGTGCATTTGATAATATGATGCCTACCAAGGTAGCTACTGCCTTGGGTTTGAATCTCACAAAAACTTTTGGCTATTGTTTTTCTATGGAGAACAAGCAAATACCTTTAATTGGGAAGATTAAGGATGCATATTTTGCATTTGCTGCATATCCAGAGAAGAAGATCAAGATGACGGTCTTGGTAGCAGATGTTCTAATGTGTTATGGTATTCTACTTGGACATAATTTTTGTAAAGATGTAGGAGGAGAACTCAAAATGGATGTATTAGAGGATAGGATACTCATAAAAGGTGTGATGCAAAAGTTGGCTCTTGAAATGGAATCCAATTTTTTGGTAACTAAGTCCGATGATCCAAGAGCTCAAATTTTATTTGAGTCTTTAGGTGTTGGTACTTATTATTTATAGATTGATGAGGATGTTGAATCTTCATCAAGAAATACAAAACATGAGTCAGAAAGTGTTGGATCATCTTCAACAAAAAATGAATCATCTTCAGATGATTCATCTTTCACAGATTATGAAGCTTCATCAGATGATGAAGATACAAATTTTGAAACTGCAAGTCTTGGTGATCCAAATGATGTTTGGGTAATTGAGTTTGATGACAGTTGTTCTTTCACTGGTTCAAGAGCCAAAATTTTCTTTCTCTCCAAAAGGGAAAAATTGTCCTTTTGCTTTCAAATTACAAATTGATAATACTAATAACACAATGGAATATGAAGCTTTGTTATTGGGCATGCAAGTTGCAAGTAAGAAAGGAATCAAGAATCTCCATGCTCAAGGTGATGTTGAGCTCTGGTAGTCATCCAAATAAGGAATTTGTATCAAACTAAGAATGACAGACTGAGGCATTACCACAATCTTGTTTGGGATTGCATTAAGGAGTTTGATGCTTTTGATATTTTTGTAGTTCTGAGAGAGTATAATGATAGAGATGATTCCTTAGCAGTTTCAACCATGCTCTTGATACCACGTAAAGGTTTCCTTGGACCTACCTATACCATAGAGCTGGTTTTCTACCCAAGTGTTCTTGATAACTCAGACAATTGGCAAATTTTCAATGATGATCATCAGATTGTTGCCTTTTTGGAAAAGGCAAAAAATTTTGATGAGTTATACTTTGAAGGAAGTGATTCTCCACCCCAAGAATCTATCCCTAAAATTGATCCAGTTACAGGTGAAGAGTTTCTTTAGCTCAAATACAATAAAATTCCCAAGGGGTTGGTATCCGTTGAAAGTCTTTTTGAAATACATGATCGTTATGTCAAGAAGAAATAATCTAATTTTGATTCATCAAATGAAGTTGATCAGATCAACTTGGGAATTGAAGTAGATCCTAAGATGGTGAACATCATAAAGTGTTGCACTAATGAAGAAAAAGATTAGTTTGTCAAATTGCTACAACAATACATGGACGTGTTGGAATATTTGTATGAAGATCTAAAGTCTTTTTGTCCAAAAGAGGTGCCACACAAGATTCTGCTCAAAGCTAGAGCATTGCCTTACAAGCAAAAGTAGAGGCAATACAACCCTAAGATTTATGGAACTATTCTTTCAGAAATGCAGAAAATGTTGAATGCAAGGATCATATTTCCTATCTACCATTCAATGTGGATAGCTAATATCATTCCCATTTGTAAAAAGAACGGAGAAATTTGTATATGCATGGATTTCAAACATCTGAATCAGTTATCATTGAAGGATAACTATACTCTTCCAATGAGGAACCAAGTTCTTCAAATAGTGACTGGATCTGAGATGGTTTCCCTGGTTACAACTAGATAGATTTCAATCTAGATGATCAGTATAAGATGGCCTTTCCAATACCATGAGGTACTTTTGCCTACTACAAGATGCCTTTCGTTCTTATCAATGCTGGTGCCACGTTCCAACGTGTTATGGGCTTATAATTTCATGACGTCATGGGTAAGTTCATTCTAGTTTATCTTGATGATATTCCTATCTTTTCCAAGAAGCATCAAGAGCATTTTTACCATTTGAGACAAATCTTGGAGAGGTGTCGACAACACAAAATTTCCTTGAATCCCAAGAAGTCAATTTTTGGGGTTATAGAGGGTATCAAAATTAATCCTATAAGGTTCAAGAGTATCCAGGCTCTTACTTTACTGTCAAGTAAGAAAGCAGTTCATTCCTTCTTTGGAAAGGTAAACTTTCTACGGAGATTTGTACTTGATTTCCTAGAGAAGACTAGTCATATTATTAATATGATGAAGGAGCTTCCACATTTCATTGGATTGCAAAAGGGAAAGAAACATTTGATGATATTAAAGAGGATTTTGCACATGCATTGTTGTTAGTCTTCCCAGACTACACGAAAGAATTCATCATATATAGTTATGCTTCTGAGCATACACTATCAACAATCTTGGTGCAGGAGAATAGTGAGGGATTTGAATCCCCAATTGCATTCATGAGTTATCCTTTAAAGGATCATGAACTAAAATATTCCCAAATGGAGAAACATACTTTCATTGTGGTTAAGGCAGTGAAGCATTTTAGGTTTTACATCCTCAACAACGATGTCAAAGTGTTGGTGCTAGATTAAACTGTCAAGTCCATTTTGACACAATAGGAATTTGGTATGAAAAGGGGAAATTGTATTGACAAGATACAAAAATATGACATGGACATCAAGCCTACCAAATTGGTGTGTGGGTGAGGTGTGTGTTAGCTCATTGTTGATAATAATCCTGATGAACAAATTTTAGATTTTGAAGAAGTGAGTGCTAATGTTTTTCCAATGGTTTTGTTTGTGAGTACTACTGATGAATGGTTCTCAAATATTTCTCATTTCATTACATATGAAGAAATTTGGATCACCTTACACCCAAGGAGAAAAGAAAAATCAAGCTCAAATCAACAAATTATGTTTTATGGGACAATGGTTTGTATAAGTGTGGCTTGGATGGTACTTTCTTGCATTGGGTTGATAAAGCGCAAAAAAGTAAGTTGCTAAAATATTTTCATGACTTGGCATGTGGAGGACACTTTTCATCACCAATTACAACTCACAAGATTTTAAGGGCTAAGTATTATTGGCCCACTCTTTTTCAAGATGTGTACTCTTGGGTGCATAAATGTGAACTATGTCAACAGTTCGTAGGAAAGTCAAAGTTGGCAACTTTACCCTTGAAACCAATTGTCATTGAAGAACCCTTCTAGCAATGGGGCATTGATTTCATTGGCATAGTGAATCCACCCTCAAGTGTGGGACACATCTATGTCCTCATGGCAATTGATTACTTCTCCAAATGGGTGGAGGTTGTACCGATAAAACATGCTACTTTAGAAGCAGTGTGCAGGTTTTTGAAAGAGAACATTATATCTAGGTTTGGCATGTTGAACAAGATTGTCGCAAACAATGCTTCTTCTTTCTCATCAAGTGAGATCACTGAATTATTTTTTGAGCATGGAATTACTTTATCACATTCATCCAACTATTATCCACAAGGTAATGGTCAACCTGAATCAAGTAACAAGAACTTGGTTACGATCATTCGTAAGCTTATTGATGGGAATCAACGGTGATGGCACAAAGCGTTGTATGATGCTTTGTAGTTCGACAATATTACCCCAAAGTGGGAAATAGGTTGTCCCTATTTCAACTCTTTTACGGGTTGAATGCAAAAATTCCCATCACACTGGAACTACCCACCCTCAAGTTGTCCAAGGCCATTGAGGATTGGAATTTCGATAGATCAGTTGATAAGAGCATAATGTATCTCTCTGAATTGGAGGAGAAATGTATTCAAGTGGTGAACCGTATCACGGAACATCAAGAACAAGTAAATAAGGTTTTTGAAAAGAAAATGAAGTATTGAGATTTCTAGGTTGGAGATCTAGTTCTCTTTTCGGACAAGAGAAGAGAACCAAAATGTATGCATGGAAAGTTTGATTCATTGTGGATGGGTCCATTCAAGATACATCAACTCCATGGTGAAAACAACTTTCTTCTTGCATACAAGGATGGCACACCATTTGCTCTTCCACATAGTGGGTAGCATCTGAAACACTTTGCTCAATGAGGTGATAGATGTATCATGTAAATATTTGTATAGTCTTTACATCTTTTTATTTTTGGGTCCTTTTAAGTATTTTTATTTTTGTTGTTGGAAACTTGTAGCCAATTAAAGACAATTTCCACATAACCCATAAAAAAATATATGCATCTAAGTATTCATAATCCACATGCAAGGGAATAGACAACATACCCATGAAAATATGACACAAGATATACCCTGGGAAAACCCTCAAGAGGGAAAAAACCTAGCCTCCAAAAGCATCCATATCTCATGCATTATTCAACAATAAAGATTACAATAATTTTTTCGAGTCTCCATAACACCATTGAAGCAACAAGCTCTCTTCAAGCAATCCATGCAGACAAGCATGCAACCACACATCCTGTGCCATACTTCAAACCCTCACAAGTGCTAACCAGAGCTAATCATGCAAAATTGCAACTCATGCAATAACTACCTTTGTGGTTGCTTTTATAGAAGCAAGCTCCCAAAAAACCACTAAATGGTATTACACAAAACTATGTGACTAAAACCATGTCCCCTTATTTAATATTGGGTGCTTTATTTATTATTTTCCCCAATATTAAATAATTACATTTTACAACTTAACTTATGTCCCAATGTTACATGCAACATTAAGTGGACCCAAGAATAATTACATTAATATATTATGCAAGGTGTACAATACACCTTTTTCCTAACACTCTCCCACTTGTTGTATACATTGCATAAGGGGAACAAGTAACCTCAAAAAATGAATCAAATGAACAGTCCATATAGCCACATATACCATCATGGAATCAAAATGCTCAATGTGCTCCATCAAGATACCTACAACAAGAATCAAAGTGACCACTATCCCAAGCATGAATGCTCTCATCCTCCATCATGCCAATGCACAAATATAAGAAGCCATCCAATAGAGAAGCCACACAATTTGTCACAACAAAGCATAAGTCCTGCTAAACTGATATCCCAAACACAAATGCTCAATCCAAAGGTATCAATATGCACCAGTAGCTGTCAAGATACATAAACCCAAAGCTAAAATAACACCCATAGCAAGTGCCAATACCAACTGTCGATATCTCCAAGGTATACAAAACATAGTAAACTCATGCCATAAACATATACACCCATAAACTGCAATCATAAACCCTATGTGCAAAACCTGTCAAAGAATGACATACACATCCAAGAGCTCCCACTTCATGGGTAATGCAAATCTGAAAAATATCAAGGCATACCAAGTCTACCAATAACATCATATAGAAAGTGTAAACTACATCATGTAGTAACAAGGAATTATCCACAATGATATGCAAACCTGTATATCAATAACCTGTAAGAAAAATCTCCTGCATACACCTCTGAAAGCCAACTATGTCAAGTATGATCTCCTCCACAACGCCCCAAAATAAAATCCATAACAACACCCAACCATTCAATCTCCAAGATCAAACATAACATATGTATCATATAATCAACATGGATGTAAGCCTCTCATAACCAAAGAAGATCAAACTAAATCCATTCCCAATGAAGGAAATAAGCCCAATACATCTCCTAAATCAACATTAATGAATGTAATCACAACGCATAAGGAGATAAACATTCCAACACTCAAATGAACCCTCCAGAACCATATATCCATAGCTCAAGATCCTTATGCATGAGAAGATAAAGCATAAACATAAAGCACTTGAAAGAAACAATGGGCAATACCTCTCAAGTGAAATTGCCAAGTAGACCAAGAGTGAGGAATGAGAATGCTCCTTCAAGACATCCAAGTCATCATGACTCGTCCAAGAACATTCTCCTCATAGGTCCATGTTGAACTCATGTCCAACCAAGGTGTAGGCTCCTTAGACTCCCTGCTGAAATCTCATCAAGAGTAACCATCTCAACACATGTCTCTAATCATAAGAGAACTTAAGCCTCACCTATGTCTCCAAGTATCCATGAGTACCTGTAACCAACCAATCCATGCCAAACTCCAAATGCAACATAGCACCATCATGAAGTAATCAAGCAAATGATAGATGTACCCAATACCAAGAGAACCACACAAGATCAATGTCAAAACTCCAATCATGAATCAAGAACATAAACATGACAACATGATCTAACCATCTCCTTCTAGGAGATCACATGCACCATAATATAGATATACATCCCGGTCTCATGAGAACAAGTACCGTGCCAAACTCTAAATGCGTATCAAGAGTAAACCATGACATAATAGCAAAACACTCTAAACCAAGAAACCATA
This sequence comes from Sequoia sempervirens, assembly GCA_007258455.2. NCBI lineage: Eukaryota > Viridiplantae > Streptophyta > Pinopsida > Cupressales > Cupressaceae > Sequoia > Sequoia sempervirens. Next base: position 186,133,141 of record VDFB02168118.1, read on the forward strand.
TCCCCAATCACATGAAGATAACCATACCAAATGATGCATCTGTGTCACTGCCAACAACTCCCACTGAACTATGATACCTAGTCACACATGGCATCATGACAACCATCCTCTCCATGAAGATCATCTAGGTCTACACACACAACTGAAATGTCATTAACATAAAAAGTAAAACCAAAATCTCCAAGCCAAGAAGATACCTACAACTGCCAAACCATCATAAACATATCCATCACTGCCAAAACCATCACTGTCAAAAGTTCTCACTAAAAAGTGTAAATAATCTATCCATGACACCATGATAACAATATCCTCATCAAGATCGACCAAAGGCCCTCACACAATCAAAGAACTCAAATATAACAAGAGCTCCCAAAAGGAAAAGTAAAACCATGATGCCCATACCATGAAGATACACCACCACAACCATAATCAGGAACCAATCCAACACCACCAACAATACACCTGCATAAACCATTATGGCATGCCAAAGTATCTAATGCACAAGAAACATCCATGACACCATGATCACCACCAAATGTAACAACAACTCAACCCAACCGTGTCCATATATCTGCATAATCATAATCAACTGCATAGGTCTCATATCGTGACTGTACCTAGTAATACCATCTCAACTCCTCAATATGACAACAAAACCAACAAAGTAAGTGACTTAACCAAGACACCAAAACTGAACATGCATTAACACTGAACTATCAATGGGCAAAGACAACCCATGTCCAAGTCATAAATGCAACATGTAAGTATAGACCGCCTACAACATTGCACAACTCTAGATACATCAATGAAGCATATAAATCCAACCATATACTGATAACCATGTTAAAAATAGAATAATATGAGATGTACAACTGAGCATACAATGAATCCATCATCAAATCTCCAAGATCTGATCATCCAAAAACTCATGGTATCACCATAGTCAAAGAAACCCATAAAAAAATTAGATAAAGAAAATAACAAATAAACCATGCTAAAATATCTCCAAACTTGATCCATTGTATAGTGCTCTAAACAAGCTTTTCGTCGACTATTCGAAGTCCAAAATTTGACTCTGTATGCACCCGATATGCCCTCTCAAAGCTCAAAATAAACACTTAACTTTGACCAAGAAAAACACTGTCGAAACTACAAAATATGGAAAAAATTTCTTGCACCATAGTGTAGAGCTCTAAGTCAGCTTTCCAATCAGTCCAAGAAGTTGAAAAAAGGACAATCTAGGTGAAAGTTATTCCCCTTTGAAGCAAAAACACAGTTTGCACTTGAGGCAAAAAAATTTAGCTACCCTTGGTGGCTGGGCGGCGCTGCTCCTTAGGTGGCGGAAGCAAAATTTACATTAAATCCACTTTAATATCCAAAGCATTTTAAAAATTTCATCGTCCCTTTTTAATGCATGGCGGAATTTATTTGTGAATGGTAGATTAAATTTTTAATAAAAAAATTCATTTAAAAAACTTTAAAAGCCTTTTAAAAGGCTTGTCCAACGGTTTAAGTGGGTGAACCCCACAGTACCGGCGGCCCCCTGCCGAATCAGGGATATACCCTGTCAGTGATGGTCTGTCGGCCACTGTGGGCCAACAGCCCTACCACGATTGTACAACCGCTGCAAGTTGTTAGCCCGCAGAGTACGGTGGGCAAATGGGTGGGGGGTTTGACCCCCCACATAAAATATTTAAAAAAAAAACTGTTCAATAGGTATTTCAACCAATTTTTATTTTTTTTTGCATGGTGAATATTTAAATTGATGGGAAATAATTTTCTCTTTCAGATTTTAATTTTTTTTTTTTCAAAAATCCATATGGCTTACAAATTGGGCCTTTTACAAAAAAAAAATTGCATTTTTTTCCTATAACTAAAATAGGGCAAATTATATATCAAAAATTGTCTCTCGGCCAACCTGGATCCAACCATGAGGTTTGTTTTGGGGCAAGAGATCATTTGTAAATTTTCCCCCACAAAACTCCCACTTGAATGCAAAACCAAGAAACCCATTTCACCCAAAATTTCTCACACCCCAAATCTACAAACAATCCATCAAACTAGCAAACCCAAAATTCTCAGATATACAATAAACAACCTACAAAACCCTCATATCTTGCCATGCCTTTGATTCTCACATGCAATGCATAGATTCAAACTTAAACAAAAAATTTCTCAACCAAGGGTTATACAACCACAACCAAAGCTCTGATACCACTTGTTGGAAACTTGTAGCCAATTAAAGACAATTTCCACATAACCCATAAAGAAATCTATGCATCTAAGTATTCAAAATTCACATGCAATAGAATAGACAACATACCCATGAAAATATGACACAAGATATACCCTGGGAAAACCTTCAAGAGGGAAAAAACCCAGCCTCCAAATTCATCCATCTCTCATGTATTATTCAACAATAAAGATTACAATACATCTTTTTGAGTCTCCATGAACACCATTGAAGCAATAAGCTCTCTCCAAGCAATCCATGTGAACAAGCATGCAACCACACATCCTGTGCCATGCTTCAAATCCTCACAAATGCTAACCAGAGCTAATCATGCAAAATTGCATCTCACACAATAACTACCTTTGTGGTTGCTTTTATAGAAGCAAACTCCCACAAAACCACTAAGTGGTATTACACAAAACTATGTGACTAAAACCATGAGATTACAAACCATGTCCCCTTATTTAATATTGGGTGCTTTATTTATTATTTTCCCCAATATTAAAAAATTACATTTTACAACTTAACTTATGTTCCAATATTACACGCAACATTAAGTGGACCCAAGAATAATTACATTAATATATTATGCAAGGTGTACAACACACTTTTTTCCTAACATTTGTCGCCGACTCTATGCCCAATGGATGGATGAAGGCACTTAGATTTTGGATTTCTTCTCCCTTCTATCATTTCAAAGAATGATTGAAGGAAGCTCCCCAGCTAGAGCCAGTTGTTACCCTTGAATCTAGCTATGCTTGATTCACAGGATAACCCCTACAAAACTTGTTTGATTCGTAGTCTCGTGTACTCTAAGCATGTAAAACAAGGCATAATTTCATTTGCCTTTATGCGTGGTCTTGAGCCTTGGGTCATCCCCTTGAGCACTCGCCTCTCATCATTTTTTAAAAATCTTTAAAACAAGTATTTTGTTGATTTTCACTTTTCTAGAGTAAAGAAATTTTTTCACCCATGCAGGGGTGTCATTTTTTAGCGCTCCTACATGAGGTGTTAGGAAAATTTTCTTTATGTGTAACGACATTGTTTTTCAACACCACTGCACATTGAACTTTTTGAAAATGTAACGACGCTATTTTTTAGTGCCACTACACCTTTTCCTACCTTCGCATGCTTATCATTAATGAACATGAAGTTCATTAATGCGACGTTATTAATTGCTTTTAAATGGATTTTTAAGTCTTTCTAATCTCATTTGTGATTGTTTAGTTTCATTTTCTCCTCTATACCTTTTGTCATTTTTTTTTAAAACTTCTTGATTACATTTAGCATGGATTGTAAAGGATCATTGGCAGATTTCGACCAATTTTCAACTTAGGGTTTTTCACTGTGGTCGACATCTTTGTTTTTCATGAGTATGTTATTCTATTCCTTTCATTTTTTTGTCTTTTTGCTCATAATGTAAATGTTTACATCTTTTCTTTGAAATTTGTTTGTTACTTATTTATTGGTTTACATTTTCGTTTGGAATTTGTTTCTGGTTTTAGGGTTTTAGTGATTCCACCTGAATGTTTGTGATCACTTTTCTCTTTGTGTATCACTCGATGATTTATATCTTGTTAGCACTTTTCCCTAGGGTTCCTTTTCCATTATTTCTTGTACTCCCGTTGTATTTTTGACTTAATCTACCATTGTTTGTATGTAGAGGCAGGAATTTTCACCGCTTTAACATAAAGAGATTTACCCTAAGTGTAATAGCGGTGAAATTTTGTGCTATTACACTTGTCTTTTCCCACGATCTAACACCATAGTGTATAGAAAGACTTTTTCACTACTCCCACAAATCATCAAGTTTACCCTAAGTGTAATGGCGGTAAATTTTTTTTTTGTATTAGAAATAGTTGAAACAAAAGTAGGATTACATCATTCTGCATACCGAACCTGTACACCTGTTATGCTGCATCTAAATTACCAACAGAGTATCAACCTGTCACTACACTTGCCCATAAGACTATCAGTTTTCAACTTTTACATAACATCATATTTACTGACAACAACCTGAACAGTATTTGTAAACTTCCATACTGTTTACATGGAAGCAATTCACCGACAGCGCCAACAAATTACCCAACATACTTGCTGTTTAGATATCAACATATTTGCTGAATACAACCTGTTGTCCCTGCCTACCTCTGTGTTCTTCCATCCCATGAAGACTTTTGCTGCAATATGTTCATCATCTGATAGAAGGGTTTCTGAGCTCATGGTAGAGTGCAGATTGGCCTCCTTTCTTTAAAGCTGCTAATGATCCAAATTCCAACTAAGCTGCTGCTGCTCCAGTAACCTCCAAACCCCTACCCTGTTGTTATTTGTTGTAGACTTCATGCTTAGAAGGGCCATTGCCCGGTTGATCAAGGTTTGAATAGCCTCTCTCTCATCACAAGAGAAGACCTCTAATGTCTCAAAGTTCACAATCATCTTTCTCAGCAACCACCTGATTAATGATCTCTTTTTGACTGCCTCCAACACTCTCAAAAAGAACTCCAGATTTGGATGCCTCTGAATCACCATAATCTCCATAGTGACAAAACCCTGTTATGCCTCAGGCCTCTGATCTGAAGAAAACATCTTCTTGGAATTATTCTTGCCTGATCCCATCCTTAACATGCCTTTGAAACTCATCGAGGGTTCTACAGAAAAATTCAGATGCTTCACCATAAGGCTGATGCATCTGGCCACAACTCCTTGGGTCCTTTTTAGACTGCAAATCGCCCAGAAAGTTCTCCATGTTCACCGAGACCTGCCAAGAAATATTAAGATATGTGAGTTTTTTATTAAACTCAGTAAGTTCCCTCTTGGACCCCTTAAATTTGCTTTCATTTCTCATTTTCCAAATGTGCCACATAACTTCGTTAGTAAGTATGTACCAAAAAATCATGTATTTTTTATTAATCTTAGAATCTGGAAACAACACATTGTTCCAACGAGCAGTACCATTATCAAACCAGAAATTTAAATTGTAACAAAACATGCTCCATATTTCCTAAGCATAGAAACACTAAAAAAGAATGTGTTTAACCGACTCCGGGACTCTACATATGTTGCAAATTTCAACATCATTATAGTTAGTTTTAAACGGAATCCTCTGTAAAAGAACAAGCCATATGAAGGAAGCCTTTTTAGGCTCCATGGAACTATGCCAGACAAAAGAACAAATATTCTGAAACTTCTTAATGTCCACGGACATACCCCGACAGGAGTTAATATGGTCCATCATAGTGGTGCTGCTCGTAAGGTCATTGTAAATAGTTTTGGATTTCACATTACCAGCAATGGTGCCATCTTGCCAAATGAAGTCCTCGACAATGTTGACCATTTCACCCGAAGCCATCGGCAAAACTGCACCATTGCAGGCTTCCTGAATGGTGGAGAAGGTTCTGGAGTTGGAGCTTGGAATGTTGAACTCTAGGCACATCTCATTCCAAGTTTTTAAACTACCCCTAGCGAGAATATCTCCAAAGGTTCGGATACCTTTAGCATTCCACGCTTTGGCAGAACACCCTTGGAGCAGAGCAAGAGCCTTGTTATTATGCTCAAGATTCCACCACACAGATCTAGAGGAATGACACTTCTGGTTATTTTTCAAAATTATGTTATAATTCCTTAACTTAACTTTATGCTCAGTGAGCTCCCACGCCCTCCAGATACTCCTGAATATCGGTGAACCAGCAGGGACCATGGGGCATTTGCTGAGGAGAATGTCACTTAGGGGAAGGAGTTTCCAAGATTTGGCTTTCTTCGAAACCGCCGTTTGAATGTTGTTTCTCACCAGAATTTTCCAGGGTTCATTACCACTCAGGGACTTAACGATCCACTTGGCAGCAAGTGTTATACCTTGAGATTTTAAGTCTTTCAAGCCAATACCCCCTTGATGTTTACTGAGGCAACACCAGTCCCACTTCACCGAGTGCCTCTTTCTTTTACCCTTTCCATCAGACCAAAGGAATCCCCTTATCTTCTTTTGAATTTCGTTCACTTGGTAGCTACAAAAGAACCACACAGAAGTGAAATAAATGTTGTATGAAGCAAGAATTTTCTGACACACTTGGATTCTTCCTACAAGAGAGAGATATCTCCTGTTCTAGCTCTCAAGCTTCCTATCCATTTTACCTCTAATCCAATTCCACATCTCTTTGAGATTGGGATTGACAGCAAAAGGGATTCCTAGGTACCTGACCAGCTTGTTGGGTCCTCCCCATTAGAAGCCAAACCTGTTCAACCACTCCGGAGGATTTTCTTTCTAGCCAAGGAAGATGGACTTAGCTTTGGACAGCTTGGCCCCAGAAGCCTGGTAGAACAAATCAAGCTTCACCATTAAAGATTCCAAATTCCTCTGATTCATTTTCACAAAGAATGAAGTATCATCAACGAATTGTGCATTAGTGAGGTCACTGTTATTAGGCAGTCTGATCCCTCTGATCTTGGGGGAAAAGGAATTATCTTTTAGCGGGTATGACAGAGCATCAGAAGCAATCACAAAGAGGGCCAGGGCGAGGGGGAAACCTTGTCGAATTGATCTCTCCAACATTATTTCCTCCGACAACCTACCATTAACATCAACTTTGACCGAGGCATCCTTCAACAAGGTATTCACCATACTGCAAAACTTCGCAGGGAAGCCAAATGCTTGGAAAACAACCCTTAGGAACTCCCACTCCACCTTGTCATAAGCTTTCTCGAAATCCAACAGTAGCATGGCCAAATCTTGGTTGGACTGTTTGGCCCATTCGAGAGCCTCCCAACTTGTGATCAAGTTTTCCAGAATATACCGCCCTTTTATGAAGCCCGTTTGAGTGTTGGTTATAAACTTTGGAAGAATGTTGGCAAGCCTTAGAGCAATAACCTTAGCCAAAATCTTATAAGTGACATTTAATAAGGTGATGGGTCTCCAGTTCTTAACTAAGGATTTGTCTCCCCCTTTTGGGAGCAGCTTGATGATCCCCCTGTTAATCTCCTTCCCTAAAGAGCCCTTGTCCAGTGCCTCCTTGTAGACTTGCAGCAAGTCCTCGCAAATCCAATCTTCAAAGGTTTTAAAAAACTCAACAGGAAGCCCGTCACAACCAGGGGACTTGTCATTGTTCATAGAAAAGATTTCCTTTCTAATTTCCTCTTTCGTTAAATCAGCCTTAAGCTTGACCACATCCTCCTCAACAATCTTTTTAGGAATGAGGCCTTTGATGAGCCCCCTCGCTTGCAAGGCAGCCACACCACCATCCTCCGAGGAGAAGAGAACCTTATAGAAGGAATGGAACTGCTCAAGAACTTCTTCCTGAGATGAGAGCATTTGGGTACCATCCCAAATTTGGCCAATTTTTTCCTTTAAGTTCTTTTCCTTCAGGTAATTGAAGAAAAACTTGGAGCCCTTGTCCCCGCACTTTAACCAATTCAGCTTGGCTCTAATTTTCTGCCCTTGAACTTTGTGATTTTGAAGCCTCCTTAATCTGCCTTTAGCAGTAATCAGATCCTCGCACAACAACACATCACTCGGGTTTCTTTGCAATCTAGACTCAGCATCAAAGATTTTGTCTTGGAGGTCCCTTTCCTCTTTCCTTCTATCGAAAGCTTTCTTTTTGTCGATAGTTTGGAAAAGCTTCCTCCATCCCTCCACATTTTGATTCCATCTCTCTAAATGGGAGTGATTCTTTAGCATCCACTTATTGATCTCTCTCAAAGAGGCAATAGCATCCTGGCAATCAGGGTCTTTCAGCAACTCAGTGTTAAGAATGAAACCATCTTTTCTCCTTGACTCTTCCATGCCCCCAAAGGAAGCCGAAATACTAGCCTTAATCGGATGATGATCAGAGAGCGTGAAAGGACAGACCTGAACCATTGGTCCATCCTTACAATGCTTGAAAGAGAAGAAGTCTTTACTAACATATATTCTGTCAAGTCTACAATAGATCCTGTTGCCCCCTTTTTGGGCATTGCACCAGGTGTACCAGATCCCTTTTGAATCCTTTTTGTTTCCCTCCAAGGGGTCAAAAAGCCCCATCTTGTTCTTAATACGAAGCCAAAAGTGCTTTTCGTCTCCTTTCCAGGACATATCAACTCCCCCCCACTTATCCTCCATCCTCTCCACCATGTTGAAGTCCCCTCCTACAAGCCAGGGAATCCCTTGCAAACAGGCCATCCATTGCCAGAGTCTGATCCTATCTTTGTGGTCATTGGGAGCATATACTAAGCAAACCCCAAAAACCAAGCCTTCCCTTTCAATCTTGACCCAAACCAGCCTATTACAGGGGGAAGAACCGTGATTAGCAATCCATTGAGCCCATTGATTAGAAACAAGGATGGCAGCTCCTCCCCTCCCCTTTTCATGGGAAGTAGTGAAAAACTTGGAGTCCTTCCAAATAACCCGCAGGTTAGTTTCAAGAGAGAATCCAGTGGCTTTAGTTTCTTGAAGCAGAACAAAATCTTTTTCTTTATCCATATTAAAAAACCTTCTAACAATGTACTTTCTGTCAGGGGATTCCAACCCCCTGACATTCCACGAAGCACAATTAACTATCATTGCCATTTATCATCAGGGATTCCTCTTGTCCGCTTTTGAAATTTCCAAAGCACTTGGGAAGCTTATCTTCCACTTCCAGCTTTTTGGAGACAGGGGACTGTAGCACAGTACTTGTTTGTCGTCTCTTGTTCTTGGAGATTTGGAATTTCTTTCCCCCTATGGGAGTGTTGCTATATTTTCTTGGCCTGGCCGGACCATTTTTTTGTTTTGGGGCAACAACCTTCTTCCCCCAGTGAAATCCTCCCCCTCAAAATCCTCCATGGTTCCTATAGGCTCACTGTTATTTAGGATATCCTGATTTTTATTTTTATTTTTAGTAATAACAAAAATTTTATTAGTTTCGTCTTCGCAGGCCTTATTGAAAACTGTCATGCTATTACAGGCAGAATCTTGTTTAGTCATTTCAAGCTTAGTGCCCACTTCATGAGGAGTGGGGTTGATTTCACCTCCAGTGAGGGGGGTGGGGGTAGAAATGGTGGTCTGCCCAGAGGCCAAGGAGGCAAGCCCTTCAGACTGGGATCCTACACCCCCACATCTACCTTCATTATTGATAGAGAAAAAAGTTCCTTGCGGGTACTCAACGGGGTTAACACATGTGTTTACCGTTGAGCCATCACCCAAACTAGAGGGGACATTGGGAACCAGTAGGGTGTCTCCAGTGCATCCGGGCAGATTACGCCAATTACCACCATCATCCTCACTAGCTAGGGAGTCAACCAAGGGTCCTTTCGTGCTGTACCTGTTAGCCAGGTTATCTTGGATCCTCATTCTAATTTTTTTCATGGCCAACTGTTGGGCATTAAGCTTCTCAACCAGCCCTGCATTCATGGTAAGTTGATTTTCAAGTGCCAGGCCTCTTGTGGATATGATACCCTCAACAACATTCGGTTGGGTATCAGCTTCCAGCCTACCATCACCAACCTTAGCTTGTGCAAGGAGGGCGAAGGAGTTGCTCATCGGGGTTGTTGGCTGGCCTAGATAATAAGCCATTATTGCCCGACCGTTTGTCGCCTCACACGGATGGATTTCCTTACGAGAGACATCGTCAGGTATAATATGAGCATTTGGGACAGAATTATTCACTATGTCAATTTTTGGCTCGGGCTGGGGGCCCTTCCAACTGTCTTTGGGAGTATCAGATCTTCGAGAGACCTCCCCAGAATTATTCTTTGTTGTTTTGCCAGGGGGTTTGGAGGTTGGTTTCCTCTTTATCAAGGGGCAATTTTTCCTAATGTGCCCTTCTTTTCGGCATAGGAAACACACATTAATCCCCCTAAGAACTTCCAGGGGGAAAACCACTTGGCCAACATCTTCTTTAATGACAATATTATCCGGCATATCGACACCGGGGCACAAGGAAACCAACGCTCGCGCGTCCAGATGGGGGAGGGTGACCCTGGCCTCGTCAATCCTTATAACGACTCCCAAAGGAGCCAAAATTTGCGGGATTAGCCTCCAGAATTCAAGGGGCAAGTTTTTAATAGTGACCCATCTAGGGCTCGACAGGGCAATGATCTCCTCGGCAATGGCTGCCGGAGACCAAGACAAGGCTCGGAAGGTGCAACCACCCACGTTCCAATAAGGTTTCTCAATAATTTTTTGTTGCATAGTCTGATTTGCCAGCATTATGATGAATAGACCACGTTGGATCATCTGGAAAAATTTAACATGAAAACCAAATTTGGTTCCCCAAACCCTAGCAAGCCAGGAATCAAGAAACTTCCTAGCCGGAATCTTACCAGTGTCAAGCGCTGCAAAAAAAATAGCAGTGCTTTTTAATCTAACTCTTTCATTTATAATGACTTCCTTTAATTCCTTGTTCAAAGAAATAAGAAAGTCATTGGGGCCGACAGAGGGAGACTTACCTTCGCCTGCTCTGTCGCTGGTGTCGTCCGAATCCACTAAAAACTTGGCAACGACTGGAACGTCACCATCACTCCGTGCCAGAGCCATTTTGAAAGACTTCTGACCGCCAGGGTGCGAAGAGCCAGGATCCGTCCCACTGTTGGCGCCAGGGGGGCAGGGCGTTGAGCCCTCCTCCATTATCGTAAAGAGGGGATGTGGCTATACCACACACCCCCTGAGGTCGGCTTCTCTGCAACAAAAGAAACAGAACATAACCTAACAGGGCACATAAAGAACCGAAAACAAAAGCAAAAGAAAGGCAATAGGGAACCCATGGTTAGAGCAAACCTGGGTGGGGGGGCATACGACCTCCCCCACAAGGCCTTGGCACGAAATCCGAAGGCGCCACTAAACCCCTACGCAACCTTAGTTTCAAACTTTGCCATCATCGATCGTTCAAAGTTTTCAGATCACCTCTTGTCCAATGGCGGTAAAATTTAACACCTTTGCAGATGATTTTTATCCTCCAAAGAAAATGCATAAGCGTTAAAATTCACCAGCTATGCACATAACTTCCAAATATGCAAAGTTATGTATTGACACTAATTTTCAACGCTTGTACATCAAATCTTCCAAGTCAATGCAAGCATTTAGGAGCACTGATTTTTAACGCTGATGCATAAAGACCTTCCCAAGTATTGCAAGGGCACTGAAATTCAACGCCCTTGCACAAAATCCAAAAAATTCACTAACTCCCAAAAATCTTCCAAAACGCTTTTCCAACTCTCTTTCACTCACATCCACTTATTTTTCTTGCTCCATTGCTTATATCCACTTGCTCCAAAGTGCTCACTTGGATTTTTCGTATTCTCGTGCTTAGATATGCATATTCTTCTAATGTTGGAAAGATCCTTTCTTTCCTTGCAATTACTTTCAATCTCCTATTTGGCATTCGTCAAAGGCATTCATTAGTGGTCTCATGGTATACTTAATGAAAACTAAGGAATCTCCATCATCAAGAAAGAAGGACAAAATGAAATACAAATACCAAGGTGTTTATCCGCCAATAGTGGTCACATCCAAGATCGATGAGATCAAAGATATAAAAATTGAACACCTAGATATGATGATTTCATAAAAAGGACAGAGAAACGGCCCGTGGAAAAGGAGTTGGAGGCAATAGTTCATAGTAACCTCCATCGGGTTGCTTCATTTCTAGTGGTAGCCCATTGTCCCAAATTTGTCCTGCAAGTAGCTTCACACTAAATTAGGGAAGACAACAGTAAGAAGGGAGCCTCCCTTTTTTGAGAGTAAAGATTTTATCTCATAATAATTGTGGCTGAAATTCAAGTTTTGTAATCTACAAAGAGATTACAAATTTTTTTCCCAACATTAAGGAAGATAGTTTTTCAAGAGAAAAATCCTAAAATCCATCCTTATTAGAAATGATCATACTAATCTTAACCACAATGAATGTTGACACTTAATCCTAGCTTGGAAACTTGTACTAAATTTCCTCCACACACACCCTCATCCCTTGTGACCTCTCTCTTCTCCTCTTCCCTCCATCTTTTATTTTGGTCTTTCTAACCTTGTGCTATCTTCCTTACTTCCCCCTTTTGCCCCTCTATTCCCCCTTTGATTCCTCTCCTTTAGGTTTTCACCCTTCCACCCTTGGCCTTTCCTCCTTCCTCTTCTCTTCCTCCCTCTTACCTTTCTTAGCTTCGAGTCATGTGCTTGCTTGGTTCCTTTAACATTTAGAGTCATTTTAGTAGGTCTAACCAATGGTTTTATGTATGTTCTTGTATACTATATATATGTATACATGTATATGTATAGATTATGTATATATGTACATATATATACACACACACACACATCTATCTATATATATATATGTGTGTGTGTGTGTGTATACATATGTATACACATATACATGTATGAAAATATAATGTTGTAATTTTACATTTCTATATTTATATTTTTGATGTTCATAATTTTTTATCTCATTATATAAACTCATTTTACTCAATTTTATACATCATTATATATTAGTAATACAAAAATTTACACAATATAGATATATTATTGCATAACATTATGTAATATTATAATTGCAATTACTCATCAATCTTTTTCCTTATTTAATATATTATTGTTGTTTTTTGTTCATATCTTTTTTATATTTCTTTAAATTATTCCTAATTTTTTTAAACATATCCATATTTATAGTTCATTTAGTCTTATCAATAATCAAGAGTGTTATACATAATATGCTCCATATATTTATATATATATATATTATATATATATATTTTATAAAGATATGTTATTAAAAAAAAGAATAGTGTAAAGCAATATGAAAAAGACATGAAAAAAACAACAATATATTATTATCATTTCTTATCTTTATACTATGCCACTATTGACTAAAATGTACAATTATCAATAAGTTAACATTTACATAATTTTAATAATTGATATTAATATGTTTAATTTATATTTTTAATATGTTACTAATATTATTTTTTACTTTATAAAAATATATCTTTAAAATTTATATTTATATCTTGTGCATATTGAATATTTATATTTATGGCTCTAGTTGAGGGTTTGACATTCGTGTTAGGTTTTTGACAATGGTGGGGGAGGCCGTACCCTCCCCTGTGGAGGTTTGATTCCGTAGGATCTTATTACCTTTGGCTTTATCTCATTTTTTGGTTTCCAATTGTGCCTCATTCTAGCTTTGGCTCTATGCTTTTATTTCACATGCGTGAGGAATTTACAAATTGTCTCATATTGTGATATATTTTGTGGTAAGTTTAATTTCATTTATGGAGGGGGGTATGAAACCCCCCGAACCCCCCGTTAATTTGGGTAGCCATGTTAGCCAAAATAATCTACAAAAATTGTTCCATGAGGTGGTGGCTGAATAGGCGTTTGTTGCTCCAAAAGGCATTGGTTTCACGATAGAGGAGGTGTGTAGCGAAGATGGAAAGGAAGGTAAGGCACCCTCCAATGTGGCTAAGGATTTTTATCTTTTCCCAAATGCTATTATGAAGGAAACAATAAGTAAAGAAAAAACAAGGCTTAAAGATTTTGCAATTTTTTAGCGGCTGTTGACATTAATAAATTTCGTGCAAGAAAATTCATAGATTCATGGATTTCTAACATTTGGTTAAACAAATTTGGTGCACAAATAACATATTTTAGGCTCCTACAAAAAGGCCTATTTGTAATTTTTTTAAGGAATCATGCCATGCAAGAAAGAGTCTTGGCCAAACCCTATTGAAATATCGGGGGCTATTCATTTCATGCCCTCGCGTGGTCACCTTCTACCATCATTGAGGAAATTATTACACTTTCAACCCCTAGATGGGTAACAATTAAAAGTCTCCCCCCATAATATTGGTAAATCCTCCCCCAAATCCTAGAGCTTCTCGACAAAATTATAAGGGTAGATGAGACCAAGGTGGCTCTATCGAGCCTGGACGATCGAGTCTTGGTTACCCTTAACCCTAGAATTGAAATTCCCAAGTGTCTAAAAATCTTTGAATATTTAGGGGTTGCATCTTGCCCACTTGAAATCCTAGGCAGAATCAATGCATGCTTCCTCTGCAGAAGAGAGGGGCATATTCGTAAGAATTGTCCTGTAATCCAGAATAAAAAGGCAAACCCTGTGAGGGGAAACCCTAATACAAGCCCTAATGGGGCTTCGCCCGAGGAGAAGGTTTGTGTGGAGGATGATAGTAACCAAACCCACACATAGCCTGTTGAGTCCCCTAGCCCTTGCTTTGAGACAGTCGCAGATGGTCCACCTTCAATGGAGAAGGAAATGGGCATGGGTGATATAGTCTTTGAAATGTGCATCCTCAATTTGAACCCCCACAATAGTTCCCAAGGCCTCAATCTCTCCAACTCCTTCAACACCCTTGAGCAGGGGGAGGATGATAGAGAAGAAATTGAGTGGACACCCACTCTCAGTGAGCATGTCATCATCAATAGCCCTCCTCATCAAACCTCTAGGTAGGAGGAGACTAGGGAGGCTTGGATCCTCCAAAGATTGAATGCATAATAGTTAGCCATGAAGCAAATTAGGTAAAGGATTGAAGAAAACTTCCTTAAACAGGCCATGTAGGATCTCCATATGATATCCTCTAGCCTCAACCCATCCAATCTCCCCGCCATCCCTCCAAATCACCTACTCCCTGATAATGAAGCCTAAAGTCATACTTTGTCCCCCACCAATATGCTACTGGCAACGTCTCATCTCTCACACCAACAATCAAAATATCTGGCCTGACCATGCTAATATGCTCTCACGCCCATGCCTGAAGTAATGTCACATGGGTGATGCCCAGTGCTCGTCTGTAATAGGCAACGTGCATGCCTCGGTATAACTATGCTAGCACATGTTCCCCACATGAACTCCCCCTCTCGTCTCTCCATAATGTGTCTGACAACCTTAATTACCTTGAGGCTGTAGAAGCGTCCACTCCTATCTGGCAGTAAAATATTGCTAATCAAGCCGCATAGGTACAATGGTAGGGCTGGTACATGCAATCCCAACCAAGCATCAAGATCTAGCTCCCTCCCTTGGATAAGCAGCTCCATTGGTCCAAACACAACCTACAAGCTCTCCTCCACCGATCAACTGCAGGTCCAGTTGATCAAGTGCCCTCGAATGGATAGTTTTAAAATTCTCCAGACATCCTCTAGCATCACCGTCATCTCCCATGTCCGGAGATGGAAGGTAGAAGTCTCTGAACTCCATCTTTCCATCAGTGTTGTCAATAGTCCCTAGTGCGCTCAGATGTTGGGATACCCCAACATGTGTAGCAATCCCGCCTGTGCTAGAGATCCATGATCGTGGGAATTCATCACTGCACGTGTCACCTCCAACACTGTTGAATGTCTCTCCCATGTCCTCAATGAATCAAAGTTTTGCACCCATGCAAAATAATTTGTCAACTTTTCTCACATTTCATTCCTTTTTCTATCATTTTTCATCCCTGCCCCGGGTTTGGTGAATTCACCTCTGTGCAAGGCGAGTTCACCTTTTTCCCTTCCTAGCGCATTTGCCTGTCTAGCCAGCGCACTCGCCCCTTTGTTGTCCTTTCACGAATTCGCCTATTTTCCTGGCGAATCTTCCCCTTTCTTGTCTAGGCATAAATCCGCCCGTCTTGTCCTTAGTGGAAAATTTGCATTCACCCTTTTTCCTTGAGGGGCAATTTTGTATCTGTCCCTACATCTTTTCCTCCCCGCATGGCAAATTTGCATTAGCCCTTTTCCCGGAAGGGTGGATTCACATGCGCCTGTTTTCCCTTTTGGTGAAATCGCGTTCACCTCTTCTTAGTTTCGACGAATTCACATTCGCCTATCCCAATGCACTTACTCTCATGTTGTGCAATCCCGCCCTTTTTGGGGAGAGGTGATTTCGTAACCGCCCCTCCCCTAGTGTGCCCACCCTTGCACAGCATGTCTCCGCCCTTTTACTTGCTGGCCCTCTTGGACAGGCAAATTTTCCTTCTAGATGGGAAAATCCGCCCATCCGTGGTGAATTTGTGCCCTAAATCGACTTGATCCCAAATTAAAAATGTGCTTCAAAATTCAAATAAAAATCACCAAGCAGGATTTGGGGCCTACCTGGTGGTACTACTCGATAGTAATAAAATTGGCGCACCTCCTCGACTCGATGGATCAGCTCATCGTCCACGAACACCTCGTCACCACTCTTGTCAGCCATCCTCGTCACTCACTTTCTCTCTATCTTGTCTAGTCAGCTGCCAAGTATGCAAAAGGTGAATAGTAATTTTTTAAAATTATTATTTATAATTTTCACTTTTTGCACCTAATTAGTCGTTTAATTTTTGGGTAATTTTTACCCTTTAATTAACCTTTTGTTAATTCATTCACCACTTTTCTTCTGCGGGCCGCCATTTGCACCCGGTTTATCTGTTTTCCTTTGTTCAAAAGCCATTCTTCATGGTTTTCGTGCTCTATCGTGTGGTACCTTCCATTTCTTCATATGGAGAAGTCACCCAGGGCCTTTTTCTTCCCCATCTTCCCTTTTGAGGGGGCATACCCTACCATTCTTCTCCATTCTTTTGTCCTATCCACTTCCCTGCAACACTGGGGTATCGTCTAATATTCTTTTCTTCTATCGAGTCATCTATGTTTTATTTTTCTTCAAAACACTATTATTTTAACAGTATTTCGAAGAGGGGAAAAATGTAGACACCTGAATTTGACCGCTCCCATATAGTCAAATTCACTCCTTGTATTCCTATGTCTCACATTCCTCATCCACATTAATTAAATAACTTATTATTTGATTAATATTGTTTTGTAGCCCAATGTGCTTAAGGTATTTAATAAATCAATTAAATACCTTACCCCCTTTCATCTCTAAATTAAATAAATACCCCAATTGATTTAATTTGGTCATTTTAGCCTAAATGAATTAAATCTATTTTTAATTCAAATTCTTCTCTCCTCATGTCACATCCTCCATAATTCTTTCTAATCCAGATTAATTTAATTAATCTATGATTAGGATGTGCACACCCCTAATCATCATTAGGGTCACATCCTCCATAACCTCCCACTTGCCTCTAATTTTTCATTAATTCGTCTAATCATGCATTTGCACAACCTTAATCACCTACTTAGGCCAACCTAATCCCCATGCCATTTATGGCATATGTCCTTAGTCAACATTCACTAATTTTTTTCTCTATTTGGAGAAGGCAACCCCTTCCTTATGTGAATTTTTAATTCACATTTATTTCCTTAAAGCATTTTAAATAATTTAAACTTTTTTCTCCCATCCCCATGTGGATTTTTGAGGAATTTTTTAATTTCTCACATGTCCTCTCAACCACATGTGGACAAAGACCTCCTTTATGAGGATATCTTGTCCAATCCCAAGGTACTATGTAGTACCTCCATGTCATACCCACATCATCCCCCTCTTTCCATCTCACCTACCACATGTTGGGATGTGAGGGCTTGTGAGTTCTCAACTCACCCTTTCCCTTGATCTTGTCCATCTTGGCTCAATCCTAGCCCTCCATTATTTAGAAGCATTTCCCCTAAAAATGGTGGAATTGCCCTCATTTAGATAATCCACTTTTTCATATACACTCAAGCACTTTTAGCAAGCATACACTTAGCATCTAAGCATCCTCCATTGTTGCAACATCTTTGAGTTGTCATCTAGCATCCTTCACAGTACCCACAATCTCCATTGCATCCATCATCATCTTAGCTACATTTTTCTTTAGGTTTCAATCTATTTTGCCACTAAGGAGCAAACATATCAAGCAATCAAAGGGCCAACCAATTTATCAATCTAAACAAGGTAAAAGGTTCTAATTTCTCGTGTTTTTGTTTAGATTCATCTAGGCTTTATCTTGAGTGTTTTGTTTGTGTTTTCTATCTTGCACTTCCATTGTAATTTTCCATTCCTAGGTTAGAATTCACTTGCACACATTTTTGGCATGCCCGGTGGGACCCATGTCATGGTTCATTTTTACTGTTTGCAATTGTTTTAAATTTTACAGGTACAAGTTTTACATGTAGGGGTGAATTCACCCATGAGGGGCGAATTTGCTGGGTATAGAGGCGAATCTAAGTCAAACATAGGCAAACCTAATCCCGCCCTTCCATGAAAGGGGAAAACTTGAAACTACTAGGTGAAAACACTTGACACAAAGGCAGATACGCGGAGAGCTACCAAAATGGGTGATATTGCTAAGAGCACAGGCGAGCGTGCACAAGTTACAGAGGCAGGATCATATACGCCTCTCCACCCGACAGGCAACTGCAACTTTTCCCATCCCCCCAAATAGGTGGCCCTGACCTACAAACATGGGCGAACTTTTCTCACACAAAGGCGAATTAGTAATTATCCTAAATCTTAAATTTTCCAATTTGGGCTAGAATTTGATTTCAGTTTCGAGTACTAACTAGCTAACTTGTTTGTCGATGACTATGGTATTTTACTAATGATTTGTGTAGTGTTGTCCCACGTTTGGCAAAGATCGATGATTGAAACTACTAATCTATTCTCTGCAGGACGATCGGTTAAAGATCCATTAGTTAGCTTTGTCTGTTGTTTTTCACACTTAATTTAGGCACATGTAGATTAATTAAAGGGTCAATTAATCTTGTTTGTTGTGCTTAGGAGCAAGTTGTTGACGTATCCACTCTCCTTGCACCTTTCATTGATCCTAGGTGATGAGAAATTGCAACTTGTTCCAGTCTAGTCCAGTCTACCTAGGAAGTGCTAGTATGTCTAAGCTTGCCCCTTGCGCTATGTGCGAGCTTGGGGACTAGCCAAAGTGTCTAGTATTTCCTTCCCTTAGTGAGACCTACTTGAAATTTCATCACCTAGGAGATGATCTCAACCACGTGTTACTGGCAGGGTATAAAAAGGGGTGAGAACTAAAGTTGTACCCCAATCCAGTCACGTTGTGTCTAGTGAAGCATCGAAGCTAGGGTGATACCTAGATAAGACATGTAGGGTTGGTCTAAGTTTCTAATACCTCGTTGGGGCTCCTAATCCATGCTTGTGATGGGTTGGTATTCATAATTGTGTCTCACATACCTAGTGTATATCAAGGAAGCATGAGATAGCCTGTTTATCCTAGATAGAGACTCATGTTTTAGTCGTGGCTTAGTGTAGTGCAGGGGATGTGCACTGTACCCTAAAGTTACTCACCATGTACTCCCTTGGGTTGAGATAAAAATCCTTGTGGTGGACTATGATAGTTTCTGAGAGAAAGCGTGAAGGTGAGCCCGTGGTGTCTGCTGATGACCCTGTGCCACTGAATCGCTAGCTATTTGCCTTCGTGAGAAAGGGTGATCTAGAGAAACACCTCAATATCACATACTAACCTTGGGTTGTCTACCCAAGGTGGTGGGCCTACATCAAGTTTGTAAACCTTTAACACTAATTCTAGCATTGTGCTGCCTGAGGTGTCTTCTTTGTGCAATACTAGTGCTTTCCGTCGGTCGAAGTTAGTCCAACCTTTTTGTCTGTTATTTTTCATGTTTTTTGTACTTTGCCATAGTCTTACCCCGCCCTCAGTGGCAATTTTTCCTCTCACAAAGGAAAATTTGCATTGTCAATAGGCAATTTTGCCCTGTAAAGGGGCAATTATACATCCTGGTCCAGTCTAGGTCATCCCTTAGGTGAGTTTATCCTTATTAGGGGTGAATTTTCCTGTGGGTCCCTTAGTTAGGTGACCCCCTATCCGCCTGTTCCTTGAAATAGGTGATCTTGTCCATCCCTTAGGTGAGTTTGTGTCTAGTTTGTACCCTTCAAGTCTGCCTGTTCCCTTAGAACAAGCAATTTTGTCATTTCCTTGGGCAAACCTGTTGTCCATAGGGGCAATCCTGTGTCTGATTCAAGTCATCCCCATCCACTTATTCCCCTAATAGGTGATCCTGCCAAACTATTGGGTGAATTTATGTCTCATCTGTGATTGTACATCCCTTAGAATATGTGAACCTACTATCCGTAGGGGCAATCCCACTTCCATCTGTACTACCCTTGTCATTACAGTTCAAGACTTAGGCAATCCTGCTTGTCCGATAGGCTATCCCGTAATAGGCATTTTTGTTTGAGTTCGTACTATTCAAGACATAGGTGATCCTGATCGTTAGAAGAGGCGAACTTGTCATCTCGATAGGCGATTTTGATTGTGTTTGTACATCTCAGGAAAAGGCGAGCTTGATCCTTACATAGACAATTCCACAAAATCGTGTCTGCTTGTTCCCTTTTGGTGTCCAAAGATTTAGGTAATTTTGTCATATCTATAGGCGATCTTGTTCATAGATAGGCATTTTTGCATCCCGAGTCTACCTGTTTCCTTTGGATTTTGAAGATATAGGTGAATTTGAGTCCTAGACACAGGTGAAGTTGCTAGACATAGAGGAGAATTTGTGGTCCTTTAGATAGGAAAACCTATCACTTGGAGGGGCAAATTCGTCAAACACAAAGGCGTATGTGCTTCCCGTACAAAACTACTGAGAGTTAATCCTTTGGGCCACTGAAAGCTTGTTGTTTTTTGAGTTCGTTATCATGATTGATTTTTTTTATCATCCATCTGCCCGTAATCATCATTTTAGCTCATCTCCATTTTCCAAAAGTCATCAAAACCTTAATCAAATCACATAGGTGCATTTTAGAGCATCCCTAGGTCGCATATTCATTATTGTTTCATCAATCTGAGTCTCTTAGACTTCGTTTAAGGGGTTTTTATCCAAGGTGGCTTAGGTGTCTGTTTCTGATTGTCATCATTCGCACTTGTAACTTAGGATTTTCATTTGTCCTATGTCAATAATCAACCACGTCAAAATCAATCTACTTCCATCTTGAGGTAAATTCAGTGTCATAATCATCCTTTTCGTAATCCAATCCGATCATCAACATCATACGTCATCTAGTCAAACCCCTGAACTTTGTTTAGAGTCAATCACATCAATCCAATCAAACCAATCATCCCATCCTATCAACTATCCAATCCAATCAATCAACCTAGTCGAATTCAATCTAATTCAATTAGTCATCCAATCAATTGATAAGCTAATCATTCCATCCTCTTATCTAGTCAATCCTTTAATCATCACCTAGGCCATTCATTTAGGTGCATCCTAGAGCTTAGTGTCATCTTAGTCCACTTGGTAGTTTCACATTTTCATGCCCATTACTCGATTGCAAGCAAAGAAATTGATGGCAAAACAACAGGCCCAAGGTACTTAGCCTCACATTTCTCAGGATAATCAACCCACCAATGGTGGCTCATCACAATCCAATACTAAAATCCACAATATGTCACCTCCTGCTAACGAGAGCATGGTCAACCAACCTGAGGTCACATTTGATGAATACCTCAGTAATCCCACCAATGTCCAAATGACAGATTGTCTCTTTAATGAGTGTGGGGATAAAATACTTGCCACCTTGCTCTTGAAAGGTATCAAGCCACCGTCAGGGTTCGACTTATCCAAGTATGTCAATATCACACCTCCTGCACCCCCAGTGTTGCAAGATCCTCAGAATTCACAAAATAATCTAGGCAATTCATACATCCCTAAAGGTCCACCACAAGAGGGTTGCTATCAACCGAGGTTCGATAATGTTGTGCTTTATCAAATACTACCCCATGTACCATCTCCACATGTTCCAATTTTGGTCATGGGAGCATCGCCCAATCCTAACAATCCCTAAGGCCTTGATCCTAACAATCCTTTTGGTCTTGGTATGCCGCAAGGTCCCTCCAATCCACCAAACCTGAACATCCTGCAAGGCTCAACCCCCATACCGTCCGCACCACCTCTTCCACCAAATCAAATGAATCAGTTATTAGGGAATACTAGGGGCAATCCTTTCATCACGCCACCTCCGCCTCCTAGATCTACACCTGCATCAAACTTACCACCACCTCCATTCACATCTTAGCAACCGCCTCAGGGCAATATCCCCTCTTTGCATCAACCATAAGGAAATCCACAACAACCACCGCAACAAGCATCATTGTAGCCTCCACAACATACTCACATCTCATCTCAACCACCTCACCAACAACCTTTGCATCATATCCAAATTCTGTCACAACAACAACAACCACCCCCGCATCAGCTGCAGGGCAATCTATCACAACCTCCCCATCAATCACAAGGTCCCACTCATCAACAAATATCACAACAAATCCCATCCTACCAACAACCGCAGGTCCCTCAACAACCCCAAATTCCATCTCAACCTCTATATTAGCAACCGCCATCTTACCAACAACTTCCTCAACATTCACAAATCCCAACGCAATCACAGCCGTCCCACCAACAAATTCCTGTCAACCCTGCTTCCCAGTACCTATATCACTCGCAAATCACCTATTATGTGCAACTTGCTACATCAAATCCCAACCCCAACTATTCTTACCACAATCCCAACAACAACCATCCTACGCTACTCCATCGCAATCGCAACAAAACATCCACTATCAACAACCCAATCCACAACATCCATCATATGCTTCCCAACAACATGTTGCTTATAATTATCAATCAAATCCGTATTATTCCCAACAACAGTCGTCATATCAGCAGGGTACCTCCACCTCATATTACCAAGCACCTCCATTATATCAGCAAGGGGCCTCCTCGTATTATCAAAACCCGCCATCATATCAACAACCTTATGCCGCTCCCCAATCCACATATCCCAATTAGTATCAACAAACCCCTTCATATCTGCCTCCACCATCTTACAATCAAACCATTTCGACTCCATCTTCATCTTATCAACAATATGTTTCTTACAATCAGTCAAATCTGTCTAATCCTCCTCCATCGACACCTGTCAACAAGGAGTGGGAAGAGATAAAAGCTGTGTTGAAAGAATTACAAGCAGGAACATCCAAAAACTCTTTCAAATTCAAAGAGATTTTCCCCTATCTGTTTGATCCCTCGATTTCACTTGTTCCTTTTCCTAAGCACTTTGAAATGCCAAATTTTGACAAGTACAAAGGAACCAAGGACCCAAGGAACCACCTATAGGAGTTTTACACATTTACAAGAATTCCTACACAATGAAAATTATCTCCTATGACTGTTCCCTAGGAGCTTAACGAGGATAGCTCTAGATTGGTTTATGGGTCTTCCTAAGTGTTCAATCTCTTCTTTTGTGAATTTTTTAGAAAAATTCGTTGCACACTTCTCTTTCAACTTGGAGAAGGACATTGATACCTCAGATCTTCTGAAAGAAAAACAACATGAGGGAGAAACCTTTGTAAGCTACCTACAAAGGTGGCGTGCCTTGGCTAGTTGACTAAAATACCATCTCAGTGAGAAAGACATGGTGACCTTCTTTGTAGCAAACACCCATCCAAACATGGCACATAACCTTAATCTTCATTGTGTCACCTCCTTTTCAAAAATCATAGAAAAGGGAACTATAATTGAGAGGGCCCTTATTGCCAAAGGATAAATGAAAATCTATGATTGATAAGGATAAGTCACATTATTGGAACAAAAACAAAAATGTTATCCATGATGGTGTCACTGATACCAAGCATGTCCAAGTAGCCAACACCTCATAAAGGCCACAATATGTCCCTCATCAACAATCAATTGCCAACATCATATATGTGCCATAGGGTGCACCATGTCCTCCTTCACAGTCCAACCAAAATAATCAGGGGAACAATAAACGCTCGTTTACTCCCTTGGGAGAGTCTTTAGAGGCTATTTTCAATAGGCTCCTATAAGTGAGCTATCCAATCACTTATCCTGTGACTAAGCCTTTTGACGAGTCCAAACCAAAACCAACCTAGTATAGGGAAAATGAGTATTGTGACTTTCACAAAATTAAAGGTCATTCCACTAACAAGTGTCAAGGACTTAAAACGTATATCCAAGATCTTATAGATCGAGGATATATAGTAGTGGATGCTAATCGGGTGACGTCGTCCAATGCTCAGCTTCAAATATATCAAAACGCTTTCCCCAAGCACAACTAGGGTGCCAGTACCTCCAATGCTAATCCTGGGTCAAGCAATAACAATAACCAAAATAATAGCATGAATAACATTAAATGTACCCTATAACTATGATGACATTGTCATGTGCATTAGTCAGGTAGAACCACGCATGTGCTATTACTACACGTTGCACCTACATATTCGTTCTTGGTCCTTCCACGTCATCCCAACCAGCTCCTATGAGTTCTCAATATAATATTCTTGATCACCTCAGAAAGATCCTCGCTCAAATATCCATCTTGGATTTGCTTAAGTCTTCCCCTGTCCATCAAGAAATCCTGACCAAAGCTTTGCAGGATACCCACATGCCTAATGATATAAATCCTATTCAATTTCAAGCTTTAGTAGGACATCTGTCATCAACATACCAACTGGGATTCAGTCAAAATGATATGCCATCCATCGATTCAAACCATAATCACCCTCTACACATAGAAGTCCTTGTAGCCCACCATAAAGTGAAAAGGGTCCTGGTAGATAATCGCTCCGCTCTCAACCTTTGTACACTAAAGTTCATAAAACATGTAGGGTATACCCACGTTGACTTGAATAATCAGACTATCACCATCAAAGCCTATGATAATGCAAAAAGAGACTCTGAAGGAATCATTTGTCTTCCTATTCAGGTTGGCCCTATTGTGTAGTATACCACGTGCCACATCCTTGATCTGGACCTCCCATACAAACTTCTTCTTGGTCGCCCATGGATCCATGCCATGCAGGTCATTCCGTCCACTTACCATCAATGCCTGAGATTCATGTTCAATGGGATGGAAGTAACCATACATGCTAATCTGCAACCTTTTGAGTACTGTTGTGCTTTAGAAGCTTCCATCCCCCACTCCCACTATTGTCCAAGAGTTGAATTGGGGGCACCTCAGGCATCATCCTCCAATCCATCATCCACCACATCATCCATTCCATCCACTACATCTAAATCCACAATCACCAAGGTTAAGATCATAGATAAAGGTTGTGGTGAGTACGAGATGTGCACGACTCTAAATGTGGCAACCATGCCTCCATCTCCTCATACCTATGGCCAACCTAATAACACTCAACTCTAAGAACATGGGGTCTAACACTTTTCGATCCCCTGGAACACGACAAGTTCAACTAGATGATGACATCAATTAGTGGATATACAGGGAAGAACTTGAACCTTCTCCCCCTCATATCGAGTATTTCTAGGAGACTTATCCTCATGCGTCTAAGTTAGCTGAAAAGTACAATTATCAAGGGGGAGGCCTTGGCATAGAAGAACATGAAAAATTGCAACTTGCTGACAAACCTGTGAGACCTATAAATTTGGGCTTACGCTATGATAAAAACCAAAAGGGTCTCGTGCCATAAACTAGTACCTCTAATAATGTCAATGCGGATAATGATTTCCTTGAGGACATACTTGAGGAAGAGACTGTCATACTCTCTTATGATGATGTAGAACTCCCTACCCTCTTTGACTCCACATCCATCTTCACCATTAGTCTCTCCCTTCGTCATCCTAACCTCATTGATTGGGATTTATGGAGTAGTGCGCTTGTCGATACCTTTCCTTCAGTGGACACTTACATGCAAAATAAAAAAGGGTCATCTAGTGAAAACCTCTCTAAGGCACTTCCTGACTCATCAAAAGTAAAAACAAAGGGTGTATCCGACAATGAAAACCTCGACGAGGCACTCGAGGATGGGGATGTTCATCTTCCCCTTGTAGGAGCTCACTTGTTTGAATGATCTTCCATCTTGATCGAAGAGATGCAAGAAGTCAATTTGGGAACAAAAGAAGATCCTAAGATCACATATGTAGCCAATCATTGTCAGAGGAAGAGCATTCTCTCATTGCCAACTTGTTAAAGGAAGATGAACACCCTAACTGCAAAAGTAAAAAGAAGCTGGATTGGGGGAAGATGAACACCCTAACTACAAAAGTAAAATGAAGCAAAATAAAAAAGGGTCATCTAGTGAAAACCTCTTTGAGGCACTTTCTGACTCATCAAAAGTAAAAACAAAGGGTGTATCCAATAGTGAAAACCTCGATGAGGCACTCGAGGATGGGGATGTTCATCTTCCCCTTGTAGGAGCTCACTTGTCTAAATGATCTTCCATCTTGATCGAAGAGATGCAAGAAGTCAATTTGGGAACAAAAGAAGACCCTAAGATCACATATGTAGCCAAATCATTGTCAGAGGAAGAGCATTCTCTCATTGCCAACTTGTTAAAGGAAGGAATTATCAACTTTGCATGGACTTATTCAGACATGCCAGGATTAGATCCTGCACTAGTTGTACACTATTTGGACATTCATTCAGATGCTAATCCTGTTAAACATAAACTAAGAAAAATGCATCCCCAAGTGGCTTTGTTCATCAAGAAAGAATTGGAGAAACTGTTGGAAGCGAGGTTCATAAGACCTATTGATTACTCTTTTTGGATATCTAATATAGTGCATATCGCCAAACCAAATGGGAATATTAAAATCTATACATATTTTTAGGATCTTAACAAATCTTGTCCTAAGGATGATTTCCCGTTTCCAAACATTGACATGTTGGTCAACCTCATGGCAGGGCACGAGATGTTATCCCTTATGGACATTTTTTTTGGCTATGATCAAATCAAAATTGCACCAGAAGATCAAAATAAAACTGCCTTCACCACTCCTTGGGGTACCTTCTACTATAATGTCATGCCCTTCAGTCTCAAAAATACGGGGGCAACCTATCAACACACCATGACTGTTATCTTCCATGACCTTATCCATATCATAATGGAAGCTTATTTTGATGACTTATTGGGGAAGTCTAAGACTAGAGAAGAGCATCCCATGATCCTGAAGAAAATATTTGAGCGGTTAGAGCACTACAAGCTACGTCTAAATCCAAAAAAGTGTGTGTTTGGAGTTAAATCTGGAAAGTTCTTGGGCTTCATAGTTTCTATAAGGGGTATCGAGGTAGATCCAACAAAGGTTAAGGCCATAATGGAAATGCCCCCGCCATGTAATCTAAAGCAATTAAGGAGTCTTCAAGGAAAGCTACAATCCATCAGACGCTTCATAGCTCAGCTTGCTGACAAATGTCAATCATTCACCCACCTGCTACGCAAAGACATCACTTTCAAGTGGGATTCAGAGTGTTAGCAAGGCTTCAATGAGATTAAGGAGCACTTGGCTCATCCACCCATCTTAATGCCTCCTATTCTAGGAAAACCACTCTTGTTGTATATCTTAGCTACATCGGTTGCACTAGGGGCATTATTAGCACAACATGACAAGTCCTCCAAAGAGCGTGTAATTTATCACATTAGTTGAACACTGGTGGGTTATGAGCTCAACTATTCCCCAATGGAAAAAGCTTGTTTGGCAGTGGTCTTCAGTTCACAAAATCTTCGTCATTACATGCTCAATCATCCCATCAAGCTAATATCAAAAGTTGATCCCCTTAAGTATCTGTTGTCTAGGACTTCTTTGACTAGCCGCATGGCCAAGTGGGTCATGTTATTGAGTGAATCTGACATAGAGTATGTAGACCATAAGGAAATCAAGGGACAAGTCATAGCAGATCAGTTGGTCGATGCTCCTTTGGTTGATGCATATCCGTTAGTAGCTGAATTTCTTGATGAAGAGGTCTTTATAGTTGCAGAAACAGATACATGGACACTCTACTTTGATGGGTCATATAGACATAATGGAGCTGGCACAGGTGTCTTATTTGTCACTCCTCAAGGTGACTACATCCCAAAGTCATTAAATTAGCATTTCCATGCACCAACAATATAGCAGAGTATGAAGCTCTTATCATTGGTCTCAGAATCACCATCCAATGGAATATCACCCGTCTACGAGTCTTTGGTGATTCCCAACTGATTATCAAACAGGTCAATGAAGAGTTTCAGACAAAGTATGACAAGTTGTTACCCTATAAACGCATGGTGGATGATTTCAAGAAGTACTTAACCTTCATTCAGTTTGAACAGATCCATATAGTCTAGAACAAGGCAGCAGATGCAATGGCTATAATCGGTTCCCTCATTGACATGCCCAAAGATCGAATGGACTGTGAGTTCCTAGTTGAAGAACTGCTAATCCCAACATATGATGTCCCTGATAGTGAGATGGTGTGCGATATCATAGGTCCCGAGTCACCTTGGTACCATGACATTTACACCTACCTCCACGATAACATTTTACCAACTAACCTCACCTGCAATCAACGTAAATGATTTATCCAGTGTACTTCCTGCTATACCATCCTAGGAGATACACTTTATGATACCATCATAAAGATGATGGTATTCTCCTTCGATGCCTTAATGAATCAAAATTTCACATTGCGTTAAACAAGGTACACAGTGGTGTTTGTGGGTCCCATTCCAATGCTATGGCCTTAGCAAAAAGGATTCTCAGAGCTGGTTATTATTGGCCTACTATGGAGCATGGATCTTGTGAGTTTGTGAAGAAATGTCTACCTTGTTAGCAACATGCAGATTTAATCCATGCTCCCGCACAAGACTTGCAACCCATCATAGCACCATGGCCTTTTTCTTAATGGGGTTTTGACTTGATCGACAAGATTTACCCTTTATGCTCTTACAACCATACTTTCATCATCATAGCCATTGAATACTTTACCAAGTGGGTGGAAGAAATTCCACTCTCCCAAATCACAGGTATTTAGATCTCTAAATTTATCCTATTCCATATTCTTTGTAGATATGGAATCCCTTCCACCATCATCACCGACAATGGAAAGCCCTTCAAAAATAAATTTATGAAACACCTTTGATGTGAGACATATCATATCCAACATTGTTGGTCCACCCCCTATTACCCACGAGGTAATGGTCAAGTAGAGGCAACCAATAAGACCCTCATCAAGATCCTTAAAAAGGTGGTCAATAATACTGGTCGAGATTGGCACCTTCATCTCCATCATGCCCTTTGGGCGTACCGTAGATTCATCCACACTCCCACTAGCACCACCCCATACTCTCTTGTATATGGTGTCGATGCAATCTTTTCAATCGAAGTCAAGATCCCATCACTTCAAATATCTTTGAAGAACCTCATTAGTGATGAAGATACTTGGGTTGCATGCTTAAATCAACTTGAACTTCTAGATGAAAAGTGCATCAAGGCCTACAATCACCTTCAAGCATACTGACATTGTCTTAGGAGGAGCTACAACAAGAAGGTTCATCCTCATCAATTCAATGTTGGCCATTTGGTCCTGAAAGAGAATCATCGCACCCAACAAGACATGGAAAAGAAAGGAAAGTTTGAGCCAAATTGGTTGGGTCCCTATGTTGTCACAACAAAATATGGTTCTGGGGTATATAGGCTTGAAACACCTAAAGGAGAGCCCCTGGAGGAGCCTATATACATCATGCACTTGAAGAGGTTTTACACCTAAGTCAACTGGGTTATCTTACCTGGAAAATACCAAAAAAAGTAAAAAATCATCAAAAATACAAGAAAAAAAGGTTAAAAAATCCAAAAATAGTAAAGAGAAATAATCCATCCTATGGTGAAAATCACCCCTACTGGTGCCTTGGATGAGTACATTTGTAACTTGGTAACATGTGCCATTCCTAGAGGGCTTAATCATTATTTGCCTTGCATCCTAGTTACTTTATGCTTCCATCCATCCTATCCTCAAACCTTATCAATCCTATCCTTTCATTTGCATCCACTTATCTGTCGCTTGATATATTTTGGTTGAGTAGTGGAAAATTCAAATCAGCTATCCACAATCATGAGATTTTATCTTAAATTTGAGCCTTTGTTGTTTGTGTGTTGGTGTCATTTGTCGGTCCTATGTTCTCATCTGGAATTCTTCATCGTGTCGGTCATCATTAGGTCTCATCTCATCTTTTGTCCATTTTGTCAAACTACGTTGCCCTTGCGCTTTCATGTAGGCAAGGCTAATCATTTGATCAACCCCGGGGCATTTTGTTCATCTGGTCTTCATCATCCATCGAGGTCTCCATTGTCCTCTTTCTGCTTTTATCCATGGTTAGTCATTTGTCTTTTATTGAACTACGAGGGCTCCATGCTTTCACGTAGGCCTTTAGGGTGTGTCTTGTTGTTGTGTCGTGTCATCAAGTGTGTCCCTACCTAGCTGGTTCCTAACAAACAAATTCCATTAGTATCTTGAGGTTTAATTAGTCTTGAGTATCTCGAGTCATGTCGATCGCCTGATCTATCCTCCATATTTGGTCTTAATAGGATGTATCCTTCCTAATCAGACCGCATCAATCCCATCCACCTTTTGATCCTATGACAAAGGACATTTGAAATTTATTGTGATCTTTTGATGCTTTTGGCATTTTTGTTTATCATTTGAGCTTCCTATTATACTTTGTCAAGGTTGCCACGATCCATCATATCATGGTGTGCTCTAATTGGTAAACATAGGGGCATATCTTGATCTTTTGTCTATTTCTGTCTTCTTAGCTGTCCCAAGTGGTACCCACCAAGATCCCTGTGGTCTTGTGTTATGTTGGGACATCCTTTTTGTGCTTGTGGTTATCCCAATACCTAGCTCGACCAAAGCCCTTGCGGCTTTGGGGTGTTGGGATAACCTCCTTGTTTGTTGTGCTTATTTTATGCATTTGACACTAATTTGCCTTGGTTCCTCATACCCTGGCGTATCATGTCCTATGCTATAGTAAAAACCAGTGCTCCTAAAATGGAAAAAAATGGCATTAGGAATTGCATTTCATCTACCATCCTATTGCATTGCACTTTCCCCATCCTATTCTTCCCCTAGCCTATGGTTAATGATTTTGGTTGTGCAAATGTTCCCCATCCACCCATCCTTCTTCTCAGGATGCCTATGGTTTTTTGACAGGTGCAATATCACACCCATTATCATCTATCGTGTTATGCGATGCATTGCCACAGTTATCATTGTTCATATATGTTCATTTTCATTCCATATTCATTACATTATCATTTTCATATCCATCTTAAGTTGTTTAGATTAATATAGATTTGTTATTCTAAGCATCTTAAGTTTATTTCGTCATCTCATTTCATTTGCATTATCATTTTCATTATCATCTTAAGTTGTTTATATTAATATAGATTGGTTATTCTAAGCATCTTAAGTTCATCCCATTTCATTATCATTTCATTGCATTACCATATTGGTCCATTCCATCGCATATACATTGCATTGCATTACATTTATCCATATCATCATTGCACATTCATATACTACACATTTTTCATTCATTACATCACATCACATTTTCATGCCATAATCAAATCATAATAACATGCCTGGAAAGTTTTCCTACTAAAATTAAAAGCAAATTGATTGTACAGTGTACAACATAGATATCTATGTAAAATCACATTTGCTGAATCCATCACAAGGATTTCTAAACATATCCATTACAAGCATAAGTTTTCCATCTACACATATTCATGAAATCTTGCATCACAAATCATTAGTATCACATATGTGGCATACATCATAAAATCATAAATCATTCATTACATCCTGCATCACAAAGTGTTAGACATAATGCATTTAATCCATATCATCCACATAAACATAAGAATAAATCATCATAATCACATACATACATCATGATCATAATCACCATACACATGAGCATAATAAACATCCATGTCATCACATAATAATCATATAGTGTTGGCAATGTCCATCGCATATCATATGAATACCAAAAACATATCATGTCCATCATATCCACCATATTCCATAATAAAACCATAAGAGTCCATGAAAAGTCCATAATAATAACATAACATAACGAGTCCATCATAATGTCCACCTAAATCCATCAAATAACATATAGGTACAGAGCTTTGATCAAATACAAATACTACATCTCCTCAAAGAATAAAGAATAAAGAATGAAAGAATCAATGTATGAAATAATCTTTGGAATCCATGCTGCAGAATTTGTAGCCTCTGTCTCTGTCCACTGCATGTACATTCTGCACCTGTCAAAAACCTATATCTTGTCTCCTCCTCTCTCTTGTCTACTTGGAGTTGTCTGCATCTAACCTCTGGGGGAGTCTGGCATTGATCCTTTGTCTCTGGGGGAGTCTCACGAAAGCTATTGTATCCCCGTGTGTGTGTGGCCCCTGAGTGTGATAGTGCTGACATCTAGGGTGCGACTCTAACATATGGAGATACTCTTCGCGCAGGATATGGGATAGTCTGATGATAAGCAAGCATATAATAAGTGACCTTTGTCCTGGCATCGACCACCTCCATTGCTTGTCCTCTAGCCAAATCTCACTTTATCCTATATCGGTCTTGCAACCTAGTGATATGCCTCCTCTCCTACTCCTAAGCCTCTTGCGCCATCTGCATCTGATACACCACCCCCTCCAATTGAGCTATCCTCTGTGCATCTGCATCCTGCTCCCCCTGCAATTCCTATACCTAGGCCTCCATTGCCTCTTCTCTCTTCAATAGCCCCCCTGTATCCCCCATAGTTACCTCAGCACACTCTGCCCTATCTCAGAGCTCATCTCTCTCCCTCCTCATCTCCTCCAGTCCCCTTTGTAGCTCTGACACTTGTCTCCTCAAGTCATCTCTCTCTATATGGGCCTCATATACCCTCAATGATGCCTCATCTTCCAAGGCCCCATAGTCCCTGTATCCATCCCTCTACATGACCTATAATTGGTCTACCTCCCACTGTAGCCTGTCCTTGTCCTCCTCTGACTCTCTCAATTTGTGCTCTACAATGCCTAGCCTAGCTAGTGCTCTTGTCAACAACACTGCGAGATCCTTGGGTGGAGGTGGCATGTAGGACACCATCGCTAGTGGATGTACCTCTAGGGAATCCTCATCCACATCCATGGCATGCTCCTCTGCCCCTGCCTATGGCATCTCCACATCCCCATCACCTTCCCTCCTCTGTCAGCTCCCTCTCCTCCTCCTCCTCTGCAGCTCGGCTAGCCTCCTCTCATTGTCGGATCCATATCCCAGTGCCCCCATAATTGACTGTATTGTAGTGATCCGCCTTGGTCTCCCCTCTGCCCACCATGCTGAGTATCATACGATGGTACCTGCATCTGTCGACCCTCCCCTCCAAGGGCATTATGTTAGTGGGATTGTATCCCACATCTGTTGTGCATACTCTGCAGTGATCTGCTCTCCCCATAATTCTACTGGCTCCTTGGTGATCCGCTGGAACCTCTGGGGTCCCACAGGAATATCCTACTGTATCCCAAACTACCTCGTGACCCTATCTAGTTTGTGTAGCTCTACAATGTATGGATCCCATCTAATCAAATAACAAACTGAGAAGAAATAGTCCCTATGTCTCCTGTCATTGTCCCTCCATCCATGAAATTGTCGGGCCATGTAGGGTCTCCATATGATATCCTTTAGCCTCAACCAATCTAGTCTCTGTCGCCATCCCTCCAAATCACCCACTACTTGATAATGAAGCCTAAATTTGTACTTTGTTCCCTACTAATATGCTACCAGCAGCATCTCATCTCTCACACCAACAATCAAAATATCTAGCTTGGCCACACTAATATGCTCCCATGCCCACACTTGAAGTAATGTCACATGGGTGATGCTTAGTGCTTGTTTGTAATAGATGGCATGCATGTCTTGGTATAGCTGTGCTAGCACGCACACTCCCCACGTGAACTCCCCCTCTCACCTCTCCACAATGTGTTTGACAACCTCAATCACCTTGAGGCTGCAGAAGTGTCCACTCCTATTTGGCAATAAAATCCCACTAATCAGGCCATAGAGGTACAATGGTAGGGTTGGTACATGCAATCCCAACCAAAATCAAGATCTAGCTCCCTCCTTTGGATAGGCAACTACATTGGTCCAAGCATAGCTTGCAGGTTCTCCACTGATCGGCTGCGGGTCCAACTGATCAAGTGCCTCAGATTGACAGTCGCAAAATCCTCCAAATGTCCTCTAGCATCATTGTCATCTCCCCTGTTAGGAGATGGAGGGTAGAAGTCTCTAAGCTCCATCTCTCCATCAACGCTGTCAGTAGTCCCTGGTGTGCTTGGATGTTGGGATACCCCAACATGTGTATCAACCCCGTCTATGCCAGTGGTTTGTGATCATGGGAATTCATCACTTTGCATGTCACCTCTAGCACTACTGAATGTCTCTCCTGCATCCTCAATGAGTCAAAGTTCTGCACCCATGCAAAAAAATTTGTCAGCTTTCCTCACATTTCATTCCTTTTCTATTATTTTTCATCCCTGCCCTGGGTTTGGCGAATTCGCCTCTGTGCAAGGCGAGTTCACCCTTTTCCCTTCCTAGCGGTTCGCCTATCTAGCCAGCGTGCTCGCCCCTTTGTTTTCCTTTCACGAATTCACTTGTTTTCCTAGCAAATCCGCCCCTTTCTTGTTCGGGAGAAAATCCGCTTATTTTGTTCGGGCGTGAATCCGCCTGTCTTGTCCTTAGTGGCAAATTCACATTCGCCCTTTTTCCCCAAGGGGTGATTTCACATCCGCCCCTGTGCCTTTTCCTCCCCGCATGGTGAATTCACATTCGTCCTTTTCCCATAAGGGCAGATTTGCATGCGCCTGTTTTCCCTTTTGGCGAAATCACTTTTACCTCTTCCTAGTTTTGCGAATTCACATTCGCTTATCCCGATGCACTTACACCCCTATTGTGCAATCCTGCCCTTTTAGGGAGAGGTGATTTCGTAATAGCCTCTCCCACAGCGTGCCCGCCCCTGCACAACATGTCTCCGCCCTTTTCCTCGTTGACTTTCCTGGATAGGAAAATTGCCTTCCGGACGGGCGAATCCACCCATATGTGGTGAATCCGTCCCCTAAATCTACCCAATCCCAAATTAAAAATGTGCTTCAAAATTCAAATCAAAATCACCAATAGGATTCGGGGCCTACCTGATGCAGTACTGCTCGATAGTAATGAAATTAGCGCACCTCCTTGCCTCGATGGATTAGCTCATCGTCCACGAATGCCTCGTCATCACTCCTGTCAACCATCCTCGTCACTTGCTTTCTCTCTCTCTCTCTTTCTTGTCTAGTCAGTTGCCAAGTATGCAAAAGGTGAATAGTAATTTTTCAAATTTACTATTTATAATTTTCACTTTTTGCACCTAATTAGCCCTTTAATTTTTAGGTATTTTTTACCCTTTAATTAACCTTTTATTAATTCATTCAACCCTTTTCTTTTGCGGGCCACCATTTGCACCCCGTTTATCCATTTTCCTCCATTCAAAAACCATTCTTCATGGTTTTTCACACTCTATCGCGTGGTACCTTCCATTTCTCCATATCGAGAAGTCACCTGGGGCCCCTTTTTCTTCCCCATCCACCCTTTCGAGGGGGCATACCCTACCATTCTTCTCCATTCTTTTGTCCTATCCACTTCCCTACGACATTGAGGCATTGTCTAACATTCTTTTCTTCTATCGAGTCATCTGTGTTTTATTTTTCTTTGAAACACAATTATTTTAACAGTATTTCAAAGAGGGAAAAAATGTAGACACCTGAATTTGACCACTCTTATATAGTCAAATTCACTCTTTGTATTCCTATGTCTTGCATTCCTCATCCACATTAATTAAAAACCTTATTATTTAATTAATATTGTCTTGTAGTCTAATGTCCCTAAGGTATTTAATAAATCAATTAAATACCTTACCCTCTTTCATCTCTAAATTAAATAAATATCCCAATTTATTTAATTTGGTCATTTTAGCCTAAATGAATTAAATCTATTTTTAATTCAAATTCTTCTCTCTCCTCATGTCACATCCTTCATAATTCTTTCTAATCCAAATTAATTTAATTAATCTATGATTAGGATGTGCACACCCCTAATCATCATTAGGGTCACATCCTCTATAACCTCCCACTTGCCTCTAATTTGCCATTAATTCATCTAATCATGCATTTGCACAACCTTAATCACTTGCTTAGGCCAACCTAATCCCCATGCCATTTATGGCATATGTCCTTAGTCAACATTCATTAAATGCTTTCTCTATTTGGAGAAGGCAACCCCTTCCCTATTTGAATTTTTAATTCACATTTATTTCCTCAATGCATTTTAAAGAATTTAAATTTTTTTCTCCCATCCCCATGTGGATTTTTGAGGAATTTCTTAATTCTTTACATGTCCTCTCAACCACATGTGGACAAAGACCTCTTTTATGAGGATATCTTGTCCAATCCCAAGGTACTATGTAGTACCTCCATGTCATACCCACATCATCCCCCTCTTTCTATCTCATTTGCCACATGTTAGGATGTGAGGGCTTGTGAGTTTTCAACTCACCCTATCCCTTGATCTTGTCCATCTTGGCTTGATCCTATCCCTCCATTGTTTAGAAGCAAAGCATTTCCCCTAAAAATGATGGAATTGCCCTCATTTGGATAATCCACTTTTCTATACACACTCAAGCACACTTAGCAAACATACACTTAGCATCCAAGCATCCTCCATTGTTGCAACATCTTTGAGCTCTCGTTTTGCATCCTTCACAATACCCACAATCTCCATTACATCCATCATCATCTTAGCTACATTTTGCACTAGGTTTCAAGCTATTTTTCCACTACAGAGCACAAATATCAAGCAATTAAAGGGCCAGCCAATTTATCAATCTAAACAAGGTAAAAGGTTCTAATTTCTTGTGTTTTTGTTTAGATTTGTCTAGGCCTTATCTTGAGTGTTTTGTTTGTGTTTTCTATCTTGCGCTTCCATTGTAGTTTTGCATTCCTAGGTTAGAATTCACTTGCACACAATTAGAATTTGGGATAATAATGATAAACTTGTTTGAAAAGATGTTCTAATGTGTGATAAGAAAATGAGCAAAGAGTGTAATTTTTTTGGCTTTTTCTTTCTACAGAGATAATGGGACACAATTGGAAAGAAAGGAATGATGAAAAGTTCAAAGGTACTAGGAGGTCCCTTACCGAGTCTTCTAAAAGACTCACCTTTCTCTATGTTGCATTACAGGTGTCGTTGCATATTGAGATCACGTTGTCAAAGTTTGTTAACCTGATTAGATATGGGTAAGTAAGGATTAACAAGGCCAGAGTTAGATGTGGACACGCCTGTCAACTAGAGGGTGCAGAACATGAGAAATTTCTCAAGGCCTTAAATGAATTTTAAAGAGATTTCAACGTGACGGTGGAGGTACAAGGAAGACATAGGGGACCTTGCCTGACCAAACAAATGCAAAGTGATGCTCATTCCATGGTTGGAGAAGCTAAAAGTGGACGGGTAGAGGAGGGGAATGTTAGGGATGAGGAGGAAAACACTAGCAGCGTGGTGGATTGCCACTAGATAGACTCGACAACAATAGGAATTTTGTCTGGACAAATGTTTTGTATATGCATGAAGAAGGTGAAATGTATATTCACAGAACAATGATTGTATATGGTTTTGTATAGGCATGAAACAAAAGGGCAGTCCGTGTATATATCCTTGTAATGCTGATGCAATTTTGCATTTTGATATGGGCTCCAACCGTGGCATCCCAAATGTGACATAATGTACTGGTCTTTGAACTATCTTTAATATAAAAAAAAATGTTTATATTTATATCTTGTGCAAATCATGGCCTCTTGCTTGCAACAAGATACTTTAGTGTATCGATCCAGACCCATTTTACAAATAATTTATGGACTAACCAACAAATACAATTATTTATGTTTGCTTTTTATTTTTTTTAATCTTTTGTTCTCCTCTCTTTTCTCTCCATATTTGATTTTTTGCACCCTCTTTCTTTAAAAGATTTTATTTGCAATCAATATATTCAGTCTTCTATGATAGATTATTGATGTTGACACTGATAAATAAAATATACAATTAAATTTAAAAAATCCATATTTCTATCTTAAAATTGAAGATAATAATTTAACTTTACAACCAAAAAAATCTATTATTATAATATTTTAAAAATAGATAAATACTAGCCACTAAGTAACATTACGTGCAATCAGCTGATCGATCCGAATATTAGAAGCATTGAACAAGAAGTTGTACCTATAACAATAATATTACCTACATTTTGCGGTTGACCTGGTATATGTGGAGCAAGCAGGTGCTCGGGAATCAAAAGATCGTTGAACGGAAGTTTAATGGCCTGTTTGTGGCAACTCAATTCTCAGTCATAAACTGCAATGGACTTTTACGACGAGGATCCAAGGCCACGTTTCCAGGTACAGAAATCCCGCACACCCATTTCTCAAAATCTCAAGAAACCAGACGAGATTGATAAAAAACAAGCTGCATTTTGCATAACAGCAGGAATCCTCATCTTCAGCTATGGCTGCCTACTGCCAGACATTTGGCAGATCTTACTAACATGGATTGGCATTTCAATGGTGCTGGGCCCCTTGGCCCCGATTTCTGTCACCGGCGGTGATTGTACGGTCGGTGTGGGTGACCCGATTGAAGATCAACAAGATTCACAGATTGAACCCCCAAAAGAAGATTTTGAAAGAAAAAATCACAGGTCGAAAACCAGGAGATCGGAACATCAGAATTCCGTAAAACCCATTTCGAATGGTCCCGACAAGCCTGCGAGGAATCAAACTATAGAAAATAAATCCAATTCAATTGGGGATTCTAGGGTTTCTGTGGTTTCCGAGGATTCCAAGGTTTCTAAGGCTTCTGGGGATTCTAGGGTTTCTAGGGTTTTGAGTAATGAAGAATGGTCGGCCGAGGAGGTTGAATTATTGAAAAAACAGCTGGCTAAAAACCCTCCCGGTAAGCCCGGGCGATGGGAAGCCATTGCTGAGGCATTTGGTGGTAGCATAACTGTGGAGTGCATTATTAAGAAGACTAAATCTCTGGGTGAAAAGAAGCCCGGGGATGAGGATTCTTACTCTAAATTTCTTGAGCATAGGAAAGCTTTGGACAGGCCTGTTCTACCGGAGCCTGATGAAGCACCAGTTCTGGAGGAGAAAATGGGGTGGAGCGATGTGGAGGATAGAGCACTGTTGAATGCTCTCAAGGCTTTTCCAAAGGATACGAAAATGCGGTGGGACAAGATTGCTGCTGCTGTTCCTGGTAAATCTAAACCTGAATGCATGAACAGATTTTCTGAGTTAAAACAGAATTTTCGCAGTTCAAAGGCATCAGAAACGTGAAGAAAAGGAAAAGATGATGGAACAACCGAACTCTATAGTTTTTTTTGCTTTCGTTTATTTTTAGGTATATTCTCTTTGCGGAACAACATTGGGATTGGGTGCCATCATCAAGGGGTATCTCTTCCGTCAGAGTAACTTAGATAGCAAATAGGATGCTGTATTTTATCCGTTTCCACATGTACCCTGGAGATTGGTTATGCAAGCTTTATGACTTGAGTTCATTTCATTCTAACATTAAATAATGAGGGATCATTAGCACAAAGGGGGCTTCTTGTTTTTCTTGAAGTTCAATGTAATTTCCAAATTATATTGCAAGAGTAAGCCCTTTCTCTGCTTCTAACAATTTTTTGAAAAATTGCAAATGTTTCCATATTAGTGCATCTTTTGCTTTGTAAACGGTATTTTGATTTTGCTTTTGATATGAAACATAACCTCTCAATGTGAAGGAACTGTACATGAAGAGTTGTATGCCACATTTGTAAACCTTTTTCAAAATGATTGAATGTCTATAAGTGTAATTTGCCGAGGTAAATGAAATCTGCACAAATCACCTAGAATGTCAACCCTTTCCATGATAACTGAACAAATAAAATTGATGAAGTATTTGAATCCATGTTAAATAACACTAAACTCAATCTTTTTTCGTGCCCATTTCCTCATATTCCAATTACAAATAGCTTGAAGATAGAACTCTGTCTCATTTTTTTGACTTCTACTAACCTTTAAAATTTTCTAGAGAAGTAATTATTTTAATAAATTGAGGGGGCTTGAGCTATGGTTTCCTGAACTGCTAAACAAAATGAAAACAAGATTGAGAATAATCTGCATAGACAGGAGTGAGAAAAGTCATTATGGTATTCATATCATCAGTGCTATGATTTAGCAAGGCAATGTATTTTACACATGTCTGTTCTTCACATTTTTTTGCTACTTCTTGTCAATATTGATCTTTGCAATATTCATTGCTTTATGTCAGATTGTTCATCTTTCTCTATTGGTAGACATTGATACAATTTCATGTACTCTCTGTTCTTGAAATCCTTCTGTGAACATGTGCATTTGTTTGGCATGCAACTTTAAATCAGATGTTGAAGCTGAAGTTTCTGAATTTCAGTTAAATAGCTTTCAATGCATATTTTTTTATTGCCTATAGCATCATATTTTTTTTGGAAAATGGGGTAAAAATTTATTTATAGAAAGCCAGCAAAAACATACAAAAAATCAGTCCCCATCCACCAGGGGGCCCGAG
Organism: Sequoia sempervirens; assembly: GCA_007258455.2. NCBI lineage: Eukaryota > Viridiplantae > Streptophyta > Pinopsida > Cupressales > Cupressaceae > Sequoia > Sequoia sempervirens. The sequence goes on from VDFB02168118.1 coordinate 186,173,656, forward strand.
AAGCCCAACCAGCAAAACAACTGCAAATACAGAAAGAGTCAAACCTACAAGAATCCCAACCAACACACCTCCTTAGCCATGCATATCCTCAAGAATCAACTTCCCCAATCTTTGGGAACAATCCGTGGAAAGATGCTCCCATCCATCGATATTCCAATCACCCATATGCTTTGAAGCCCATTTAGCTAGAGTCAGACAATCAACAACATTGTTCCACTCCCTCGGGATGTGGACAAAGGATACAAAATCCAATCAATCGCTTAGATGATGAATCTGCCGAACCACTAAAGCCAACTACGAATTTACGCCATCAAGATTCTGTTTATTCAACATATTAATCAAGATTTGGGAGTTTGACTCACAAATTACCTTGTACCAATCACAACTCCTTTCTCAAGCAATAAGGATAGCCAAAGCTTCCATAAGATTATTGTTCTGTTGACCCTTATAGATGGAGAAGAAGAAAAGAACAACACCAAAACTATCCCTCCCGACACCTCCAACCTTAGCATACCCAAGATTTCCCCTAGAGGACCCATCAGTATTATGTTGGCAACACAAGGGCAGACAACTGAGAGGGGGGTCGGGGGGGTGGGGTGACCAGTTGTCACAGAAATTCAAAATTTATTAAACTTGTTAACCTTTATTCTCAGATCTGATTAATAACCATGAAAGCACAAATCATCAACACACATAACGCCAAGATTTTTTTACATGGAAACCTGGTTAGGGGAAAAACCACGGTGGAGGTCAGTCCACAAGATTATACTCTATTAAAAGTATAAGAATAATAAATGGGTAATGCACATGCATTCAAGCACACTGCCTAGAGCTCACTGTTCAATTATAAAAGGGCTTACTGCCCAAAGGAAAGCACACCGTCTTATAGAAAGATTCGGATTACATTTGCAGGATTTTGAACTGAGAGAATAGCATCTACAAATGCTTGATTACAGTTCCGGTTAAGCACATGAATACTTCTTCACACTTCTTCACTCTTCTTCACATTTTGCTTTGCCTTCGAATGATTTAGAACATTATTCGCACACACCACACATTCAAATGGAATAAACAATCGCTTATATATATCCGCAACAAGAATTTGCATCGCCACATGTTGGCCTCAACAAAATAATAAAATGAATACAAACTGTTGGCCCAAAACAATAATAATTATCAATGTGAATCAACCAAAGTCGGGCACATCATAATGAAGACCCAAAATAAAATCTTCAAACACGAACCACCTTCAAAAATTAATCCTCAAAAATCCACAACACGCTACAACACCTTGTTGGCCATGAACATGAAAAACATGAACACAGAAGAGAAAATCTCTGATCGTGAGCACAACGATCAATGCAGACATGCAACATAGATAGAGCACAAACTAGAAACATCCACAAACATCAGGAATCATCAGAGAAGCATCCACAACATTTGAACTTACTAGAATCACATCATCTTTATTCAGGAACACCAACTGAGGCAACAAAAAAACTGTCATAATACAAATCTTCATAATTTGATCAAATCTTCATGTGGATCTCTGAAACTTGACGTGGATAAACTAGATATATTCGACAATAAACCCTTTAATCCACAACCTCTGATCATCAACGTATTGAGCTCACCAACAGAATGAACTTCATTTCACTATTGACAACTTGCAACTTGTTTCATTACAATTTTCTCAATATCCTCGACATAAACAACTTCTAAGACATTAATGCCAATAGTGTTGACATCAATGACAACCACATATCAGCAACACAACCACAACATCCAACATATTAATCTTAAGAACACCTATAGGAGGTGGAGACCATCTATCCTCTCTCCTGGTCTTCCTTTTCGGGAGATGCCTCCCCCTTATTGAAGCAGGCTTCGAACCATTCCTAAATAAACCCAGTCCTTGCATCACCTCTTCTCTAGGCTCCAAGGGGGTATCCACCTCACACTTAGCATGGATGGTCTCTTGAACATACCAATAATCCTTTGCCATAACTGCTGAACCACCATCTTCCTTCCTTGAAAGATCTAATGGTTCCCTTCTAGCCAGATCTGCCAAAGGATGCAAAAGGGCTTGATATTCCAAGCCACTTGAAGAAAGAAAGTATTAGCCAGCAGCCTTCCCAAACTCCTCCAAAATTCAAATAGAGAAGAAGCATGCACACAAGCCTACTTCCAAACATCCCACCATAAGTGCCAAATGATCGTAGAAAAGGAGCATTGAAAAAATAAATGTGAAGAAGATTCCTCACTATTGCCATAGAGGACACAAATAGACGGCCCCTGAAAACCCTGCTTTCACAGATTATTCTAGGTGAGACACCTATTATGGGCAACTAATCGAGAGAAGAGTTTGCATTTAGGCCAAACAAACTTATTCCATGCATTCTTCCACCAAGGGATTGCATCTCCCCCATATTTCCTGTCAATCCAATTCCTGATATCCAGAAGCCAACGAGTACACCCCCCTAGGATCAGGACTCCAAGCTAGGATATCACTCTTCATCAAAGAACTGCAAGCTCTTCCTGCTAAAATCCGAGATAACTCTTCTCGGTCCTCCACAGAGCCCTCCAGCGGCCACTCAAGAGAATCCTTCCACTAAAACACCTCCACTTGCCCCAAGCTCTTAGCAACTTTGAAGTCCTCAACCCTAGTCCAACCAGCCTCCAAGAAGTTAAGACAGAGAGATTGTAAGTGTGGATACATGGACATGATTGGGGGGAAAGCCATCTCAAGAGTCAAACCAGAAAAGGGCCTCTGAACTGCCTATAGCATCATATTACAGTTGTAAGATAGAATCTCTCTCATCATTTATTCGAGTTAAAATATTGATCCATGCATTGACTAATGGTCAGCAGTCATTTAGACATAGACACTATCCTTCTAACTTTTCTGTAGAAGTGTTTGTTTTGATAGAATAGTGGGGGTTAGCTGTGAATTCCCTGCTTTGCTAAACAAAAACAAGATTGAGATTGAGAAAAATCTACTCAGCCGGATACAAGAAATACTTATTGTGCCATTTGTCCCATCACCATGATCAAAGAAGACAATATAAGTTTTCTGCCAATGTGTGCTTTATATGTGTATACTACCTCCCATTAATATTGATCTTTGTGCTATGTATTGCTTCAAGTCAGAAATCTTTCTTTGAACTTATGCACATTGTTTTGTATACTACTTTAATTCATAGAATGGCTGAGATTTTGTATGTTCTAGTTTGATCACATTAAACGCTGACTTATTTATTGTGTATTATCCTGTATCCAATTGTAATAATCTGCGACACATTCTTTTGCCATTTTATTACTTTTTCATGATGAGTAGCATTGGAGGTGTGGATCCTATTGTTTAAAATCTCATGTAAAAGTGGGTTTTTAATTAAAATAAATCCTCACCTTTTTGTTATATATTTTTTAAGTCAGAGTCTCAGATTATTCATCTTTGTTGTCATCAAGAAACTTTTATACAATGTCATGTACTCCTTTCCTTTTCTGAATCATTTTCCCATGAACATATACGCTTTATCAATATTGAAAGAAAGTTTCATGTAGAGATTGAAGGATATACCTTGCAGTGCAATCTTAGAGCACATAATGCGGACCAAATATCTTGGGTTTTCGAATTTGTTCCAGGACTATGTTTTTGGGAACTTATATCTGTACTTCTTGTTCTGAATAAGATATTTTGGGACTTAATTGATCACTTCAGTGTTCATCTTGTTGAGGCTAGTTTCTGCTGTACCAGTTTGGTATTCTTTGAAGGCTTAAATGTTTTACGAGTGCTCCAAGGGCTTTGATGTATCTTCAATTTTATATTTTTCTGCTTGGCCATGTGATTAACCATGTTCCAAAAGTTTAGCAGGTTTTGGAGGGAAGATTGGCCAATTTTAGGGGTCCTAAAATGTTTGGCACTGCAACAACAGAAGAAATAATATATCTAATGGGTATGACTTCCCCTCATATGACAAAGCATAGATAAATCATCTTAAAAGCTAAACTTATACATATTAGAGAAAAAAAAAACATCTGGTATATTGCGTATAATGAAATGATAGAATTGAGAGAAGGAGATGTCTTCTGAGTTGGACAGGCTGTCAGAAATTCATGTTTTCTCTCAAATTGGCCTAAGGCAGTGAGGCCTAGTTACCGATGCTTGTCACAGTCATTTACTAATTAGTAATTACTATTATACTATATGAAAACGACTCTATTGACTAGCAAAAAACACCAATGCATTATAAAAAAAGATTATCCATTTCTTCTAAACTAGATGCATCGGCATGAAATGTCAATAGTGTCGATTTCTGTTTTGAGCTCTTTGATTAAGTTGTTTCAGGTTTGCTACACCCAGATGTTTTGGGGTTCAGACAAACCCGTGTCATGTTTGACTGAACCTCCTAATTATACTGGGGTTATACGGAAAATAATTACAGTGGAACCATCTTGATCTGATTTTGGTACAATGTGTATCTTGTTTCTTAGTATTTATTGTTTCCTTTATCTTTTGAATTCTACAAGTGGCTGGCAGTAGCTCATACCAACCTTGGAATCAATCATTATAAAGTATTGAGGTTGAATTTTATGAAATATTTCTCTTTCCAAATGATCATGTTTTGATTTCAATGATAAATTTGTTTCTACGGTTTGTTTAGATATGGCTTTTGTGTCTGGCAATATCTATTCCTTAAACATTCATGTTGACTTCTGCAGCACTAACTTACTGCCGTGCATTGTCATGCTGTTGTGGCTAATTCTTCTTTCTAGCAATATGAGGGTGTGCCCTGCAGATGCATTCATTTGTCATTAACTAAATCCAGGTCTCATGAATTCTATGTCAAGAAGTTCTTTGATGACCTTCTCTATATCCTCTTTATACCCTCTTGGATGATAGTATGGTGTAGTGATTATAGGTTTATCCCCCTCTTCCAACTCTATAGCATGTTGAAATCCTCTATTTGGTAGTGGCCCTGGAGGCATGTTACTGAAAGTTGCATAATGCATGTCCAAAATTTTCTAAATATCGACATGATAAGTATCTTTCTTTCTTGTTGGAGATTTTGTGGGAAGAATCAAACAATTTGGTGCCCATGCAACTTGGATTCTATGGAATATTATTTCCATTTTGTTTGTTGTCGCCATTCGAGGGGCTCCATTTGAGATCCTTCTAAGAGCAATCATCTTTCCATTTGTGATGAATTTTAGCTCCATAGTTTCATAGTTTTATAAATACTCCCCTAGAAAGTGCAACCATTTTAATCCAAAAACAATATTAGTATCTCCCAAACCAATCACATAAAAGTCATCACATACCTTATGGTCTCTATTAGCAAGAAAATTGGGGAAACATAGATCGGAGTTCTGAGCCCCATGTTCCTTTTTAGTTTTGTAGTTTATACCCCAGACCTGGTAATATAAAAGGAGTTATGGTTTGATTTAGACAAAGGATTAACTAATTTACTATAGATTCATAGAATTCTAGATAAAATCATACATATAGAAGTCTGATATCATTATATCATTTATATCAATGGAGTACATTCAAATATCTTCCCCTATACTTTGCACATTTTCTCTTCTTCTTACACATATCCTTATGCATAAAGTTTCTTATATATATATATATATATATACATACATCTTTTGTTATTCGTATCTTTTCCTATACATATATCTATGGGATGGGACATAACCTATCTATCCTACCCCTACCCTAGATGGTATATTTTCAATCTTATGGTCGGCAAGCTCTTTGCGGCAAGAAGTGATAGGTTTGCTTGGTGGTGTTTGAACTATTGTTCTTTCCTACCAACATCATCACCCCTTTCAAAATGTTGACTTTTCTTCAAGTCAACTCTACTTTGTTAGAAGAATATCCTTATATATCTCCTTGAGTTTAGCAAAAGTTTTCTCCCATTGTATTTTAGCTAAGTGCATCTATTGGGTTTGAACTTGGATATGCAGTAACAACTGCTTTGCCTTCGAAAGTGTTTGGGGAATTTGGATCTTTTATGCTTCTTGGAGGACTCCCATAATGTGTGCTAATCTTAAGCTTATTACTTCCCTCAATTGGTGGAACTTGTTCCGACTTTTATCCCTTTGATCCTATATTTGTTTAAATTGGGCATGTAGTGCTTCTATCTATACCTGGGATTGGCCATTTGTATCTTGGAGGGCATTATATATTATGGATCTCTGAAGTATTTGAACTTCTAGTTGATTCATTTTGGCCTTAATTGGAGCTGTTACTATTGGCCATTGTAGAAAAAATTGGTAAAGTGCATCGAGATCTCCTTTAGTGTTCTTCTTGGTGCTAATCTAAGACTCTAGGGTAGAGTGTACAGTAGCACATTTCTTACTTTCCTCATCAATTTTAGTCTTCTGGTGCTCTACCTGAACTTGTCTCATTGTTTTCATTTGTAGTTGCGCATCCTTGATCACCTGGTCTATCAAAATTCTCAACTAGCTTGTCAAGGTTTGGGATGAGTCCCCTTGGGGATGTGGGGACTTGTTTTGTATATCTTTCATCATCTCCTCTAGTTGATCGAAGTTGTCCACATGATTCTTCAGTATTTCCTCTCTTGTTTGTTGTAGGATGTCCCCTAATTGGAATTTATATAGGGGTGATATACTCCCAATGTCTACATGTGATCCTACTGGCAGAAGTTGGAGTAGCTACAAAGATGCCACTGTTTGGATTGGCTTCTGTTTGAAATAAGTCCTTAATGAACTGCATAGAAGAGGTGGTGGAGGACGAAGGTGTCTCAGACTATGAAAGATGAGAGGATTGTTCTTACTCTATAAAGATTCAAGCTCAAACTACACTATAATTTGGAGATTTACTGACGAAAAACTAAGTTAAGCAAATTGAAATAAAATCATATATATTTTCACATCACAAATAGATTTCCAATCACATCGAAAAGATTCCAAACTTAGATCAATTAAATCACAAATAAGTTTAGTCCAAAAATCATTCAGTTCACCACTCATTCGGAGAATACATGATGTGCGCATTCAGTCCTAATGATCCACTGCATCCACTACTGATTGATGAAACCCCTGAACAAAATATGCTAGTGTATTTGAGTGTCTATCGATAGTTCTTATACAACCCGTCATTCCCAGAGTAGGCTCATATGATTTCGCGTGGCTGCAGTCTGTCTTAGTGCCCAACCGTCTGTGAACTCCAATCGCGACTTCTAAATAGGGACGTCTTTTGGTAATGGCGCGACCCCTTCCAGTAATATGACTTCAAGCCTGGTAATGATCTCCCATGCGACGATGACTACTCCAATTCCTGTCGCAATGATTGCCCAACTGTGTGCTCGGCTTGTATGACGGTCAACTCTTTGATGGTGTTGGCCAGAGCTAGAGGCTCTACTTGGACGACATAAACGATATCGCTCTCCACCAATGTAAGCTCGTCCCAAGGCCTGGAGATTCGTTCGCTATCCTGTGAGAATGGATTTGAGTGTGTATCTCGATCTGCAATCAAAAACGCATCTGTGATAATGGATTTGAATGTTGATGGAAAAAGAGCAAACATGAGTATTCAGGTCTGCGACTATGTCCAATACTTGATGCCATGCATGAAGGTGCTGCACACTTCATCGATGTAGGAAAGAAACAATTCCAAGCTTGCGATAATCAAAGATAGGAATGGGACACATTAATAGTAGCTTCAAATGCCAAACCCAAGAGGCCAGCCATGAAAGAGAAAAACAAATTAAGTTTTAATTCAAATTCAAATTGGCGCCAACATAAGCATGTCAGCCAAAATATTAAATTCTATTATTTATTTGATTATATATTTTCTAATTTAGTGTTTATAAACACTTTTGCTCAAAAATCAGGTCGGCCTCCTTAGTTTGATTTTGGGACATTATAGTCCCCACCTCCAGTTGGTTGCTTGTCCTCAAGCAACTTTAAGTTACGATGCTCAAAAATCTCAACTCCTTCCCAAGTAGCATCTTTAGCTGGTAGATTCTTCCATTTTACCAGATATTCCAGAATGATCTTGTTTCTCAACCGCTTCTCCCTCACATCCAAAATAGTCTTAGGCTCTAAAATCAATTTGCCTTCGTCATCAAGTGGTGGCAGCTCCATTGATGGTGTGATTTGCTATCCCAATGCCTTCTTCAGGCATGATACATGAAAAATATTATGAATTCTGCTCCTTGGAGGCAGTTCAAGCTCATACACAACCTCCCCAATTTTCTTGGTGATCCTGAACGATCCGTAGAACCTTGGTTTCAACTTCTCCGCTCCATTACCTTTGAGGGATGACTGTTGGTATGGCTGCAACCTCAAGTATACCATGTCTTTAACCTCAAAGACCCTCTTAGTCCTACACTGATCTGCATATAATTTTTGTTGATTCTGGGCATGTTGCAGATTCTCTTTCAAGGAGTTCATGATGTCAACATTCTGTTGTACCATATCTCTAGCACCTAGAACTTTACTATCTGCTAGAATCAAATTCATGAAGGATGTAGCCTCATACCCATAGAGTGCTTTGAAAGGGGACATCCCGATGGACATGTGATGTGTGGTGTTGTAGCAAAACTCCTCTAGGTGTAGCCACTTCACCCAAGCTGATTGCTGCCCTGTCACATAATTTCTCAAGTACCCTTCAATCCATTTGTTCACGATTTCCGTTTGTCCATTCGTTTGGGGGTGGTAGCTAGTGCTGGGGGTCAACTCTGTGTGGGTCAGACGAAAGAGTTCTTGCCAAAATATGCTGATGAACCTGCTGTCCCTGTCACTCACAATGTTTCTTGGCAACCCATATAGTCTAAAAACTTTTCTTAAAAACAGATTAACAATTTGAGGAGCCATAAATTTTGAAGTAGTGGCAAAAAATGAGCATATTTAGTGAGTCTGTCCACCACAACATAAATACAATCTTTACCTTGCACCTTCGGAAGTCCTATGATGAAATCCATTGAAATGCTTTCCCATTTCTGATTTGGAATGGGTAAAGGTTGCAGTGATCTAGCTGGCAACACATGCTCTGTTTTATTTTGTTGGCACACCAAGCATTCCCTCACATGTTGCAAAATGTCACTTTTCAGCCCCTTCCATGCAAAACGTTCCCTCACTTGCTTATATGTCTTGTAGAACCCCAGATGACCAGCAAGAGGAGTGTCATGGCATGCTTTAATAATTCTATTCTTGATCTTAGAGTGAGGCACAAGAAAAATCCGTCCCTTGTAGAGAAGGAGCTCCTCACCTACCCTGTATGTGTCATCAACCACTTTCCCTTCCAAAATATCATTAGCAAATGAATCCTTAGCATATTTAGCTGTAATGCCTACTCTACAATCAACAGATATATCAGTCATAGCACATAGATAAGGCTTCCTACAAAGCGCATCTGCTACCACATTGTTCTTGCCCTTCACATATTCAATATCAAAGTCATAAGCTTGTTACCCATTTCTGTTGTCTATCATTCAAATCACACTGGTTGAGGAAGTACTTCAAGCTGTTATGATTAGTCTTCACCACAAATTTCCCGCAAACCAAGTATTGTCTAAATTTCGCAAGTGCATGCATGATAGCCAACATCTCCTTATTATAGATGGAGAAAGTTCTCTCTGAGTTTGTGAGTTTTCTGCTTTCATATGCTATGGGGTGTTTGTTCTGCATTAATATTGCTCCAATACTTTCCCCTGAAGCATCACACTCAAGGACAAAAGGAGATGAGAAATCTGGAATAGCTAAAATGGGACATGAGCTCATTACCTCATTGAGTTTATCAAATGCCTATTGTGTCGTGGGACTCCAAGAGAAAGCTCCTTTCTTAGTTCAATTGGTCAATGGTGAAACAAGTTGGGAGAAACCCTTTACAAATCTTCTGTAGTAGTTGCAAAGGCCCACAAATCCTCTCAACTGGGTCAAATTCTTGGGTTTGGCCCATTCCTGAATAGCTTTGATCTTCTCCTCATCAACACTAACTCCTTGCGCGTTGATCTTATGGCCCAAATAAAGAATCTTAGTCATCCCAAATTCACATTTTGACATCTTAGCATAGAAGGAATTCTTCTCAAGGATGTCAAGTACCTCCTCTATGTGCCTCAAGTGTTCTTCCCATGTTTTATTGTACATCAATATGTCGTCAAAGAAAACCAACACAAATTTTCTCCATTGAATAATGAATACCTGATTCATGCAGGACTGGAAGGTGGCGGGGGCATTGGTCAACCCAAATGACATCACCAAGAACTCATAATGTCCATAGTGACATTTGAAAGCTGTCTTATGTACATCCCCTTTTTTGACTCTAATATGATGATATCTTAAACGTAGATCAATCTTGGAAAAATACACTGCTCCATGTAGCTCATCTATCAATTCATCAATCTTGGGGAATAGGGTACCGGTTCTTGATTGTCTTCTTGTTGAGAGCTTTATAATCGATGCACATTTAGAGTGTTCCATCCTTCTTTTTGACCAGCACTACTGATGAGGCAAAAGGACTTGAACTTGGTCGTATATGCCCCATATCCAACAACTCCTTGATAGCCTTCTTGATCTCTTCCTTGTACACCCTTGGATGACGATATGGAGTATAGTGATAACTGGTTAGGTCCCTTCTTCAAGCTCTATCACATGTTGGAATCCCTTGTCCGACGGCAACCCTGATGGAATCTTGCTAAACACCTTGCACTTTTTGTTCAGAATAGTTTGAATATCAATGGGGAAGGTTCTTTCTTCTTTTGATGGACTCATTTCCATAATTTAGCACTCCGCTACCCATGCTACTTCATCTTGCCTAAAAGCTCGTTCCATTCTTTTTGCTGAAACTACCATCGGTCCATTTCTGGAGAGACCCTTGAGGACAACCTCTTTGCCATTATGCTTGAATTTCAGCTCCATAGTTTGATAATTGGTGTACTCCCCTAATGAGTGAAGCCATTGGACCCCTAGAACCATGTCCGTGTCACTGATGTCCACAACATATAAATCATCCCTTATCTTGTGTTCTAAGATCAACTCCATTTATTGAATTTGTCTAGTGCAAGAAAGGATGTTTCCTCCAGTAGCTACCACATCAAACCCTTCAAAGTCTTCGTCTTCAAGCACAACTTGGCAACTGTCATCGTGTTGATGAAATTATGGGTAGCTCCACTATCTATCGACACTATCACTCTCTGACCCTGCAATACTCCTCGAACTTGGAGAGAATGGTATCGTGGTGCACTTGAAAGTGTTGCAAGAGTTCCTCCCATTAGGTCTCCTATCACAACTTCTTGTTCTCCCTCATTAGCGATCTCCTCATTGCCCCCTTCTTCGGTTTCTACTTCATCATCGGAAACCACTTCGATATAATAAACTTGACTCCTCCCTTGACACCTATGACGTTCATTCCACTTTTCTTTACAATAGTAGCACAAACCCTTCTTGTGGAGTTCATTCCTTGACATTTCATGTGGCCCTGGAGGAGGGCCCTTAGGTGGTGGATTAGCCTTAATGAAAGGCTTCTTTGGTTGCCCTGTTGGTGTGCTTTTGCCAACAGTCTTCCCTTTCTTGGTGGAATCTTCAAGACTCAAGGCTTTCCAAATAGCTTCTTCTAATGTTGTTGGCTCCAAAGCTCTCACCAAGCCACGAAAAGACTCTGATAGGCCTTCAATGAAAAATAACATGAGCCTCTTGTCCAAGACATCTGATACCATCACTATGGGTCTTTGAAATTCTGAAACATAATCGTCCATGGTGCTTGATTGCTTGAATCTTGTTAGCTCCTGGAAATATGCTTCAGGATCTTTCTTATCAAATCTTTTTGTCAGCTTATGTGTGAATTCTGCATATATAGATACCTGACCAAATACCCGAGTCACAATGCCATGGTGCCACCACTCATGAGCTAGACCCTCCAAATGTAGGATGGAAAACTTGATGGCTTCTTCAGTCATGGGGCTGAGAGAAAAATAAGTGTCCAACTTTTGTATCTATGATTGTGCGGTCATATTTTCTGAGCCATCAAATGTCAAAAGTGTCAGCTTATTCACCCTATATTGTAGATCCTTGTTGGGGTGGTAAGTTACTTGGCTTCCCTTTGATCCATTCCTTATATTGTGAAATTGAATGAATGGACACTGGTGCCTTATCTCTGGATCAATCTACATCTAAGCTTCCATACTTGCGTTGATAACTCCTTCTGCTAGACTCTATTCTTCACCTCCATGATTTGATCCATGCTTGGGTAGGAAAGTGGGCTGTGTGTTACACATAACCTCCTTACTTTGATTTTCAGATCCAGAATTGTTGGATTGACTGCCTTTCGGCCCATTGTTTGAAGCTGATATGCAATTGTTGGACTGGATCATTGCTAGTATCATCTGGTTTGTTTGCTCTTGCTGCTTGGCCATTTGCTCCTGTACCTGGGCCATCCTCTTCAAGAATTTCTCAAACTGATCATCTTTGTCTCCCATCTTCTTACCTCTGTCTCTTATTCTGGAAGATTCACCTATTGCTTTCTTCCTTTCCCTCTCGATGGCGTGCTGATCCCTTTGACTCATGCAATACCCTCAGGCTGGTAGGGTCTAAGGCTTTGATACCACTGTAAAGATTCAAGCCAAAACTGCACTATAATTTGGAGATTTACTGACGAAAAACTGAGTTAAGCAAATTGAAATAAAATCATATATTTTTGAATCACAAACAGATTTCCAATCACATCGAAAAGATTTAGAACTCAGAGCAATTAAATCACAAATAAGTTTAGTCTAGAAATCATTCAGTTCACCACTCATTCAGAGAATACATGATGTGCACATTCAGTCCTAATGATCCTTTGCATCCACTACCGGTTGATGAAACACTAGAACAAAATATGCGAGTGTATCTGAGTGTTTATCGATAGTTCTTATACAACCTGTTGTTCCCAGAGTATGCTCATATGATTTCGTGTGGCTGCAGTCTGCCTTAGTGCCTAGTCGTCTATGAACTCCAATCGCAACTTCCAGATAGGGACGTCTTTTGGTAATGGCACGACCCCTTCTAGTGATATGACTTCAAGCCTGGTAATGATCTCTCGTGCGATGATGACTACTCCAATTCCTGTAGCAATGATTGCCCAACTGTGTGCTCAGCTTGTGATGACAGTGAACTCTTATGGTGTCAGCCAGAGCTAGAGGCTCTACCTAGACGGCAGAAATGATATCGCTCTCCACCAATGTAAGCTCGTCCCAAGGCCTAGAGATTCGTTCGCTATCCTGTGAGAATGGATTTGAGTGTGTATCCCAGTTTGCAATCAACAACGCACATGTGAATGGATTTGAATGTTGATGGAAAAAGAGAAAACACGAGTATTCAGGTTTGCGACTATGTCCAGTACCTGATGCCATGCATGTAGGTGCTACACACTTCACCGATGAAGGCAAGAAACAATTCCAAACTTGTGATAATCAAAGATAGGAATGGGACGCATATTAATACTAGCTTAAAGCACCAAACCCAAGAGGTCAGCCACAAAAGAGATAAACAAATTAAATTTTAATTCAAATTCAAATTGGTGCCAACATAAGCATGTCGGCTAGAATATTAAATTCTATTATTTATTTGATTATATATTTTCAAATTTAGTGTTTATAAACACTTTTGCTCAAAAATCAGGTCGGCCTCCTTAGTTTGATTTTAGGACATTACATACTCTAAGGTGGCTACTTTATATTTTGCTTCTTCCTCATAACTTTTGATAGGTTTTTTATGTGGCCTCCTTGATCTCTTGTTGGAGTGTTTGAGTGATCTCCAATTTCTCTATCACGAGTTTGTCTAACCTTTGCTTAGATTGGAGCTCTTTGGTTTGTATCTTTTCTATTTGTATCTTTTCTATCCTTTGCTTCTATGGAGGTGTGATCTCAGTGGCTAATTCCCCAATGGCCAACTCTTTTAGTTTCTTCTCTTCCTTTACTGGTTTCTCTCTTCTCCTTTTAGTGTGATGGTCAAAGAGTCCAAGAATTGATCCATTAGGTCCTCCAATGATATGTTGGCTGCTACCATATATCTAATTATTTCTCTTTGTATGATCAATTTATTTGGGATTTCTATATTGGGATATTTTTGGAGGGTCACATCCAAGACTTCTTTCGGGAATAGATTGCTATACATGTACTAGTGGGGAAACTTTAGGGATGGATGTGTCCTTTGAGAGAGGTGTCTTCTGGTATTATTTTCTCCTCCTTTATTTCCACTCTTTGTGGGGAGACCTCTCTATGTTCCTTCTTCCTCTGATTTGGTTTCTTCTCCACACTCATCTGTAGGAGGGCCTCTGTTGCTTCTTCCAATTAGTTTTCAGGGAGGCATGGTAGTGAGTCTTCTCTTCCTTGGTCTTCTACTTTCACCTTATGAAGGTTCTATTGGGGGAGTGTCGAGATGGAGCCTTCCAGATCTCTAGGGAGTGGATGTACTCTGTTCCTCTATCTCTTGCTTTGGTAGACCCCACTTCTCATGTAATTTCTCTTAATTTTTCTTGACATGTTCTTTTGATGTCTTCTTAGTAAAATTATGCATGTACTTTTGGTAAGTTGTGAATTTTTTAGCTTATAGGTCCTTGGGCAGGCTAAGGAGTGTGGAGGCATACGAGTGTATCTCTACATCTATCACCTCATATGGGAGCTGGACTAACTAGGATGTTCTAGGTTCAATTGCTTCCATGAATGTATAGTCATTATCGATGAGCAAGATGATGTCTTTGATATACTTGTGGACCACATCATAAGAGATGCATTCCCTAATCTATAACTTTTGCTGAAGGGATTTGAAGAAACCCCAGTAGGTTGTGGTGTGGGATGTGGCATCTTGAAAATGCTTCACATGCTGTTGAATGTGGGCCACAATCGATCAGGTGGTGTCCCAAAATTTTCCCACAAAGGCTGGGAGTTATTGCATGAAGTAGAAGGTGAGGCAAATTAATAATGCCCCATAAGTGAATTGGTAATGAGATTGTTTTGTCCGTTGAATGTTGTCCAGGAGCTCCTACTGCAATACCTCACATAGGTCAATGTCCTTTCCTTCTACTACCATCTGGTAGGTTGTGTAATATACCTTCTAGGCCATTCCCATGGTGGAATACTTGACTATCGAATTTGTTATTTTGGTAATGTCTAGGCTTCAACCATCATATGTTTCTTTGATTAATCATGTGACTTTCGCATTCTTGATGGCCTTCTTCGGCAGTACTTCTCCTTGTGCCTATAGGCTTGTTACTGATTTGATGGCGTCTTTGGTGAGTCTGTCGGGCCTATCCAAGTAAAGATATTCATCGTAGAATCAACTCAATATGATCCGAACCCAATCTTCTTGCAATGTGAAGTTTGGAAATTCCTTTCAAACATCCAATCATTTCTCTGAGATATCTTGTATTGTGGCATATATTGTTGTGTTTGGTTGTAGTAGGGTGCCTTAGTTCTTTGAACTTAGTGTGATCAATTTTTGTGAGGGGTGTATGGATATACTTCTAGATATCTTCTATGTAGATGACGTCCACAGGAACCTTCAAGAATGCTCCTGTTGGGTCGGTCACCATTTATATGTATGGGAATCTCTTATATTTTGTCCTAGGCTTCTGAGAGATGTTGATGAGGGTGGGTGCAACCATATTTGGAAATTGTGAGTTGTAGTGGATTGATAGTTTTCTTAGGGTTTTATTTGGAGTAGCCTGAACGCACAAGGTTTAGCAAGAGTAGAATAGATTGTAAGAATGGAAGAGCGACTAATGTATTAATGATTTGCTTGTGAGGTGGGTGTATTAAATGATGTAGCTATTTTCTCATCTTCCATATTTTTTTTCTCGTTATTTTCCTATGGCTCTTTTTTCTTGGTGAGTTATTTCCTATCTTTTGTGTATGAAAAGACTATATTACATTATGTTCTAACTTTGTTATTTGAGCTAGGCTAGTTTGGTTTTTATAATATTCTTCTCCGATCCCTTGTTTTGTCTTATTAAGGTTAGGTTGAGGAAATTGATGTTCAAACTTAGGCCTACTTGGTGTTTGTGGATAGTGAAGCTTGAATGTTAAAAGTTGTAATTGTTTTATTATGATTGGTCCTATATTTTATTTCTTTTCTAGTCCCATATTTATACATTAGGTAGACTTGTTTTCTGGAGGTTATTGGTTTTCAATGTAATGAATCTTTTGACTTTTTATATGTGGATGTCCATAGGACTTTGATTGGTGGTTTTATGTTGGTTTTATTCCTTTGTTGTGTCTTCCTTTTGTTTGTGGTAGTTTGGGGAGGGCTGACTATCTTCTTGTGTACCATAAATGCTCTTCAAGACCCATATACCTTTCGAGAAGTTAGTTCGTATTCTCCTTGCATCCATGCATCTAAAACTTCTTCACTATCAATACTTTCATTGTCACTGTCGAGTTCAATTTCTCCAAATCTATTAGGGTCTACTTCTTCTGCAATAGGTAGTCTTGAGATAGAATCAATATTTCTTGGTTCTTCCCTCTCTATCTTGTTTAATTTCTTCCACATATGTTTTGTCTTCCCTTTCTCCTAGTGGAATGTGGACTATCTTATTGTCATCCACCAAAGCTATCTCTTTCTTTCTTGAGTCTACTATCCCATTAGAATTGAAAAACCATCTTAAGCCTAACAATTCTCTAAAAGTGTTAAGTGATTCCTTCATCTCAACAAACTCAAAATCAACAATTTGTTTTAGTTGTCTGATGTTGATTTCCATATTCTTCCATGTTTCTGAAGTCTCCATGCCAAAGCCATTTTCCAAATTGATGTTCATTGGTGTTCTAATTAGCTTTGGTTTGCTTGACCTCTCCCAAATTGTTGTTGGAATAATGTTTAGGTCTGTGCCAAGATCTACCATCACATGTTTGACTTTAGTATTATTAAGGTGTACAGTGATTAATAGAGGGCCATTCTTCTAGTTGCATTCTTTTGTGAGTTATGAACTTGTTTCTCTTTGTTCCAATATTTTCCCAACTATTTGAGTTTGACTAGGTGGTCCTTTTGTTGGGCCAGACAGGCTAAATGCTTTAGTATCATTACTTCTTCCTCTAAGAAATAGGCTATGTCATCCTTTTATTGTATAATTTGTTGTTTTGCTTTGTCTACTATCTTATCATGTTGATTTTTTCTTGGTCGGAAGTAATCCATCCATGCTCAAATATAAACTTACTATAAATAGAAATATGTTGTAGTTGCAAGGTTGAGACACATTTTTCTTAACATTCTCCCACTTGTTGAACACCTTGCAAGAGCAAAGAGAGTATCAAACCATGATTTAATTGCTAGGGGTCAAGAGGTCGAACACCATTTGATATTCTATATGATAACATGCTTAGTTAAGAAAATTGCAACATTAATCAAAGTATCTACCTTAACTAGCGCCACCTTTCCATCCTTAATCATATGTCTATCAAAATGATATTGTACATCAACTTGCTCAATCTTGGCATGGAATATCGAGGTCTTAACTAGGTAGATCACACTCTAACTATCACAATAAATTGCCATTGCCTCTTATTTTATTCTAATATCTAAATACAATCTCTTAATTCTAATGGTTTCTTTATAAGAATGAGTAGCTACAATATACTTAGCTTTAGCAATAGGTAAAACAACCTAAGCCTATCACTTAGCCAACATTTTATTTTATATTTGTAACCAAAATTTATCAAGGAATTTGGTTTTGTGGAATACAATAATTATAAGATAAAACAAAATAAGATTTTTTTAAACGGCCTTAGAAAAATTAAAATGATTTACTGTACATTTTTCTATCTTGATCAAGGGGAATGGGATGATTTATTATTGTTTTACAGTTTGTATAATGACACACAATATATAAAATTTGGACATTTTGTTTTTGATAAAGTAAGCAACATTTACAGGGTGTTGTACCCTTTACACATAGAGCCCTCGGGGCCAAAAAAAGCTAGTTCAAAACAAGACATGAACTAGAAACAAAAATAGGACATGGACAGTTGAAAGACCGCATGTCAAACGAAGGACGAGGACTAGACAACCCCAAAATTTGAGGGGATAGATCTGACTCCCAAAACCTGGGGCCACGGTTTGGGGAGTCGCTTCTTTTTTCTCTGCACAACAGACCAGGAAGGATTGGAAATGAAGTCCACGAAGTGAGGCGAGACGAGTGGTTTCTCAACAACCACCAAGGACAAAGATTCACCATGCAATGAAGCCAACAATGTAGAAGAGGAGTTAGGAGCATTTAGAGGATCAACAAAAGTGTTCATCGAGAGATGGGTAGGCTCTGCCGGCACAACGAAATCCCACACATGTAGACTTTTCTTTCTCTAAAAGCCCACCATACATGTAAACCATGGGGATATTATTAGTAAAGGTGTCATAACCTTGCATCAAATGTTGATAATACAAAAATACATTTTTAGGGTATAAAATAGAAAAACTAAAATTTTGGGCTATAGAAGCCATTTGGCCTTGAAAAATGTTGGTATTAGCAAGAATAATGTTAGTTACAAGGATGTGGATCTCTTTGAGCTCTATAATTTTAAAAATATGGGCTCAATCTAATTTTTGCATCAAAAGTTATGGTCTCCAGAAGTTGGGCCTCCCACATAAAATGTAAGAGCATCTATGATGCATAAGAGAGTTGTAAGAGGGAGTTACACTTTTTGACCAAGTTATGATGTGTGTTATGATACATCATAAAAATTTTGAATAGAGATAATTGAGCCAAATTAGAGTGCCCAAGTTGGTGATTGGATTATGAAAAGCTTATGATAGGTGGAAAGAATACACTGTTTTTAGCCTATGGACTCTTCTTCAGATTTGGGCATTAGACTTTTAAATAGGGGTTTGTGTGCCACATTTTTGGTGGTTGTAGCTCATGATTTCCTAATAACTATTTGATGGTCTCATATATTATTTTTTCTATGTTTTGGATGCTTGAGATGAAGGTTTCATAATAAGTTTTGTAGGTACTATTATGTTACAAGAATTGCTCTAGATTTCTTATTGGTGACACTCTTATAAGGGCATGTCCCTATATATTTTTAACTAATCTTGGATTGAGTGAGAGCTTGTGCAAAAGGAGATCTTCTTGTAGAAAAAATGGTGTAAAGGATCAAAATGGATTTCTTAAGCACAAACTTTGAGCTTTGAAATCTCAAGATGAAGGATATGCTTGTGGATAGAAATCTATATGTTATAATATCTAGATCCAAAAATATTTCCATGTCACAAGAATACTAGGAAAAGATAGAAAAAGAAGTGAAGAGACTCATTAGGCTTTATTTGGTATACTTCATATTATTGAATGTACATAAAGACACCACTACTATAAATATTTAGAAGTTGGGTGATATTTCTAGGCTAAATCCTTGACAAATATTTTTTATTAAGAAATAAGTTATATACCCTTAGATGGATGATGGTGGTTTTGTGGTGAGAATTTTTTCAACATAATTATTACCTAGTTGAAATCCATTGAAGATGGAAGAGGAGGATCATTGCATGACTTTATTAAGTTATTTTCCAAACTCATGGTATTACCTGGTGACAATTGATAGTACTAACTCTAAAATTAAAATGGATGAGGTAGTTGGGTAAGTGCAAGAAGTTGGGTACACAAAGAGATAAAGTTTCATGAAAAGAAAAAATGTCGGAAGGAACAAGTACCTATTTAGGAATGGGGACCCGAGCCTAAACGAGCACCCATTTAGGAATGGGACTTGAGCCTAAATGGGTACTTGTTCTAAAAATAGAAGAGGTACCCACTTTAAAATGGGTACCTACTTTAGAATGGGTACTCACTCTTAAAATTAAAAAGGTAACCACTTTAGAATGGGTACCCGCTTTAGAACAGGTACCCACTTTAAAATGGGTACTCATTCTAAAAATAGAATGGATATCGATTTTAAAATGCGTACTTGTTCTAAAAACAAAATAGGTACCTGTTTTAAAGAGAGTACCCATTCTAAATAAAATTAAAATCCCAACCTACTTTTTGATTTTTTTTAAGGCTTGGGAAAGGCATGGTAGCCTAACCCTTAGCCTTGGACCTGTAATTACAAGGTCATAACCATGCCAAGAGAAATAACTAACTTTGGCAATATCGCTGACAAGTTTTTCTCAGATTTTTTTTTTTTTTTTGTATTAGAAATAGTATATCAAAATAATTACAATTTATAAGATATGACTGAGATTTTGTCCATAGATATATGGTTGTCTTTAGAGGTTAATTACAAACTGCACCTTTTGTTTTGTATATAGCTTGTCATATATACTACTTACAAAAATGCACAGGTAGTGCCATATAAACATACGTGCATAGTTCTTGCTGAGATATACAAAAAAATAGTCTTATTAATGAGATAGAGAAATTGATTAAGTAGACCCTGAGCAGGTTATTCATTGTGACTTTGGTTGTCTTCTTCACTGTCTCCCCATCCATGCCCCCTATCACATTAGACCTGACTTCTTCCATGTCCTGGGTGATTTCCTCATTTACCTGAGGCCTGGCCTATTGTACCGCCCTTGGTCTTCCTACATTGTTAGTTGCCATATCATTAAAAACCCTTTGAAATTCCCTCAATGACCCAAGGAAGATCTTTGAGTCCTCTTGATTATGATGCTAGGTATGTCCATATTTGACCTCATTCTTGTTGACTATCACAATGTCATCACTAATTAGCCTCATGAATTTAGCCATTGAGATTTCCATGGTTTCTGTGACTTGTAAAGCAATAGAGAGAAATGTGAGTCTTTTAGAAGACTTAGTAAGTCTCCTCTTGTTCCATTTGAATTTATCATCATTTCTTGCATTCCACATGTGCCATAGTATCTCAGTAGACAAACAATCCTAGAATAAAAAATAATCCTTGAACTTCTTATTGTAGAACAAAATTTCTTTCCAATTAACTTTTCTATCATTATCCCATATTTTTAAATCATTGCAAAAAATTCTTCATACTTCTTTTACATAAAAACATTCAAAGAAATGTACAATACAGACTCTGGAGTTCTATAGACACTACATATATCCACATTAGTGTGATTAATCTTGAAAGGAAATTTTTGTAAAAGAATAAGCCATATGAAATAAGCCTTTTTAGGCTCCTTAATGTTGTGCCACACAGAGTAGAAAATTTTCTGCAAGTTTTTGTTAGACATAGAGGTTACACAATAATTATTAATGTGTTTAGTAGTAGAAACATTGTTGATAAGGTTCTTGTAAATTGCTTTGGCTTTGATTTCAGATAAGCTAGTACCATCCTTCTAGATCAGGTCATTGGCCAAGTCAATGTCAATTTCAAAATCCAGAGGGAAGTTGGCCTCTTTGCAGGCTTCCAACAAAGTATTATAGGTCCTTAAATTAGAGGGAGGAAGATTGAATTCAACTACCAAAGTAGTCCAACCTTTTAGTTTCCCATTGGACAATATGTTTAGGAAGGTTTGAATTCCATTTTGAGCTCATTTCCTTGTAGAGCATCCTTGTAAAGAGAAAGGGGTTTATTGTTATGCTCAAGGTTCCAACAGATGGAACTATATGGTTGGCATTTCAGGTTCATGTTGATGTTTATTATACCCAACTTGAATTCTACATTGCTCTTAATGATTTCCCAAGCCTTCCATAGGCTTTTAAAGACTGATGAACCTGTACGGGACACTGGGTGTTTGCTAATGAGAATATCACTAACAAGCAACTTTCCATGTCTTGGCTTGCTTTGGAGTAGCAAGCAGTATGTTGTTCCCTACTAGAACCTTCCAAGGCTCATTACCCACTAGGGCTTTGGTTATCCATTTGGTAGCCAAGGCAATACCATGCATCCTTAGGTCTTTTAAGCCGACTCCACCATTCAATTTGTTCAAGCAACACCATTCCTACTTGACTACGTGTTTCTTCCTTTTACCCTTACCATCTAACCATAGAAAGTTCCTTATTCTCTTTTGGATTTCGTTGACCTAATAATTGCTAAAGAACAAAACTGAGGCGAAGTATATATTGTAGGAGGAGAGGATATTTTTGACAAACCTGTATCCTCCTAGCTATGGATAGGTACTCCCTATTCCACCCTTAAATCTTTTTTTCAATTTTGGAGCTAATCCAAATCCAAATTTCCTTAAGGTTAGGGCAAACAACAAATGGAATCCCCAATACTTGCTTGTTTGAGCCATCCCATTGGAATTCGTATTTATTAACCCATTCTGGTGGGGATTCATCCCACCCAAGTAAGTTTGATTTGCATTACAGATTGTGGCTCCTAAGGTCTTACATAACATATTGAGTTTTCGTACTAGTGATTCCATGTTTTCTTCTTCTAGTGCTAAGAAAATAGCAATGTTGTCTGCAAATTGAATATTGATTAGATCATTCTGGTTTGGAAAATTTATTCCTTTGATCTTTGGTGTAAGAGTGTTTTCCCTCAAGAGGTAGTGTAGGGCATTTGAAGCAATGACAAAGAGAGTTGGTGCCAAGGGGCACCCTTGTTTGATGGATCTTTCAAGATTAAAATCTTTTGAGAGTGAGCCATTTACATCCACTTGTGCAACAACATCCTTCAAAAGGGTATCCACCATATTACAGAATGTAATGGGAAATCCAAATGCTTCTAGGGTTTCCCTTAGGAAGGACCATTCAACCCTGTCGTATGCTTTTTCAAAGTCTAGTAGGAGCATGGTTGCATTCTACTTTGAATACCTTGCCTATTCCAAGGCTTCTCAACTTGTGATCAAATTCTCTAAGATGTATCTACCTTTGATAAAACTTGTTTTAGTGCTATTAATGAACTTGGGGAGGATGTTGACAAGCCTTAAGGAAATTACCTTGGCTAGAATCTTATAAGAAACATTCAATAGGGTTATGGGTCTCCAATTTTTTATCAGGGTTTTGTCACCCCCTTTTGGCAATAGTTTGATGACGCCTTTATTGATAATTCCACCCAAGGAGCCTTCCTCTAAGGCTTCTAAATATACTTGCAGTAGATAATCACAGATCCAATTTCCAAAGGTTTTGTAAAAATCCATACGCAAATTGTCTCCTCTTGGGGACTTGTCATTGTTCATGGACATAATTGCCTTTTGGATCTCATCTTTAGTTATGTTTGTTGTTAGGCTTGCTATGTATTCCTTGTTCATTTTCTTTGGAATAATACCTTTTATGAATTCTCTAGCTTCCCAAATCCCTTC
This sequence comes from Sequoia sempervirens, assembly GCA_007258455.2. Classification (NCBI taxonomy): domain Eukaryota; kingdom Viridiplantae; phylum Streptophyta; class Pinopsida; order Cupressales; family Cupressaceae; genus Sequoia; species Sequoia sempervirens. The sequence goes on from VDFB02168118.1 coordinate 186,196,813, forward strand.
ATCACCATCCTCAAAGGTGATCAATTTCTTGAAATATGCATGGAATTGATTTAGAATATCCTCCTGGGAGGTAAACAAATTGTCCCCTTCCCAAATTTGTCTGATTTGTTCCTTGAAACTCTTCTCCTTTATGTAGTTAAAGAAGCATTTGGATCCTTTTTCTCCACAACTTAGCCAATTCAAATTGGCTTTTACTTTTAACCCTTGAATCTTATGTGTTTGGATTTTTCTTAATTTTTTTTTGGCTAGGGCAAGTTCTTCGCATAGGTGCTCATTACTTGGATCCATTTGAACTTTGGACTTTGCTAGAATAAGCCTTCCCGGAGCTCATTCTCCTCTTTTCATCTATCCATTGCTCTTTCCTTCCCAATAATTTGGAATAGTATTTTCCAGCCATCAACATTTGGGTTCCACATGCCAATGGCAAACCGATCTTTCAACATCCAGTTATTAATCTCCCTAAGGGAGGTGATGGAATCTCTACAATCCTCATCCTTCAATAGGTGAGTGTTGAGGAAGAACCCAGTCCTTTTTGGAGTATCCTTGGGCTTGTCATGGTTGACAATTAGGCTCTCCCTTATAGGGTGATGGTCTGATAGGGTGTAAGAGTAAACACCAACTTTAGTTTCATCCTCGTTTGGTATGAAACTTAAAATATCCTTGTTTGCATATATTTTGTCTAGTAGGTGAGGCATATTCTTTTGTTACCCCTTTGTGAATTACACCAAGTAAACTAGATCCCCTTATAGTCTTTCCTACCTTTCTCTATCAGATCCACCAATTTTAGCTTGGTTTTTAGCCTTTTCCAAAATGCCTTTCACTACCTTTCCAGGTCATGTCATCCCCCCATTTGTCTTCTACGTGTTCCACCATGTTGAAATCACCCCCCAAGATCCAAGGTACATTAGGCAGGCTGATAAGCCATTGCCATATCTTGTTCTATTTATGTGATCATTAGGTGCATATATAGAGCAAATGCCCATACTACATCTTTTTCTAGGGTGACCCATACTGCCTTTTTGCAAGGAGATGTTCCTTGCTTAGTCACACGATGGGCCCATTGGTTGGAGAGGAGGATAGCAACACCTACTCTACCCCTTTCATGGTTCGCGGTATAGTACAAGGTTCCATTCCAATTGAACCTCAAGTTGGAACCTAAAGTGAATCTAGTTGCTTTGGTCTCTTGTAGCAGAACTATGTCTTTTTGCTTCTCAAGGTTCAAGAACCTTCTTATTATGTATTTCCTATCAGGGACACCAGGCACCTAGCATTCCAAGATATGAAGTTAAAGTCCATCTTCAAAATTCATGGGGGAGACAACTTGGTCACTTTTGAATAGCTCAAAACATTTTGGTAGTTTCTCCTCAACCTCCAGCGTTTTTGCTATAGGTGATTGGATTATGGTGCTTGTTTTCTTTCTTTAGTTTTTGGAAATTTGAACCCATTTTCCCAATGATAGAGATTTTGTATATTTTCTAGGCCTTCCGGGGCTAGCCCGAGGCTTTGGAGTTTGCTCTAGCTTCCCATCAATAGTATTCTGATTTTCAATACCTAATATGTTCTCAGGATATCGAGGTTTTCCTTTTGATTTAGGTTTGATGTTTGCATTTTTATCAGAGCCCTCTCTAGACTTCCCATAATTAATTTTTTATTTGGGAAGGGTAATCAGACTCAAGTCCTCAATTATCTTTGATGACACATGGGATTGCTTAAAACTATCTTGGTCTCAATTAATGTTTCCATTTGTCTCACTAGTTTATTTAGGGTTGAAGTTGGTAGTCTAGCCAGGGACCATTAGGGTTTTGCTCTTTGGTGAATAAGACTTGAGTTCATCAAAGCTTACATAGGTAGAGGCCTCTAGCCTAGTTTCCCCCTCCAAGGAATAGCCTTTGTCACATTGATTTAGACTTGGTTCATCAAAATTTAATCTATTTGTATTGTGTGACCCTTGGATTTCAAAATTTGGGTGTTTTTTCTTAATCTCCGAGACTAGATTTTTCATCAGAGATGAAACCCTAGTGGCTTCAACTAGACTATCCCCTTCCACCTATTTATTATTCATGCTAATTTCTTCAAGACCAAATTTACTAGAGACATTTTTTAACTGAAAATCCAAGATCTCATGGGAGGAGGTTCTTCTATCAAAATAATCCTTCATAAAGTTCTCTTTAATTCTTTTTCTTAGTTTTTGCATTATTAAATGTTGCACATTTAGTTTTTTATCATATGTGCATTACTAGTAAGAGCTTGGTTAAGAGGGTCATCAAGATGCCTTGGTGGTGTACCAACCTTAGATGTAGGGGTTGTAGAGTCGTTGTCACAGTTTCTAATACCCCTTTGATTTTCTTTTGCTAGAATGCAAAAAGAGTTGGGAAGCTTCAAAACCGCAGATGCAGTGTGAGGTGTTAGAGGAGCATTTGCCTCCTTAGAGGTATTATCCCCCATACCAACAATTTCCACCACTGGTGTGGTGTCATTTAAAATCTTAGCCGGAGCGTGGACGCTAGTTTAGCAAAGATTTTTCTTAGGGGAAGTGACATTCTTGTCCAAGGTATGAATTAAATTTTGACTTGCGGATGAGGCAGGATGTTCTTCATTAAGGCTTGAATTCTGAAACTTAGCCATATCGGCCTTTGGCTTTCTACTATCTTTTTCCTCTATATTATAGGGCATTTTTTTTGGATATGGCCCTCCTTTCTACATAAGTAACACACATTTATGCCAACCAGAACTTCTAGTGGGTGGAAAAAATGTGAACCTTCATTTATAATAATATTTCTGAAAATTTCAATCTTCGGTTCCAGCGATACTAAGACATGGGCATCCAAATGAGGAAGGGATGCCTTAGCCTCATTGAACCACACTTCCCCACCGATTGGTGTGAGTAGTTGGGGGATGATTTTCCAAAATTCAGGGGGTAAGTTCTTTACCACAATCCACCTAGGGCATGATAGAGCAAGTATCCAAAAATTTTCTTGTGGGAATTTTGCTAACATCTATAGCCACAAAAAATATGGCAGTGTCTTTTAATCTATCCATTTCATTGCTAATTACTTTTTTCATTTTAGCATTTTGCATGAGTTCCAAATCACCAGGGTTTGGAAGGGTCGCTTACCTTCTGCTCCCCCATTGTCAATACAAACACGTCCCTCCTCGGCTAGCTCTACCAGGAATCTAGCATCTTCTGGGATCACCACACCTTTATTTGCCACAACCTCTTTGAACATTTTGGGCTGAGAATTTGGTTTGTTAATAATTATACCACCATTTGAGATGGAGTCAGGGGGTTTCATACCACCTTCCATTTAATGGCACAAAGGGTCAAGAGCCCCCAAAGTACCGAGAAAATTTATTTTGAGATTGATCCAAAAGAGAGACACATGCAGGGATTAATCATAGTAAAGAAGCCACATACAATTAGAGGCCCTTATTGAAAGCAGTAAATGATGAAATAAATGTTGAAGGTACAAGGGTACTTATGGGGTACAAATCACTGCAGGGGGAGGGCCTGGCCTCCCCCACTTGCTTGCACGCTGAATGAACCCTTGGCATGCTTCAAACCTTCAATCTTGTTGTAGAGTCAATCTTTTCTCAATCACCTATTAGTAATTCATATATGTCTTTTGAAATTAAAACCCATTATATACCACAATATCTAATTTTCAAATATGCAATTTTTCTATGATTGGATTATTTTTCTGTTTTTCAATTAATTTCGAAGGAAACTTGTCTAAACTAGAAATGTCAAGTTTTCATATTTTTTAAATAACATTTAATATTTTGCTTTTCTTGTAAAAAAAATATGACATCAATATAAAAACAATTATTTAACCATTGAAAAAAATTCAAAAAATTATTAGTTTAGGTCAAATTATGGTGTTTGTACATGAGGGTTTTCAAAAACAACAATTAGGGCCAATAAAAATTAATAAAAAAGTATTTAGAAAAAAAAAAGAATCCTCATCAATCTTCCGTTTATTACACATCTTTCCCCAAAAGGAATTAGGAAAATACCTTTTTAAGGTCAAATTATGGTGTTTGTACACGTGTATGGTATGGTCTTGAAGAAGTGACTTTTAAAAAGTGGTTTTTATACATGCCTATTAAAAATTAATTTGTATCATTTGGGTATTAGAATGAATTACATATTTGAAAATTAGACTCAAAATACTAAATTTCATATTACTGGTATTTTTAAAGATTCAATGTGTAAGTGCTTCAAATTTTCAGTCCAACTGTGATAAAGTCTAAAAATCAAGGAAAACACTTCCACTTTTTGAATATTTTGTGGACCCAACTTCTTGCACATCCATTCATGGAAGATCAAAAGGGAGAGGAAAGAAGTAGGATAAGAAAAGAGAAGTCTAGATCCAAATTTCCTAGAAAGACCAAGAATAAGTATTGAAAATGTGACAATGTTGGGCATTTTGTAAGAGACAAGGAGGAGAAAAATAAAAATAGTAATGGTTCAGATGATAATTTAAAAAAGTATAGTTAGGATTATGGTGATTCCTTCATCAAAGCCTTGGTGATTCATGCATCAAAAGGTGCATGGCTAATAGAATTTAGAACTTTCCACATAACCTCAAATTAGGGTTGATTCTCAAAATATGAAGAGTATGATAGTGGGAAGGACTAGCTTGGGGATGAATCTCACCTAAATATTGTTTGTTGGGGAAGAGTCTTGATTTGATTCTCTAAAGGACATGTAAAATGGATGAATCGTTTATTATGTATCCTTAAACCTACTTTCAATTAATGTGGGAACATGTAGGTTATTTTATCTAATAGAGGGTGTAAGATGATGTGAGGAGATCTAGTGCTTGCTAAGGATAGTTATATATAACTTTATTTCGCCTAGATACATGCATAGTTCAACTAAGCATTTCCTATGTTCTTATAGTGAAGAGATCTACAAAATATACACCTTCACCATTGGAAATTGTAGTAAAGATGAGTATTGCATCTACTTTTGATGGTCGTACTATTGGGTAACTAAAGGTGATATTTTTTGTAGAGACCAATATGATTGCAGAGAAAATGATATTATGGGATGAAAAAGTGGGACACATAGATGAGGAGGGTCTAAGGACCTTGAAAAATAAAAATATTGTAGAAGATTTAAGTTATTGTGCTCTTGAGTTTGATTTACGTGAATACTACATATATAGAAAATAAAATTATGTTTTAGTTTTACTTGAGTTATCATAAATACATAGAGAATAAAATTGTGTTTAGAATGTATAGCCAAGTCTAGATTGGTGCAAGCTATTGCCTTTCCTTTTTCGTTACAATCAAGAAAGTTAGTTTTGGCTTGTGCAAGAGCATATGACCAAGAAAAAAGAAATGTATTTGGCTCTATAGGTTAAATTGTATTAGACATCAATTATGAGGTAATCAAAGGAGTATTTAAATGCCTTTCTACTTATGCTGGATATATGATAAGACTAGCATGATAAAAGCTCTTAAATACTATGATAATCACCCCATACAAGTAGTTAACTTTGTGAATGACACAATTATACTGTAGGCAAGAAAACAAGCAATTAAGATGGCCAAAGTCATTGACAAAAGTGAGTTTCAAGAAGATCCAAAGGATGCCATCATTTTACTCAACAATGTTTGGATTTCCCAATACTAGGGACTTTTACCCCTATATGTGTTATTTCATTTTGTATTATTTGAAGTGAGAAGAAAATAGATGGGCTACCCATATCAATGATGCATAAGTGACTATCAAAAGTATTGGAAACTAACAATTTTTACATGACCTCTTACTTGGTGTACCTTTTGGAATTTCAAGCTATTTTTCTAGGGCTAAACTAGGTGAGTACACTACATTTGGGTGAAACAATTTTATGATTACTAACCTCAACTAAAGATAAAAGAATGTTGGAATCACTATAATAGAGTCAATAATGCTTTCACTTTTTTCATAACCAAATGCATGAAAAATGTTGTGCTAAAAGGTTACCTTATGAGACAATTGAAGTTGTGGCTAACTTTAGGAACTGGTTCATCTAGTTCAAAACTTTTTCGTACATTAGGATAGGTGGCTTTCCCAAAGCACCTTATAAACTATTCAAATACCCAAGCAACAAGATTATGTTTTTGAAAAAATCCACAGGAAGGTAGTTGAAATTCAAAGGTTAATAGCCAACAAGCACAAGACTAGGATTTATTTCCCCATCAAGGTGGTGAATATTCTTACTCTAGCATCCAAAATGATAAAAATTTTGAGCTTGAGATGGCTCATTTAACCATGCATATGTATGAGTCTTGAGATTTATTTGATACTATTGAGAGAATTGAGCCTTTGACTTGCCATTATTTAGACATGTGCCAATAATTAAAGTTTTTTGGGTTGATTTTCTTAATGAGAATGAAGTGAAAGTAAGACTACTACAAGATGTCTCTTCAATTGATTAATGGATGTAATTTGAAGAAAAGTCTCTAAGACAATGCACATATATGGCAAGGTCATGGATCTATCTTCAATAAAGAAAGTTTACAATCAACCAATGAGTAGGGTGGATTGGTTGATATTTGAGGACACCTCCATTAAGAATAGGACAAATTTTTTTTTTTTTTAGAACAAGGATGTGGTCATGACATCCTTATCTTATGGATAATACACACCCAAAAAAATAGAAATCTACTCAAGCTCTTGCAAAAGGAACAAGGAGAATCTTCTATTTTTATTGTACAAAGGCAAGTCAAGAAAAAAGAAAGTTGAGGAATTATAGGTAATAGTTGTGGTAGATGAAGAACAAGAGCATGTTGATGAAGAACCACTACTTGTAAGAAGAGCACATAGTAGATTACCTTAACATTTTTTTTTTAAATTACAGGAATTAGGTAGCCCCCCTATAAACTCCAGTGCGCTTGATAAACTTTTTTCATGTGATTGGTGACGCTAGCATGACATGCCCTCCGGTACCACGAGGATAGAGGGGAGATTAGACCTTGTGACCTCTTTCTTGCAATAGGATGCTTTAGCAAATCAAACAAGGCCCTCCACCCCACATAGTAGATCACCTTATGATGCTCAAGAGAAATCAGGAAAAGTACTCAAGTACTACCTACTCCTATTCCATCTCTGCCTCCTCTTCCTCTTTCTTCATTGTCATCAAATCCAATCTCCTCCCCTCTACATATTGGTGTTCTAGATAAATTAACTGAGAAGGAATATGTAGTAATGGAAGGGAAACATGAATCCATTTAGGAGGAGATGCAAATTCTTACAAATTTCTTGAGGGAAGTGAAACTTATGGTACTACATCATCTTTTAAGGTAGGTTATCATTCCCCTACCTAGCTACTAGCACCTTCACAACCTCCTTTAGATCTAGTCTAATGGATAATTTCTACTCCTCTAGTACCTCCTACCATTTATCCTCCAAGAATATCATCACCTCCATAGAGATAAAATAGGTGAAACTTCTAGAGACATTGGTAAGACAATGTGGTTGAATACCACTGCCCAGAAAATACAAAAAGGAACACAAGTATACAATAGAATATTATTGTAAATTGGTAGAAGTGTTCCAAGATCAACTGAAAAAAGAGAGTGAGAACATTGTCTATATAATCATAGTGAATGCACAAGGGGACATGGTTGCATAAGTTACAACTCTCCTAGTTGACAAGGATGAAGAGAATAGGAAATTTGTAAATTACCAAGTGCAAATAATCCACATGGATCACTAAATAAGGGAAGAAGAAAGACACTCTCTCAGTAGTTCAATATTTGATATTCTAAGTATAATGGATAAATATGTTATAACTAAGAGAGAACTTAGAGCTCATGTCAAAGAGCTAAAGTGTTGTATAAAGTAACTTATTGGTCCTATTGATGCAAGTTCACCTACACACTAGGAAAAGGTAAGAGAAATAAAGATGTTGGTGGTGTAATTAATGCCACTAATGCCTTTAGGAACTCACTGGAAATTCAAAGAAGGAAACTTATTAGGGAGGAAATCCAATCATATCACAAGGTGAGTGATGAGGCCAATACAACAACCAAGTTTGAAGAATTTTTGGATTAAGAACTCACCCAACTACAAAATCACTTCCCCCTGTTAAGAAAAATGGCCAGGATATCATCTAAAGAGCTACAAAGTAAAATTGTATTTTCAGGCAATAATTTGATGGTACGTAGAGTGGCTTCATATCACTAAGTATAAAATAAAAGTGTTGAACGCATGCAAGCATAAATTAGCCATGAGAAAAGATGTAACTATTGGGGTTGTGGTCAAAATATAAGGATTTATTGAGGCTATTCCTTGTACCTTTTGGGAAGATCCTAGCAAAGTTTTTTTCCACAACACCATTATTAAAGAACTTGCTAGGATAGTGAGAGAGCGACTCACTAAAGACTTAATTAATGAGTTAATGAGGATGAAGGGAAAATTTAGTGCTTTCAAAGATAGGATACTAGAGATTAAGGAAACAAAAAAATTAGTTTGAAAAACTCTCATAGCTAAGAGAATTAAATTCTAGTATACAATTGCCTCAAATTCCAATAAGATAGTAGAGGCATAAAATTAGTTTCAGATGCAAGTGTGAATCAAATCATAACTACAATATTAGATAATCACATCATTCTTCTAGATGATTGGTGATTTGTGTCACAGTTGGACCGCTCCTTATTTTGAGGTTGGGTTAGTTAATAATGCATTTAATGAAAATATCCTAATTGTGGGAATTTGTGAGATCTAATCTTAAGGATCAAATTTATTGATGCATGAGCATCTGGGCTCACAAGCAATCCTCATCACCAAAAATATATTTTCTTTTCATGTTTAGTCTTTATATTTTTGGTGTAGGTTTGAGCTCCAAGAGCATATTGTGAAGTGCTGTAAGGAAATGATTATTTGTTTGTGAGGACTTTATTTCCATTTCATACATCAAGGTCAAGCAGGGTGTTTAATGTGATTTGCAAAATTACATAATTTCAAGGTTCTAGGTGTTGAAATGGTGTATTTACCATGGTCGAAGGGTATTTTGAAGGAAAATTAATTAATTTTCTCAATTTGAATGCCTAGGGAAGTGTGCATAAGACAAGTGACTCTTGGCATTCCATTTTGGTCTTATTCTTTCAACTTTGGTTCCTAAGATGGAGAAAAAAACTAGTAATTTTTGAAAAACAAATTAATGACTCCAATTTCCAATTTGGGGTGAATGAGCACGGCTTGGTTATTGATTTTACCCATTTTTCAAATGTATATAAAATAAAAAGATGTTTGATATTGTACAAAAACTTTGGATGACACTTTTGGAGGCAACAAACTATGTTTTATTTCATTTTCTGCGGGAATTTTAAGGGTCAACGAAAGAGAAGATTTAGAAACCATTTTTTGGTGTTTCACATGGTTGAAACCCTCTATAAATACAACCTTTAATGGTGTCAAGAGGAAGCAATCAGAATCAACAAGTTTGAGGAAAGAATTTGTAGGTTGTTGTAGAGGATTGAATGAAGGAAAGTGTAGAAAATTAGCTTTCCAAGAGGAGAGGAATAGAAGAAGAGAAGAAGAAAGTTGTAGGTGTGTTTTATGTGTTCAAGGAAGCCATGAGAGTTATAGGATGAAGGGAAAAGTCATATTTACAAAGAAGAGTGAAGCCAATAAAGTTTAAGGCAAAAGACTTTGAAGATTTGAAAGCATGAAGTGCCTAGAAACCCTTGTAAAAATTTTGAATTTTTTTTTGTTGTTGTTGAAATCCTCATTATATGTAATTGTTCTTGAGAATTTTTTAATATGGATGTACATATGAAAGTGATAATAAAATGTTTCAAATTTCTTGTACAAAATATATGTTGTCCTTGATATATGTGCAAGAATGTGGGTTGGATGAGATGTTAAGGCTGTATGATTGGGTAGATTGGTATGATCCCCTAATCTTGACTACATCAAATGGTATCAAAGTAGTTATGATGCTGAAATGTATGTTAGGAGAAGGATTTCATATTGAGAGAGTTAGGGTTTGATGAGTTATGAGGATTTTTTTTGTGTAATTATTTTGGGCTATCTTCCAATAGAGATAAGGTCGGGTACAAGGTGTACAAATGTCCTCCACTATGTGAAAGTGGGTAGAGAGGGTTTTGAGATGTACATCTTCCAAAATCTTTGTTGGTAGAGGATAGTTGTGGTTTTGTGTGAAATTTGTTTGCAAATTGTGAGTGGGTTGCAAGTGTTTATAAGAATGTCAAGGAAGAAGAGTATGAGGTTGGCCTTGGGTAGGGCTGTAAAAATTTCTTTTATTGAGAGGAGAGAAATAATTTTAGAGGAAGAGACTTGGGTTTTCAGAATAAGTGTGCAAAAATATCTAGGGGGTTAGATGTCTTGGAGGAAAGTATTATGAAAGGAAAGAGGAAAGAATATGGGAGAAGTTGACTCCTATAATTTTTTAATGCTATTTCATTTGCAGGTAGAAGATAAGATGAAGCAAAGAGTCTAATATATAGTATTAAAGAAGAAAACACTGTGAAAGAAGATGAAAAAGGAAATAATAAAATTGTAGTCAAAGCATGTCTTTTGGAAGGCATGGAAGTGGATGATATTGCAACAGTGGCATATCTTAGTAAAGGTATTGAGGTTTTGATGAATGTGGATGTGAATGGAGAAGATGTTGCAGCAATAGAAGAAAATGTGAAAACATAGGTAATGGTTAATATTTTTCATTTTTATGATGATGAAGATGATGTTGAGTTGTGTGTAGATGAGACAATGAAAGTGGAAGAAGAGATTGAAGAAAGGGTGGAAATAAATTTAAAGGGGTGTGAAGAGGAAGTGCAAATGGAAAATTTTAATTCCATGATATTGCTAATCAGTATGCAAGTGTTGCAGGGGATGGTTTAGATGAATATTGGTGGAGGATGGATTATGGTGGGTTGAATACCACAAGAGAAGAGAAGATAGAAAAATGTATTTGGTGGAGGAGCTTCATTTATGGTGGAAAAAATTCCATGAGTGAAAGAGGGATTGGTAAACACATTTTGCAAAGGAAGATAGGAAGAGTTCCAGGTAAATGTTGGAAAAAGAGAAGAAAACAAATTTTCATGGTATCTATGAAAGCATTGGTGTATGCTACAAATATTTTACTATTTGAAAAGGGTGTTTCAAATTCTCAACTCCATTCTGTGAGCCATGCCCAAAAACTTCTTACTTGGTGTGTTTGATGTAGGAGCATCCAAACTTACAAGCAATCCTACATCACCAAAACATATTTTCTTTTCATGTTCAGTCTTTTGCATTTTTGGTGTAGGTTTGAGCTTCAAGAGCATATTGTGAAGTGTTGTAAGGATATGATTATTTGTTTTTGAGGAATTTATTTCCATTTCATACATCAAGGTCAAGTAGGGTGTTTAATATGATTTACAAAATTGTATAATTTCAAGGTTCTAGGGGTTGAAATGGTCTATTTACTATGGTGAAAAGGAATTTTGAAGGAAATTAATTAATTTTCTCAATTTGGATGCCTAGGGAAGTGTGCATAAGACATGTGACTCTTGGCATTCCATTTTGGTCTTATTCTTTCAATTTTGGTTCCTAAGATGGAGAAAACAACTAGTAATTTTTGGAAAACAAATTAATGACTTCAATTTACAATTTGGGGCAAATGAGCACTACTTGGTTATTGATTTTATCCATTTTTAAAATGCATATACAACATCAAGATGTTTGATATTATACAACTTTGGATGACACTTTTGGAAGCAACAAACTATGTTTTATTTTATTTTTTGCAAGAATTTTAAGGTTTAATGAAAGAGAAGATTTAGAAACCACTTTTTGGTGTTTCACATGGTTGAAACTTTCTATAAATACAACCTTCAATGGTGTCAAGAGGAATCAATTAGAATCAACAAGTTTGAGGAAAGAATTTGTAGGTTGTTGTAGAGGATTGCATGAAGGAAAGTGTAGAAAATTAGCTTTCCAAGAGGAGAGGAATAGAAGAAGAGAAGAAGAAATTTGTAGGTGTGTTTTATGTGTTCAAGGCATCCATGAGAGCTATAGGATGAAGGGAAAAATCAGATTTGAAAGCATGAAGTGCCTAGAAACCCTTGTAAAAATTTTGAATTTTATTTCTTGTTGAAATCCTCACTATATGTAATTGTTCTTGAGGATTTTTTTTGTATGGATGTATATATGAAAGTGATAATAAAGATATGTTTCAAATCTTGTTACAAAATATGTATTGTCCTTGATATATGTGCAAGAATTTGGGTTGGATGAGATGTTAAGGTTGCAAGATTGGGTAGTTTGATAAGACCTCCTAATCTTGACTGCATCATTTATCCTAGGTCGATGTGCTTCTATAATGGGTGATTTGTGCACCTAAAGGAGGCTATTATTCAGCTTTTGGAAGCTATTTTAGGGGTTTAAAACATTTAGAAAAATAAACAAACTATTCAATTTTCAATGTGGGAAACCTACTAAAACTTGTAATGTACATATTTCAAATTAATTGAAGAATCATGCTTGTTGTTCTTGAAGTTATTTTCCTTGGTAGCGATGTGTATATTTTATTTCTTTTAAATTAAAAAACTTGGTGAGACCTATTAATGTGCTTACAATAGGGTTGTGTGTAAAATCTACATATGAAATACAATATTTTTGCACATCTAACTCGAATGTCTTTGTTCTAAATTCCACACACGCATTTATATTGTTGGTGATTGTGTGAATACTAGTCATTATATTGTGGGTTTATCTAGATTTCATCATATCAGTTAGATTTAATGATGAAGCACAACATATCATTGTCCTAATTTAATTTATGTTCATTCTTACATTTATTTTCTCTAAAACCCTAACTTCTTTTGATCTTTCCTTTTATACTATGTTAGATTTAGATTAAAGGTCACATAAAAATAGAATAAGGTTAGAATAGAGGTAGAGTAGATAAATTTTATTGGAGATCTTAAAGATTTATCCTATGATTAAGTAGATTCGAAACATTGACTATAAATGTTTGCTTAGTTTTTTATTCTTATTTAACACCCTTGTTAAACAAATTACACAGGCCACTCAACTTTTCCAACATTATCAAGATTTGACATAAAAGGAACCTTCGAGTTTATATGTCCTAGGATCTATTAGCTTTTTAGGAGAAGTAGAATGTCTATTATTCTACTTGTGTTGGTTGTGCCATTAACGATTCTTTTAGGTCAAAACATGGAAATAATTAGGAAGTTAAAACAACACTTTGAGTTAGGTTTGCAAATTCTCCTAGAATTCTTGTGTAGATTTAGATTCATTTTATTGCTGTAATTGAAGCACGTATAATACAAATGATATGTGAATATAGCTTTTAAATCATGGACGTGCAAAATGAATGCATTGAATGCCTTTAACTATAAGGACATTGCTATAAATTTTACAAATTGTGTTAATTCAGCCTTTGAAGGGAAATTTTTTTTGTGGGATTAGACTAAATTTGAATTGAAATGTAGAATTTAGGAAGGACGATTTTACAACCATGAAGACATCCTCTAGATTGTGAACCTTTCCTATAGCACAAAATGAACCAAATCAATATGGTAGTGTGTATATGGAAATATCTGCATGCATCAACATAATAAATAAGTAGATAGTGTGATTGTATAGGGATGTATAAACATTTAGATGGGGCAAGGGATAAGATTATAAGAATGTGTCTAATGGATAGGTAGATTGCATAAAATAAAGAATCCAACTTTATACAAAATTACATCATTCATCAATATCTTTATGTATCAAGACACCCTCCTCAAAAATGAATCCAAAATAAAATAAAAAATAAAATAAATATACAAATTCCACCATATATATAATTTATAAAGTGAAAATTCAAAATGAATTATATCAAGTATTGTGGATACACAATTATGGTCCCAAAGTTATAGTTAAAGTTAACGTTTATGGGGGAGTCATGGTGAAGAATAATATCGGTGTGAACAAGTCCATAACGTCCTTTGATTCATCCTCCATTAAAAACGATGCCCTCCACAATGCCAAAGGCCAAAAGCCAAAAGCCAGTTTGAAAAAGCCCTCCACAATGCCAAAGGCCAAAAGCCAAAAGCCAGTTTGAAAAAGTCACATGGAAGCCTCCAATCAGAAATAGATCTGCATATTAAAGTTCAACAATTTTTTGTCAATTCTGTTTCAGTATATGCATTTTAAAGCTATTGGATAAGGATTCTCAATAATGTTTTGTGGTGAATTGAAATCGATCGTTATCCTACCACGTGGCAATAAAGACGATTCCATTAATGAATCATAACAACTATTCTAATGGCTGACCAGTTTTCTTTGAAAAATTACATTCATGAATCAGAGGGGCATTTAAAGCACTATATATAGCATTAGTTTTAAGGCAATAACATCCACTGGACTGCTCTTCCTGTGTCATTGAAGTAGTATGATCTTCATGATTGGGTGTTGCATGATGATGTAGACCAGTGCGTTGCACAGCCAAGAATGACTTGCCTACAGTCATTCAGTATTTGTGGGCAAGCCATTCTTGGCTGTGTGCCCAGTCTGCAACCCATGCCACAACCTATTTCATGATAAATGTGAAAGTTAATCTTTTCAACCTCTTCATTGTAGTGTTTTGTAGTATTCATTATCATTATCTGGAATACCAGGAATTAGATGGAAATTGTTCTATGTTAATGTCATTGTAACTCCAAAGTTAAATTGTATTGGAACTACTTTCCTCATTCAATGTCCATTTGAAGTTTATGGTAACACTTCTAACAGCAAGAAGTTTCACCGGGAATCCAGATTTGGATCCAGAATTTTGGAAGAGGTTATATAGCACATGCATTCAATACGATTTTGGTTTAAACAATACATTCTAAGTTTTGATTTACTTATGTGATTCATCTATGTAATTTCAGATGATCTACCTAAACGAATCATATCCTTCGACGTGTGATTATGTGAAGATTCATAACATAGAATTCTCGGTCCCCACAGGGATTGACAACAAGAAACCCACTGTGTACAGATAACACAGAATATTGATCTTGATATTCTCTTTGCTCATGAAATTCCATGGATTATTCTATCTTCTTTTGGTCTCTAATTGCACATTATACATTGCATGAAACCAAACATTTAATTTTCATATCAAATTAACTAAAATGATTTTTCGCACTCCAAGATCTTAATCACGAGATTTCCCTACGGTTTCTGTGAAAGTTTGTAATGTGAAGTCGTTTTATTCCCGTTTGAGACATTAGCAGTGATAGTAACTGAATAGTAATTATTCATTGTGGGCATGAGATTGAGAAGTTGCAAATTCTTACTGATTATATTTACAATGAGGAAAGAACAATCTGTGAATCTGTTTCGTGGAAAAAAATCCAACAAATTCTCTTTAGCTGATAAGTTGCAAATACAGCCTGACATTTTAACAGATAATTTTGGAATGTTTTTTCTTAATTGTTTTAGGAAAGATAATGTGGTGGTGAGTCGGGTGACCCACTCTTTGTAGATTGTATTCTTCTTGGCTAAGGGTCAAGGAGCTCCTCGATGTGGATTATGGTTCTTGTTAAGAGGTTAAAAACTTATTAAAATTATTAGTAAGGTAATCGATTGGAAGAAAGACCTTTGTAGCTTAGAAATAATTTTTATTAGGGTTTGAAAATCAAATTTGGATGGAAATTTCAGAGGAATGTATGTTTAGTTGTGTGGTTGGAATTTTGGTGTACTATTTATTTGTAGAATTCTTGAATAAGAGAAGAATGTTTAGAATTGTGAATGGTCTAGATTATAAAATGCAGTGGGAGTTACACTTTGGTGTATGAGATCGTGGTGTCTTGGATTGCAATAAAGCTGTGATAACAACCACATGAGGTTTGATTGTGTTATGATTATCACCTCATGTGTAAAGTACTTTGTTGAAGTATGTATCACACTACTAATGTATGTGTGATATTGTTAGAGTGGATGCAACAACAACAAAGAGCATGCACATGTTCTAGAAGGTGCTTTGATTTACCACATCTTATAGTGTTATCTCTATTACTACAATCCCTAGGTTTAGTCTTGTTAGCACCACAAAAAGAAAGATTTCATTATTGAGATATATTGGTTAACAATTTATAATTAAATCATTGCAAGAGTATCTAGATTGATGAGTAGCTTGTCCATTTGAAGAAGTCTTTATGGAAGTGATGTGGCAAGTTGATGCGATGGTAAGGGTATTGTATGGTTGTATGATGATTGGTATTTTTAGTCAATCAAAATGTTGAGTCAGTTGAGATTCTAGAAAAATGACTTGAGTCTACATCTAGTTCATGATACTAATAAAATATGATGATGCAAGATGCATGCTTGATGATGTGATAATAATATGAAGCATGTAAAGGTTGCATGTTGAAATTTTATAGATTGAAGGAGGAATAAGGAGACTTATTTTATTTGGATTATGATTTGACATATTAATATAATTGTTAACTCTCTTTTGTTGCTGATTTTTTTTCCAAAAGGGTTTCCCAAGTTAAATCATTTTGTCTTATGTATATTGTAAATTGTAATTTGAATCACATAATCTAAAATTTTAATCTAGGATTTTGGATTAATTTCCATCATTTGGTATTGATCTTGATTGTTCAATATCAAAATATTTTAGTTTGGTATCAAAAAATTGTTTTAATCCCAGTGTTGTTTGGGGCTAGAACTATTGCATTTGGTCATGGTTGGTGTCATAAGTTTAGGTTTTATTTGGTGCAAGGAAGGGGATGGCTTTTATTTCCATGTATATTTTTATTTATAGTGGGAGTCTGCTATATTTTTTTAAGAATTCAAGGAATGTATTAAATTCATGGCTAGCACATTGAGATTCAATGGGTAGATTTTTTAATTGTGGAAGTTGAAGGTTGAAGACCTCCTAATGGAGAGAGATTAAAGGAATACTATATCTTATTTGGTAAAACCTCTAGGTATGTCTGATGAGGATTGAAATAAATTGATCTTCCTTCTGTTAGAATCAAATTTCATACACTACAAAAATGATGTGATTAGGAGTGATATTTTATCTCTACTAACATTGTCGGTGATAACTCGTAATTGATTGAATTGGATGCATCATTTCACATGAATTTTATAAGGATCAGTGCTTTGAGTAAAATGAGTGATGGGGGATATTTCTTGTCATTGATAATACCTTCTTCTAGAGTAGTTGGTTTGGGAAAGAGGAAAGTGTCCTTTGGGGATGGGAGATTGAAGACACTCTCAATTCTTTTTGCATATTCTAAGTCTAGCGAGAAATCTTATTTATTTTATGAGATGATTGATTTTGGAATGCATGTTACCTTTTATAAAATGGTTGTATGTTGGATAGAGGGAATTTGTTTCTAGTAAAAATAATCAAGCATGGTGCTCTCTTTAAGTTAGAGGCATCAACTCTATGTTATTAAACAAATGCAATTAAACCTAAATCAATTATGTTATGCAACCATAGATTGGATCATATGGGTGAAAAAGATTTGAAAACCTTGGTACGTAAAAATATAGTGGAATATCTTTCAAATTATTCTATTGGTTTTGAGTTGTGTGAACATTACATGTTTGGGAAGAAGAATAGGGTGAAATTCACTTTCTAAAATATTAAAGCAAATGATGCTTTGAAAATAATCCATAATGATATATTTGGTCATGTGGATGTGTACTCCATTAGCAAGTTTTGATAGTATGCCTCCTTTATTAGTGATTATCTAGACATATACTTGGGTATATTTTACTAGGAAGAAGTCTATGGTTTTTGCAAGTTTAAGGAACTTATTATAAATTAGATAGGTAAGAAAATAAAATTGAAGGTCAAATAATGTTAGAGAACTTGTAATTACTAATTTAGAAATTAAAATAGAGAAAAATAAAATGAAAAAGACTCTATTCTAAACTATCACAAACCTCCAAATAGAGCTCAACAATGAAAGCAAAAAAGATAATAACAGGGCGGGTGTAGGAAGAGGGGGGGGGGTGGAAATTTGTGGCTACCCATCTTTTCTTTTTTAAAAAAGTCATAATGTGAGTGCATTATAATGCACTCACGTTATGGCTTGGTGTGACTAAGCCTAAGGATTGATTACATTGAAGCTATAATGCACTCGTGCTATAACACAAGTGCGTTATGTCATATTAAAAGAAAAAAAAGCAAACTCATTTCATTTTTCCATTGTTTTATTTTCTCCATTTGCGGCCTGCAAACCCTTCCCAAGCACACTTGTGTTATTGAGAGCTCAAACTTCACGATTTCTTCATCGATTCCTTGCCAGAATGCCGCCACGTTAATGGGGAGCTCAAAGGAGTAAGGTTTTTTTGTTAATTTGTTATTAAATATGTAGATTTAATATGTTTTTTATGTTAATTTATTTAAGTTTCAGGATTTGATACTCCACCTCTTTATCCTCGTCAAAATACTTCTTCACCTCATGCCCAAATACCTATTGAATAACAACCCCAACAAACACCTCTAACAATTCCTCAACATCCCCCTAGAACTCAACAAAATTTAATGGGGGAAATTGAAAATAACACAAAACAAATTAAGGAGTTAATTGCAAGGTTGAAAGATCCTGCAAATTCAACCTCACAAAGAACCATGCTTGCACAATCACTTGAATCTATGTTAACATATGTAGAGACAATTAGCAATAAATTAAGTGGTTGGGCATAGAAGAGATAGGAGTATTATGCAGATAAACTATCCTACAAACAAGTCAAAAATGAAAAATTACAAAATTTTACTTGTGTTCCCTTTTCACAAAACCACGAACAAAGCAATTTCTACACCCTACAAGCAAGAGGATCCCTATCCATTGGTGCAACCACTAAGGGATAAAGAACCATTTTTGGCAAAGGTGGTGGATGGTTATTTACCATCCTCCATGCAACAATAATGAGGTCTTGCAATATTTCTTGAGGAAAATCTATTGTGAGTTTGTCCTCAACAAAATCCTCAACTATTTTGATATGTGGGACTTCCAGGGTATAGGTGGTGGGTTTGCACAGGATAGACCAGGGGCACGTCTTGACCCACAACAACCAACAAGATGAGCACTCGCCATACCAACCTATGAGTATGTGGCTATCTCTTTTGTTGTGAAGGAGAGTGTTGAGGTCGAGACACTATAGTCCATTACTTCCTTGACCCAAAGCATCATACATCGTGTCAATCCTGCAACACAACATGAGCCGGGGGAGGCTTCGAGGAGTAGGGTTCCACCCCATACTTTTCAAGCTTGCAGGTCAGCCTATGGTTATGACTCCACAGATAGTCAGGATGCAGGTGTGTAGGCTACATATGCACCTTGATGTAACAATTGGTGAACACATATGCCCTCCTGAATGAGGCTTTTGACCTTGATACTCAGGTAAATGTTAGCAAGTTCATTGAATTTAATTTATTAAATTTCATTTTTGAAATGCAAGATTAACTAATTCAATTTAATGATTGTAATGAAATTTTAGGGTCATAACATTCATTCAGTTTTTAGCGGTTCTCTACCTTCGTATTACACTAAGACATGTATTGTCAAGGTATGTAACTAGTAAACAATTATAAATATTACATGTGAATAGCATTGTTATATGAATGGTATTCTAATATTTGATTTTGGATGTTGAATAGGTTAACCTTGGAGATTTCACGACAACACCTCCTAGTGGAGGTGGAGTTCAAAGCTTCACTCAGGTAATAAAATAAAGAGTTTAACTAATGAATTGTACTTAATAGATTTTTGTAGTTTATATTCATATCATTGATTATATTTCATTGCACATCTTTCAAACTCAAAGAATTACTACACATTGCATAACTAATAACTAGATGTTGATAGATGATAAAATTTCAATTATAATATAGTTTTTTAGAAATTCAACATAAGCAATTATGCAATTACTTCACATTGCATAACTAATAACTAGGAGCATCTACCAATTTCATTTGCTTGTCATGGCATTCCATGAGACCACATTTTATTGAAGCATTTTTTCAAACAGTTCACTGCCTTTTCTATGCTATGGATGCTTGGAAAAAATCTATCAAAGCATAATAGTAGGGTGGTAGTATAGACAAGGCAACATGATTTTTTTGAAAAAATTCCTCAAAGAAATGTGGTCTCATGGTGATGTACATCACCATGAGACCGTATTTCTTTGAGGCATTTATCACCATGAGACCATATTTCTTTGAGGCATTTTTTCAAATAACTCACTGCCTTCTCTATGCTACCACAATTTCCACACATTTCTACCAAAGCATTTTATCAAACTGTTCACTTCCTTGCTTCTATGGCTAAAATCCTAAAATAGGTGCTTTCAAACAAACTATGGATGCTTGGAAAAAATATATGAAAGCATAATAGAAATATGGTAGCATAGACAAGGCAGTGAGCTGTTTGAAAAAACACCTCAAAGAAATGTGGTCTCATGGTGATGTTCATCGCCATGAGACAACATTTCTTTGCTCAAGGCATTTTTTCAAATAGCTCACTGCCTTGTCTATGCTACCACATTTTCCATACATGTCTACCAAAGCATTTTATCAAACAATTCACTTCTTTGATGCTATGGCTAAAAGCCTAATATAGGTGCTTTTGAACAAACTATGGATGCTTGGAAAAAAATTATCAAAGCATAATAATAAGCAATATCATAGATAAGGCAATGATTTGTTTAAAAAAATACCTCGAAGAAAGGTGGTCTCATGGTGATGTCCATCACCACGAGCCACATTTCTTCAAGGCATTTTTTCAAACAACTCATTGCCTATTCTATGCTACCACATTTTCCTTACATGTCTACCAAAGCATTTTATCAAATATTTCACTTCCTTGCTGCTATGGCTAAAAGCCTAAAACATGTGCTTTTGAACAAACTATGGATGCTTGGAAAAATCTATCAAAGCATAATAGTAAGCAATAGCATAGACAAGGCGATGAGCTGTTGAAAAAATGCATCAAAGAAATGTGGTCTCATGGTGATGTCCATCACCATGAGACCACATTTCTTTGATGCATTTTTTCAAACAACTCACGACCTTGTCTATGCTACCACATTTTCCATACATGTCTACCAAAGGATTTTATCACATAGTTCACTTCTTTGCTGCTATGGCTAAAAGCCTAAAACAGGTGCTTTCAAATAAACTATAGATGCTTGGAAAAAATCTATCAAAGCATAATAATAAGCAACATCATAGACAAGGTAATGTGTTGGTTGGAAAAATGCCTCAAATAAATGTGGTCTCATGCTGATGTCCATCACCATGAGACCACATTTCTTTGAAGAATTTTTTCAAACAACTCATTGCCTTGTCTATGCTACCATATGTTCCCTACATGTCTACCAAAGCATTTTATCAAAGTACACTCAATTTTTTTTCAAACAGTTCACTGCCTTTTCTATGCTACCACATTTTTCATACATGTCTACCAAAGTACTCAATATTTTTTTAACTATCTCATCCACTATAAGCCATGACCTACATCACTATTATAGTTTTTGTAATTAAATAATGTTTTATTTTTAGGTGATACAAGCGGAGACACCTCCCAATGTTCATATGGAAATGGAGCATGGTATGTCTTTTGCAATTGATAGCTCGATGCCATTGATGAGGGTATGAGGCAGATTAGTAAATTTCAAATTACATTCTTTGGTATAGTTTATTATTGAAAAATCAAATGATTATTGTTTTGTAGTTTAATTTCTATCTGGATGGTTTCTATAGGACATTCGAATGCCATAACTTGAGCCCGTTGTTGTTCACTTGGAGGGTAATGACTTTTTATTAGGATAATTTTTTGTGTGCCTATATGGCATTTTTGGACATATTTTGTATTGCATATACTTGACATTGTATGCCTATATGAAATTATTGTAAGCCTATATGGCTATTTTGTATATATTTAATACTTATATCGACATATATTGATGCATACCTATATGGCTATTTAGTTAATACACATCTTTTTTATTGACGGTGTCCATATTTGTATTATAAATCCACACTTCAATAGATATTTGTAGATGGTTTACTTCAAATATTTAAAATCCAAGTGTTTCCATACACTCTTCTTTTATATAATTGTAAATATATAATAAAGTTTGAACATCATTCTCCTGTAAGATTATTGAACATTAAATCAATCATATGAATATAGTAATGCTTCATGCTTCATGTGCTTCATGGAGGAAATTCATGTGTATGCTTTATGCTTCATGCTACCATGCTTCATGTGTATACTTCATGCTTTATATCATTGAGGAAGACATCTACCATTCCACATGTATGCTTCATGCTACCATTCACTTGTATGCTTCATGCTTCTTGTGTATACTTCATGTGTTCATGTGTATGATTCATGCTTCATGTGATTACTTCATGTTTTCATGTGTATGCTTCATTCTTCCTATGTAGACTTCATGTATTATGTGTATTCACATGTATGCTTCATGCTTCATGTATATACTTCACGTATTACATGTATTTATGTGTATGCCTCATACTTCGTGTATTACGTATATCTTTTTTTTGCTTTATGATCAGGTGTATCTTCAACAAGATTACTCCATGTGTATTAAAAAAATTGTTTGTCGATATGCTTTATAGGTTGATAAGCACTAACATAAAAGGGAGAGAAATTTATTGTTGAGAAAGACATCCATAACATCCTTGAAGAATTCAATTAAGAATACAACCTTAGGTGAAAATTTGTGACCCTTAAAGTAGGAAATACTATGAACCTTTTATAATGAAGGGCGGTGACCATGCCTAGCGTAGATGTTCCCAATTAGATGTGTTGGTGCTAATGGTTTGGCCCCACGAAGAAGAAAACAAAAATTAGCCTACCTTGCAACTTTACACTACATGCATCTGACGATTTTTGCAGTATCAAAAAAAATTTCACCATGGGCAAACACCTCTGAGATATCAAAAACTGAAAGAGGTTATTGTAGAGGGGCCTTATGTGATCATGTAGCCTCAGATGGAATGTTAATAAGTGACACGATTTCTGAGCAATAGCTCATCAAAGATTTCTACCTTTTTGCACTTTGGTCTCTTAAGAGACTTCATTGGTACAATGTAGCTCAAACTATTTCACCATGTTTGGGTGCAAAACAAGACCTTTCCTAGCATAAACACACTAATTTGGACATGTTGGAATAGTCAGTTTGGTTGCACGATGAACCGAACGAAAGTTACACCACCTTTCAACTTTACACTGCATGCATCTGACACTTTTTCCATCAAATGAAAACTCGACACCATGAGCAAACGGCTCAAAGATATCAAAAACTAATAAAGGTTATTATAGAGGGGGCTTACATGATCTTGTAGCATAAAAAAAATTGTTTCTAAGTGACACATTTTTTGAGTAATCGTCATCAAAGTTTTTTGTCCTTTTGCACTTTGGTCTCTTAAGAGACTTCGTCGGTACGATGTAGCTCAGACTGTTCTAGCATGTTTGGGTGTGAAACAAGACCTTTCCTAGAATAAACCTATCCCTCTGGATGTGTTGGAATAGTTGATTTGTTTGCACGTTCAACAAATTGAAAGTTACACCACCTTGAACTTTACACTGCATACATTTGACCTGATTTCCATCAACTAAAAACTTGACACCACGAGCAAACACCTCTGAGCTATCAAAATCGAGAGAGGCTATTATAGATGGGCCCTTTGTGATCCTGTAGCATTAGACAAAATGTTTCTAAGTGACACGGTTTCTAATTAATTGCTTGTCAAAGTTTTTTGCCCTTTTGCACTTTGGTCTTTTAAGAGACTTCACCGGTACAATGTAGCTTAGACTGTTTTGAAATGTTTGGGTGTGAAATAGGACCTTTCCTAACGTAAACCTACCCTCTAGATGCATTGGAATAGTTGGTTTGGTTGCATTCCGAATAGAACGAAAGTTACACCACCTTGAAACTTTACATTGTATGCATTTGACTTGTTTTCCATCAACTAAAAACTCGACACCACAGGAAAACACCTCCGAGCTATCAAAAACTGAGAGAGGTTATTGTAGAGGGGCCTTACATGATCCTGTTCATTAGAAAAATATTTCTAAGTGACATACTGACAATTGTTTTTCAAAGTTTGTCTTTGCCCTTTGTGTCGATTATTTGCATGTCAGTGTGAAAAAAAGACGCCTCTGCGTAAAATATCCCTCCAAATGTGTGTTGAACCAAAATGGCTTACCGCATATCGAATAGAATAAAATTTACCCAATTCCTTGCACTACACTACATGCATTTGACTTGTTTTCCATCAACTAAAAACTTGACACCACGGGAAAATGCCTCTGAGCTATCAAAAATTGAGAGAATTTATTTTAGAGGGGCCCTACATGATCCCATAAAATCAGACGGAATGTTTCTAAGTGACACGGTTTTTGAGTAATCACTCATCAAATTTTTCTATTGCACTTTGGTCTCTTAAGAGACTTCATCGGTACAATGTAGCTCAAATTGTTTCAACATGTTTGGGTGCAAAAAAGGACCTTGCCTAGGGTAAACCTACCCCTCTGGATGCATTGGAATAGTTGTTTTGGTTTCACGTCAAACAAAACAAAAGTTACACCACCTTGCAACTTTACACTGCATGAGTTTGACCCATTTTCCATCAACTAAAACTCGACACCACGAGCAAGCACCTCTAAGCTATCTAAAATTGAGAGAGGTTATTGTAGAGGGTTCCTACTTGATCCTATAGCATCAGAAAAAAATGTTTCTAAGTGACACGGTTCTCGAGTAATCACTCATCAAAGTTTGTTACCCTTTTGTACTTTGGTCTCTAAAGAGACTTCGCCAGTACAATTTAGCTTGGACTATTATGACTTGTTTAAGTGTGAAACATGACCTTTCCTAGCATAAAAATACCCCTCCAAATGCATTGGAATTGTCAGTTTGGTCACACACAAAATAGAAAAAAGGTTACACCACCTTGCAACTTTACCCTACATGCATTTCACTTTGTTGAGTAGAATTGCATGACTATCCATCTCCAACACATTCAAGGAATGGATGTAATTCTTTGTTGAGGAAACACTGTGAGGGGAGATTGAGTTTTATTGGTCTAATATGATAAGTGATGACATTCATGCATAATACATAGAATTGAAGAAGTCCTCTAAATTCTACATGACTTTGTATGTAGTCTACCTCCTTGTGGAAAATTTCCCGTATGAAGGTCTTACTTGCAAGGTAAATCTAGGGCATGCATTTGACCCATTTTCCATCAACTAAAAACTTGAAACCACAGGAAAATGCCTTAGAGATATCAAAAACTAAGAGAGGTTATTGTAGAGGGGCCCTATGTGATTCCATAATATTAGACAAAATATTTCTTAGTGACATGGTATTAGAGTAATCGCTCATCAAATTTTGCTACCCTTTTGCACTTTTGTCTCTTAAGAGACTTTGTTGGTACAATGTAGCTCAAACTATTATGAAATGTTTGGGTGTGTGATAGGACCTTTCCTAGCATAAAACTACCCCTCCGAACGTGTTGGAACTGTCGGTTTGGTCAAAAAATGAACAAAGAAGAATCTACACATGCACCTTCCTCAACTTCTAAAGAGCACGAAGAATATCTTCATTCAATACAATATCTATCTCATTCATTTTGGTCTACTTCTTTTTCAAGTGTTTTTATAGTAGACTAACCTCCTTTTTATTGATGATAAAATCTTCTTCTTATCTTTTAATTCCTTTTCTAAGTGATTGATTTTAGTCTTCAGTTGTTTTGCTTCAATTTCAACAATTCCAACTATTGCTTTTGCATTAGCAACTTGACCATCCACACATTTTTCCTCATCTCCACTGCTCTTACCTATTAACACCCCCTAGTATTCCTTGGATTAGAATGATTATAGGATATGCACAAAATGATTTTTTTGAAAAGGCTTTAGAAAAATTTAAGTAAATGAAATTGGTAGGTGTAAAGGAAAATTCCAAAACCCTTCCAATTTCCTCCCTACCCTTACCAAACCCTTAACATAGACACCAAAGGATCAAGTAGAAACACTTGTACTCTCATTGATATGTTCTTGACTGTCATGTTATTCATGACTGTAAGCTCAACTATTCATGTCTTTTAGATTATAAATCTCTATCAACATCATTAACCTCCTTTTCTTTGACGATAAAATATTCTTATTATCTTTTAATTCCTTTTCTAAGTGGTTAATTTTAGTCTTCTCTAGTTTTGTTTCAATTTCAAGAATATTTCAATTCATCTATTTCCAGTTGTATTTGCTCCATGGAAGTCTTAAGTTCAAGAATATATGAATTCATTTTGTTTAAATCCACCTATAGCACATCTCACTTTCTTTTCCTTCACAAATTCTTATGAAATGCAAAACCTCTTAAGTTTATCCACTTCTCCATTGCCATTTCCCATTCCTTATATTGCACAAGCACCATTCCAGTTATGCATTGTCATTTTCCCATTGCACATACTACACACCCACCCTCCTCATCTTCTCAAGAGCAAGAAGAATCTCTTGAATCAATACATTATCTATCTAATTCACTTTGATCTAGTTCTTTTCAAGTGTTTTTCTAGCTGATTCCTTTTTCATTTCATACATTCTAGTACATGTTGCCTCTAGTTTTGGAATGTGGATGATGCATATAAATATCAAGCTAAAACATAAAAATTCCTAAAGAACACTATTCTAACCCATAACTATAAGGGTAGGCTAATGGCCAAAAGGACCAAGGTCTAAGGATGGTGGTTGTGATGACTAGCTTATGATGATGGATGGAAATGCTAAGATGAGGGAAAGATAATATATCAATATCAATCAAATACTTTGGATTTCTATGAATAATTCTAGGTGGTCTTCTCAAAGGTAAATTCATCTCAACATTCAATGGAATTTCTTCAATATTTATGTTAGATGGGATGATCGTAGATGGAATAGATGATGTACCTTGAACTTGAGATGGAAAAGATGGTGTACCTCCTTCTTCACATGTGAGTGATGATTTAATTTCAACTCGAGATACGATAGATGGTGTCCCTCCACCTTGACTTGTGGTAGAGGACAGATCTCCAACAACGGTATTCAATTTTCTCATAGCATGAAGGTTTTGCATTTGTTCTCTTTTTGCTGCCAATTCCATATCTCTCGTTGATGGTTGAGGTTCGTCTTCTTCTATCGGGTCCAATCTCCATTTCTCATGAAGTTCCCTCATATGTTCTGATTTCTTTGGATTCTTAGCTTCTTTCTCTTCCTGTGTTGGTTTAATCCTTAATCGTTTCCTCGGCATGATGAAGAATTTTATCTATAGCATAGAGAATGATGATACAAACAATATATTAGTTCCATCATAGGGAAGCAAAAAAATCATAAGTGCACTTGGAAACACCATAAGAACAATAAAAGCATGCATGGCATTAGATGATTTCAACATAAAATCCTTATAATCAATAACACATAATTAATGTCATCAAAATCCAAATGCATAAGAACACTAGTTAATGTCATAAATCCTTTCATCCGTAGCCATCAAAATTGCTAGATATTCGCCATATGAGATTCCTACAACATATAGAAGCTATTTATTCATTGTTTCCAAACAAAAATTGAAGATTATTGGTCTAAAAGTGTGCATATCAGTTAATTTAAGCTACTCCAACATGTAGAAAATCACTTATCTCCAATCCTATCATATCAAAGGGTCTTAAGTTGGCTGGATATTTCATATCAGACCTTAACCAAAATTTTCATTTGGATTATTTTTCATCTATATAAGTGAATTTTGATAGTTTGAGGTGAAGATGAAGTTCTTTCCCATCCATAGAGGGTTTGACAACAAGTTTGAATTCATAATAGTGGAAGCAATTTATGGTAGGAGAGATGACTATGAAAGTGTACTTGGAGGAGTATTACAAACCAATAACTAGGTTATGACATCATGAGTAAGGGGATTTTTTAGTTTCATGCAGAGTGCTCTAATTTGTGTAATAGGAGAGGTGAACTAACAAATGGGAAACATTTGTTCAATACTTGATGCAAGGAAAGAGGTAAGTGTTGTGATATGGTGGTAGATAGTGGTAGCAAAAACAATCTAATGTTTATGGAAATGGTTGACAATCTAGGACTAAGGATGTTGAGGCATCCAGATCCATTATGCCTTGGTTGATTATAGTAAGTGGATTTAATTTTGGTACAAGAATAGTGCTAGATAAAGTTCAAGACCAAAGCATGCCGTGATGAAGTGTTATGTGATATTGTAGGAATGGATGCGTGTCATTAAGAAGTCCATGGTAGTTTAACAAAGAAGTAGTGTATGATAGGAGGGTTAATACCATTGCTAGGAAGTGAGGTACAATTTTACAATAGTGCAAAGTTGTGCATTAAGGAGTGGTTTGTATTGATCACAAATACATGCAACATTACTAGAATGGATGGTTCAGAGCTACATGATACTATAAGAGCAACCAAACCACTACAAAGAGTGAAGAATTCTCTAGGTTAAATGTGCCAGGAGGGGCTAAGGTTATAATGATATTTTTCAACTTGGAACCCCCCTTGAATTCTCATAGATGTCAAAAAGTAAAAACAAACAATGATGAACATTGAATATGCATTTTAACGTAATAAAAAATCAAAGCATTGTATTAAGCATGTATTATAAGAAGTTATAAAGAACGTACATATATCTAGAATTGACATACCTTAAAATTGAAGATTCGATTGGATAAACTACCCAATTCAATGTAGTCATTTTTATCTTGCATCAAACTCCTCAACAATTGGAGCTTTTCATAAACTTTCTTCCTTTTCAACATTCAATTCTATATCTCTCCAAGAATTACTTAAAAACTATAGAATTAAACAGTGTATAATGTTAAATTATAACAATTCAATCATGCAATGGACATTGCAACACTACAAACATCAAAATTTGAGTTCATATAATCAAATTTGATGTAAAAACCGTGTTATTTCCTTGCTAAGTTGAAAACTAGAAAAAGGTGGTGGAAAGTTGATGCAAAGGTGGTGGAGGAATGTGTAAATTCTTGCATTTGCTTTCTCCAACAGTCTCAAAAAAAATTCTTTTGTCAGATCACGTGTAGAAGAAGGAGAATAACAGAGCATGTGGGCCAAGTCACAGGTGTCAATGCCTTTTTTACCATTTTCAAAAAGAGACAAAATGCACTCGCATTATAACATGAGCATGTTTTGGCTTGCACTTACAATGTCCATATTTCAAATTTTCCAAAGTGCGCTCTCATTTTTAAATGTTGAATTTGTCAAGGTTTAGGGTTAAAGTTTTAGGGTTAATGGTTTAGGGTTTAGGTTTTAGGTTTAGGGCTCAGGGTTTAGGCTTTAGGCTTTATGATTTATGATTTATGATTTAGGGTTTAGGGTTTAGGGTTTAGGGTTTAGGGTTTAAGGTTTAGGCTTTAGGCTTTAGGATTTAAGCTTTAGGGTTTAGGCTTTATGGTTTAGGCTTTAGGTCCAATCCTCTCTCTCCCTCTCTATCAAGTCTCTCCCTCCCATCCCCTCTCCCTCTCTCAAGTCTCACTCCCTCTATCTCTCTCCCACTCCCTCTCTCCTCTCTCTCATGTCTCTCCCTCCCACTCCCTTTCCCTCTCTCATGTCTCTCCCTCTCACCCTAACTAGAGAACTCTCTCTCTCTATCACTCTCTCCCTTTCTCTCAAGTCTCTCCCTCTCACCCTAACTAGATAATAGAGAACTCTCTCTCTCTCTCTCTATCACTCTCTCCCTTTCTCTCAGGTTTCTCCCTCTCACCCTAACTAGATAAATCTCTCTCTCTCTCTCTCTCTCTCTCCACCTCTCCCTCTCTCTCCCTCCCTCTATCTCTCCCTCCCTACCTTGATAAGTCTCTCTCACTCCAAACCCCTTTCTCCCACTCCCTCTCTCTCTCCCCACTCTCTTAGGTCTCTCCTACCCACCCCCTCTCCCTCTCCTAGGTCTCTCTCACACTCCCTCCCTCCATCTCTCTCCAAGCCCCTCTCCCTCCATCACTCTATCCCTCCCACCCTACCTAGATAAGTCCCTCTCACTCCAACCCCCTCTCTCCCACTCCCTCTCCCTCTCCCTCTCCCTCTCCCTCTCCCTCGCACCCCCTCTCCCTCTCTTAGGTCTCTCTCTCTATCTCTTAAAATTATCCCTCCCTATAAATACATACATATAAGCAAACATACATACATATAGGCATACATACATACAAGCATACATAAAATCTTACATACATACATACATACATACATACAAGAATAATTACATACAGGCATACATACTGTAGACACATAAAATATACCGATTGACATTGTGCACCTGATCCCGACTACTAACATCATTTCATCTTGAATCATCCCTCAGTCTAACCATTTAATCAAATCTCCGTATCTAATTAAATTCATCAATATTCCTCTCTTAATTAAATAAATCATTTTATCTAATTAAGTCATTTTCTTTTGTTAATTAAATTAATCAATCTAATCTAATTATCCCTATTTAATTAAATAATTAATTTTATTTGATTAAATCTCTAAAGTCTATCCATTAAATTAAATAAATCAAAACCTCATTTGATTTAATCTAACACCATCTCTTTTAATTAAAGAAATCAAAATCCTTATTTAATTATTCTCTTATCATATTCCTCTCTTATTTGATTTAAATAAATCCATAAATTTGAGTCAAATAGGTTACATTATCTAATCTCCTATTAAATTAATTAACCTTTGATTAATTTAATTCTAAATCATGTCCCATTCTCTAGATTTTTCAAGTTGCACATGAAAATAGATTTAATTCATTTATTAAATCCCTATTTTCCTCACAAGGCATCTTTTGGAATATTCTCCAAGTTTGAATTCAAAAATTCCAAGTCAACATGTACATCCAACAAAGCAATAACTTTATCTTACATGTCCTTTGCCTTGAGCCAAGTGGCATTTATTGCATTTTCCCTTCCCTCTTGCAAGTCATTTCAACAAATTTGAAATTCAAAAATATGCATTTATTGGCACAATCCCTAAATCTTGCACATCCTCCATCCATTCATAGATTGACAAGTGGCATCATGCCATTGGATGAATGTTAGTCTCACATTTCTCAAATTTGGACATTCATCCTTTGACTTTCTATAAATAAAGAGCTCATCTCCTCATTTGATCATCCACAAATTATGCAAAGTTATTATGCTAAAATATTTAGCCATTTCCATCCATCACCATTGAGTTCTTAGCTAGGTTTTTGCAGATTTTTGGCTTGGAACTCTCATCCTTCATCAACAAAGTGGATCAATCATCATCAACATATCAAGCTTGCATCTTAGGAATTGGGAAAGGACCAATTTTCACATCAAATTGGCACCAATTCCCCCATAGGATCATGTGTTTGCTATTCTAATTAGGATTGAATCTATATTTTCTTGTTTTATTGTGTTCTTCATTGTTTTCTTTCCTAATTTGAAGTTTGTAAATGGATTTCATGGGGAATTTTTGTTCATGCTTGAAATTCTAACTTAATGTGTTTATTCATTGTGTTTTGCATATATTAGGATTGGGGTTCACACATTATTCTCAATCACTTTTTCCAAAAATTTCTGCATTTTTGCTTATACATAGAAAAATTCCCATGCTAAGAGCTCAGCGTCATTGTTTTAGCACCATTTACTCTTCAACTTTGCCATATAGCGCCGTGAGAAATTCAAATTGCGACGCTAGAGTCTTCCCGCGCAAAAAAAATTGAATTTCAAACTTTGCTGCTTGACCGTTCTTACTCGTTGGACTTTTCAAATAAATCAAATTGTGACGCTATGCAAAAGGGTGACACAGTTGAGCTCACCATCCTAAAACAAAGTGACACTGACTGGTAAGTGGTGCTCTAAGAGCACTGCTAAGAAATCAAACTCTGACACAGTCACGGGTTGTGCCGATGGCAGGGAGTAAAAAGTGGAAATTTAATTTTAGCACATGCATTTTGTCATATGATCAATTTGTCTTCTGTTTTCTGCTTTTTGCCCCCTGTATTTTATAGAATTTGACTTTTTTTCATGCTTGTAGGTTGGATCAAATTGAAAAATGAAGAAAGGAGAAGTATGAGGAGGATATTCCATCAAATCAAAGTGTTTTTAAACACTTTAGTGTTTGTTTAACACTTTTTAAGAAATTGTTATCACTTCTTTCTTAGGATACTAATTTCATTTGGGTTTAAAAAAGAATCTTTTCATTTCTTGCAAAAGGCTAAAATGAACATTAGGGTCACAACATACTAGAGTTTATTTCTTTGGATAACAATTAAAGAAAATGTCTACCATTTGTCTTTTGGTGCTCTAAAAATAACTCACATTTTTCTTTGTGGATTTAGAAAGAACAAGTGCAACTTTGTTTTTGTGAAGGCTTACTTAAAGTAAATTCATTTTAAAAGGACGTATGCACTTATCTCGCGCTTTATAGCGATCTTGAGAATCAAAAGGCCTTTTTCATGACTTTAGGATGAGACAAAGCAATCACCTCCACACTTCATCTTTGGGTTTTAAAATTGAACAAAATCTTGTGCGAGTGTGAGTGGGGGAATTATTGCATATATTCTCTCTCTTTGTTGCCAACAAAGATTGATCGAGTTACAAATATTGTTTTTAATCGCTTTTGTTTATCCTAGAGGGCCTGCCTTGGGGAAAAAGCACTCACCCAAGGGAACGAATCAACCGATAACACTCTAAAGCCAAGAGTATTTCCAACCGGGATATAAATATGCGTATTGGAGTAAACTCCAATATCACGCAGTTGATTCTGACAAGATGGATCTGAAAGGGGACTCTTGCCATATGGATCAATCTCCACGAATGGAAAGTCCTTATTAAAACCCATGTTCTAGAAATTTTCAAAATCCTTAACCTATTTGTTGGTGCAAGAACAGTCGTTCTGAGGCCACCCCACACTTTTACGGTCTTTTAGTAGAAATGGAAAGCATGCCATGGGAGTTTCATGGGTGTTGATGCTTGGCTGCCCCTTATAAGTGAGTGTCGTGGAGGGGAGCCAGTGGGGTCAATCATCTAACCATTCACTAAAGATAAGCATAGCTGGACTTATACAAGTGGGAATCCAACAAATATTGTCTTACACATCCATAAGGTTGTACTTATTCTTGGGTTACAAAATGCATTGCTTGATCGAAAACATCTAGAAAACAAACACTTAACATCATCATCCAAATTTCAAACCCTTTTGGAGACAAATACAATTGACTCAATCCATATGTTATTGCTTGCCCTTGGGATTTACATCCTTAGAGGTTTCTAAACATTGGATTACATCTCGATTTGTCTACTAAAGTAAACAATAGGTAAACCTTTGCCTTGAGTTCATCGAATTTCCACATAACATATCTTGTGGGGTTTGAAGAAATTTAGACATTGGACATCTTAGTTTGAAAAATTAATCAAAGAAAGTGTTTTTGGTAAAATAAAGCCATTAAGCAAAGCTAAGAAAAATTAACTTTCATGTGTGTTGAAGCCTCATGATTTAAAAAAAAAAAAGTCCAAATCCCAAAACAAAAAATCATTGGTTCAAAATCCGAAAATGTATGTTCAAATGGAATCACTTCTTGGTTACAAAGGTCTATAGAAGCATTGTATGCTCTTCGATACCTAGGTCTAGGCAAAGAAAGTGTCTTTTTTTTAGGTTCATCTTAGGATCAAAGTAAATCAAAATATTTTTCATCCATCCTTCAAACATCAAAACAAAAATCATCTCATCATCACCTTTTGGAAAATATTGAAATCATCCTTAATGCTAGGATTTTTGGAAAAATCAAAATCATCAAATCCTTGAGGCTATATCCTTGAAAACTTTATCAAAATCATCTTTGGCTAGGTATGTGTAGATGCATCCTTTTGCATATGCTTAGTCAAAGTTATCAAAATCATCTTGTTTAGCTAGGTATATGTAGATGTATCCTTCTTCATATAATTATTTAAACTATCATCTTGTTTGAATAGGTGTGGGTAGATACATCCTTCTCCCTACACATATTCAAATTATCATCCTTTGATAAAATATATCCCTTAGATAAATCATCCAACATCTTAGGGTCTTTTTGTTCAAAATCAAAGCAATCAAAATCAATCAAAATCAAGGACAACCCTAAAAGGAAAATCAAAATCAAAATCCGAAACATATCCGAAAGTCCTAAAATCCTAGTATCTCCTTCAAGATTTATCAAAATCCAAAACATCTGCATCATCAATCCCTTGCATCATCATCATATCACCTTTTCGATCCTCAAGATATCCTAAAATTTTCTACTTTGGGCATAAAGTAAAGATCAATCCAAGGAACCAAGAGATTCATTTCTCCTATTCTTGAAAATTGATCCTCGTTTTATGGTTCAAACTAGATCTCAACACAGGAAGAGCATGGAAGCCAACAAAGAAACACCCGCTTCAAGTGATCTTAGCCAAACAAACATTGAAATGAATCCTGCCGAATCAAGCAATCCTTTGGCCATCTCATCATCAAAAATCCCACAAGAGGAAACCCAAGGAGAGGATATTACCTTTGGGATGTCTCATGAAGAAATAACTGAAATGCTCCAAAATCTGGAAAACCATAAAATCATCAACATCATGATGAGGCTTAACCCTTCATTATACATGCTTGAACTATCAAAACAAGGGGCCAAGTTACCTTCGGATTTCGACGTGAGTACCATAATGGAGACATCTTTTCCTCCAATCTCATCCACCATTCCCATCTCATCTACACCCCCATCCCAAAATATCACTCAAAATTTTTTGTAGATCACGACATCTTTTGCTCCAACCCAACCCAATATTAATAAGGGAAATGCATTTCTCAATGTTATTCAAACACACTCCCTTGTTAATAATCAAAACTTGGATGCAAATACCATCTTGGAACAAAATATACTCAAAAACCCATTACATAAGAATGCTCCTCTCACTTTCCATCATGATCCATCATCATCATTTTTCCACGCAACACCTCAAAATTCTCTCCTCACAAATTCACAAGAGGAGGGAGATATGTTCGGACTAGGGGGAATTTTTGACACTGCAACATTTTCGTAAAAACTCGCACCCCTCACATCTCCACCTCTTCCACCATTTCCATCATCATCCACACCATTCCTTGGTTTAGGGCTTCCCCCTCTACCAACTATCAATCAAAGCATTATGCCAAACACTCAAAACTTGTTGTCGACATCGCAACAACTAACAAAAAATGCACAAACAATTGCAACATCATCAAACACCCCCTAACATCACAAATCATGGTCTCCCAAGGACCAACCACATCAACACCACCATCCATCACTCAAAACACCAACACGAGATCATCAAACGCCATTCCAAATCCACCTCCACCCCCACCACCACCAACTTCCACCACATCAAGCCAATACAACACGACATTACAAGCGACTTTTCAAAGGGGATACCAACAAGTGCAAAAGAAAAAATCCGTGTAACTAGTTGCTCAGCAAGCTGCTCAAGCTTCCCAAACAACACAATCTGCATTACAAGTGCAATAGGCCACACAAACCCAAGCTTTATTGCAACAACAACAACAACAACAAGCTGCTCAAGCTACGCAAGCTGCCCAAGCAGCCCAAGCCGCATTGCAAGCACAAAAGGCTGCTCAAGCACAAATTCTATTACAACAACAAGTGGAACAAGCACAAGCAGCGCAAGCACAAGCTCAAGCTTAGGCAAATTCCCAATATCAAGCACAACATGCACAAGCACAAGCACAACTTCTTGCACAAAGACAAGCAACACAATTGCAAGCATATTAGCAAGCAATAAAGAAATATCAAGAGCAACAAGAAGCAACCCAATTGGAAGCCCAACAACAAGCGTTGTTGGAACAACAACAAGCACAACAACAAGCAAAAATATTAGCGCAACAACAACAAGATCAACAACAAGCGTTGTTCATAGAACAACAGGTGGAAGCCTACCTAGCTTGGCAGAACATATAGATACCATTGAACAACACATCAAACAACCCACCCATCCAACCCACAATCGAAACACCCCAAAACACCTTCATCCTACCCCTTGATCCGTAAAATGATGTAACGACACAAATCAGGTTGCTCTCGCAGCAATTATTGAATCTTCAATCAAGGTGAACAACAAAAACACCAAGAAACTTGTGTCCCTATCCACTTGATAGGAGCATAGTGATGAAACCATTCCCCAAGGGATTTGAAATCCCCAAATTTGATAAATATCGAGGGTTAGGAAACCCTGAAGTTCACATCAGGGAATTCCAAGTTCATTGCATGGAAGTTGCATGCGACGATACTTATCTGATGCGACTATTTCGTAGGAGTTTGGCAGGCCACACTATGGAACGGTTCTCTCGCTTACCTTCAGGAATTAGGTCATTCCAAGAAATTATAGACACATTCATAAAAAACTATGCATGCAACATTGCAATGGATGTTAGTCTAGAAGAACTCTCAGCTCTGAAACAAGGAAAGGGTGAATCATTCGGTTCATTCCTACAATGATGGCAATCCAAGGCCAATCGGAGCAAGTGGACCATGCCAGAAGAACAAAAAGTTTGCACCATTATAGCAAACCTTGACGGCCTCTTGGCATTTCATCTCAAGGTTCAAAGCATCACCATATATGACCAGTTGATCCCCAAGGTGCTCAACATCGAACGAGCCCTTATGACTCAACCTGCGGGATCAACTTCATATCCCAAACAAAAAAATAACCGCCCACCCTCCAATTACAACGATAAACTTCGCACGTGGGCAAGGAACAAAAACATTACTAATGATGGTGTCGTCAATGCCAAGGTGGTCATTAGTGCTCCTTGCCAAAATACACCCGCACCAAAAATCTAAATTCAACACCAAAATAATCATCACACAATACAAAAACCGAACAACAATCCAACAATCAACAATCTCAATGATCAAAGGGGACCACCCCAACGGAACAAGAGTTATCCCAAGCGAAAGTATACCACTTTGGGGGAACCACTTGAAGACATAATGAAAAAGTTGATAGATGAAAAACTCATCAAGGCTCCTACCTTTGAGAATTACCAAGAACCGGATGTGAAACCTCCTTGGTATAATGGGAATCAACTTTGTGAATTCCATAAAATCAAAGGCCATACCACAAATAGTTGCATGAGATTGAAAAAAATCATTCAAGATCTCATCGATAAAAGAATTATAAACGTGCAACAACCTACAGAAAATTAGGATCTTAAGATATATATGAATCCAATGTCGAATCATGGCAACAAAGGGAATAACAATGATAAAGGGAAAGGCACCCACTCAAACATAAATCATGTGTATAAAACAATCATCACCTCCCTAGATGAAAATTGCATGGTCATCACCATCAAAAGTGCCCATACCGATTGTGGAGTCACCACAAGAGGTGACAAGGTTACCATCACAAGATTATCCCAGCTAAAAAAATTCCCTTCATCTAGATCTGTTCCTAATGGCTATAATTTCCTAGATCAACTCAAGAGAACGCCAGCGCAAATCTCCATCATGGAGTTGCTAAAAATCTCATCTGCCCATAGGAAAATTCTTGAAGAAGCATTGGCCTCGTCCACTATCCCCGCTGATCTTGATGTGGAGCAATTCCAAGCTATGGTCATAAATATCATTATGCCTAATCTTCTTACACTCTCTAACTAGGATTTCCCTGCTCAACCATCTCACAACCGTGCACTTCACTTAGAAGCCATCATACATAAGAGAAAAAACAAAAGGGTCTTGGTGGATGGAGGTGCGGGCTTGAATATATGTTCCCTTAGTCTCATCAAGCAATTGAAAATATTAGGGGATTCTATCAACAAAGGAAAGGGTATCACAATAAGAGCATATGACGATCAAGAAAGAGTATCTCAAGGCATAATCAAACTCCCTATTCAAGTAGGGCCTACCATCATGGAAACCACTTGTCAGGTCTTGGACCTCAACTTGCCATATAACATCCTCCTAGGACGCCCATGGATTCATGCAATGAAGGTTGTAGCATCGAATTTCCACCAATGTGTGAAATTTACACATAACAGACAAGAAGTTACCATCCATGGAGATCCTAAACCCTTCTCCTATTGCAAAAATCTTGAAGCAAAGTATTACAAAATCCCCCAAGTACCAAAAAATGATGAGGGCCCATCCACACCATACATCGATCCTGTCACTCTTGCATCCACTTCTGTGATAGAGACACCTACCACTCCCACCATCCCCACCATCTCTGACATCAAGTTCATCACCCAAGATAACAGTTGTGGAAACTACAAGCTCCCTAATAATGCCTTTGTGGTAGGAAAGTTACCATAATCTCCTAGATCACTGGGATGTCCACAAATAAATGAAGCTTCCACATCTCAAATGTCTCCTCAAGATTATCCCAACTTCACAAGTTGGGGGGATCTTGGTCGAGAAGTTATTGAGGCAGATCCATCTCATAGGCTATATCAAGATGAAAGACCAGTAGTTGACTTACCAATGGATGACAAAAGCAAGGTTTTGCAAATGATGCTCGCAATGGGCTACGACATAAATCAAAGACTGGGACAAAATGACAATGGGCTTATAATACCTATCATGCTAGAGAGACAACCGATAACAAATATTGGCCTTGGATGTACCCCTCCGAGTATAACCATACGAGGCTGAAGTCCTCCAGTTAGAACGGTTAATAATCCTCCTCATCCAACCCCAGCAGAACTACGCTTACAAGTGTCTATAGGTAGAGTCATAGATAACTTTACATTTGATATAACCGATGTCTGTAGTAGTAGTGATGGCGAGGATACCATGACCAACTTACCTAGGCTATTTGAGGATACACTCTTTGCATGATTAGCACCCTATCTTTGAAACAAACCACCAAAATCATGAGATTCACCTAGTATATCCCCAACTCATCGACTACGACCAACGAGGACCACTAGTTCTTGATACATTCAAAAAAGATGAGGCACTCTTGGAATTCGTGGGACTATGGGATAACATTCCAGATGGGGATCATAAAGCAAGGTTCATAATCAAGTTAGACACACATTCCTATTATGGGGAAATGATTGAATCCTTCAGTCGCAAAAGTGAGGAATTAAGAATAATATCCAAGTTCTTAAGTGAAAACCACACTGTGGCACTCTCCAACTAGAAAAAAGTAAAAATAAAGGATGCATCCAACGGTGAAACCTCTCTAAGGTGCCCGAGGATGGGGGATTCAATCTTCCTTTAAGAGCTATTCATCAAGAAAATTCGGTAGTCTTGGCAAAAAAATATAATCCGGTCAACCTAGGAGTAGAGGAGACCCCACACATCACATTCTATATGGAATCACTACTATCAGAAGAGCAAGAGCTCCTAGTAGACTTCCTAAGAGAAAGACAAATAAACTTCGCATGGAGTTATGCTAACATGTCGGGACTTGATCCAAAGACTGTGGTTCACCACTTAGTAGTTTATCCAGAAGCAAATCCTATCAAACAAAAGCTTCAAAAAATGCACCCTCAGATCGCCCTATTAGTCAAAATGGAGCTAAAAAAGCTATTAGATGTAGGATTCATCCGACCGATAGATTATCCAGAATGGGTGTCAAACTTGGTACCTATTTCAAAACCCGATGGGAACATCAGAATCTACACAGACTTCAGAGACTTGAGCAAGGCATGTCCAAAGGATGACTTCCTGCTTCACAACATCGACATGATAGTAGACATGACAGTAGGACATAAAATGTTGTCACTAATGGATGGATTCTTAGGGTACAATCAGATCATGATAGCTAAAGAGGACCAACATAAAACAACTTTCACTTGTCCATGGGGGGCTTCCTGTTGGAACACGATGCCATTCAACTTAAATAACGTAGGAGCAACATATCAAAGGGCCATGACATTGATATTCCATGACATGATTCATAAGATAGTCGAAGACTATGTTGATGACATTCTAGCTAAGTCCAGAAAAAGAAAAGATCACATAGCAACCTTAAGTGCCATCTTTGACAGACTGGAGGAGTACAAGGTCAGATTAAACCCAAAGAAGTGTATCTTTGGCATACAATCAGGAAAGCTCCTAGGATATATAGTGTCAATGAGGGGTATCGAGGTAGATTCAACAAAGGTAAAAGCAATCCTCAAGATGGAGGCATCGAAAACATTAAAACAATTGAGAGGTCTCCAAGGCAGACTTCAATCCATTCGAAGATTCATAGCACAATTGGCGAACAAACAAAACCCATATTATCACCTACTCCACAAGGGAGTAGCGTACAAATGGGATACCAATTGTGAAGAGGCATTCAAAAAAATCAAAGGATATCTACTAACACCACCAGTCTTAATGCCACCAATCCCAAGAAAACCATTGATTTTATACATGTTAGCAACAACAGCAGCCCTTGGAGCTCTCCTAGCTCAACATGATGAAAATGGAACAGAAAGGACTATCTATTACATTAGCAGAACAATGGTTGGGCATGAGATAAACTATTCATTCATCTAGAAAGCATGCCTCGCATTAGTGTTTGCACCACAAAAATTCAAACATTACATGTTGGCACACAAAATAAAACTCATTGCCAAAATTGACCCTCTCAAGTATCTACTATCAAAGGCAATGCTCATAGGAAGAATGGCCAAATGGGTGATGATACTGTTAGAATATGACATTGAATATGTGGAGCGAAAAGCAATCAAAGGCCAAGTCATCACAGATCAACTTGCAGAAGGACCAATCTATTCAAAGAATCATCTCGTCTCAGAGTTTCCAAATGAATCTATTTTCAATCTCAACATAGCTGACCACTAGAAACTGTACTTCGATGGCTCATACACGCAACATGGATTAGGAGCTGGTGTCTTCTTCATCACCCCACAAGGGGGTTGCATACCAAGGTCCTACAAACTAGCATTTCCCTACACTAATAACATTGTAGAATACGAGGCTTTAACCATAGGTCTTAGAATAGCAGTGCAGTGGAACATTATAGCTCTGAAAGTATACAAAGACTCCCAATTGATAATAAATCAAGTGAACGATGAATATCAGGCCAAGGATGACAAGCTCACTCAATACAAGAAATTGGCGGAGACTCTCAAAGAATCCTTCATTGAAATAAAATTTAAACAAATTCCTAGAACCAACAACAGAGCAACAGATGCCATGGAAACAATTGGATCCTTGTTGGACATCCCCCACAACGTTCCAAAATATGAATTCCTGATTGAGTAGCTTCTCATGCCTGCATTCAAGGTACCAGAATTAGAATATGTGTGTGAAATCATTGGTCCTGGCGATCCTTGGTTTCACAACATCTACACATACCTTTGAATAAGATTCATACCTGCCAACTTACCATCAAACCTAAAACAAACTTTTTTTAAAAAGGAATCCAGATTTGTCATCCTAGGAGATACCCTATATTGTAGGAGCATAGAAGGAACCCTACTACTCTGCTTAAACACTGAGGAGGCATTAACCGCTCTAATTGAAGTACATAACGATATTTGTGGTTCACACTCAAGTGGAATGGCCATAGCTAAGAAACTGCTGAGGATGGGGTATTATTGGCCCACAATGGAAAGAGAAACACATGATTATGCCAGAAAGTGTCTACAATGTCAGTAGCATGGGGACCTCATCCATGCTCCAGCTCAAGAGCTTCATCCTATCGTCACACCATGGCCCTTTTCACAGTGGGGACTTGATCTCATTGGAAAAATCACACCCCCTTCATCTAATGGCCACAAATTCATCATAACCACAAAAAAGTACTTTACTAAGTGGGTAGAAGCCATACCCATGACATACATAACTGGGAAGCAGATTTCTAAGTTCATCCTAAACTATCTCATTTGTCAATATGGTGTTCCACAAGCCATTATCTTAGATAATGGGACACCATTCAAGAATTAGGAGGTTCGTGACTTATGCGAAAAAATCAAAATCCAACATTGCTTCTCCACCCCATACTATCCCTAAGGCAATGGCCAAGCAGAAGCTACAAACAAAACCATTTTGAAAATCCTCAAGAAAATAGTTAATGGCATAGGTTGTGATTGGCATTTGCAGCTTAATCCCACCCTCTGAGCCTATCAAACTAGAATCTACACACCCATTGGCACCACCCCCTTCTCCCTGGTCTATGGATCAGAAGCAGTACTCCCCATCGAGATTGAGATCCCATCACTCAGGATATCACTGCAAAACCTCATCACAGATAAAGAGTACTGAGTGTCAAGATTAAATGAGCTGGAGCTACTAGATGAATGATGGATAGATGCTTTGAATCATTTACAAGTCTATCAGAATAGACTCAAAAGGAGCTACAATAAGAAAATTAGAAGCAGGACTTTCCAAGTCGGAGAATTGGTATTAAAGGAGACTCAGAAGAATGTCCCAAACCCAAGCAGCAAAGGCAAATTTGAACCCAATAGGTTGGGACCATTTGTTATCACAAGAAGTTATAAGTTAGGGGTATATCAGTTATCAACACCCGAAGGGGAACCTCTGCAAGATCCCATGAATAGCTCTCATCTCAAAAAGTTTTATGCCTAAATCTTTCAAGGTATAGAACCAAAAATCCAAAAAATTAGAAAATGTCCTGAAAAAATGATTACTTCGGCGAAAACTTGGCAAACAGGCATCTTGGTAAAAAGAAAAAAAGAAAAAAAGCAAAACAATCTAAAAAAAAAATCAAAAAAGGGATTGAAAATAGTAAAGAGAAAAATATTGTCCTCTAGTGAAAACCACTTTGGTGGCACTTTGGGCAAGTGCCTTGGTGAAAACCTGGCAAACAGGCGCCTTGTGTAAAAATAAGCACTTTCCATCCACCAAGATCTTTACGGCTTGTTCTGCATCCATTGCGCTTCCATCATCCATCACATTTGGATCTCCATCCATCACTCATCCACCCACATCCGCACCATAGCTTGGTCCTGTTTTCATATCATGATCCCTCCTAAGTACTACTCGGCCCATCCTCAAGGTCAATTTGTCCTACCTTTATCAGAGTAGTCTATTACATCACACTGGGGGCATGTTCTCATCAGATCAGATTCATGTATATCCTTAAAATCAAAAAATCTGAAAACATCAAGAAATCATCAAAAGCCAAAAACAGGGTCATCTTGTCGAACTATGTCATCTCTAAGCTTGAACATAGGCAAGGTTGATCTACTAACACCACCAGTCAAACTATGTGGTCCCTATGTGTATAACGTAGGAAAGGCTAATCTGTTGATTAGCCCCCGAGGCCCCTAGGATAAGTCTTTAGGTTAGTCTCTTGGTTAAAATATCAGAAAATCCCAAAACATTTGAAAAATAAAAAAAATCAAAGCATTTGAAAAATCTTGAAAAATACCAAAAATAGCCTCAAAACATTGCAAAACGTCAAAAACATCTAAATATTTGAAAAAATCCATCCATCTCATCTCACTTGCACCCGCAATAACAACACTCATAATGAATGATCGTCATCCTCAATCTTTGGTAAGACAATTGAAAACAAGTCTAGCATGTCGAAAGTGAAAACTCAAAATGTCAAGTCTTAGGTCTAAGTCAGTGCATAAACAAGTTGGTCATCTCCTTGTATCGGTAACTCTTCATCCAAATTGGTCCCATATCAATCATCATTTAGAACACTTTGGATAAATGAAATGGTGTGCCACCATCCACTAGCATGTCCTAGGATGAATCCTTCCTACAATGGGCATTATCTTTTGGCAATAAGTTTTAGTTCTTATCCTTAGAAAACACATCCTCTTTTTGTTAGTGGTATTGAAGAGCATCAGCTTGTTTGTTTACTTTGTCTTTATCTTTTGACTTATCTTATTGCGCTCATTCCAAGGACTTCTCGATGATATCCAAACAAGAGGATTTAGAGAAATAGGAATGGGGCAACAATCATTATCTTGTTGTTTGCTATGCTTGATTGGACGTGCTTGTAATATAACCTTGGCGAATACTTGCTTTGTTAGGTATGTATAGAGGAGGTCTTGGACAACTTGTTGACTATTGCATTGAAAGGTTTACCTTTCTGTGTTTTGGTCTGAGGTGTTTGAAACTTCTAAAGTGCATCCTAGCAAGGTTTATGTATGTCAGGTGTGAACAATGATACTCCTATATGCTTGTCAAGTCAAACTCCATCACACTAGGTACAACGCCATCCTGGTTTTCTATACCTTGATGCATCAGACCATGTGCATTATCAAACATACAAAAATTGGCCCTTTGAAAATCCCAATTCCCCGGCAAGTAATCATCATCATCATCATTTGCATTTACATCATCTTGTGTCTTGTTGAAATGACTTCTTCTCTTCTTGCTCACTGCACTAACAAGGTACTATGACAATTGATCATCACCATCATCATCATCATCATCGATCTTTCATCCACAAATCATTAGCATATTACATCAACATAACATACAGGGAACATAAGCATTGCATTTCCACCATATTATAAAAGTGCATCCATTTTATTACATTGCATCCATTCCTTGCATCACATTACATCTATCACATAAATCATCACATAACATTTTCATAAGCATTTCATAATAATTTCACCATGATCACATACTGCATAATCATACACAATAGGTATATAAGCATTATAAATAATTCATTTGCATACATACTTGCATAAACATCATGACATCATCTCACACATTATGTTTATATTACATTACACATCATCATACCACTTTGCATTAATATATCATTGCATCACATACATCATTTAATATGTTTAGGATAATAATATTTGTTATTCTAAGCATCGTAAATAAACCATCTCATTTGCATCTTATCACGACCATCGCATTACATCATTACATCATCTCATAAATAGCATCATAAATCATTCATTGCATAAATAATTTCACATAAGCATAAATAGAAAACAATCCAAAGCATGCATCCATCCATAATCCGTTCATATATAAGTAGGATTCA
Source organism: Sequoia sempervirens (assembly GCA_007258455.2). Classification (NCBI taxonomy): domain Eukaryota; kingdom Viridiplantae; phylum Streptophyta; class Pinopsida; order Cupressales; family Cupressaceae; genus Sequoia; species Sequoia sempervirens. The sequence goes on from VDFB02168118.1 coordinate 186,241,803, forward strand.
CATATCATTTCGCACATACACCATAGATCATTCCCATATCATTTTGCTTTTTACATTTCATATCACATATCACATCACCATTTGCATCAACATAAAATAGATCATCATATAGACATCATCATTGCACATCACATTTTCATATCATAGGTTAACATAATATATAGATCTATTAGTCATAATCATAATGCATATATCATCAGAAATAAATGCATCCATAAAAGCACCATTGCACAACATATAGAAGTAAAATCATCCATGCATAAATAAGGGGTACACATCGCATCACATCAAAATCATCATTGGCTCATATATATATCATCAATAACACAACTGTCATAGTATAAAGAATAAATCGAATCATTGTACATGTATGTCAATCAATACAAAAAGGCCCATCGGGCTATCAAAAATGAGCCCATAAGGCACAAAAGTGTCATCTCGATCAAGCTCTATCCCTGTGTATGCTGCCCTTTCCTCTGTCACCGTGACCCTCTGCTAGTCTGTAGTTGGTCCGCTCTGAGTACTCTGGGACCCGTCCTCATCTAGGGACAACCTCATGATAATGCCTCCGATAGTACTCGGCCTCTCAGATGACATCCCTATAAGACCGCACAAACACTATACCCTGGGAGGAGGAGGCTGCCATGCTCTCTAGCTACTGTCTCCTGCCTAGCTTTGTGGCTGCCTGTAGCTCTGCAACCTATCTCTGATGTATGACCTGATCCCTCTCAGCCCTGAGCTACTCTCTCTCGGCCCTAGCCTGATTTCTCTCAGCTATCACAGCCTGGATCTGAGCCTATAACTGCGCAATCAACACATCATGAGGATCCACCTGTCCTGTCGGCTACACTTGAGGCTGTACCTGAGGCTGCACCTGAGGTTGATCCTCACCCCATGGTGGTACACCTGGTGGAACCTGCTACTGGTCTAGCATCGGTACATCACCCTAACCTGGCTAAACTGGAGGCACAACTGACTACTCCTGTCGAGCATCACCCCTCCGTCCTTGTCCTCCCCCTCTAGCTCTAACTCTCTGTTGATTTGGGACTGCACCTAGAATGGTCAATCGAAGCGGAGGTCAGAACTAATCCCTATAGGCCTGAGTCGTGCCTGGATCTGTAGGCCCTTGATCGTAAGCCCATAGTCAAGCTACCAACTGCCAAAAGCTGTCCACGGCCTTTGAAGTAGGAATATATTTCCCCCATGAAACTTGTGTCATGGTGTAGGTGAAGATGGCTATGTAATCATCCTCAGGGCGATCTTGGGGCTAACCAAACTAACATTGCACATGCCCAGGCAAGTACCTTTTAATCATGGTGTGCTCTCGCCCCTGCATAAAATGGTCTTGGCAGGCATAAAACAACTGATCAACATCGTCGGCCCATCCGAGCCGACCAAGGTATGGTCTCCACGTAAAAACCTGCATCTCATCCAATAACCTCCTCCAGTAGGGGATCATGTGCTCACCAGTGTGTGTAAAGGACACACCGCCTCTGTAACACCACACGAGGGGATCGTGTGGCAGCATCAAAACTGAAACAACGTGCAACCGTAGCACATTAATGTGCTCCCATGCCCAGACGTGAAGAAGTGTCACCCCTGCTTTGAGTGCTTTGCCATACATGTACACGTACTCATGCAAGTCTTTGTATAAAGAAGCAAGAAGCACCAACCCCCAAGCAAAACGAACCAGCCTGTCTCGAACTATCTGCTCCCAATAATATCCTCAGTCGGGATTGAAGTATCAGCCTCGTCTGTCAGGGGCAATGAGACCTGAAATGATGGATGCAATCACCCAGTGGAAGGGAGGTGCTAGGATCCTGTGTTGTTCAAGCTCTATTTTCCCCTCACAAAAAATAATGTACTCTGTGGCAGGCATTGCGCCCCTCATCCATGTCAAAATCACTCGCTGACTGTGAATCGACAATCTCAAAATATGCCAAACGTCCTCTAAGGTGACAGTGGCCTCGCTAGTGGGAAGATGAAAGGAAGAGGTCTCGTTGTGCCATCTCTCGGCCAGCACTAACAACATCCTTAGGTGAGTGCGAATGGGTGTTGCGTAGGAAATGTATCATAACCCTACAATTTGGAGTCGATCCTGATCCTTGTCGCTCAAGTCCCGCAAATAGCCAGACAAATCACGTGACCTGTGCTCTCGAGAGTAGAGCTCCCTCGTCACGTCTTGCATCAAGGAAGGTCACCATGTTAATTTTTTTGAAAAATTCTTCGTTAGGCATTCAAAAAACTTCTCTAGCAGTGCAACCCATGAAGGCGTCGTAGTTTGATTTCTAATCAAACTCCGATGCTAGGGCTTAAAAGAGAAAAATGGCACTGTTGCGGTGCACTTTCCCTTCCAGCGATACACTTTGAGCAAATCTGAGACCATCGTGTCGCACTTTGCAAACCGCCCCGCCAGCCTCGAGCTTAGCGTCAGAGTTTTCAAACTCCAAACTGAACTGCCACAACACAATATCACACCACACGACGCAGTTTGATTTTCGAGCGGCACTATATAGTGCAGATGTAGACAGACTGACCTTTAAAAGCATTAAATGAAAGCAATAAATGAAAAAAGAAGATTAAGGGTCACTTACCGGTGCCTCGATGCCAGGTGGTTGCTAGTACATCCGAACTCGATCAGAAATGTGTAGAGGAAGTTGTCATTGTGCCATATCATCAGGAGGTCAGAGCTCAAATCTTGAGGTTGCAAATGGAAGTGTATGAAAGTGACCCCTTGGGCCCCTTTTAAACTTGAAAATTAGGGTTTTTTTATCCTAATTGGTTGTCTTGCTAGGGTTTTGGACCCTCAAATCTGTTTCTATCTAGTTGAGGCTTGTTTTGCATCATTTTATTGTGTTTAGACATGTTTTTAGCCTCCTAGAGCCTTTTCGGACCTATCGGGTATTTTGTCCTCTTTTTTGACGAGATCACCCAAAAATTGAAATTTTCGTCCAATCTCTAGAGGGGGCATTATAATGGCATGTTTTTTCTCGCTAGGCAGCAATGGGGCAAGTTTTTTAAATAGCAGAAAAATTCGGCTTTAATCGAGATCATTTATTCTTTGAACCAATGCAACAAGTGCATTGCTTCAAAGAGGGGCAAAATGTAGACACGTAAAATATTCTCTTATCATATTCCTCTCTTATTTGATTTAAATAAATCCATAAATTTGAGTCAAATAGGTCACATCATATGATCTATTAAATTAATTAACCCTTGATTAATTTAATTCTAAATCATGTCCCATCCTCTAGATTTTGCAAGTTGCACATGAAAATAGATTTAATTCATTTATTAAATCCCTATTTTCCTCACAAGACATCTTTTGGAATATTCTCCAAGTTTGAATTCAAAAATTCCAAGTCAACATGTACATCCAACAAGGAAATAACTTCATCTTACATGTCCTTTTCCTTGAGCCAAGTGGCATTTATTGCATTTTCCCTTCCCTCTTGCAAGTCATTTCAACAAATTTGAAATTCAAAAATATGCATTTATTGGCACAATCCCCAAATCTTGCACATCCTCCATCCATTCATAGATTGACAAGTGGCATCATGCCATTGGATGAATGTTAGTCCCACATTGCTCAAATTTGGACATTCATCTATTTTGACATTCTATAAATAAAGAACTCATCTCCTCATTTGATCATCCACAAGTTATACAAAGTTATTATGCTAAAATATTTAGCCATTTCCATCCATCACCATTGAGTTCTTAGCTAGGTTTTTGCATATTTTTGGCTTGGAACTCTCATTCTTCATCAACAAAGTGGATCAATCATCATCAACATATCAAGCTTGCATCTTAGGAATTGGGAAAGGGCCAATTTTCACATCAAATTAGCACCAATTCCCCCATGGGATCATGTGTTTGCTATTCTAATTAGGATTGAATCTATATTTTCTTGTTTTATTGTGTTCTTCATTTTTTTCTTTCCTAATTTGAAGTTTGTAAATGGATTTCATGGGGAATCCTTGTTCATGCTTGCAGTATTTAACTTAATGTGTTTATTCATTATGTTTTGCAGATATTAGGATTGGGGTTCACACACATACATGCATACAAATATATATACATGCATTTAATAGACTAGTATTTAACACAAAGCAAGACATAACACAAGTGTGTTATAACACACTCGTGTTATGTCTTGCTTAGGCAACTCAAGTACAAATGCAAAAAATATGTCAAAACTATGAATTAATGTGAGCACGTTATAACATGGTCATGTTATTCCTTGCTTTGGGAATCCCCAAGCCTTAGGCTTGGTATTTGCTTAGATTTCCAACTCAAAGGCTTGGAGTGCCTTCCCAATTTCCAAAGACGTGTTTCTACATATTCTAAGAAATGTCACATAATTTTGTTTGTGCTAACCATTAGGTTTGCATGTGTTTCAAGGTCAAGTCAATCGCACACATGGGTAGTCTCAGACTCTCTCTTAGCTATTTAACGATGTAATTTTTTCACATTTTGAAAATGTTATGCCGTTCAACTTTAATGTCTTTTGTTTGTGTCTGTTTTTGTCATAAAATCAATGTTCGATATTTTTTACTTTACTTTTTAACCATTCATTGAAATTTGAAATAAATTATATTTTTATAAACTAGACTTCATTCTACACATTCAAAAAAAAAGATTTTTGATTATTTTTCAAAAGTTATAGGATTAACATAGCCAAAATTATGTTTTTCAGTTGTGTCCACTTCGAAAATTAGTAAAAAATCATATATTCATAAAAAAATTATAAAAATAAATTGGGCATAAACTACATGTTAGCTAATTTCTCACTGAAGCGATTTTAAAAATACCAAAAAAAAACCTTTTGAGGGAGCCACAATAGATGCTATGTTATGTTTTCAACACCTATTTCCATGGCTCCCTTTTTTGAACTCCTTAATCTCTATCATTTTTTTTTTAAATAGTAGTTTATAAAGTAGACTAAGAGCACTTCTTACATTGTTTTTGTTGCATCTTAAAATTTTGAGTGTAACTATCCTCAATTTTTCATCGAAGATTATAATTTCCTAATTTCAAAAGAAAAAAAAGTGGCCACTTAAGACCCCTTTTTGGCCCTCATCTTTTTGCACTTACCCAACATCAAAAACTCAATTTAAATGTTACCAAATCCACCATTGTTGAATGATTTTCTCCTTGATTAGTTGGAATGTGGATGCTCCTTGTTTGAATCATACCAAATTTGACAACATATACTTAACATGAATAATAATGAATGAGAATGAGAATGGAATGCTTGAATTTGTAGATTTTGGGAATGAGGAATGGATGGCCAAGATTTGATTGTGAGATCAAGGGTGGGGAATGGTTGAGAGGAATTCCATAGGATATAGGAGAGGATGAAGGGTGGAGATGAAGGTAGTTAGAATGTGAATGGCTATGACTAACTTACCAAATTTAGTAAGTAGTCAAGCGAGGATGAGGGAAATTAGGGACATGTACACCTAAAAAGGCTATAACTTTGGGATGTGTTGAGAGAATAAGGGGGCCATAAGGACAAGTGTTCCTAGGTGCCCAATATTATTGGAATGTGTTGAGAGAATAATGAGGAAAAGGATATTGTTCTTAGGTCCCCATTATTCTTGGAAAGTATTGATAGAATAATGGCTTTATTAAATAATAATATTACTTAATTATTTTAGCCACATGGGTGAGGTGGATAATAGGTGGAAATAGGTAATTATTTATTTATTTATTTTTTAGGGGATGGAAAAGGTGATAAATTAAATAATAGGATTATTTAATTTAAGTGATAAACTTTAGGTGGAAGGGATATGTCCTAGGTTAATTAGAATTAGGTGATGGGAAATAGGCCTTGGTGATGAAATTGGTTGATTAGGGATTAGGTGATAGGTTTAGTGATAACAAATAAACCTAGGGAATATTTTAAGTGTCTACATTTTTCTCCTTGTTGATATAATGCAACTAAGTGGTATTGTGTCAAAGAAGAATATAAAGTATAATGGGATGGAATGAAACTCCAGTGGCAATTTTCCCCAGTCGCTTAGGGATGATGATGGAAGTGGTGCCTGCTCAAGAGAACTATTGGGTGAAATGGAACCCAATATGTATCTTAAAAAGGAAAGATGTGTAATAAAGGATAAAATGTAGGTTGAGAGAGATCATGTTGGGATGATGTATATGTCATGGATATTAGACTGATTATGAAATAAGGAAATTGGGCACATTGTTTAATTCCATTAGGATGATTAGATTGGATTGCAGGGATGTACATGTTGGATAATAAAATATCACATGGATGTAATGCAATAAAATGACACATGGTTGGGATTATGGATAAATGATGAGATAAAAGATGCAATGGACAAGGAATACATGTTTTTGTACTAACTTCATGTGCAAGGAGAAAATTTTATTTTTTATGGCACTTAATGTTATCCACCATGATTGCAATGCACCATGTGCATATGGATTGACTTACAAAAAAAGAAGTTACAAATAGAATAGCGATCAATAAACATGTTGTCATAGGCATGTCATCATATGAATTATGAAGGCGATCATGATGGTGTGATTGGTGAAGTAGTAAGACTAGAAGCAACAAAAAATATAAACCAAAAACAAAAGACAAAGAAAATCAAAGAAAATGCAAATAGTGTAGATCCAAGGAACATAGTGTCATAAGCATGCCAAATCATATGAATGATGAAGGCGATCATAACAGTATGGGATATGGTACAGTAAGCTAGATACAACATAAAATATAAACTAAAAAACAAAAGACAAAAAATAAAAGAAAATACAAAGAGTGTAGTAATCCAAGGAACACAATGTTATAAGCATTCCATCATATGAATGATGAAGGTGATTATGATAGTGTGAGATATTGTATATTAATACTAGATGAAAAAACAAGGAAAAGGTTAAAAAGAAAGAGGAAAACCAAAAAAAAAGATACAAATTGACATAGACAAAGACAAATAAAATGATAAAGACAAAGACAAGTTGAAAAGCAAGTAACTAATCAGCATGCAAAAAAATGACTTGGTATCCAATGAAGTATTGAAGCCATGGGTGGATGGGATGGGTGGATGATCAATGGATAGATTACAAAAAAGGAACAAATCATGAATCTATGGGATGATAGATGGTGATGAAAATGTCATGTATGAGTGGGTATATACATTTGGATCGTTCCCTATTAAGAAATATCAGCAAGGGGATGCCCCCAATTAAGCATTAAATCAAGGAAAGGGTATGAATGGAATAGAAGGAAATGATGGAAGGAAAATGGATGGATGGATGGGGTGGGTGGAGGAGTGAAAATGAGAGGAAGTGTTGGTAAATTGAGAAATCTTACGAAGGAGGATAACAAAAGTAGGAAATTTATGTGGAGGTGATAGTAGAAATGTATAGAATGTGATGGATGGGTAAGGGACTTGAGCGAACAATCCAAGGTCAAGGATATAATTAGATGAATAAAATATGATGGTAGGAATAATATGGAAGAACACATGTTCATAGAATAGAGTGGTTTCTTGATATACATGAAACATGTTTATGAGGTTTTCATCATGGCACTTCCCAAGGCACCACAGAGAGGAGTTTTCACTAGTGGATGATTTTATTTCTTTTTACTTTTTTTTATGATTTTATATTTCTTATATTTTTTCTTTTTGTATTTTTTGTGTTTTTTGGAAGATTGGTGCTAAATGGGTTAAGAATAGCACTTAATATGGACAATATTCATAGGCTCTTCTATCTCATGACCATCAAAAGTGGCTATCTTGTAGGCTTCAGATCTGAACTTGGCAGTAATGACATATGGACCCAACTAGTTTGGCTTGAATTTCCCTTTCTTATGTTTGTCTCGGGTTGTGTTCGTTTGGTTTTCCTTAAGGAAAAGGTCTCTCCTTGAGTGTGGAGGAATTTTTTATAACCATGACATAATTGATGTTGATATGATTTAAGATGATCAAGAGTAGTAAGGCAATGTCCCCTAAGGAGTTATAGCTAATGTAAGCATGATGCTTGGTAATCCTCTTCCAAGGTGAGATTACACAAATAAACATGCAAGGAGGGGAGCTCAAACTCTATTAGAAATATTGATTGGCACAATAGACAAGTGAATATGGATTGGCACTAGTGGGAGTGTGAATGGAAGTGCAGTAATCCCAAAGGGAAGGATTAAGTTGAAGGTGTCGATCATGGCCAATGTCATCGACAATTTTCTTAAGGATTTTTATGATGGTTTTGTTAGATGCCTTGGCTTTACCATTACCTTGCAAGTAATAGGGGATGGACCACTTGTGCTTAATATGGAATTTTTCACATAAGGATTGCACTTCATTATTTTTAAAGGATTTACTATTGCTTGTGATAATGGTGGATGACATGCTAAAATAACAAATGAGATGGATGGGATAAAACTTATTACAAATAGAACATTATATTTTGAACGCGATGGGTGCGAGCGGGAATAATTTTTTTGAACGCGATGGGCAACGGTTGTCTGTGGATGAACGGGCGATTGTGGATGTGTGCAGATGGGTGACTACGGATGGGGTTGTAGTGGTGGCACCTGGGCCTTCTCTGGTCACGTCGATGTTGGGTTCTATAGTCTATGGGCTTCAAGTGATTTCACTGACTCTTGTGAGGGCTTCAGGGGACTCTGTCCTTGGTTCTTCTATGCAAGTGGTTGGCCCTCCCCCTCCTCTGAGGGATATGGCTGGGGGCCCTTCTCCCATTACCTGCAAACATAAATCATTTTCTGATGTTGCTCGTGCCTAGCTTCCTGTTGCGGTTCGGGCTTGTCCTTTGCCTTGTGCCAGGGCCTCTCCTGTTGTGGTCTGTGGACCTGAGGTTGTTGAGAATGAGGAGTATTATTTGCGTTAGGGTGTGGTGTGCAAATTCAACGGCTTGTGGCCCTCCCTACCTAATCTCCATGAATGGGTTTTTAGTTCTTGGAAACCTATTGTTTCAGGACAGATTGAGCTCTATCCCAGTGCTAGGGTTTTTTTCTCTGTTACTTTTTCTTCCCTGGAGGATCGTGATAGAGTGGTGGATAGGGTGTGGATGTGGGGTTTTCATTCGCTATTCATCCAGCCATGGTCACACTCTTTCAATCCTCTTCTTGAGCCTTTGAACATTAGACCTGTTTGGGTTTGCCTATCGAATCTCCCAATCCAGTTTTGGGAGGATTCTTGCTTTGAAGCTATTGGCAACACCATCAGAAACTTTTTGAAGGTGGATTCTACAACTCGAGACCTTGGGCATACTACAATGGCTCATATTTTAATTGATTTAGACATCTCCAAACCTCTCTTTGGTGATGTGGCTTTGATGGTGGAGGATCAACCTTGGAAGCAGCTTCTAGACTATGAGGGGCTCCCTTTTCAGTGTAGGCATTGTTTCTCTGTTGGTCACCTAGCCTCTGGCTTCCCTCTTGCTCATTGCAAGGGTGCTGCTACTTGGTGGAAGAATGCTCTCTTGGACCATCTCACGGTTGATCCTGATGTTTCCTCTGAGGTGGGCGACTCTCCTTTGTCTGCCCCATTAGTGTCGGAGCCTTTCTTAGCTCCTCTTTAGGCTTGCCCTTCTACAGATCCTTCTATTGTTGGTGTGTCATCAGTTGCTTGTCTCTCGTTGGTTGACGTTGTTGGTCCTTTGATCACTTTGGTCTCTTCTTTTGCTCTATCGTCCCCCTCATTGCGTGTTGGCTCCTCATGTAGGGTGGTTGTTGTGGATCCGCCCCCTCACCTCACTCAATGGATTTAGATTATGAGCCTTCCTGGTCGGTTGTGCTGCGGAAGAAGAAGGGACTCCCCAAATCTGTTGCCTCTGCTCGGCCTTGGGTTCTAGGAGTCAGATTGGTCCCCTCGTCTGGGGTTGTCTAAGTTTTGTTTGCTTTTCTACAGCTGTCTGTCAGCTATTTTTGTTTGGTTTCCTTTGGCCCTCTGGGCTATTTGTGTAAAGGGTAAAACACCTTGTAAATGTTTCTTATCTTATAAAAAACAAATGAGATGGTTAAGGATGAATTTAGAAATTTGGATGTCAATGGTGAAAGTGAGTGGAACAACTTCGGCCCACTTAGTGAAATATCCGGTAGTAGTAATAATGAATTTATGGTCATTAGAGGAGGTCAGATTAATCTTTCCAATGAGAATAAGGATTGAGATAGAGAAGGGAAATGGAGTAGTAATGGGTTGGAGGGCTTGTGAGGGTGCATGAATAAGGTCTCCATTTTTTTGATGAGAAAGACATTTCTTTACATATTGATAGGAATTAGATTTCATGGTAGGCCAATAGTATCTTATATGAAGGAGCTTCTTGGGTAGGATCATGTTTTTCGTATGAGTACCACAAATACTACCATGGACTTCTTAAAGTACAAGGCTAGCCTCATCCGAGTTGAGACATATAAGAAAAGTGCTATCATAACCCATATGATAGAGCATGCCACCAAGGATGGTACAATGGGATGTGCACTAGATAATGGATTTTCATTTGGTGGATGATATGTCAAGTAGTATGGTTTGGTTTTGGAGATAGGAAAAAAAATTCACTATACTAGGGAGTGTTGGGGCCAACAATGTCACATATCATATCAAAATCTAGGAGATCATAATTAGGTATATAAGAAGCTTCTCTATAAGGAAATGATACTCATGGGCTTCATTAGGCATATCTAGAAGAGATCCAATGGTGGTCACTACATCAACCACTTTGTTATTGAGACTGGGAACTTGATCAAAAGATATATCCAAGAAGTGTTTTTTGAAATTTCAACCATGCATTTATAGGGTACAAGTTTGTCATCCTTAGTAAGGAACTCGTCATTGACCTAATTAATTACCAACTGTGAATCACCAAAGACCTACAAATATTGAATATGTCATTGAATTGTTAGTTTCAAACTGGATAACAATGCTTCATATTATGCTATGTTGTTTGTGCATGGAAAAGCAATGTAGAATTCTTGAGGAATGAAATTACCTTGGGGTGATAAAAAGGATACTAGGACTTGAGCCATGTGATGTGAATGATCCATGAAAGTATAATTTCTATTGTTTCAATTCCTTAATGTGAAGGGTGGATTCATCTAGAAACTCTATGTTCAAATATAGAAAGTCTTGAATAGGAGCCTCTGCTAACTGATCCAATATAACCTAACCTTTGATTACCTTTTGATTGAAATATTCAATATCAAATTCACTAAGGATCACGACCCACTTTTTCATTCAACTTGTAAGGGTTTATTTGGACAAAAATTATTTAAATGGGTCATTTTTGCAATTGAATGAGTGATAGCATTAAGCATGTAGTGATGAAGCTTATTTGTGGAAAATAGTACTACAAGGAAAAATTTCTCCATGGATGAGTAATTGAGTTCACATCCACCAGTGTTTTGCTAAGGTAATAGATGGTGTGTTCTATCCCTTGATCATTATGTTGAGCTAAAAGGGAACCTGAGGCATGCTATGTGAATGAGATGTATAAAAACAAAGGCCTATTTGGAGTAGGTGCCACTAAAATTGGAGGATTAGACATGTATTCCTTGATTTGGTCAAATTATATTTGACATGACTCATCCCACTCAGAGTTTACATTCTTTTAGAGTAGATGTGAAAATGGATGGTACTTATCTGCTAATTAGGAAATGAATCATTTGATAGCTTGGAGTTCCCTTGTAGACTATATAACTGTGAGAGGTTTCTAGGAGGTGGCATTTTTGTTATTTCTTTTACCTTAGCTAGATCTACCTTTATGTCGTGTCTAGAAACAATGAACCTGAGGAGCTTATTGAATATGACTCCAAAGACACATTTTTTGGGATTTAATCTAACTTTATATTATCTAAGCCTCTAAAAGATGTGATGCAAGATGACTATGTGAATTTATTTAGATTTGGACTTTCCTAAGATGTCATCCACATAGTCTTCAATAATATCATGTAGCATATTATGGAATATGACATTCATGGCCCTTTGATATGTCACACCAATGTTTTTTAGGCCAAATGACAAAACTTTATAACAAAATGTACCCCATGGGTTGATAAAAGTTGTCTTATGTTGGTCATTAGGTGCTATATGAATTTGGTTATACCCTGAAAATCCATCCATAAGGGATGACATCTCATGACCAACTATCAAATCCATAATCATATCAATATTCAAGAGTGGAAAATCATCTTTGGGACAAGCCTTGTTGATATCTCTAAATTATATGCATACTTTGATTCCTATGGTTGGATTGTTGAAAAGCACTATATTAGAAACTCACTTTGGATAATCAATAGGTTGAATGAATCCCACATCTTGTAGCTTCTAAAGTTCTTATTTGAATAAAGGGCCAGTTTAGGATGCATTTACTTAGACTTTTTCAAACTAATTTAGCATCTAGGTTCACCACAAGGTGATGGGTAACCAAAGAAGGGTCTAATCAAAATTTTCAACATCTCACATTTTCTAAAATCATACTGCAAATCCATGAATACTCATGGAATAAATCAACATAGACGTATAAAACCAACTCATTGTGAAAACACAAAGGAATCGCTACTTATAATGACATCTCTTAGAAGTTTGTAACACTTGAATAAGTTACAATAAGAGACAAAGGGGAAGCACAAACATCTTTGTAATTGAAAATGAACCTTTTCACATGTTCCAAGTCCTTCAAATCTTGTAGGATTGGCCTTTTCCATGATGTGTTTAGTTATTATTAAAATTATCACACATGCTTAGTTTTGCCAAAGATAGATTCGACTCCAATAGAACTTGTCAAACATGTTTGGCACTAATAAAATCATCATTATTACATTTTTCTCTATTACTTATAATCGCTATGAGTTGTCAAGTTCTTCAATTCATCTTTGCTTACGTTTTATGTTAACTTCAAAACTCTACTTTTATGTGTTCATATGTAAAAATGGATCTTCATGGAAGTTAAAATTCAATGAGAACATTTAAATGATCATGATAGACACATTAACAAACTTACCCAATCCATTTTTAAATCAATAACCATAAAAAAACAAATTATTGAAAAACTATTTCTTCTCTCATAAATATAAATTTTAAAATAATGATGTTATATTAAGAAAAATATATATAATAATAATAAAATTCTTGAGATCTTTATGCAAGAAAGTTGATCCAATTCACCATAGATTATTCTCAATGGGTTAAATCATGAAATGGAAAGTATACTGGTGCAATCGAATAAAAGAATTTTCAACCATCACTTTATATGTTCCCTTGGCTAGCCAAGGAATGATCACTTTAAAGTTGTGAAAGCTTCAAGATTTGACCCTATACTTGTCTTATAATTAGAAAATACTTTCAACTTTTAACAAATGTGACTAAAGGAGTTCCTTTTGCATCAAATGAAACCATGAAGGAAATGCTTAGAGATGTTCTAGTTGGTCATATATCAATTTTCAAAAAAGGTAAAAGATGAAGAAACTTTATTGCAATTGATTCCAAGTGGTACCAAAGTGTTATTTGACCAACTCTTTAGAATATCTTACAATTCCAATTACAATTGATATATTCCAAAGAGGAAATATTCTTGATAAAAGTCCAAAGAGACACAACTAAAGGAAGGAGGTGCTCACACGTATTCTCTTGGTCATTGTATTCCACTAAATATTACATGAGATAGAGATTTCAACAATTATATGTGGATGAAATCAAGGAAAATGCTAAAGGAATCAAATTTCCCATTATTGTCTCTCATTCTTAAATTTGGAAAATCATAGGAATCCATCAAAGTTAAATTCTCAAAGCCCTTTTGCTCATTTGTCATCTCTCAAGAGAATGACATTTTTTTTGTTGAGGGCATACTAAATCTATATGGGTTTATTTTAAATGACCATCCATTTAATAAAGGAAATATAGATTGAGAAATGCTCAATAAAGAGGGGTTTTTTAATTTTAAAAAATAATTTAGTTTTAGGAAAAGAATCTTGTAAGTTGATTTATTATTTTCATCATTAATTTTTTTATTATTATAAACGAGATTAAATTAATTTTTATTAAATAGTTTATAAGATTTTTCAATTAGATTAATTATCTTCTTATTGTGATAATAGAAAAACTTCAAGAAAAATTAGTAATATCAATAAAAAATAATACCTCATGAAAATGATCGAAATTAATGTTAATGATGAAATTCTAAACCTATAATTTTTAACTAATGATAATATCATATTTAAGCTTATTAAAGCTTTTGATGATTGAGATCTATAACAATTGTTAAGTGATTACATAGCTAAATTGAATCAACATGTGAATGTCTAGGAAAGTCTATTTTTTCATGAATTTTAATAAAAGAAGATATGTCATGATGTTATTAAACATAATTAACGAGGGGTATCTTGGTTAGCAAATACATTAGCCATTTTTTGCATATTTACCAAGAATATTGTTTAGATTATTTAATATAATTCAAATATATAATTGAACTATTACATTCACATTCTCAAGTTATTTGGTTTGATTGAAGCTTGAACACAACATGTTATTGTCAAGATATTTTGTTCAATTCCAACATGAAAGAACTTTATAAGAGGCAAGATTCAATATCTTCCCTTACTTTGTTAGAGTGTTCACATTAGGCTAGGTATTCATCTAATTTCACTAGGTTGTAATTATTCTCATATTTATTTATTTATTCTCTATTTTCTTAGGCACTCTTAGTTATGTCATTTAATCATTTATCCATGTAATATGTACGAAATGACACTTATCTAGCTTAGGTTGAGTTATCTTTCATCTATCATGTTATGTCAACTTTAAAGTTAGATTCCACCTATCATTCTAGATTAGTTGTAGTTAACTTCCACCTCTTGTGCTAGTTCAACTTTAGTCAAATTTTCTCTTTTTTAGACAAACATGGGCTCATTTGAACTACTCAATTCAAATCAATCAACCAACCACTCAATTCAAATCAATCAACCAACCAAGTAATCAATCAAGTTGGCTATCTAATATTAATTTGTTATTGTTTCTCTATATTCTTGTTTGCTTGTATATGACTTTGAGTGGAAGTTTATATTGATTTAATAGTTTCTAGGATATTATAATATTTTCTTATTCCTATATGATATTAGAGTGGATCCATTTAAACCATTTCCATTTGTGATGTTTTTGTTTTTGGTGTTGTCCTTTTATGTATCCTATCTAGAGGAGGTTTGCTTGCAAATTTCACACTGCAACTAATAGAGTGCTAAAAGTGAATGATTTATCATTGCTTGTTGGAGAATATAGATCCAATAATCATGTTTATAGTATTTAAAATTTTTTTTTACCTTTTGTTTCATCTAATTTGGACACTTAAGAAGTCAATTTTCTCTAGTTTTTTTGTTACAAGCTTTTTGACTCACTTGTAGGATTCACATTTTTATAGTAGATTTGAGAAAATCCGATCACACCATTATATTTGGGAGGAACACAAAGCCTAACTTTAACCATTAATTTATTAAATTTGGAGCAATGGATTCAAGGATCCAATTTGCTTTCCTTAGGTACACCTCCTAAGGCCATATGACCTATGTGCAAGTTTGTGTACAGATTTTTTATTTAAAAAAAGTAAAGTCTAATAATTATATAATATTTTATTAAAGTGTGGGGAAATAATTCCCATATGTATGTACTTTGTACATACAATCATTATTTTGCAAGGTATCAAGGTACCTATGGTCAACCAACCCCAATTTCACCATACAAGTCTGTTGTCCTAAAATTTTGATTATGATAATTTAAAAAAAAATTAGTCTACCAAGATGAAATACATTGGCTAAATAATTTTCTTGAATTTCATTCAAGTACTTCAATTAATTTATAAAAAAAATTGTCATGAAAGTTTGATCAATAAAATTTTAGGCACTTCAAAGAAAATCATTAATTATCAACACCCTTAGTCTAAGGTGGTTTAGGAAAGATCATGCTTATTTTAATTTGTCAAAGATGTCATTGTTGAGTCATAAAATTAGTTTTCACCATGGTTTACACTTCAATGCCCATGAAAAATATGAAAAAAATGTTGTTCAAAGGTTGGTCAAATTTGTGTGCCAAATATTTCATTTTTTTGACATTGTGAAAATTTTAATATTATTTACATTAGTTCTCTCAAATGAATTGTCGGCTCCAAAGTGTAATAATCAAGACCATCTTTTCAAAAAATTCATGTAGAATTTTTTTGTTGAAAATTTTATAGATGTAGCATGACAAAAATCTAGAGTTTTGCTGTAATTTTATAATTTTTGTAGAACTACATACAATGTCTAAAATCCTAGCAATGCATATCTTATAATGTTTTGTCTTGTGTAATGTAAACATTTAACATCATATAAAGATGTGTGAAAGTTGATCTATAGTGTAAATTTATACTTGCAAAGAAGCAAGTGTAAATTTACACTTGTAAAAATAAAGTATAACATCCTAGGAATATGTGATATAATGTAGTTTTGCTCTTTTACAAAAATGATCTAAATTTTAAAAAAATTGTGGCTACTTGAATTTCCAAACAAAAATCATGAAAAAATATAAAAAATAGTAGAGATGTGCGGTTTTAATGCAACCTTACATTTGTTTAGAATAATGCAAATGAAACTCAAACTCCTAACACCATTAAAACCTTTGTTTATTTAAATATTTTTTTTGGTGGCAAATCGAGCTTGGTGGAGAAGTGGGATTATTCTGTAGCTATGAATTTATTTTTTTTTAAAAAATTAAATTTTTTTTAGAATGCAGGAATCTGTAGCTATGTAATTATTTACAAATGTGCACACATGTTTTACAAGGTTAACTATATGTATGAGGTTGGAAATAACATGCATATGTAATTGAATCCCAACAATATTATAGTTGTGAAATTAAATGCCAAGATACACCCTGATCCCAAAATATTGCAAGGAATGACCAACATAGATTTTTTACATGCACAACTAGTTCAAGAGATTTAAACCTATACAAACATTTAAAGCTCTACAAAAATATATGTGCCAATGTTTTATTTTATATTTGTAACTAAAATTTCTCAAGGAATTTGGTCTTGTGAAATGCAATAATTATTGGATAAAAAATAGCTTTGTTGAAATGACCTTAGAAAAATTAAAGTGATTTAATGAATAAGTTTCTAGCTTGATCAAGAGAAATGAGAGGATTTATTATAGTTTTATAATTTGTATAAATACACATAATATAAAAATTCTTGGCACTTTGTTTTTTTATCAAGAAGTAGGGAAGAGGGCCCTAATCCCATATAAAGAAGCTAGGCTAGATAGGCCACCATCGAACCAACACCAAAAAACAAACCAACCCAACTTAATTAAAACCAACCCAACTTAATTAAAACAAAGATCTAAACCCAACATACTGAAAGTAACCATTCCAAATAGTAGTAGCAACCATACAAAAAACACTAATTTATTGTATGATAGATATGTAGATATGTATTTCCATGTAATCCTATCATATATGTAAACCATGGGGATCCTATTAGGAAGGGTGTCTTAACCTTGCATCCTTATGTCAAGAATACAAAAATGTGTTTTTTAGGGTATAGAATATAAAAACTCAATTTTAATATTATAGAGGTCATTTTGGCCTTGAAAAATGTTGGGATGGGCCAAAATAAAGTTAATTACAAGAAGGTATATCTCTTTGAGCTATATTTTTTTTAAAATGGGCTCAATCTAATTTTGGCATCAAAAGTTATGACCTCTAGAATTTGGGCCTCCCACACAAAATGTAAGGGAATCTATGATGCATAAGAGGTTTTGAGAGGGAGTTACACTTGTTATGTTGTGTTTTGATACATCATAAGACATATTTCAATGGAGAAAATGGGGCCAAATTACAGTGCCCAAGTTGGTGAGTGGATTATGACAATGACTAGAGGTTTATTCAAACTGATTAGATTCCACCACACACATCTAAACCCTTTCATGCTACTTTTTCTCATTAAAAACATATTTCTCATCAACTAACTCTTTGTATGACCCCTAGGCCCTCTAAATACTGGAAAACACTACAGACCCAACTGGTCATGCCTAAAATTTCCCAAATAAGATATCATGAATATGCAAGCTTTTTCATTGTTTGGATTTTTTTGGACCAACCTCCGGTAAGTTATTTTTAATTAAGACCTTCCATGGCTCATTCCCAGATAGAGCCTTTATTATCCATTTCATGGCCAGTGTCATTCCTTGTATTTACAAATATTTTAGTCTCAACCCTCCATCTTTTCTTACACAACACCACTGCCATTTCATTACATGCTTTTTTTCTTTTTACCTTTACCATCTAACCACAAGAATTCTCTAATTAGCTTTTGGACCTTATTGATTTGATAGCTAGCAAAAAAGCACACTAATACATAGTATATTGAGTATGAGGGAAGGATTTGTTGACATACCCACACTCTTCTAGCAAGAGACAGATGGTTATTGTTCCAGCTCCTAAGTTTCTTTTCGATTTTTGCATACATCCAGTTTCATATCTCTTTCAGGGAAGGGCTCAAAGAGAATGGAATCCCTAAGTATCTAACTATTTTATTAGGGCCATACCACTGCCAAGCAAACTTAGATGACCAAATCAAAGGTACATGGTCCCAACACAACAATAGGGATTTTGTCTCAAGGATTTTTGAACTTGATGCCTAGCAGAACACTTTTAATCTTTCACCAAGATTGTACAAATTCCTTTCATTCAATTCAAGAAATAATGTAGTGTCATCTACAAACTGTATATTAAGTAGAGAGGAATAGTCAAGAAAATTTACACCTTTTAACTGGGGCCCAAGCTTGTTTGTTCTCAAAATATAGTATAGAGCTTCTACAACAATCACAAATAAGGCAAGAGCCAATAGACGCCCTTGCCTTATTGATCTACTCAAAGGGAAGGAATCTAAAATATATCCATTAATTTCAATTTGTCCATTTGTATCCTTAGAAAGGACCTTCATCATCTTACAAAACTCCATGGGAAACCCAAAGACATCCAATGTAGAAATCACAAAAGACCATTCAGCTCTGTCATAGGCTTTTTCAAAATCAAGAAGCAAGATTCCCACATTTTGCTTGCTTCTCTTTGCCCAATCCAAGGCTTCCCAATTGGTTATCAGGTTCTCAAGAATGTACCTTCCCTTAATAAAACCAATTTGATTGTTATTTATTATGTTAGGAAGAATGGGTGCCAATATTTTTGCCAACAATTTTTCTATGATTTTGCATGAGACATTTAATAGTGTAATAGGCCTCCAATTTCTAATGTTACTTTTATCACCTTCTTTTGGGAGGATCTTTATAATGCCCCTATTAATTCTAACCCCTAATGTTCCTACTTCAATTTCTTCCTAGTAAACATCATGGAGATAATCCACAATCCACTCTAAGTTCCTTTTATAGAATTCAACTGGAAAGCCATCCACCCCAGATGACTTCCCATTCTAGAGCGAAAAAATAGCATCTTTTATTTCCTCTTTATTTATACCTTTACTTAGCCTTCTTGTCATTTATTCTATTATTTTCTTAGGCATTATTTTCCTACAAAGATCTTGAGCTTTTTTATAATGGTTTCCCTTATCCTCTGTTGTGAAGAGCTTTTTATAGAAACCAACAAAAATTTATTTTATTTCTTCCCCATGAACCCGTGTATCATTATTATTGATTGGTCCAATTGATTCAATAGAATGTTATGCTTTCAACAAGTTGAAGAAGTATTTAGTACCTTTATCACCATCTTATACCCAATTCACTTTTTCCCTTACTCTAGCCCCTTGATCCTTTTTTATCTAAAGCCTCCTGAGTTTATGCTTGATATCTTTAATCTTATTTACCAAGTTCTCATTGTCCTTGTCCAATTTGTCGAATTAAATTTTTTCTTCAGTCTCAAGTAGTTCATCATTCAAAGAACTTTCAATTCTTCTGCTATCAATTTCTATTTTCTTACCAAATGTTTTCAATAATACTTTCACACTAGAGGTAAGACTGTTCCAAGAGCCTATAGCTGATGAAATAGGAAACATTATTTTGTTGATAGTCCTCAAATTTCTTACTCCATCTAAGCAATCTTGATGATCCAGTAGGGTTGTGTTGAGCTTATAAAGGTTCTTTGACCTACTTCGTCCACCACCTCCACTAGATTTAATGATCACTTTTGTTTCAATTGGATAGTGATCTGAGAGGATCATGGGTTCAACTTGTACATAATTAGCCTCTTTTCTATTTTCAAAACAGAGGGTGTCTTCATGAGCATATAACATATCAAGCCTACAATACACTCTTTTTTTATCATTTTGGTTGTTACACCAGGTGTACCAAATACTCTTGTTATTCTTCTTTTTTTCCTTCCAAGGGGTTAAAAAGCTTTAAGTGCTTTTTCATTCTAAACCAATAAAATTGTTCATTGCCTTTCCAACCCCAAGGGTAGCCTCTAGCCTATCTTCTTTATTTGTTATCATGTTAAAATCTCCACCAATGACCCATGGGTTTTTGGGGAGGTTGTTAACACACCACCTTCATACATCTATTCTCTCTCTATAATCATTTCAGGCATATATTGAGCATACACCCAACTTTTGGCTATCCCTCTCCAGAGTCACCCAACAACATCTATTGCAAGGGGAGCAACCATAGCTAGTAATGGATGGTTTCCATTTTGGTCCAATATTAAAATTGCAATACCACCTTTCCTTTTTTGGTGGTTTGTGTGAAAGACAGTAGCTTATTTCCAACCAAATCTCAAGGGGATTGTGCAAATGAAAATCCACCGCCTAAACATCTTGCAAAGGAGACAATCCAATTCTTTTTTCTTTTTACAAAATGATCTCAAAACATACTTCATTTTGTTTACCAGCTTTGGACAATCCCTTTTTTGATGTCCATCAGTTTTGCATAAAAAACAAGAATTTTGGCCCCCTAGGGCTTATGTTTCACATTTGTCCAGATTACCTTCAATTTCAAATTCTATGATTTATGGGATTTTAACCTCGGTGTTGAATGAGACAAGCATTCTAGCATCCAAGTGTGGCATAGTGGACCTAGTATTTTCAATTTGTAAGGTTTTATCAACCAATTTTATGTTGGGGTAAGAATACACACATCTATGATGGAATATTCTTTACATTAATTCACCTTGGCACAAAACATAATAGAATCTCATTTTGGGTCACCTTAGGCGACCAAGCTATAGCCTAAAGAGGGATTTACCAATATTCCAGAAATCATTTTCAAGAAACCTCCTTTGCATATTATTATTTTTCAAAAAAAATACAAACAACCCTCTTTAAATCATTTTGCAAAATGAAATGTGTATTCCCATTTTCTTCCCTCAAACAAGGTTTAACTAGTTATCAAAAAAAAATTGTTGGGAGATTGTTCAAATCCATACATGCAAGAAACACAGTAGTATTTTTTAACCTATCCTCTTCTCTTTTAAGGGCGCTAATCATTTCCTCATTAGGGTTAAGCCTTAAAACCCTAGGCAACAAGGGGTCCTTACCTCCTTTGCATCCACCTTCCGCTCCACTTCCTTCAGCAACCTAGACCCCTCCTTTGTTGCCTTTGAACCCCACATTGAAGATTGCTTTCGGATTTGATGCTTCTGTCTCTTCAGTTTGCAGTGCTTCTTTAAATGTTTTGCAAACTTCATCTTTAGATTTACTAGATTCCCCACCTTCAACCGTCAAGTCTACCTCCATACACATGCAATAATCACATCTATGTGAAAAGGAACACAAAACCCTTGGAAGTACCAAACATAGCCTAAACCCTACACGAATTCCAATTTAAAAATTCTTAAAAATTAAACCTACAGCCTAAACCAAACTTAGGCAAAGACTTAGGACACGACAAGCAAGACAAAAGAGAATAAGACGTACTATCAAAATCCCTCCCTTATCTACTAAATCAATTTTGGGCTCATATGTCCCAAAATTAATTTATCCATCTTCTCCACATCCATTTTGAGACCTTACATCCTAAAATCCATCTTCCTAAATATTAATAATTCATCCTTTACACTCCTTAATCAAGGTCAACAAACACACACCCTTGAACCTCTTCCAAAATGTTCCCTCCATCATTCATTCCATGAACCATCCAAATAATCCATTTTCACACACCCATACCATTTATTTTAAAAGAAATTTAGATGCTAAATAAAAAATATACAATGCAAAGAATCCACATAACTCAAGGTTCACAATGTCAAAATAAATTGACATGAAAAAGAAAAATATATATAATCCCAAATCAAAATAAATATCGAAGGCCACAAAGTACCACCAAGAAAAATACAAAAAACCATGTGGATCCCAAAGTAAAAATAAGGAATATATACAAAAGAAATATCCAAATCAACATCCAAATCTATTCCTCCAAAAGTTTCCCCCACTCCTAAAGATAGCATTCACTACATATTTTGCATGTTTGCAAGTTTGATAGTGCATCTATTCTATTGTGAAGTCTTGTAGAATCTATTATGAAGTCATTGTTGAACTTTGATAAGGTTGTGGTTTGATTGTAAAGATATTAAATTATTCAACATGAACTCATTGATACACATTGGTATAAGGGTCTTCAAGTTGGGATGTTGTAAATTCATTGGGTATAATGTTATGATATTATAGATTTTAATACGTTTGGATTTTTATGTGATTGTCTTCCCAAGATATATTTGATTATCTTGCATGGGATTGTCCAAGATTCTTTTTGTGGTTGGTCAAGTCATCTTGGTAAACAATTTCAAAATCCTCAAAAGAGACTTACAAATGGTAAAAATTTGAATTGTCTCCAACAAAGAAAAGAAAAACTCTTTAATATGGACTTGAAAATGGTAAACAAAATATAAAATATAAGCAAAAATGAAGTACTTATTCTCTCAAACATGTCATTGCAATTGCAATTAATATTCAAAAAATACCATATCAATTATTTACCTTTACCTTTATTAATATCCACTGCTCTTATTACATATGAAAACTAAGTGAAGTGCCCACTTTCAAAATCATACCAAACTAATCTAAACTATTACTTGCACCTAAAGGAGGTTCAAGGATCATGCCAATAGAAAACTATATGTATGTTAATATACTAGAGAGTATGTGTTTATGTATGGGCGTATATGGATGTCATGTGCTACAAATTCTAGTTGTATGTGGTTGGATTAAACAATTAATAATAAGTGTTGAATAATTTAATAAAATAAAATTATACAATTTTAGATTTTTTACTTAAAAAAAATTAATTATAAAGGGAAAGGACTGATTAGTTGAGCATGTTCCAATAGTTGTTATAGCATTTGTTGATTTAATGCCCAATAATTTTACAATATTGAACCAATAGTTGTGACTTTAAAATTGTTAGTGTTGATGATAACTGTCAATAATTGAATAATATGTATTCCTTAGATTGAAAAAACAAATAATCATGTGATGCCACATCAACACACTAATAAAACATGATTTAGTCGACAAGTATCGGTCTCACTTTTGTTTTGGACCTTTTTGGACAGCTCAACAAAAAGCATACCAATGCGGCATCATATTTGATGATGTGGCCCTGAAACCTTAGTTATATGCAGGGATGTTGCCAAACGCAAAGTAAAAAATTTCTATGTAAGATTTTGAGAAGCGCAAAGTTAGGGTGCTCAACTACCATGTCCTCTCCCCTATCTGATTTTAAAATATTTGCATTTAGATTTAGATCGTAAAGCAATGCAAATGAAAAAGAAATTTGCCATCAAATGGACAAAAAACATTGCAAATAGAAATAGAATGTTCTCATCCAAGTGGAAAAATCAATCTTTATCTAGCTTTTACATTATAAGTGAGACTTTGAAGACTTTCACCTAATATTTGGAGGCTTACCATTAAACGGCAGCTAAAACTTGTTTTTCGACGACTCAATACTCAATAGTGGTTTGCAGGGGTGAGACTTGTTTCAAGCTCAATTCTCACACTATATGTAGCCTAGCAACAAATAAATATTTGTTTTTTAAATATAAAGAAATATCAAAAAACCTAAGAAATATTTCAGAAAATATAGTATTCTTATTGATTGAATTAGATTGATTAAAATTGATAGACCTAAATATTAGTTATGGATTGCTATTCATTCAAATTCACCTTTTAAATGTTAATACATATCTTTATTTGAAAGATGAATATCATGTGTTTGAGTCAAATCAATTTTACTACTACATTCAATATAAATAACAAATTAATCAGAATAGTATTCAAGAACAAACAAAAAAAATTCATGTAGATGCACATTTTAATCATTTACTATATTTTGCCCCAAAAGGGTATGTAGCAGACAACATAGATGGCCACTACTTCCTGAAAAATATAAAAATACTACGAACCAAGAAAAGAGGACGTTGAAGCATAATACTACAGAATCGCAAGATAAATGAAATTCAAAGAAATAGATCATAAAATAATAAACAAATATCATCAACTCCTGTTGTAAAATTACTTTGTGCTAAGATATAGATTAGGAGACATCCTCAATTACAAGATAACAATATTAGATTAACTAGTTATGATCTTTTCAAATATAATATTTTTCAAATAAATTTAAAATAATACAGTAGTAGAGTAACTAGTTATGACCCTTTGTTAAATAACATTTTCAAAGAATTTTACAACAATACAGTAGCAAGCCAAGCAAGCCATGCAGATAAAAACAAACACCATCAAATAGTAAGCCCAATAGAAGAATTTAAAAATGAAAGTTATTCCATGTTAACCATTGTGCTGAAAGTTTTCCATTGATGAAATTCAGATATTGAATTTGTACACCCCATTTTGGCCACTTACACCTTGTTAGCTTTGATGAAAAATATATGAATGCAAGTCAGCGCATTTCCCAGTCATTGAATTTTCTGTCTGGAAGCCAGCAGCAGAAGGGATTTGATTAAAGACTGCCTAGCAATTAGTGTAAAGCCTAATTGCACTATTACTTTTCCAAAAATTAAAATGACCTAAATACAACCACACTATTAACAAATTTTGACCCTATCGCAATATTACCCTAAGGAAGTAGTAATATGATATTTGGAAGAATGTTCACTAATAAGGCCAATACAAGTTGAGGAATGCATCTAAATTTTAGAATTAAAGGGCACTGCAAGTCTGAAAGGGAAGCCACAAGCGGCCAAGTAGTAAGCTGCCTCACGAGGAGTCGTGCCACTTAACAAAATCTCCACCGCTTTGCATTGTTTCTCGCTCAATCTGTGCCACCGTATCAGTGCAGAAACGCCTACTATTCCAAATGTCGCCCCTTCCCGGCCATTTGTTTTTGAATGGTTGATACGTGGAAGCAACAAGATTATCACCTCACATGCTTCTTGCACAGCCACATTCATGTATTATATCACATATTAATCAAGCTCGTAAAGGATGCATCTACACCTATTGTATAGTGGTTAAGGAATTGCAGAAAAATGGGCGAGAAGCAGGAAAGCAAGATCTGGCGGTCCAACATGAAGGCCCACAAGATAAATTCAGAGTCTCTTCAATGTGGCACAACAATTTGAACCCCTCAAAACAATCAGTTCTTGCACATGCAGGTATTCTTCCGTTCTTGGAGGCTATCACCTACAAAAGCGACACTGCTCTCTGCGCTGCTCTCATTGATTTTGTTGTCGATGGTCAATTGATTATCAGAGAAAGCCGTCTGCAGATTACAGAAGAGGAAATTTAGCAAGCGATGGTCTTCCTGTTTCGGGTAAAGATGTCTCTCCCTCTACAAATTAGACCGGGTTGAATTTACAGTGTCTTACCAAGTTCAAAATTGGGGCAAATAATTTGGGATTGTTGCTGGATTTTATCATTTGACCCACTTGTGTGATTTGCTCCAAAGTTCTTGGCTTACAAGCTCTTGAGACTTAAGAAGCCTGGTTATATCCCTTTTTAATATAATTTGAGACTTGCACAGGCTTCTTTGGAGAAGGCAAGAAATTGTTTGGTGTAGAACCAAACCTCACAACCTCTGCCTGCACCTTAATGGCGCTTTCAACCATGCATGAACATCTATCAAAGCATAACCGATATAGAATATAGCTTAGAATATAATTTATAAGCAGAATAGTAACTTATCCAATAAAATAACAGAAAATAAAAAGGAGAATGCAAAGAATAACAAGACAAGATAATGACAAAACTTGGTGTTTGGTGAGACTCTTCTTTGGGCACAGTTAAACTGGAATGTACTTTTTCTTGAATGCCTCTCAATGCAGCTTTCTGGGAATAGGAAATAAGAGTGCGATGATGGATTGATCAACTCATGTTCACTGTATTTATGGACACTTTGGGTGGTAGTTAAAGGCGGCTAAAACTAACGCATGCATTAATGAGAAAATATTCTTAAGGGGTAAATGGAATCTGTAAACATTAATGCATTCAATCAACTGCAATGCAAGTTGGAAGCTTGCATGCCAAAATCATTCTATGGGAGGAATAATTAAACTGCTGCAAGCTGTCTTCGAGACAACATTAACCGTGAAAGCTTTGCCTTGTTTTTTTTTCAAAACACCTCCTTTAATTAGCATAAAGAAGTTGCAGGCAGCCATAAAGAAGTTTCAGGCAGTGGTAAAAAGGTTTACCAGTCAGCAAATCTGGTTTCCAACCGTGAGACAAGTTTGGCGATTGATTGTGGACTTGCAAGTCCACTTATAAAAAGTCTTTTGGCTAATTATTTACCTTAACCTTTATTGGTCTGGAACATCAAAAAACAGCCGAAAATTGTTTGAGGGCACCATGTTTCTGGCCGAAACCCAACCCATAATATATAGCCTATCACTAATTAATAAGAACAAAAATCTATATTTATTCAGTTGCATTCAAAACTAATAAAAACCTTCAATAAAATACAAATTCAAAAGAATATATTAATTTTAAATGAGATTTCAACAGACCACATAAAGCTCAAGATCACAAATTACATAAATACGCATTCCAAATATATTTGTAATTTTGATCAGATATTTATCATGTGAACACTTGGAAAAGAAACACAAAAGTTACATTAATTAAAATGAGATTTCAACATTTAAAAGCCCAAGAAAAGCAGACACATTGAATACTAACAATTTTAAGTTTGCATTTCACATCCTTCCGATAGAAAAGCAGAAAAATATATTTCCAACAAAGGTAGAATTGGTCTTCCAGTTTCCTACAATTATAAATTGCAAACCATATTGTACTAAGATCATTATAAATTGGTCTATATATTTATAAATTGCAAACTTAATTGTACTAAGATATATTTCCAACAAAGGTAGAATTGGTCTTCCAGTTTCCTACAATTATAAATTGCAAACCATATAGTAGGCTGGAATCTCAAAAAACTCTACTATGGCCATATTGTACTAAGATCATTTAAATTATGCATTAAATTTCCAAATTCAGAGACCTTAACTTCAAATAACAAAATTGTGAACAGAAATTTAATTTAAGTCAACACAGATTTAAGGTGAACACTGAACAACAAAAGTTTGATTTGCCTTTAATCATACTCCAAGCTTCAAATCTACTTAATTTTCTTCTTTGGTCGCAGCTGTTCAAACAAGAAGAAATAATAGGCATCACAATGTGTAACACATAATTAAATACACATAAAATCAAATAAAAGAGGCTTCAATGTAATGAAGAGAAATAAAAGATATCCGATCATCTAGTGCTTTGATTGATCTCACCTGGTTACTGTGCCCACACTTCTTTTTCCTGCAGTTTACAGCTCTTGGGTGTAGCCGAGCATAGCACCTAAAGATAAATGGTTACATCAAAAGATCAGAACACAAATTAATCAACACCTGAAAATCTTAAACTAAATAAGAAACCTCAGACTAATGTGAGGTTTCAGATTATCAATTTCAGAAACAACTACACCCTACAGTTGGACAGCATATTACTGGAATGTCTAAAAAGTAGAAATGCTTTCAATGTAGAAAGCACAGAGTTCCATTTTCTAAATAGAACACAAAACAAATTTACTGCTTAATACATTGCACAATTCACAATTAATAATGGGTCACAGTGTTTGTATGCCAGACTGTGAAATTCAGAAGGATAAATTTGGAAAGGATAAGATTACTATGGCCACATATTGATACAGAGCACACATGCAAGTTTAAATATTACAAAACCTCAAAAAAAGGAGAAATTGGTGTAATTATCACGGTCCTGCTAGATGGATGGGTTAACAACGCTAAAAGTTGAGACTGGGATTGGGTAAATTTAGCTAAAGAGGTATTCTTTACCTGTAAAAAGGAGTTTTCAAAATAAGAATTATGATCATGAAATTGCATGTATCACAATGCACAGAACTCCTTACTTGCGACAAATCATTTTATCTTGGTTATATTTTCTAGCCAACGCCATTAGGGAAGGCTCGATAATTCCCCCTCGGAGACGCAACACTAGGTGAAGAGTAGATTCTGCAAAACCCGTCACACCCATCAGCCCAAATAAAATATACCCAAAACATAAATAGGACTGCAATGCAGTCTCATCAAAAAAATACAGCAACTTCATGAAAAAAAGGATCTAAATTAAAGACCAAATTTTAGGCAAATTTTCATTCAAAAACCCTAATGCAAGACGGTATACTGACCTTTCTGGATGTTGTAGTCAGCCAGTGTACGGCCATCCTCTAACTGCTTTCCCGCAAATATCAACCTTTGTTGATCTGGTGGGATGCCTGTAACAATGTACACATATATAAAAATGAGAATACAAA
This sequence comes from Sequoia sempervirens, assembly GCA_007258455.2. NCBI lineage: Eukaryota > Viridiplantae > Streptophyta > Pinopsida > Cupressales > Cupressaceae > Sequoia > Sequoia sempervirens. The sequence goes on from VDFB02168118.1 coordinate 186,270,541, forward strand.
ACACATAACCATTTATTATAACAATGAAGATTTACACTGTAACTTGGTGTTATTTGTTGTAACATGAAAAAATGCATAATATGGGACTTTAAAATATAAAAGAGGAATTGGGTATTGAATTGTAATGCTTTTTCACCTTCTTTGTCCTGGATCTTAGCCTTAACATTGTCGATTGTATCACTGGATTCAACCTCCAGCGTTATTGTCTTGCCCGTAAGGGTCTTCACGAATATTTGCATCTTAGCTACCTCACAAACTTCTTCCCTGCAAAACTTGAGATTTGAGATGGAGCTAGAAGTTTACTAGCACTTGCACCAAAAGGAGGTGCAAAGGTTACACTAATTGTAACTTATTTAAATTGTCTTATAAATTTGACAGGAGGTTTATAATTTATAGTTGAATTTAGCAGGCATTGAATGAGTATTTTACAAGTAGATGGTTTAATAGATTTTACAGCAGTTGGACAAGTTTAACGTCTTAAGCTTAGAAATTTTAGAAAGTTTGTCATCTCATCATTTTTTAAGCAACAGTTAATGCTAAAAAAAATTCTGATCTTTTTAACAACAATTAATGTTAAAAACTATAGATGCATAACACATGGAAAAAACTCTATTATGTTGAGAAAAACTTCCATCTCACCCCAAAAACAGAGTAAGCGCTCTTATTTTCCACTATAAACTTCCAATTTATCCTTCATCCTAAAATCTCTTGCATAAAATGCTTCCTAAATATATCTCTTAAATTATTTTCCATATTTTTAAATAAATATATTTAAAATATATATACTAATTTATCAAGTTCCTAATTTCACAAATTTATTGTACCCTGAATCCCATTGTAGTTAAGCCTCTAATTTTAGACGGATATCTAAAGAATTTTTGTAAATCTATGTGCATGTAATTATGTTTTATCAGTTATTCTTACTATCAACCTTCTTACTCTTTTCAGGCATTCTGTTAAAAAAATCAATTTTCATTGATCCCAGTGTGTGCTCTACCTTGCCCATTAAAATTTGAAACCTGCTTGAGTATTTATGAGTTTTTATTTATGTCTGGCGTTGTGAATGAGCGCTATACGCTGTTACAACAATCAAATTGATATTTGAATTACATTTATGAACTTGCTCTAGCATTTGATTTATCTGCAATTCTACTTGTTTAGACTATGTCAGGGAACCAACAAGTTTACAACGGTGGTCATGCTACTACATTCCTCATTTTTCCTCTTCCACTCACAACTGCATGTTCAACTTTGTTTTGTTATCTCATAACAACTGTCACTGCCTTGTAGCTTTTTTGGGGGACTGGAAATGCAATTATCTATCTATCTGCCTGGTTATATTTGATAGAGGCATTTGATTCACGTCTTTAAAGCCTTGTCATATAAGTACATCATTTATACAACAATTATATAATATTTTAGAAGCAATTGCAGTCTGCTCAATGCTTTTTTATCCCTGCTTCCAATTTTAATTTTTGTACTTTAGTAATATTGTGGAGATTTTTGGATGCCCATTTGCAGAATGGCGGGTATCCTCATGTCATCCATTTTCTTTGAATTTTTTTCTGTTATATAAGACTACTGTCATCAACTATACAATACTTTGTAGGATTTCCAAGAGATGGACCAATGGAAGGATACCTATTCAAATAGCAGTAATAGTTGAGAGCATAATACTTTATTCGTAAACTAATGTTAATCTTGCTATGTATGTGGAAAATATAGCTATGGGTTTACATCATTTGGTTTTAGGATATTTGCGTTAGAATTGACATGCTATGGCAATCTTTCAACGGGGTTGCACAGAAAGTTTCTTTCTAAAAATTTAAACAGATTACATATGCGTCTATGCCCATAGGGCTATTCAATCAACCTCTTTGTTGATAGTATTACATTTATCTTCGATAAGCAATGGCAATTCTTACCTAAGCTCTTCAACACTCCTAGGCAAAGCAGTGAGGGGTCTTCTTCCTCACATTTTGATTTCTAAAAAATGTTGTGGCTTCAACCACAATAGTTTGCTGCTATTCTTAGTCATGTATGTGTCCAATAAACCATTTGGTCCTGTTTCATTTTGAGATTATTTACTTGAATGAAAGCAAAGTCCTTTGATTACACTTAGAGAATACATTTTGAGGCCCTGGTTGTATAACTGGTGGACCATAGATGCGTTTAATACTTGTGACAAAGTTTGGGAGTTAAGAGATAAAGTAGGAGTCTGGTAAATCAAAGAACTTGGATTAAGAAAAGATATAACATGAAATCACACCTTTGAAAGGTTGTATGAATAGTTATGAGGCTGAACAGTACTTTACAGTAGAGAACAGCATCAGTTGTCTAGCTCTTTTTGTTGTAGTCTACACTTTTTTGGTTACCCAGATTAAGAAAGACCAAGTGTTCCAGGTTGCTTAGCAGCAATAGAATGCATCCAGAGAAATTGCCACCAAGGTCCATGCGCTAGAGCTCTGACAATAACAAGAACTACAAGAATGCTTTCCCAGAAAAAATTTGATCCCAGCTCTTGCATCTACAAATATGCTAGGTTCAATCTCACCATACAGACTGTTGCCACTCTTATCCAGGATTTTAAGCTTGTTGAACACCCAGATTTTCTTTGGAGTGCTACCAAACAGAAGATTGTTTGTAAGATTCATAATCACCAAACTCTTAAGATTCTCAATCTCTACACAGTGCCCCCTTGCAGCACACTCTAGTTCACTCACAAGAAGATAAATTACTTCTGTTCCAGTTGCAAGTCTATCAGCTCTGTGAAGATAGCTTCCTGTGTTGATAGAATTTCTTTTTAAGCCTGGGAGAACTCTGCTGTGCATAGGAATCTATAAATAGGAGGTTGTATTGGTTTGTAAAATGGGCATGGGAGGACAATTGTAAGTTGTATCTGCCTGGATTGATGGAGGAGGGAACAAACTGTATGTTGTGTCTTCATCTTTCAGAATCAAGGAGAACAATTATGTTGTATTTTCAAGAGGTGAGAGGCAAAAGGAAAGGAGCATTGAAGCAAAGGCAAACAATGGAGATAGACAGCTAATGGAGCAAGGGGCAGATTGCATCCATGGCCAAGGTCTTGCTGAATGGAACAAGGGGCAGATTGTATCCATATCTTTTGCACACTTATTGTATCTGTCAATTTACTCCATAATATAGGTAGTACTAGTAGGCAAATACCACTGCCACAATCTGTTTTTTCTCTCTTAGGAGGTTTCCAGGATAAATATGGTGTTCTTAATTCTTCTCTTCCTCTCTTGATTGTCAGTTATTTCTGATTAAGTAGCATAATGCAATTTCTTGTTTCTTGATTTTTACAAGCTTAGGGTTGAGAAATTTTGGATTGATTTGGTAACAAGTAGATTATGAACCACTGGGATTTGAGGAGCTGCATAAAGGGCACTGCTAGATTTGCATAAAGGAAAAATGCAAATTGTTGTCACTTGGATCAGTGAATCTGGTAATGTTCAAAAGACTGATTCCACCTCAAGGAAGCAAGAGAATCATTTGGGAGCATGTATAACATCGTGGCCAAGTTGTAGCATGTTTCATGGCAATGTAGTCCATTATATGATTATAGCATTAACAAAATTGTACCACTTGTGTTTGGCAAGTAGAGAGGAATTTATTTAGTTATTTATAACCCATAGTGTCCACCATAGCATACTTCGAGCATGACGAGAGACATTGTAGCTATTAGAATCGAAACACAAAGATCTCATAAACAAGGGGAAATTATCCCATATCCTGAACTTAAGACCAAAATTCTTTAATAATGGAGATGTGATCTGAATGGATCATAAAAAATATAACAAACATACAAAGACATGGATTTTTGTGAACAATAAATTGGATCTAGGAAATCTATGTGCAGGTGTAGGTGTTGGAAAGATTACAGAGCAGGAAAAAGACAGAGATTGTAGAGCGATTGCTTAAGTACCCTGGACTGTACCACATTTGCAGTTGCATCCTCAGATAATACACATGCCAGAATTTGGAATCCAAACTGAACAGTCACTGTTTCAGCTTCTTGTGTTGATGAAATTTCTTCTTGGGCCCATGAGAACCTTGCAGCACATAGGAATCTATAAATTGGAGGTTGCACTAGTTCGTAAAAATGCAATGGGAGGAAAATTTTCATATTGTGCCTTCTCAGATCATAGTTCCACGGGGACGTGTCCCCCTCAAAAAATGAGCCATTTCCGAGACAAGGACGTTTCCGAGACGCAGAGACGTCAGCGAAACGTCCCCCCGTTTCGCCGCCGCCTCCGAGACGTTTTGCTTTTTAGGAGACTTCTGGACGTCTCCGAGACTTCCCGGCGTCCCCCAAAATGCAAGAGTCTTTTGGACGTCCCCTTTAAAATACAATAAAAAAATGATTTTTTATAAAAAACAAAAGCTAAAATTTATGCGTGGTAGTCTGTTCGAGCTACAGAACAGGCGAACTCTAGGTACAAGGGTTTTTTTGGTTTATTTTTTTGACATTTTATATGCTTTGTTGGATGTCCATACCCATCCAAAGTAGCTCCCTGCGTTTCGTGCTTTGCTGGATGCCCACACTCCATACACGTCGATGCAAGCACAGGAGGCGTTTCAAGTTTTAATTTTTTTAACTTTTATGCTTTGTTGGGTGTCCTCCATCCACCGTCCATACTCCATAGCTATCCCACGCACAGGAAGGCGCGACAATTCTAAACGAAATGCCTCAAAAGAGATGTCATCGCATGGAATGCAGTCTCTGCGTCCCACGTGATGACATCTCTTTGAGGCATTTCGTTTAGAACTGTCGTGCCTGCTTGCATCGACGACTAAGAGTCAAGACAGAGCATTTTCAATGTTCTGCATTTTATTTTTTAATTTTTTAATTTTAAATTTTTATTTTTTAATCGATACTATTAGCAGGAGGATGCTGGGAAAGGTTGTGGAATTTGAACAGTGTAAAGCCAGATTCCACAACCTTTGCCAGCATTGGAACAAGGTATGTATTCCACAACCTTCACTAATTCAATGAAATCATTGCAATGTGTTTAAACTCTAAAGTTTACTTATTCCTTAGGCTTTTATAGTTATACATCTTTTTATAACTAATTTTTCAAGTACTATATGTATTTCAGCGCACTGCTCCCCCGCCACCGTCCCCCCGCCGGCCCCCAAACTGAGAGCCCCCACCCCTGCATCCCTAAAACGTGCCCCCTGCCGTCCCCCCGTCCCCGTCCCCGAAACTCAGTGGAACTATGTCTCAGATTGATGGAAGCGGGAACAATTTAATGTTGTTCTTTTAGAATTAAGCAAAACAATCGCATGTAGTATTTTGAAGGGATGGGAGGCAAAGGAAAGGAGCATAGAAGCAAAGGCAAATATTCAGCTAATGAAGCAAGGGCCAGATTGCATCCATAGCCAAGTTCTTATTGAATGGAACAAGGGGTAGACTGTATCCAATCATTTGTACACTCATTGAATATGACAATTTGCTACATAATATAGGTAGTAGGCAATTGCAACTGCCACAGTCTATTTTTTCCACTGCCACTGTCTGATTTTTCTCTCTTCAGAGGGTTTCTAGGATAAATATAATGTTCTTAATTCTTCTCTAAGTTCTCTTCCTCTCTTGACTGTCACTTAATTTCTAAATAGCATAGTACAATTTCTTATTTCATAATTTCTACAAGCTTAGGCTTGAGAAATTAAGAATCAAACACTACTGTACTCATATCAGTATTGCTGCATTAGTGCAATGACTGTACGCATATGCTTTGAATCTAAACTTAGCTGTAAAAGTTGGCTTTCATTATCTGGTTGAGCACAAATCATCTTGATTTGAACATAATAACATAATATGAGTTAATGAAGATTGACTTGAAACTACACAGAAATGCATTATTGCATAATTTGATAAACTACAAAAAAAACACCACTTAATAAATAATATCGAAATCTTGTTAGCATTTAGTGATTGTCTCATATGACTTGAATTTCATGAGGGCGTTGAAAATTTCTGCTTGCATTGATGGGGCAGGGGTGTTAGTCTGCATATCTTATTTTAAAAGCTCAAGGTTGAATAATCTACAGACATTACTGCATTTGTATGTTCCATCTCTAGCCTAGCTCCAATGTTGACTATGCTTTTCCAACAGATTCAGGTACTCAGATTTCCTGCGAGTCTTTATTATTCGGTATAAAAATTTCTGATAAACATCCATAAAGTAACCAGAGCTAATTTTGAAATGTCAATAAGGATAACCAACATAACCAAATGCTGTGAATATCTTAAGCGAGTGAAACACATAAAAGCTAACTTCATAGAAAGGTGAGATATGTGAACTTTAAAATAACCCTCTCCTATTGGCAATCACACATTAAGAAGCTTTGGAAGATTGCATCACATGGACTACAACATCATTCAGACCACCTCGATGCCAAATACAATCATAACAAATGTTTTCTACAACACTCATTCAATTAATAGGCAAAGATATGTGTTAATTCAGATTACATGACCCAAAGATAGCACAAAATCAACAAATCTTCAAAACAATGTAAATTTCCAAATCCCTTTTTTATCGGTTTACTATCTTATGCGTTACAGAGCAAGGGCAGATTGAATCCCAAACACAAGGGCCTCTGCAACAGTATTCGCCAAATTACGTGGAACAACTCAAAGGGGTATGATTTCCTGAATGACATTTTGAACCCTAGCTGGATCGGCTGTAGCAGGATTTAGAGCAGGCGTGAGCTCTGTGGGTAATTGAAATGCAGGCATTGCAGGAAACTCAAAACCGTCATTCATTCCAAATGTTTTCTACAACACTCATTCAATTAATAGGCAAAGATATGTGTTAGTTCAGATTACATGACCCAAAGATAGCACAAAATCAACAAATCTTCAAAATAATGTAAATTTCCAAATCCCTTTTTTATCGGTTTACTATCTTATACGTTACAGAGCAAGGGCAGATTGAATCCCAAACACAAGGGCCTCTGCAACAGTATTCGCCAAATTACGTGGAACAACTCGAAGGGGTATGATTTCCTGAATGACATTTTGAACCCTAGCTGGATCGGCTGTAGCAGGATTTAGGGCAGGCGTGAGCTCTTTGGGTAATTGAAATGCAGGCATTGCAGGAAACTCAAGACCGTCATTCATTCCAAAGGGTACAGGCTCGCACCAAGAGGGTGCCATGATAATCCTACAATATTGCCACCCAAAATCCTAGGTCTTCCGATTTCATTTTCCATCACATTCAAAACAAAATAGAAGAAAAGTGTCGTATAAGAAAATCCTAAAAAAATTAAACCCCATAATCAATCCAAAAAAATTCAAATCATAGAATTTCAAACCATAGGATTTCAAACCCTATAAGTTTAAACCCTAACAAAATCAAACCCTAAAAAACAGAGGGATACTACATGTCGATGCGCCCAAGTTTTGTACGCGCACTTAATTAAGCATCTGAAATTAGGGTTTTGGGGCTACTCGATTCTTGAGCTCGAAACAAGATTGTTGCAGTCTTTAAGAAGAAAATATCGGTTAAGTTAAAGTTTGTTTTCAGGCGTGGGGCGAGGAGTTTCAACTGCCTGGAAGTTGTTTTTCCCGGCGTGAGACAACTTTCACTTCATTTAACAAATAGCTAACAGAATTGTTTTAAGTTCGCGTAAAGATTACAAAAAAGTGAAATTAACTGAAACCATGGCAAATGACTTACCTCAAGATTCTGCACAAATTAAGCCGTGCTTCAACGATGCCGATGAAAAAAAACCGGCAGAGTTTGCAGGAAAAATTTACGGCAGAATATTTTTAAAATGAGACGAACCGAAACCTATTTCCCTTCAGTTGCTGCTTCAATCTATTCACAGTAAACCTATATGGGGGTTTTAGGGCTATCGGCTAATTATCTGTTTTTAGGGTTTCAGCATACTATTTTTAGCGTTTTAGGGCTATCGGCAGATTTTTTATTTTTATTTTTTTCTAATCTATTTTGCATCCAAGGATAACTCAATAGTATGTTGGATTATATTTTTATTGAGTTTATATTTCCATCTTTTTACGTACAAACCTTTCACACTTGACCCTTTGTAATGTCCGAAATCAGGTGAATTTATTAAATGTTGGACTATAGTTCATTTTTTTGTGCTAAAGATTTGAAACTAAGAAATATAATTATTTAATGTTTTTTTGTTATGTTTTAATTAAAATCTTTTGTTGGAATTTTGTATATTAAATATTATTTAATTAGAAAATTTGGGCGTTGGATTTTTTTGAATTATTTGAGTCTATTTTTGGCAAGTTTGTGTAATGGCAACTTTGCATGATGAGTTGTGCAAGTTTCTAGTTGACAATTGGTAGCAGTCATGGTGGGAATTACATGCAATCCAAATTTTGTTATTTCTCTCAAAATGTGGTGTGGGACGACTTAGGCACCCAATTTGGTGATAGTTTTTATTTGTTCATAGTTGGATACTTTTTTTTTTTGTTAACGACAGGGGTATCCCCGCGACCCCGCCCAGCGACCCAGCAGCCCGTATCTTGGGTACCAAGGGCGAGCGGGGGCGAGACTAGTCCCCTGCGGGGGGACCCAACAGCCGGCAAGCCAGTCCCAACCGGGTAAACCCAGGAGCGGAGTCGAACCCGAGACCAATGGGGAGCAAACCCACGGCCCAAGCCAACTCCGCTACCTGTGCCGGCTCATAGTTGGATACTTTAGTTGCATCTTTTTGCTAGTTTATCTCTTCTATTCAAAATGTATGAACACTTGGTTCTGCAATTATCATATGTGGATGAAAACCCATGGAGGATTACATCTTGTGGATAAAACCCTAGGAGTTATGAGGGTCATATAATCAAATCCTTGTGATTCTTTTGGGAACTCTTGCTCAAGGAGTGCATTGAAACATCAACGGATAATGTAGTGCAACTAGTTTTGGTGTATTATTTGTTTACATGTGAAATGTTTGTTGTTTAATTCCCAAATTTGTTGTAGGTGATTTGTTGTGTGAAAATATTTTTGGGTTGTCCCCATAAATTTATTTTAGTAAATTTGTGTAGTATTTCTCTTTGGAGTCAAAATTGGGAATGTATTATGAGAATTCATTGTGGAAAACTCCCCTGATTTGTGTAGAAGAATGATATCAATTTCCAAATTGCTTTTTGTTGTAGTTGAGGGTGTGGTATATGTGTACGTATTGGTGAATTAGATCCCAAGAAGTCATCTTTGTCCATAGTTGTAGGAGAACTTTGTACAAATTAATAGTGTTTGAAAGTAGTAATTGCTAGTTGTGGGTGTGATTCTATAGCAATTTTATCTTACTATTGTAATCAATTTTGGGGCTTGTTGTAAATGTTGGTATGACTATAATATTAGTCTAAAATATGACCATTACTATCGTATGATGATACATTTCATTTTGCAAATGTTCTAGAATAAAACTATGCAGTCCTAATGATACCTAGATAGCATGTTTTGACGTTTGTTGCAAGTTTGATAAAAACTATTCTAAAATATATTTCAAATCTAATATCATTTATAGAATTTATATTTGGTATATTGCAAGGTATTAGATCTAGCATTCCTCTTTCATGTAGGTTGTGGTAATGTTTGATGATCCCGAGTGACTGGGAACTTAGGTACAAGAGAAGATAGTTGAAGAAATTACATCAAGAAAGGATCATGGATGATGAAAGGAAGGAGTTTAAGGAAAATATGGATAGAATAGTTGAAGAGAAAACTAGAAACACTGACATTTTTTGCCAAAATTTTTAATATATACAACATAATGCAAAGAAAGAATGAAAATAACAATGGAGCTAGTATTTTGGGTGAAGCAAATTGTGGGAAAGGGAATGAAAAAGAAGTGTCTACACAAAGATCAAGATTTGAATTTGAAAATAGACCCATGAAACCCAAGTTCGTGCAGAGGAATATTCTAGAGATTGAAACTTCACTACTCCAAGATGATATTACAAATGCCTATGTTGAGTACAGAGTTCTCGCATCCCAAATTCAAGAAATTTTAAATCATTGAAATATTTTATGGTGAAGAAGAGAAAAAAGGGAGGAGCACATCATGAGCATAAATATCAATCTAAACTAAAATATATGGAGCATCCCTTGGGAAAATTGTCCCTCATTACTTTTGATGGGACTAAAAGGAGCACAACTAGAGCTTGGTTGCAAAAGTTAGGTACCCAATTAGCTCTCAAAACTATGTTAGAAGAGGAATCCATTAAATTTGCTACACTTCATCTAGAGGGCATTACACATGATTGGTGGTGTCATAGTTAGATTACTCAAAAACATAACCAAATTAAACCTTATGATGAGTTTTGCAATAGGTTGATTGGAACTTGATAGATGAGATCCTAAAGAGCATTTTAGGGAGTTGGCTTGCCTCAAACAAAAAGGAAATTTGGAAGAATATGTGTTGATTTTTAGAAGTTATCAACTATGGTGACTAACATATCTAAGAGAAGACTCGTTGTTCTTTTCACAAATTTTTTGTCTGAGCATCTTACAGGACTTGTGAAGCTATTCAATCTTTCTACATTGGAAGAGACTATCAAGAAGGCCTTTGATTTAGAGAGCATCATTCCCCAACAAAAATCTTCTACAATATCTACATTTTGGAACAGGAAAAAGGGAAGTTTTTAAAAGACGTCATGGGCTACCCCTACACCAAAATCAGCACATCTAGTTGTCTTGAGAAGGTCGATGAAGACACCAACAATGATATAATAATGGCCAGATGCAGAAAAAATCACATATAATTGTTGAAAATTGAGGTGTTTATGTAGCTTAATACTTTGTAAAACTTTGCAATTACTGATCTAAATATGCATTCTTTGTTACAGATTCTTTGTGTGTGATTAATCTAATTAATTCATTTTACCATTTTTAGAATGAAGACATAAGGTTGTAGAAGAATTAGATAGAAGAATAGAAGATACATAGCATATACCATGGAGAAACCTTTTCGAAAAAAAAACTCCACCAAGAATCAATGTATTATTTAATCTCAAAATAAGATTACAATAATTCCAATCCTTGCTTGAGATGCTTCTTTTTCCTTCAACAAATTTTCTTCACAACCTGCAATAAAAACTGATACAAACTCTCTTCAACTTGCTTGAGATAAACAGGCAATAATCAACCTTGTAAACTCCAAAGAGTTACAATTACAAAGCTCAAAGCTTATCACCAAAAACCTACGCCTATCTCTTGCGTAGCAGATTTCCAGCCATGTGAAGGAACAGTAATCAAATCCCTGGCTCCTTCATCCGTTTGGGTGTCCCCAAGTCATAACTCAGCCTTTATTCTAAAGATATCTTCAAAGCTTATCCTCAAAGTTGGCATGCAAGAATGGGCCCACTTAACTCATCCTTGTGAAATATCTTAACATGCAAAAGTGTTGCTCAAAGCCAATAGCAAGGCATTTTAGAGATTTGCGGGTCCCGGAATCTCATTCTTTGTTAAAAGAGCATATCTCTCCGCATTTCATGCCAAAGGTAAGTCATCCCTGACCAACTAAAGTAGTCACTTTTATTAAAATGCGGCTTAAGAGTCATTTAATTAGAACTAGAGTGCTTTAAAGTCAAAATAAAATTCAGTACAAGGCTAGCCAAGATAGTAGAAGACCATAACTAAGCTAAAACTAAAGCTAATGGAACTTCGTACTTCAAACTCCCTGATCCCTAGCACCTGGATCTTATGCATTACAGAAGTGTTATCTTTTTCTCCAAACAATTAACTTAACTCAAGGTGGGTTCCACCTTCCATGTGGGTGTCTCATGTGCCCCTATTATTTAGGAACTCATATTGGACAGCCTCACATGCTCCTATCATTTAGAATTAATTACAAATGTCAATTAACATGATTATTTCATTCAATATTAGTCTCTTTATAATCCTAGTGTTTGAGAACACTTTCCAAGGACTTGGGAGATATATGAAATAAATAATGTTTAGGATTGCAATTAAATGGCATCCTATTTCCAACAATAATATCTTCCTAGGGTTATTTCCTCAACCACTACAATAATGATGCCTTATCACTATAGAGACCCCCTTGCCTAATAAACACACTTTAAATGTCTTTCCCCTTTGGGAGTGGGCCCCAATATTGTTGATGTGTTAAAAGCTAGCCAATGGCACAACAAGAAATAGTAGTCACATTGGCACCTATTTTGAAGAGCATGGTGTTGCTATGTGGCACTTAGAATGTAATGAGCCTTGCTCAAACTGATTACAATTTGCCCTAATTTTCTGCTTGTAATTATGTCAAACAATTCATATGCAACCTTGTACTTGCTGATGTAATGTTTCAGTTTGAAGTTGCTTGATTGAAATGGATGCTAAGAGTGAAATTCCAAATGATTTTGAAAGCTTGAATAACCTTCTACATTTACTATGCAAGCTCCTAAATGAAATACTATGCTCTCTTTCAATTTTAAATGCATTTATATGAAGTACTAAGAAGATAAAATGCATCTACAGCCAAAGACATTTTTACAAACAATTGGCTTGCAAACTCAAGATCTGATTACAAAGCTACCTACAACAACTTGTTTATGAATTGATTACAATACTTTCCAAGTATTCTTTGATTTGAATGAACATTACATATGTTGTTCATAGATTTAACAATGCAACTACAACTAATGATTAAAATAGACAGACTAATCGCCCTATACAGATGCAAATCTAAAAATTGATGCATACTAATTTAAGGAACCTAGAGCATGGCGAATATGGTGTCAAGCTGGTGTAGGATGCCATCGATGAAATCGTCTTCTTCTTCCAGCAAGGTCATGAGAAAATCGTCCTTCAATACCAATAACAACCACCAGGTCTGAAAATGATGAGCTACCTGTATATAATGTCGATTTACCCTATTGTTGTTGCAAATTCCTTCAAAAATGATAGCGCCCTGCCTCCTTATGCCACAACCTTGCTTTATGAATTTTTATTGAATTTAATTCTCCTTAGAAGATGAAATTGAATTCTTCCCCTAGCTGTCCCTGTCACTGTGATCTCAGCCTTGCTATATAATCGATGAATCCACAAAAAATGTCCCAACAACTTCAGAAATATTGTCCAATGATGATGACTTATGTAAAATCGTGGTTCTCTCTTAGCTGGAATGAGTAACTGAAAGTCTGATAATACAAATCTGATTCTTCCAAATGCAAATCGACCTCCTAAAATGCCAAAAGAATGAAGACTTTTCAACATCAAAATGTCTCCCTCAATTGCTCTAACTGAACTATGCAAAATTGGCTCTTGATGCAGACTAATGATGACTGTAATAATAAATCGGCAATGACTGAGAATGATTAATGCTACAAATTGACCCCAAAATGGTGAAGACTCCAATCACCAAAATGTCTTCAACAATGCTCCAAGTCTCTAACAAAATTCAATGCAAGATGAAGCTTCCTTATGCAAATCGATGAAATCAACGATCTCCAAATTATCTTCAAGAAATCGAACTTCTCAAGCACTTGAGTGAGCTTCTTCAAAAACATTCAACAAGCTGATAAGACATTGTTATCTTCAAATTTGGCCAAAGGCCACAAAATTTGCAATGTAGCACAAATGAGAAGTCTGAAGTAACCTCTCCGACAGCTGAAATAATTCAGGTGATATTT